>CM060901.1:970585607-971835607 GCA_030737815.1 Allium fistulosum
TGTGACAGGAAAGTCCCACAAAATCTTAAAGGAAAGTTATACAGAACGACAATCAGACATGCGATGTTGTATGGTGCAGAATGTTGGCCTACTAAAAACATACAAGTTCAGAAGATAAGCGTAGCAAAGATAAACGTAGCAGAGATGTGTATACTGCGATGGAGCTGCGGCCATACAAGAAGAGACCGAATTAGAAATGATGATATACGTGATAAACTTGGAGTAGCACCAATTGAGGAGAAGCTAATTCAACATCGCTTAAGATGGTTTAGACATTTTCAATGGAGGCCTTCTGAGGCTCCTGTGCGTGTTGGAATTATATGCCACGTTGAATGCTCAAAGAGAGATAGAGGTCGATCAAGGTTGACATGGGAGAAAGTAGTAAAAAAGGACTTGAAGTGTTGGAGTATATCCGAAGAGCTGGTGATGGACCGAAGCGCGTGGAAGTTAGCGATTCACGTACCAGAACCATGAACTATGAGTTTTATGAGTTCTAGATTATAGGACTAAGGAACAGAAGCCCAAGACGTAAGTTTGATGTTTGATCAATATTACTATTAGTATCATTATAACTATTATTATTATTATTATTATCATTTCTCTTTTTATATATAAATAAACATATATATTTTTATCTTTATTTTTATTTTACTTAGTTATTATTATTATTATTATTAATTTACTAATTTGACTTTGTTTTATTATTGTTATTATTATAACTTTTAAATTGACTTTGTCGTTTAGTTTTGGGTTCATCTCTAACCGATCCCAATTTGTTTGCGATAATGGCTTAATTGTTGTTGTATATATGTATTAACAAACAAAGTACGCCCTACAAAATAAAATAAATAAACAAAATTCATAATCATGTTAAATGTGGAACCCAGTGCACGAGGCTTCTGCATGATAGCGGAGTCTGAAAAGGTCGATAATGCATGCGGCCTTAACCTCGCATTGCGAAGAGGTCATTTCCGGATTTGAATCTGGACGTCCAGATCACAATGCGGGTGACTTAACCGTTGCGCCAAGACTCCACCTCGAAATTAATAATCACGCTAATAAAACAAAAATCAAATGAAATTGACATTAGATATAAAAACTGATAATAAAACATGATTCATTTGACCTACAATGTATGTTACCAAACGATTAAAAATTCTATGGTACCGGTGTATTAACAAATCTACCATCCTTCTGCGAATAAAATAAAGGAAGATAGATCATAATAATATTAACCGAGAGAATAATAAGAATACAATTCATATATGTAAAACTCAAATTAGAATACAATTAATATATGATAGAAGTTTAAGTCAATTTAGTAAGAAATGAAAAGTTAAGAAATGGCTAATGATGATTCAAGTTCTTTTGTAAAACAAAGAGGTTTTCGAGCTTTTTCTATTATAGGTAAGAGATGCATATAACATTAATTTCTAGATTAATGTTGGTATTCTTTGCGAAATAATACATTTCAAAAGGCTAAAAGTAGTGTTAATCATTGAATTAGGGATATTGAACTGCTCAAACTGAGTAAGTCATGGAAACAGATTGATATTTGATAGAGTCTGAGCTTTTTATAACACTAACTCAATCTAAAACCTACAAAAATTCAGGTACTAATGAATAAGTCAATCTTGAGAAAAAAATTAAACAAATGAAATGAGTTAAAAGTCATTCTATATTTATTAAACTAAAAAAGGAAAACTCGGTATATCTATATTTTTTAGAATGGAATCTTATAACATAATTAAAACTAAAAAAGGAAGAAGATTAGCAAAAATAGTGCTAAATTAGTGTCATTATTCTTTGTGAAAGAGTGAAATTAGATTAGTACATATGGACATTAAACCTATTATTTATTAGATTATATTATTTTACTAATGAAGAAATTTGAACTCAATCTGAGTGGATTACCATATATTTGTAGGGATAAAGGTTTTATAATACACAGAGACAAATAATAATATGACATAAAATATAAATGTCGAAGTGGGTGACATGCAACGTAGTTAGAGAAAAATGGAAAATGAAGGAATTGGAAACAAAGAATCACAACTCATATTTCATTATCCATATAAATTTGTTTATATTCATTATACACTTATTGAGATCTTTATTTTACCAATTATGATATCTATTGCATTCATTTATAATTGTTTATTATATTAAAGATATTGAGATATTGGTATAAATGCTATATACAACGAAATACTATTTATTTCGCAAAGCAAAGTTTAATCAATCGATTTATTACTTTCTTATGTACTAATATATCACAATATTATGAAAAGTGGTAAACCAATCCAATTAATCAATTCAATGCCAGTAAATTTTAAAGGTTACAAATTTATTGCTATAATATTTAATCAGTCAAATTAATTAATCAATTTAACGCAATCAAATTAATCATGTAAATTAGTTAGTAAATGTTTATAAAATACAATTTTGGCCATGGAATACTACACACTGTATTCGTACAAATATTATAAATTAGATTATTTAATCAAAATAAATAAAACCAATACAAAATATTTAATTTAAGGAATAATCAAATTTTCAATCGATGACAAATAAATTTACCTATATGTACTGATATCAAATAAGAAACTTACAAATAAAAATCATCGAAATCATGGAACTTCGGAAGAAGACGACCGGTTGGGGTCTTACTGAAATAACTTCGAGGACGTAGAGATCGAATTTGAAAAGAATGATGTGAGAGGTTGGTAATGGAATTAAGCTTTAGGTATACGACATAAAACAACAAGCAATGAAGCTAAATATAATTTTAGAACATGAATATGGATGTTTTTTGTTTAACTAAGAGTAGTAATTTTAGTTAAGAAAAAATGAATTTGGTAGAAGCCAAGGTTTAAAATTCCCTTTCCGTTTTCGTTCTTGTCAATGGAAAATTTTGACATTTCGGTTCCGTTCTGAAATTTTCCAAAATTTTGTTAAGATTCCAGTTTGCGGATTCTAGTGCTACTTTTCTTAAATTGGTTCAAGTTATATACAAAATACATGTTCTGATGCAAAGATGTACACAATGTAGCAATTTTAGAAATAAAAAATTGTTTTAAGTTTCATAAAAATTTAATTATTATTATATTTTTATATGTATATATGAACATCGGGATTTGCAAAACAAAGTGCTTGAACTATTAAAAAAATACTAGTTTACACTGTTAAAAAATCAGTACAAAACAATAATTTAAACTAGCTAATACAGTTGTTCATAAATATACACACGAAAGCCCAATAAACAAAGCCCAATACAAACAACTGCAGGTTATGGGGTAATACCCTAATTAGTAAAAATGGATTGTCGCTTCTTTCTTCCTCTAGGCCGCTTCTTTCTCTTCCATCCACAACTTTGTATGCTCGATTTTGCCTCAATCTTACTTTCTCTCAACACAATTCTTCCTTTATCCTCCTCTCTCAGCTCAATTCCGCATTTGTCCTCCTCTTTCTCAGATGTCTATGAATTTAAATTTTACTTTATTCAATTTTGCACGGAAACGGATTTATATTCAAATTCCGATCCGGTCATCGTCAGAACCGAACCGAAATTCCGATGTGCCGGTCGGAATTTCGAATCATGGTAGAAATCAAAGACGGTGATTATAGAGAGCGAAAGAATAAAAAGAAGACAAAACAGTGTTAATAAAGTCACATGAAGAGAAAATGAATAAAAAATAAAAGAAGGTGAATAAACAAAAATAAGTGTTTCTTTGTAATATGTAACAAATAATACACGTATGTAAGAAGAACTGATGAAATCTTTTTGCATTCTTAAAATTTAATGACCAACATAAATAACATATGTCACCGTGTATTTTTCAAATAAAAGAAGAATAAATTGTTGAAAATGAAAAGGCTTAACTCCTTTCCATAACCAACTATTGAATTTTTTTTCTAAAAGTGGAAATGAAAGGAAATAAACCGCCACGTGTCTAGCGGAGAAACAAAGAAGGTGAGAAGCAATTAAAGCAAAGAATGAATAACTTATCTTTAATGGTATAGTATAGATTTGACTAATGGTGAATGAAATCAATATTAAAAAATATTCTTTTCAAATGTTTTTCCACGTTTCAAAATATTTTGATTGAAGATTATTATTAAATCCTCTTGTTTTTATGAATAAAATTGTTTATTATATTTCATAAAGCATATTGGAAAATATTTAATCTGCAGGTTAAAAACGTTGAAGACTATTAACTATAATAGAAATTTATATGACAGAAAAAATATTATATGAATTTTGGTGCAATCAGAATTTTAAAAATATGTTGAATTGATTTTTTTTTTTTAACAAACAGGTTGAATCCTTCTGAAATATCTCATTTCCAAATAAACTGCTGCGTGGTTAGTCAAAAAAACAAACGGTGCCTTTGGAAAAAAAAATTCAAGCTCCATGAGAGGGGAAAAAAATCACCTTTCCCATCTCTAAATAAACTGCTGCTCTGTTAGTCGAAAATGAAATATCTTTATTGTCAAGCTCCACAGCCTTACTATAGTCTCAATTGCCTTATCAAAATCTTTCTTCTTGTAAGATGCATTCCCAGCCTCTTTCTCCTTCTGCGCCTCCTTCTTCCTGTCTTTCTTCACTTTCTCCTCCTCGTCCACCTCCTCCTCTGTTGGCTCAGGCTCAACCATAACCTTGTTCTCCTTCACATTTCCCCTCTCCCTCTTTTGCTCCTCCTCCTTTTCTTGAAATTTGGTTTCCATACCACTAGTCCCATTCGCACTTCTCATATTCACATTAAGCAAAACCCAAAGCGTCGTTGAAGTTTCCAGCGGCGAAGGCTGCGTTTCCCTTTGCCTTCGCTTCGTCGGCCATTGGTATGTTTCCTTTTGTGATTTGACAAATTAGGGTTACAAAGAGTGAAGGAGGAAATGTACTGTTTTCTAGGATTTTTTTTTCTGCTCAGCCCCTTTTCCCTCATTCAAAACTAATATTAATCAAAATTCAACATTTCAATCAAATTCAATCATCTAACAACTCAAGTTGCAACAACCACCAATTCAACAATTGAATTCAAACCATTGTGTGGGCCTAGTTCGGTACGTTTCAATCAAATTCAAGCATCCAACAACTCAAAAATGTAATGCTTTGCAAACATTTCAACTACCCCTTTGGTATCATATATTCCGTTGATCTAGTTCGAATATATTACCATAGACTTAGTCCGGATATTGATACTTTATTTTAATATATTTTTGAAAAGTGTTTTCAAACCAATGCCATTAAAGATAATATCAAAGTAATTCAGTATAAAGTATTTTGGTTATCATAAAATAAAACATGTTCGTGCTTACGTGTGGGCGTGGTCTTATAATATACCATTCTTTTCAAAGGTATTTACATCAGCATTTAAAATTTCGAGTATCTCTCGTTGGTTTATCAAGCTCAATCCAAGTATTTTTAATACTCGAGTCAGATCCGAGTAGTTTCAGGTTTAGTTGAAAACGCTTGGAGTTTCCAAAGTAGGGTTAGAGATCTTCATCTTCGTATGGACGTATTCTATTATCTGCCGCATTCATTGCATTTGTTTTTATTTTTCAGCATTTGTAAGAACGGGGGTTTATAACTATCAAGGTTGAATCTAGGTTAGACTATGATACTATATTCATATTATCCGTTGTAAAGGTTATTGTTGAAATAATATATTTTATTCCACTCATGTGAGATTCTCCTCTATCTTTATTTTCTTTTTCTCATAACAATCGGGCTTTTCAGCACTTTGGATTTGCAACACGAGGATGTATTAGTGTCGATTTTCGAGGGTTGAAAATCCTAGTCGTTGCAACGGCCACCTACAACAAGCTAGTTGACATTGATCATTATGCATACATACAAAGAAACCATAAATTAGTAACAAATGCTAAAAATCTAGGGTTTACAAAAGTACCAAAATAATATTGTGTTGAAGAATATCCCACTTCCATTGTTGTATTTTGTTCTAATAAAAGATTGGAGGTGAAATATGAAAATTTGTGTGGATCGACAGATATGGAATATATATATTAAACTAAGTGCGGAAGCAGTTCGCCAAGAATTTTTATACTGGTTCGAACTTTTTTTATACTGGTTCGAACTCCCGTTCTACGTCCAGTTCCAAACTCCTTCTGGAATTCCACTAACAACAATACCCTCAGTTAACCCGGAGGAACAGGTTATACAACCCCTGAGCAGCCGAACAGAGACCTGAGCAGCAAAACAGGATTTTGCCTCAGCAGCCGAAGAGGACTTCACATGCCTGAGCAGCAGAACAGGACTTCGCTAATACAAAAGAATATCTGACACTTTGTGTTCTTGAAACACTGATTTGTCACTGATAGTACAAACTTCCTATAATCAAATCCTCAAGTGTATGATGTGTATGTGAAGATATGCAAGGAAGGTGTTGCTAAGAATCGAAGATTATGAAAGTTAATTTGGAGATTCAAAGCAATAAAATGCTTGTATGTTGTTTGAATGCGAGTATGAGAGTATAAAAAAGTTAGAATGAATTTCATTTAGTATGAAGTGTCTGGGAACATATATTTATAGTAGACAGAGGGTTGCTGCCATTGGTGAAGAGTTCTGACCAAAAGAAGCAACCATTCCCGTTCAGAGAAGGATCGCAACCTTTTGAAGAATGGAAATGTCTTTCAAAATATGACAGTTGGGTTCGGGTCAGTCGACTGGTCGAAAATGGTCAGTCGACTGAAAAGTAAAATCATGTAAAAAATTCGTGTATAGATGTGCATGTATTTTAAAATGCACAGATTCAGTCGACTGACTGACTGTATTCAGTCGACTGAATTCTGTTGTTAAACAAAAACTACAGTAGCTCATTTGGTTAGAGTACCTGCCTTTCAAGCTAGTGACCTGGGTTTGAGCCCCGCTCCATGCATTTTTTGAAAACTTGATTTTGATTAAAATATGCATGCAAGTTTATTTAAATGTGAATGATGATTCTTGAGAAAAGATTTTAACAAAATACTAAACTAGACTCTATATACACATTTGATGACTCTTGTTAAAATATATAACTATATGAACCATACTTTGAGTCGTTGAGTCCGGATGTTATCGTAGTCGTAGATTCGTGAATTGTTGTGTCTTGTCAGCAATCAAAACCCATGATCCAAGATTCTCCCCCTTTTTTGATGATGACAACTCCATTTGCTATGGACGAATCTTCGACAAGCTTTGTTGACTTATCTCTCCCCCTAAATATATTCCTGTAATTGTGCTATAGATTTTCCCCCCTGAATCTATGCTATATATTCCTGTAAATAATTAATCTTTTCTCCTCCTTAATCTGTGCTTGCATCGTTTATTCCTGCAAATAGTGTTAGAGCATTATCTTTCTCCTCCTTTGTCATCGACAAAAAGGAGTGTTTATATGATGACATAAATTATATTCCACGTAAGTGTTAACATAGAACAATATAAAACAAAATAACTACTACTTATAATGTAAGGTATAAAAAAAATTAACATTTAAAGCATGCGATACCCAAGGTTCTTATAATTTCGTAATTTTTAGGAAATCATACCCATTTGGGTGTGGCTGAACCTTTAAAAATATAATTTTCATTATTAATTACCATATCAAAATAATCATTAATGTATTTTTCTCTATTTTTACAATTAACAGGAACCCAAATACTTAGATAATTTTTATTCATATTTCCCGTCAATGATTTTGTACTTCTAAAAAAATTATAAACATTATTGGTCATAGCGGTATTTGAATTTCTATTAAAATTGAATTTAGACTCTACTCGAAATTTAGTACTAGCACTAATATTTTTACTATACATGAAAGCATATCTAGTGCTATTTCTACGATCAGTTATATTATATCCTATACCACTTTTATCATTGTGTGCTTTTGAATTCTTAACATAACTTAATCCCTTCTTATTTGAAGCAGGTTGAGAATTTTCAATAATCCTGGATAAATTTTCTCTCCCTTTATTAAAATTGGAAATATTTTTAGCAATGTCATCAAGCTTAATTTTGAGACTAGTGTTATCTTACTCAACAATTTTAATTTTTGTTTTTAACTCATGATTCTCAGAAGCTAGAGCATTATTCTTTTCTTTTTGAGCTTCTATTTCTTGACTTAATAGAGCGAGTTGAGAATTGTCTGAACTTGAATATTCTCAAGTTCTTCTTCTTCTCGTCTTTAAGCATACCTCTTTCGAATTCCGCTTTCTTCTGATTTTCTAGAGCTTCCTTATATTTTCTTTTGAGACTTTTTAAAGTGTCTAGAAGTTCTGAATTTATTTCTATCATATCATCAAAAGTTAGATCACTAACCTCGTTATCTTTTGCCATGAAGCATTTGTTTGTTTGCTCCTTTGATTTTTCTTTATTGCTTTTCCTCTTCTTATTTCCTTGACTAGATCTCTTTGTATCCATTTATTCTAGGATGTTGTTACGATCTCTAGAATACCAGGCTCCGATACCAAATGAAAGTTTGTGTGGATCGACAGATATGGAATATATATATTAAACTAAGTGCGGAAGCAGTTAATAGTAGTAAAGTAAATAAGAGTAAGCACACCAGGAATTTTTATACTGGTTCGAACTTTTTTTATACTGGTTCGAACTCCCGTTCTACGTCCAGTCCCAGACTCCTTCTGGAATTTCACTAACAACAATACCCTCACTTAACCCGAAGGAACAGGTTATACAACCCTTGAGCAGCCGAACAGAGACCTGAGCAGCAGAACAGGATACTTCACACGCCTATGCAGCAGAACAAGACTTCGCTAATACAAAAGAATATCTGACACTGTGTGTTCTTGAAAACACTGATTTGCCTTTGATAGTACAAACTTCCTATAATCAAATCCTCAAGTGTATGATGTGTATGTGAAGATATGCAAGGAAGGTGTTGCTAAGAATCGAAGATTATGAAAGTTAATTTGGAGATTCAAAGCAATAAAATGCTTGTATGCTGTTTGAATGCGAGTATGAGAGCACAATAAGAGTATAAGAAAGTTAGAATGATTTTCGGTTAGTATGAAGTGTTTGGGAACATATATTTATAGTAGACAGAGGGTTGCTACCATTGGTGAAGAGTTCTGACCAAAAGAAGCAACCATTCCCGTTCAGAGAAGGATCGCAACCTTTTGAAGAATGGAAATGTCTTTTCAAAATATGACAGTTGGGTTCAGGTCAGTCGACTGGTCGAAAATGGTCAGTCGACTGAAAAGTAAAATCATGCAAAAAATTCGTGTACAGATGTGCATGTATGTTAAAATGCACAGATTCAGTCGACTGACTGACTGTATTCAGTCGATTGAATTCTGTTGTTAAACAAAAACTACAGTAGCTCATTTGGTTAGAGTACCTGCCTTCCAAGCTAGTGCCCTGGGTTTGAGCCCCGCTCCATGCATTTTTTGAAAACTTTATTTTGATTAAAATATGCATGCAAGTTTATTTGAATGTGAATGATGATTCTTGAGGAAAGATTTTAACAAAACACTAAACTAGACTCTATATACACATTTGATGACTCTTGTTAAAATATATAACTATATGAACCATACTTTGAGTTGTTGAGTCAAGATGTTATCGTAGTCGTAGATTCGTGAATTGTTGTGTCTTGTCAGCAATCGAAACCCATGATCCAACATTCTCCCCCTTTTTGATGATGACAACTCCATTTGCAACGGACGAATCTTCGACAAGCTTTGTTGACTTATCTCTCCCCCAGAATATATTCCTGTAATTGTGCTATAGATTTTTCCCCTTGAATCTATGCTATATATTCCTGTAAATAATTAATCTTTTCTCCTCCTTAATCTGTGCTTGTATCGTTTATTCCTGCAAATAGTGTTAGAGCAATATCTTTCTCCTCCTTTGTCATCGACAAAAAAGAGTGTTTATATGATGACATAAATTATATTCCACGTAAGTGTTAACATAGAACAATATAAAATAAAATAACTACTACTTATAATGTAAGGTATCAAAAAAAATTAACATTTAAAGCATGCGATACCCAAGGTTCTTATAATTTCCTAATTTTTAGGAAATCATACCCATTTGGGTGTGGCTGAACCTTTAAAAATATAATTTTCATTATTAATTACCATATCAAAATAATCATCAATGTATTTTTCTCTATTTTTCCAATTAACAGGAACCCAAATACTTAGATAATTTTTATTCATATTTCCCGTCAATGATTTTGTACTTCTAGAAAAATTATAAACATTATTGGTCATAGCGGTATTTGAATTTCTATTAAAATTGAATTTAGACTCTACTCGAAATTTAGTACTAGCACTAATATTTTTACTATACATGAAAGCATATCTAGTGCTATTTCTACGATCAGTTATATTATATCCTATACCACTTTTATCATTGTGAGCTTTTGAATTCTTAACATAACCTAATCCCTTCTTATTTGAAGCAGGTTGAGAGTTTTCAATAATCCTGGATAAATTTTCTCTCCCTTTATTAAAAATGGAAATATTTTTAGTAATGTCATCAAGCTTAATTTTGAGACTAGTGTTATCTAACTCAACAATTTTAATTTTTGTTTTTAACTCAGGATTCTCAGAAGCTAGAGCATTATTCTTTTCTTTTTGATATTCTATTTCTTGACTTAATAGAGCGAGTTGAGAATTGATTGAATCTTGAATTTTCTCAAGTTCTTCTTCTAAAATTTTCTTCTCGTCTTTAAGCATATCTCTTTCAAATTCCGCTTTCTTCTGATTTTCTACAGCTTCCTTATATTTTCTTTTGAGAATTTTTAAAGTGTCCAGAAGTTCTGAATTTATTTCTATCATATCATCAAAACTTAGATCACTAACCTCATTATCTTTTGCCATGAAGCATTTGTTTGTTTTCTTCTTTGATTTTTCTTTATTGGTTTTCCTCTTCTTATTTTCTTGACTAGATCTCTTTGTATCCATTTATTCTAGGATGTTGTTACGATCTTTAGAATACCAGGCTCCGATACCAAATGAAAGTTTGTGTGGATCGATAGATATGGAATATATATATTAAACTAAGTGCGAAAGCAGTTAATAGCATTAAAGTAAATAAGAGTAAGCACACCAGGAATTTTTATACTGGTTCGAACTTTATTTATACTGGTTCGAACTCCCGTTCTACGTCCAGTCCCAGACTCCTTCTGGAATTTCACTAACAACAATACCCTCACTTAACCCGAAGGAACATGTTATACAACCCCTGAGCAGCCGAACAGAGACCTGAGCAGCAGAACAGGATTTTGCCTCAACAGCCGAAGAGGACATCACACGCCTGAGCAGCAGAACATGACTTCGCTAATACAAAAGAATATCTGACACTGTGTGATCTTGAAAACACCGATTTGTCTCTGATAGTACAAACTTCCTATAATCAAATCCACAAGTGTATGATGTGTATGTGAAGATATGCAAGAAAGGTGTTGCTAAGAATCGAAGATTATGAAAGTTAATTTGGAGATTCAAAGCAATAAAATGTTTGTATGCTGTTTGAATGCGAGTATGAGAGCACAATAAGAGTATAAGAAATTTAGAATGATTTTTGGTTAGTATGAAGTGTTTAGGAACATATATTTATAGTAGACAGAGGGTTGCTACCATTGGCGAAGAGTTCTGACCAAAAGAAGCAACCATTCCGGTTCAAAGAAGGATCGCAACCTTTTGAAGAATGGAAATGTCTTTTCAAAATATGACAGTTGGGTTCAGGTCAGTCGACTGGTCGAAAATGGTCAGTCGACTGAAAAGTAAAATCATGTAAAAAATTCGTGTACAGATGTGCATGTATGTTAAAATGCACAGATTCAGTCGACTGACTGATTGTATTCAGTCGACTGAATTCTGTTGTTAAACAAAAAATACAGTAGCTCATTTGGTTAGAGCACCTGCCTTCCAAGCTAGAGACCTAGGTTCGATTCCTGCTCCATGCATTTTTTGAAAACTTGATTTTGGTTAAAATATGCATGCAAATTTATTTGAATGTGAATGATGATTCTTGAGGAAAGATTTTAACAAAACACTAAACTAGACTCTATATACACATTTGATGACTCTTGTTAAAATATATAACTATATGAACCATACTTTGAGTCGTTGAGTCCAGATGTTATCGTAGTCGTAGATTCGTTAATTGTTGTGTCTTGTCAGCAATCAAAACCCATGATCCAACATTCTCCCCCTTTTTGACGATGACAACTCCATTTGCTACGGACGAATCTTCGACAAGCTTTGTTGATTTATCTCTCTCCCTGAATATATTCCTGTAATCGTGCTATAGATTTTTCCCCCTGAATCTATGCTATATATTCCTGTAAATAATTAATCTTTTCTCCCCCTTAATATGTGCTTGCATCGTTTATTCCTGCAAATAGTGTTAGAGCAATATCTTTCTCCTCCTTTGTCATCGACAAAAAGAAGTATTTATATGATGACATAAATTATATTCCACGTAAGTGTTAACATAGAACAATATAAAACAAAATAACTACTACTTATAATGTAAGGTATCAAAAAAAATTTAACATTTAAAGCATGCGATACCCAAGGTTCTTATAATTTCCTAATTTTTAGGAAATCATACCCATTTGGGTGTGGCTGAACCTTTAAAAATATAATTTTCATTATTAATTACCATATCAAAATAATCATCAATGTATTTTTCTCTATTTTTTCAATTAACAGGAACCCAAATACTTAGATATTTTTTATTCATATTTCCCGTCAATAATTTTGTACTTCTAGAGAAATTATAAACATTATTGGTCATAGCAGTATTTGAATTTCTATTAAAATTGGATTTACACTTTACTCGAAATTTAGTACTAGCACTAATATTTTTACTATACATGAAAGCATATCTAGTGCTATTTCTACGATCAGTTATATTATATCCTATACCACTTTTATCATTGTGAGCTTTTGAATTCTTAACATAACCTAATCCCTTCTTATTTGAAGCAGGTTGAGAATTTTCAATAATCCTGGATAAATTTTCTCTCCCTTTATTAAAATTGGAAATATTTTTAGTAATGTCATCAAGCTTAATTTTGAGACTAGTGTTATCTAACTCAACAATTTTTATTTTTGTTTTTAACTCATGATTCTCAGAAGCTAGAGCATTATTCTTTTCTTTTTGAGCTTCTATTTCTTGACTTAATAGAGCGAGTTGAGAATTGTCTGAATCTTGAATTTTCTCAAGTTCTTCTTCTAAAATTTTCTTCTCGTCTTTAAGCATATCTCTTTCGAATTCCGCTTTCTTCTGATTTTCTAGAGCTTCCTTATATTTTCTTTTGAGAATTTTTAAAATGTCTAGAAGTTCTGAATTTATTTCTATCATATCATCAAAAGTTAGATCACTAACCTCATTATCTTTTGCCATGAAGCGTTTGTTTTGTTCTTTGATTTTTCTTTATTGGTTTTCCTCTTCTTATTTCCTTGGCTAGATCTCTTTGTATCCATTTATTCTAGGATGTTGTTACGATCTCTAGAATACCAGGCTCCGATACCAAATGAAAGTTTGTGTGGATCGACAGATATGAAATATATATATTAAACTAAGTGCGAAAGCAGTTAATAGCAGTAAAGTAAATAAGAGTAAGCACACCAGGAACTTTTATACTGGTTCGAACTTTTTTTATACTGGTTCGAACTCCCGTTCTACGTCCAGTCCCAGAATCCTTTTGGAATTTCAATAATAACAATACCCTCACTTAACCCGAAGGAACATGTTATACAACCCCTGAGCAGCCGAACAGAGACCTGAGCAGCAGAACAGGATTTTGCCTCAGCAGTCGAAGAGGACTTCACACGCCTAAGCAGCAGAACAGGACTTCGCTAATACAAAAGAATATCTGATACTGTGTGATCTTGAAAACACTGATCTGTCTCTGATAGTACAAACTTCCTATAATCAATTCCTCAAGTGTATGATGTGTATGTGAAGATATGTAAGGAAGGTGTTGATAAGAATCGAAGATTATGAAAGTTAATTTGGAGATTCAAAGCAATAAAATGTTTGTATGCTGATTGAATGCGAGTATGAGAGCACAATAAGAGTATAAGAAATTTAGAATGATTTTTGGTTAGTATGAAGTGTTTAGGAACATATATTTATAGTAGACAGAGGATTGTTACCATTGGCGAAGAGTTCTGACCAAAAGAAGCAACCATTCCGGTTCAGAGAAGGATCGCAACCTTTTGAAGAATGGAAATGTTTTTTCAAAATATGACAGTTGGGTTCAGGTCAGTCGACTGGTCGAAAATGGTCAGTCGACTGAAAAGTAAAATCATGTAAAAAATTCGTGTACAGATGTGCATGTATGTTAAAATGCACAGATTCAGTCGACTGACTGATTGTATTCAGTCGACTGAATTCTGTTGTTAAACAAAAACTACAGTATCTTATTTGGTTAGAGTACCTGCATTCCAAGCTAGTGACCTGGGTTCGATCCCCGCTCCATGCATTTTTTGAAAACTTGATTTTGATTAAAATATGCATGCAAATTTATTTGAATGTGAATGATAATTCTTGAGGAAAATTTTAACAAAATACTAAACTAGACTCTATATACACATTTGATGACTCTTGTTAAAATATATAACTATATGAACCATACTTTCAGTCGTTGAGTCCGGATGTTATCGTAGTCGTAGATTCGTGAATTGTTGTGTCTTGTCAGCAATCAAAACCCATGATCCAACATTCTCCCCCTTTTTTATGATGACAACTCCATTTACTACGGACGAATCTTCGACAAGCTTTGTTGACTTATCTCTCCCCCTGAATATATTCCTTTAATTGTGCTATAGATTTTCCCCCCTGAATCTATGCTATATATTCCTGTAAATAATTAATCTTTTCTCCTCCTTAATCTGTGCTTGCATCGTTTATTCCTATAAATAGTGTTAGAGCAATATCTTTCTCCTCCTTTGTCATCTACAAAAATGAGTGTTTATATGATGAAATAAATTATATTCCACGTAAGTGTTAACACAGAACAATATAAAATAAAATAACTACTACTTATAATGTAAGGTATCAAAAAAATTAACATTTAAAGCATGCGATACCCAAGGTTCTTATAATTTCCTAATTTTTAGGAAATCATACCCATTTGGGTGTGGCTGAACCTTTAAAAATATAATTTTCATTATTAATTACCGTATCAAAATAATCATCAATGTATTTTTATCTATTTTTCCAATTAACAGGAATCCAAATACTTAGATAATTTTTATTCATATTTTCCGTCAATGATTTTGTACTTCTAGAAAAATTATATACGTTATTGGTCATAGCAGTATTTAAATTTCTATTAAAATTGGATTTAGACTTTACTCGAAATTTATACTAGCACTAATATTTTTACTATACATGAAAGCATATCTAGTGTTATTTCTACGATTAGTTATATTATATCGTATACCACTTTTATCATTGTGAGCTTTTGAATTCTTAACATAACCTAATCCCTTCTTATTTGAAGCAGGTTGAGAATTTTCAATAATCCTGGATAAATTTTCTCTCTCTTTATTAAAATTGGAAATATTTTTAGTAATGTCATCAAGCTTAATTTTGAGACTAGTGTTATCTAACTCAACAATTTTATTTATTGTTTTTAACTCATGATTCTCAGAAGCTAGAGCGTTATTCTTTTCTTTTTGAGCTTCTATTTCTTGACTTAATAGAGCGAGTTGAGAATTGTATGAATCTTGAATTTTCTCAAGTTCTTCTTCTAAAATTTTCTTCTCGTCTTTAAGCATATCTCTTTCGAATTCTGCTTTCTTCTGATTTTCTAGAGCTTCCTTATATTTTCTTTTGAGACCTTTTAAAGTGTCTAGAAGTTCTGAATTTATTTCTATCATATCATCAAAAGTTAGATCACTAACCTCATTATCTTTTGCCATGAAGCATTTGTTTGTTTGCTTTTTTGATTTTTCTTTATTGCTTTTCCTCTTCTTATTTCCTTGACTAGATCTATTTGTATCCATTTATTCTAGGATGTTGTTACGATCTCTAGAATACCAGGCTTCGATACCAAATGAAAGTTTATGTGGATCGACAGATATGGAATATATATTAAACTAAGTGCGGAAGTAGTAATAGCAGTAAAGTAAATAAGAGTAAGCACACCAGGAATTTTTATACCGGTTCGAACTTTTTTTATACTGGTTCGAACTCCCGTTCTACGTCCAGTCCCAGACTCCTTCTGGAATTTCACTAACAACAATACCCTAACTTAACCCGTAGGAACTGGTTATACAACCCCTGAGCAGCCGAACAGAGACCTGAGCAGCAGATCAAGATTTTGCCTCAGCAGCCGAAGAGGACTTCACACGCCTGAGCAGCAGAACAGGACTTCGCTAATACAAAGGAATATCTGACACTTTGTGTTCTTGAAAACACTGATTTGTCTCTAATAGTACAAACTTCCTATAATCAAATCCTCAAGTGTATGATGTGTATGTGAAGATATGCAAGGAAGGTGTTGCTAAGAATCGAAGATTATGAAAGTTAATTTGGAGATTCAAAGCAATAAAATGCTTGTATGCTGTTTGAATGCGAGTATGAGAGCACAATAAGAGTATAAGAAAGTTAGAATGATTTTCGGTTAGTATGAAGTGTTTGGGAACATATATTTATAGTAGACAGAGGGTTGCTGCCATTGGTGAAGAGTTCTGACCAAAAACAGCAACCATTCCCGTTCAGAGAAGGATCACAACCTTTGAAGAATGGAAATGTCTTTTCAAAATATGACAGTTGGGTTCAGGTCAGTCGACTGGTCGAAAATGGTCAGTCGGCTGAAAAGTAAAATCATGTAAAAAATTCGTGTACAGATGTGCATGTATGTTTAAATGCACAGATTCAGTCGACTGATTGACTGTATTCAGTCGACTGAATTCTATTATTAAACAAAAACTATAGTAACTCATTTGGTTAGAATACCTGCCTTCCAAGCTAGTGACCTGGGTTCGAGCCCCACTCCATGCATTTTTTGAAAACTTGATTTTGATTAAAATATGCATGCAAGTTTATTTGAATATGAATGATGATTCTTGAGGAAAGATTTTAACAAAACACTAAACTAGACTCTATATACACATTTAATGACTCTTGTTAAAATATATAACTATATGAACCATACTTTGAGTCATTGAGTCCGGATGTTATCGTAGTCATAGATACATGAATTGTTGTGTCTTGTCAGCAATCAAAACCCATGATCCAACATTCTCCCCCTTTTTGATGATGACAACTCCATTTGCTACGGATGAATCTTCGACAAGCTTTATTGACTTATCTCTCCCCCTGAATATATTCCTGTAATTGTGCTATAGATTTTTCCCCTTGAATCTATGCTATATATTCCTGTAAATAATTAATCTTTTCTACCCTTTAATATGTGCTTGCATCGTTTATTCCTGCAAATAGTGTTAGAGCAATATCTTTCTCCTCCTTTGTCATCGACAAAATGAAGTGTTTATCTGATGACATAAATTATATTCCACGTAAGTGTTAACATAGAACAATATAAAACAAAATAACTACTACTTATAATGTAAGGTATCAAAAAAATTTAACATTTAAAACACGCGATACCCAAGGTTCTTATAATTTCCTAATTTTTAGGAAACCATACCCATTTGGGTGTGGATGAACCTTTAAAAATATAAATTTCATTATTAATTACCAAATCAAAATAATCATCAATTTATTTTTCTCTATTTTTCCAATTAACAGGAACCCAAATACTCAGATAATTTTTATTCATATTTCCCGTCAATGATTTTGTACATCTATAAAAATTATAAACATTATTGGTCATAGCAGTATTTGAATTTCTATTAAAATTGGATTTAGACTTTACTCGAAATTTAGTACTAGCACTAATATTTTTACTATACATGAAAGCATATCTAGTGCTATTTCTACGATCAGTTATATTATATCCTATACCACTTTTATCATTGTGGGCTTTTGAATTCTTAACATAGCCTAATCCCTTCTTATTTGAAGCAGGTTGAGAGTTTTCAATGATCCTGGATAAATTTTCTCTCCCTTTATTAAAATTGGAAATATTTTTAGTAATGTCATCAAGCTTAATTTTGAGACTAGTGTTATCTAACTCAACAATTATAATTTTGTTTTTAACTCAAGATTCTCATAAGCTAGAGCGTTATTCTTTTCTTTTTGAGCTTCTATTTCTTGACTTAATAGAGCGAGTTGAGAATTGTCTGAATCTTGAATTTTCTCAAGTTCTTCTTCTAAAATTTTCTTCTCGTCTTTAAGCATATCTCTTTCGAATTCCGCTTTCTTCTGATTTTCTAGAGCTTCCTTATATTTTCTTTTGGGACTTTTTAAAGTTTATAGAAGTTCTGAATTTATTTCTATCATATCATCAAAAGTTAGATCACTCACCTCATTATCTTTTGCCATGAAGCATTTGTTTGTTCGCTCCTTTGATTTTTCTTTATTGCTTTTCCTCTTCTTATTTCCTTGACTAGATCTCTTTGTATCCATTTATTCTAGGATGTTGTTACAATCTCTAGAATACCAAGCTCCGATACCAAATGAAAGTTTGTGTGGATCGACAGATATGGAATATATATATTAAACTAAGTGCGAAAGCAGTTAATAGCAGTAAAGTAAATAAGAGTAAGCTTACTAGGAATTTTTATACTGGTTCGAACTTTTTTTATACTGGTTCGAACTCCCGTTCTACGTCTAGTCCCAAACTCCTTCTGGAATTTCACTAACAACAATACCCTCTCTTAACCCGGAGGAATAGGTCATACAACCCCTGAGCAGCCGAACAGAGACCTGAGCAGCAGAACAGGATTTTGCCTCAGTAGCCGAAGAGGACTTCACACGCCTGAGCAGCAGAATAGGACTTCGCTAATACAAAAGAATATCCGACACTGTGTGTTCTTGAAAACACTATTTGTCTCTGATAGTACAAACTTCCTATAATCAAATCCTCAAGTGTATGATGTGTATGAAGATATGCAAGGAAGGTGTTGCTAAGAATCGAAGATTATGAAAGTTAATTTGGAGATTCAAAGTAATAAAATGCTTGTATGCTGTTTGAATGCGAGTATGAGAGCACAATAAGAGTATAAGAAAGTTAGAATGATTTTCGGTTAGTATGAAGTGTTTGGGAACATATATTTATAGTAGATAGAGGGTTGCTGCCATTGGCGAAGAGTTCTGACCAAAAGAAGCAACCATTCCCGTTCAGAGAAGGATCGCAACCTTTTGAAGAATGGAAATGTCTTTTCAAAATATGACAGTTGGGTTCAGGTCAGTCGACTGGTCGAAAATGGCCAGTCGACTGAAAAGTAAAATCATGTAAAAAATTCATGTACAAATGTGCATGTATGTTAAAATGCACAGATTCAGTCGACTGAATTCTGTTGTTAAACAAAAACTACAGTAGCTCATTTGGTTAGAGTACCTACCTTCCAAGCTAGTGACTTGGGTTTGAGCCTCGCTCCATTCATTTTTTGAAAAATTGATTTTGATTAAAATATGCATGCAAGTTTATTTGAATGTGAATGATGATTCTTGAGGAAAGATTTTAACAAAGCACTAAACTAGACTCTATATACACATTTGATGACTCTTGTTAAAATATATAACTATATGAACCATACTTTGAGTCGTTGAGTCCGAATGTTATCGTAGTCGTAGATTCGTGAATTGTTGTGTCTTGTCAGCAATCAAAACCCATGATCCAACATTCTCCCCCTTTTTGATGATGGCAACTCCATTTGCTACGGACGAATCTTCGACAAGCTTTGTTGACTTATCTCTACCCCTGAATATATTCCTGTAATTGTGCTATATATAGATTTTTCCCCCTGAATCTATGCTATATATTCTTGTAAATAATTAATCTTTTCTCCCCCTTAATCTGTGCATGCATCGTTTATTCCTGCAAATAGTGTTAGAGCAATATCTTTCTCCTCCTTTGTCATCGACAAAAAGGAGTGTTTATATGATGACATAAATTATATTCCACATAAGTGTTAACATAGAACAATATAAAACAAAATAACTACTACTTATAATGTAAGGTATTAAAAAAAATTAACATTTAAAGCATGCGATACCCAAGGTTCTTATAGTTTCCTAATTTTTAGGAAACCATACCCATTTGGGTGTGGCTGAATCTTTAAAAATATATTTTTCATTATTAATTACCATATCAAAATAATCATCAATGTATTTTTCTCTATTTTTCCAATTAACAGGAACCTAAATATTTAGATAATTTTTATTCATATTTCCCGTCAATGATTTTGTACTTCTAGAGAAATTATGAACATTATTGGTCATGGCAGTATTTGAATTTCTAATAAAATTGGATTTAGACTTTACTCGAAATTTAGTACTAGCCCTAATATTTTTACTATACATGTGTTAAATGGTTTGATGTCAAATATAATTTGTAAGAGACGTAAAGGAGAAAGGAAAAGCAACTATATTCTTATTCCCACGGTTGTTATACAAGAAGAGGTGTTTATATATCACACCAAATAGTTAAATCAGGAAAGTTTATAATAGGAAAGTTAATAAAAGGAAACAAACAATTACACCCTATATTTAACACTCCCCCTCAAGTTGGAGCGTAGATGTTAATCAGGCCCAACTTGTTACTCAAGTAATTAATTCTAACTCCATTCAAAGCTTTGGTGAAGATATCTGCAATCTGTTCTTCAGTCTTCATATATTCTGTAGATATTAAACCATCTTATATTTTATCCCTAACAAAATGACAGTCAATCTCTATGTGTTTGGTTCATTCATGGAACACCGGATTAGATGCAATATAAATAGCAGCTTTGTTATCACACCATAATTTAGCGGGAATAATAGTTTTCAGTCCTATTTCATTCAAGAGTTGATATATCCAAACTATCTCACACACAGATTTTGCCATAGCTCGATACTCTGATTCTGCACTTGAACGTGAGACAACATTTTGCTTCTTACTTTTCCATGAAATTAAGTTTCCTCCAACAAAGACACAAAACCCCGTTGTAGATCTTCTATCTATCTTAGAACCTGCCCAATTAGCATCTGAAAAGCATTCAACCTGGTTATGTCCATGATTTGTATATACAATACCAAGCCTAACTGTTCCTTTTAAGTAGCATAAAATCAGTTCTAAAGCAGTCCAATGATGAACTGTTGGAGATGACATGAATTGACTTACAACACTAACAGAATATGCAATGTCTGGACGAGTAATAGTAAGATAATTCAATTTTCCAACCAATCTTCTATACATTTCTGGATTTTCAAATAATTTGCCTTCTTTTGTTAGTTGCATATTTGGAATCATTGGAGTACTACATGGTTTTGATCCTAGCTTTCCTGTATCTTTTGTAAGTCAAGCACATACTTTCTTTGAGATAAAAGAATACCTTTGTTACTCCTTAAAACCTCAATACCTAAAAAATATTTTAGTTCTCCTAAATCTGTTGTATGAAACTGAGTGTGAATAAATTGTTTAAGAGACTCAATCCCTTCGTTGTTGCTTCCTGTAATAACAATATCATCCACATAGACTACTAGCAAAACAATTCCATTCTCTGAATTTTTATAGAATACTGAGTGATCTGCTTTGCTTTTCTTCAAACCAAAATTCTCAATAGCTTGACTAAATTTTCCAAACCAAGCACGAGGACTTTGTTTTACTCCATATAGAGTCTTTTTAAGGTGATATACTAAACCATTCTCCCCCTGAGCAACAAAGCCAGGTGGTTGCTCCATATATACTTCCTCTTTAAGGTCGCCATGAAGAAAAGCATTTTTAATATCAAGTTGATGTAAAGACCAGTCATGTGTGGCAGCAAGTGAGATAAATAATCGTATTGTCGTTAATTTTGCAACAGGAGAAAATGTTTCAGAATAATCTACTCCATACATTTGAGCAAATCCTTTTGCAACTAATCGAGCTTTTAAACGAGCAACTGATCCATTTGGATTAATTTTCACAGAGAATACCCATTTGCATCCTATATCTTTCTTACCAATAGGCAATTTTACTAAATCCCATGTATTATTAAACTCCAAAGCATTCATTTCATCAATCATTGCCTTCCGCCAACCAGGAATAGATAGGGCGTTAGTGACAGATTTAGGAATTGAAATTGAGTCAAGAGAAGTGATGAATAAATATGAAGAAGTGGATAAGGTATTATATGAGACAAACGATGAGATAGGGAAAGTACATTTGCGTTTTCCCTTTCTTAAAGCAATTGGGAGATCTAACTCAGAGGAAGTCATTATGTTTTGTTCTGTAATGGGATCAATTGGAGAAGATATATTAGATATATTTGTATGTTGGTCAGAAGATGTTTCAGAGTTTTGGATGAATGGGTCAGTAGGAACAGTTTGAGTAAAATATATAAGAAAATCATCACTGTCTTGAATAGTAGAGGTAGTGGTAGAATCAGATTTTGAAAAGAAAGGTGTATTTTTGAAAAAATTGACATCAATGGAGACTATATATTTATTAAGGCTAGGACAAAAACAACGATATCCTTTTTGGAGTCGTGGATAGCCAACAAAAATACATTTCAAAGATTTTGGATCAAGTTTAGTTATTTGTGGCCTTACATCTCTAATATAGCAACTACAAAATTTTAGGGCTAACAGAGAATAACGGTTTGTTCGGGAACAAAACTTTATATGGAATTTCCCAATTAAGTACAGAAGATGGCATACGATTTATGAGAAAGCAGGCCATAGAAACTGCATCGGCCTAAAATTTTTTAGAAACATTCATTGAAAATAAAAGAGCGCGAGCAGTTTCAAGAAGATGTCTATTTTTTCTTTCTGCCACACCATTTTGTGATGGAGTGTTAACACACGATGTTTCATGAAGTATTCCATGCTGAGTCATATAAGAGTGAAATACAGCAGATGTATATTCTTTAGCATTATCACTTCGTAATGTACGAATGCAAGTATTAAATTGATTTTTGATTTCAGCACAGAAGCCAGAGAATATAGAAAATAATTCAGATCGATTTTTCATAAGATAAAGCCAAGTTGTACGAGAATAATCGTCTACAAATGTAACAAAATATCTGAATCCAGATTTAGACAAGATTGAACACGGACCCCAAATATCAGAATGTACAAGTTCAAAAGGAGCACTAGCATGTTTATTAATTCTAAGACTTGTACTGTGACGATGATGTTTAGCAAACTGACATGCTTCACAATCTAGTGTAGACAAAGAGCTATATTGAGGACAAATTTTCTTGAGGAGAGAAAGAGATGGGTTGTAACGACCCGTAAATTTTAACTGTTTTAATAACGTAATTAGTCGAAATTTTTGTGAAATTTTAAACGATAAAATTTTAAATAAAAATTTATTATTTGGAATGCGTCTAATTAAACATAGCAAACTGTTAATTTTCGTCAGAAAATATGAAAGTTTATTTCGTGCGTAAATTTACTTCAATTTAACCAGTTAAAAAGCGATGAAAATAAAATGTTTTCGAAACCCAAATATTTTATATAGAAAAATTCTAAATCATCTTCTGAGCAAGACGTCATTTTTCGTTTTTCCAAATTCGGACTTCTTTGGCTCCGTCGATCTTATTTTTCTACGTTTTTCTTGCATTTTTCGATAGTAAAAAATTCAAATTTTTTTAATTCAATCGTACCACTGATATTTATATACCATTTTGATCGTCTTGCCGTACTAATCACCACGGCATATTCATTTGCATGTTTTGAAATCCGTTACGCCATGGAAACTGCGAAACGTTAACCGTATCGGCATTTAAATTTTACCCTTTCAGTTTCCTGTGTACATTCGTTTACCCAACAAAAGAAACGAATAGCCCATCCCTTTTGATATTCCCTAAATGTTACTTTTGACTTGTGGTTATCCAAAAAAAAAAATTGTGCAGTGCATTGAAATATTTTGTTTTAGTAACTTATGCATGCTAGAAGGGCACGTCATCCACCTAAAGGCTTTAATTCTTCTTTCAAATTCCAACCTTTGTTTGCCTGTTAACTCTCACCCACTTGCAAATAAATAGATGTATTTATGGTTGCATATTTTTCATAACCTTTGGCATTTTATAACCTGACTATTTGGCGTTACCAGTTTCCAATGTAATTTGTACTGGTTCATTTTTTCAGCTCCTCTTCTCTGATTGTTCTGCTATTTTATATGGAAAATATACATATACAATATATCGCATATGTACTGATGTCACTACCCTCCATTTCGCCCTAGGCCTTCCGCCATTTCTGTCATGTAAGCCGAGCCCACAACCTTGAACAACCTCCGCCACAAGCCATCCCGACCACCGCCGTCTCTCCACCATTGGCCGAAGAGCCCAACACCGAACCCAAACGACCAACCTCCGCCTTGTGCACCACGCCCGCCTCTGGCCTCCACCTGCTCTTCCCTTCTTCCAGACCCACGCCTGAATGTCAAGCGGCAGCCTCACGTACAAATGGTTGAGCCTCCCTCCTTCCAGTGCACTACCTTGCTTCCTCCGCTATTTTCACATCACCCGAGCTCAAGTCGTGCCTCTCCTCCACTTCGGCCACTCGCCTTCCCATCGTCGAGCCTCCGCCAATATTAGCCTCGCCCGAACCCTTCCCACGTGAAGCCTCCTGCCGCCGAACAACCTTTCCCCTTAACCACGCGCACACCTCCGCTGACCGAGTAACTCTATAACCCGCCACCACCACGGTCTTGCTCCACCTTCCAGTCGCTGTTAGTACATTCTTCCTTTGTATGCTCGGCCACCCAGATCTCGCCTCGGGCGTGTATATCTCTATGTGAGTATATAAATATATTTAGTCATGTTGTGTCAGTTATATATAGTTTACAATGTTGGATTTTATTTGTTTATATATATATATATGGTAACGTTAGTTATATATGGGTTTCAAATTATAATTGCAGATTGTTATGTATATGCGTTTCAAAATTTATATTGATTTTTAATATACATAAGTTTCAAAATATAGCATATGTGCTTGTATAAATTATAACCTGTTAGATTATATGAGTTTACGCAGTTACATATTATATAAGTATGTTATATATAGGTTTGGAAACTTGGCTTTCAGTATACTTTAAGATACTGGGTTAGTGCAGTTAAATTTTATATAGTATAAAGTGGTCTGTGATTTTATAAAGATAAATAGATGTCAACGTATGTGCTGTTTTGTTTAAAAATACAATCTACCTAATTGTCTTATTTTAGTGATATAAGATCTGGGTCACTTATATGATGTTAACAATATCATATATTTGTATTAATCATATAATATGATTTATTTAATTACAGATTAGGTTATTAGTTATAAATATTAGATTCGTATTAAGACTGTATATAGTCCATATTACGCATACTATTGAGTAAACATGTTACAATAATCTTAATTTTATTTAATAAATGATAGTTTTGAAATATATTATATCTACGGATTTCTAATATATTAGTTGTAGATAAGTTGTTTCCTTTTTCCTTAATTGATTTGAAACTATACTTTGTATATTTATACTTTATTATAGCTTTAGTATATAAAGATGTATTTATTTCAAAGTTTAGTATGAAGATATGTTCGGCTTATTCTATGTGTTTGGAATTTAAATACGATCTTTATATATAAATAGATATATATATATATATATATATAGTATATATATGAGTTCACTTATACTCGTAATCTTCATCGTCCCAATTCTGATTTGATTTCGTCTACTCCTTGTTATCAGCTTTGTCCATCTAACCTGTGCCAATCTAGCTTGGTTGGAATTCGTGCTTGGATTTGTAACTCATCTCAGTCTCGTCTTCTCTAGCCACGAAAGGTGAGCAATCACTCACGATTAACGTTCTTTTATTTATTAAATTTGATTTCAATTGAAACGACAATTGAAATATGCTGCTGTTAGTTATTTACACTGTTATATATGTTATTACCTGTATCAGTTCACCTATGACATCTGACACCATTATCTGTTATTTTTACAATGATAATCCAGTTTGGTTGATAAATGATTGATTGTTTGATGTTGACATTGAATGTTAAATTGTTAATGTTGAAAGTGATAAATAATTTGAAATTGAAATCGACGTAGGATAGTTAAATTTGATATATGTGTTAAATTTGATTTGATGACATTTGCATAATATGACCCCTTTTAATTGTTAAATTAATTGACATGTAGAATAGTGATAATTACACTTTGAACCATTGAACGTATATTGGATTAATTGTTGTAGTGTTAAAATTGAAATCGAATGACAAGTGAAGAACCGTATTGATATTAGTGTAATAATCTTTAATCTACATGAAATGATAGTGTAGATTCTAGAAATAATTATATTAATTTACACAAATAACAATGTGAATTAATACGATTATTTTGGGATTATTTGAATTGATTATTTGATTGTTATTGATTGTTGTTATTGCTTGTTTATTTACTTTGACACCATCCCAGTTATCACACTGCAAGTTCCCTTTGCTATGCTTTGATTTTGAATTGAATTGGAATCGGGTTGAAATGATAAATACCCAAATGAACTTGGCCTAGGATAGAGAATTAAATAAAACCCGATTGGTCAATACTTTGATTTAAAAATAAAATGAAGATTTTATTTGAATAAATAATAAGGGTTTGAAATGAAGTTAGAATTTGAATTTTTATGAAAGGAAAATGTTAATATTTAATAATCTGAAACAAAATATTAACAATGTAATTGATGAAAGAACGTTGTTTGATTTGAGAAATGATTGAATTAAGTTTTGAAGTTATTTAATAATTAAGTTTTGAAATTTTATAATAGTAAGTTTTGAAATTATTTAATAATTAAATAAGATTGAATTATTTAATAATTAAATAAAATTGAATTCTTTATTTAGTGAAATTGAACTTCTTGAATAAGTGAATTAAGTTTCTTTATTAATTGAGTTTTGAAATTTGTAACTAAGTAAATTAAATCAGTGAAATTGAATTTCCCTAATAAGAAATAAAATGTGTTTTATTGAAATAAAATGTAAGACTTGAAATGAAAAGAATTTGATTTGATGAATTTAATTTAATGCAATTTGTAAGTTTTGATACAATGAAGTTGAACTTAAATAATTGATTTAATGAATTGGAAGTTAAAAAGAATTGTTTTGAATGATAAATTAACTTAACGAATATTGAATGAAGTCGATCAATGATTTTAAATTGTTTTGAATGTTAAATTAAATTAATTTAATTGTTTTCGAAATGAAACTTATATTCGAACTTGAATCAATATTTGAATTGTTTTAAATAAAGATTGAAATTGAATTATAAGATTTTGAAATGATAAGTTGGAAGTTTTGAAACGTAAATTATGGAAATTGTTTTAGGAAGACAAATGAAATGTTGGTTTACAAATTCTATTTGAAATTGAAATTGATTTGGTTTTCGAAATATATAAATGACCAATCGGTGTAATAATTTCGAAAGTTATTAAAGAGACCGGAATCGGTTATGGACATACTCTCTGTCTAAACCGAAAACCACTTTAATAACTATACGCGGAGTGTGATCCAGAATGAAGTGGTTGGATTGATGTACGTGATGACTGAAGAAAGAGAACGATAATGGATAGCCTTGACACTTGTGTTAAATTGGAAATGACTAAAACAGGAGCCGTGCCGGGCCAAATGGGGGCTAGCTACCTTGAGCGAACACACTTCTTCAAAAACTACTCATTACTTGTTGTCGATTGGTGCACCCTTGATTTTGGGAGTGTTATTTCGCGGTGTTGCGATCGCTACGGCGATGCGTTCTCACCAGTCCGGATCAGGCAAATGGTAGTTTCACTACCTTGGGTATTGCCTCATGTGCCTTGTCATACTTATATCCCTATTCGCGACCACTATGATTTGTTTTGTGTTATACCTATGGAGTACTCCCCGATAGCCCACTAGTTTACGGTGGAGTTTACAGTGCTGTATAGACTATGATGCTTATGAAAAATGTGTTAAGGGGGATAATGGTAACGCCTTAACACTATTTTGATATCTTATATTACTGATAGGCATTATCTACTTATTGTATTCTACTACATAGTAGATAGTTTAACGGATCCTTAGAGGACGGTTATTCCAACGTCCTTTGAGTTATTGCATTTCAATTGCTATTTCACTTGAGTTGGATTTATTGATATAAGAATGTTAATCCTGACTAGAGTGTTTTGTGTTTTGCTTTACGCTCGGGTCAGACCGAGTGTACCAGTATTCGAGACTCACCTTTGAAGTTGGAGCTTTGCTTGAAGATCCAGCCATCTATTCTGCTTTCAGTATTCGATGATTCCAGTGATGTATTCTGATTTGTATCTGATGTATCGTATTACTCTTCCGTTGTATCTGGTTTAACTCTAATGTAACTTATACATTTATATAGTAGCTTCATGAACTACTATCTCTTTTATTTCCGCTGCATTTATTACTCTGTGTCTGTGATCTATGATTACTTATTTACTGTATATATTTAGTTTTGCCGAATTTAAATTAACAATTCGGTATTTTGAATCATTCAAGTTCGACATGTGTGGATGCAAATGGTCCAAAATAGCGGGTCGTTACATGGGTGGCCTAACTGGTAATGAATCTTGAGGGCAGAGGTGATACTTGAACAAATTATGGAAGGTGACGAATCAAGAATATACAGCCCTCCAGACTCATGCCCCTTACCAATAATCTGCTTCGTCGTTAGGTCCTGAAGAATACAATGATTCGAAAAAAAAGATATAGAACAATTTAGATTGTGAGTGATCTGACTAACAGAAAGTAGATTAAAAGACAATGATGGCAAATGTAAGACAGAGGGTAAATAGAGAGTAGGAGTAGGGTTAACAACCCCAGTTCCTTGGACATGAGAAAGAGATCCATCGGCTAAAACAACTGAGCGATTGGAAGTGTTTAAATGATAGTTCGAAAGAAGTGACGAGTTACCTATCATATGTTCAGTTGCGCCTGAATCAATGACCCATCTATTTCCTGAATTAGCTAGAGCAGTTACCGATGAAGAGTCCTTTGAAGTTCCTTGATGTTTTAGGAATTTAGCAAATTCATCGATGTAATCATGCACTGTCTTATTACCAGATGTTCCAAGGGTATGATCATTAGTTCCCAAAGTTTGACCGACCTTAATATTTGTTTGTCCAGCATTCACCTGATCCAAGTTATTACCACCATCAAAATTTGAATTTGCAATTTTCCTATTTCCTCCAAACTGCCCTGTTCCAAACTGCCCTATTCCAACCTGATTTGAGCCAGTGCCGATAGATTGCCTCTGCATATTTTTATACTGAAGTTTTCTGCATTCCAACTTAGTATGCCCAACTTTCTTACAGTAGTTGCATAGAATATTTCGAGAGTCAGGTTTGCCTACGTTTTGATTTTTCCAGTTCATATTCCTAGAGACAAGGGCATTGTTGTGAACAGAGCTGTTACCTGAAGAAGCAACGTTTTTTGCTCGGAGAAGTCGACTAAACACATCATGTAATGAAGACATGTCAGTTCCAGATAGAATTTGTGTTTTAGCAAAATCAAACTCAGAAGGTAATCCACCAAGAAAACTCATGATCGCCATCTGCTCGCGCTGTTTTTGTTGAACCTTTACGTCTGAACTTAAGGGCAGAAGCAAATTAAACTCTTCATATGTCTTCTTGAAATTCATGAAGTAGGTCATCAACGATTGGTCATTTTTCTCAACTCGGTAAAAAGATTTACAGACTTCATACATACGAGACAAATTTCCTTTTCCAGAGTACAAAAATTCCAGATAATCCAATAATTCTTTAATGAATTCACAGTGGTTGATTAAGCCAATTATCTCATTATCAATCGAATTTCGAATTTGAAGAAAGAGACGAGCATCATCACGAAGCCAATTCAGGTGGGCTTTCTCAGTTGAGTCTGGTTGCGGTGGGTCGTCGTTTAGATGGTTATATTTCTCAATGCTCCTGAGATAGATGCGCACAGTTTTGCTCCAATCTAGGTAGTTGGCTCCGTTTAACTTGTGGTCAGTGATTTTTGATAGTATCGATACGACGTCTACCATAGTTGATACCTTTTCTTCACCCATTTAACAGGGAATCAAAGACTGGGATAGATTCATGGAATTGAAACAATCCAGCAACTATTTTGCCTACTCAAAATTTTTTTTTATTTCACTCGGCTCCACTACTAAAAACTCGACGTCGTTGCCTAAATCGCGATGGATGGAGTTGGAATTTTTGATTTCGACGACTTTCCTTGAACAGGATCTGGGTTTAGGGGAGGAGGTAACGAATTTTGGGTTTTTCTGATTTTTTGGGTTAAGGATAATTTTCTGAACTGCTCTGATACCATGTTAAATGGTTTGGTGTCAAATATAATTTGTAAGAGACATAAAGGAGAAAGGAAAAGCAACTATATTCTTATTCCCACGGTTGTTATACAAGAAGAGGTGTTTATATATCACACCAAATAGTTAAATCAGGAAAGTTTATAATAGGAAAGTTAATAAAAGGAAACAAACAATTACACCCTATATAAAGCATATCTAGTGCTATTTCTACGATCAGTTATATTATATCCTATACCACTTTTATCATTGTGAGCTTTTGAATTCTTAACATAACCTAATCCCTTCTTATTTGAAGCAGGTTGAGAATTTTCAATAATCCTGGATAAATTTTCTTTCCCTTTATTAAAATTGGAAATATTTTTAGTAATGTCATCAAGCTTAATTTTGAGACTAGTGTTATCTAACTCAACAATTTTAATTTTTGTTTTTAACTCATGATTCTCAGAAGCTAGAGCATTATTCTTTTCTTTTTGAGCTTATATTTCTTGACTTAATAGAGCGAGTTGAGAATTGTCTGAATCTTGAATTTTCTCAAGTTCTTCTTCTAAAATTTTCTTCTCGTCTTTAAGCATATCTCTTTTGAATTCCGCTTTCTTCTAATTTTCTAGAGCTTCCTTATATTTTCTTTTGAGACTTTTTAAAGTGTCTAGAAGTTCTGAATTTATTTCTATCATATCATCAAAAGTTAGATCACTAACCACATTATCTTTTGCCATGAAGCATTTGTTTGTTTGCTCCTTTGATTTTTCTTTATTGCTTTTCCTCTTCTTATTTCCTTGACTAGATCTCTTTGTATCCATTTATTCTAGGATGTTGTTACGATCTCTAGAATACCAAGCTCCGATACCAAATGAAAGTTTGTGTGGATCGACAGATATGGAATATATATATTAAACTAAGTGCGGAAGCAGTTAATAACAGTAAAGTAAATAAGAAAAGCACACCAGGAATTTTTATACTGGTTCGAACTGTCGTTCTACGTCCAGTCCCAGACTCCTTCTGGAATTTCACTAACAACAATACCCTCACTTAACCCGGAGGAACAGGTTATACAACCCCTGAGCAGTAGAATAGGACTTCACAGATACAAAAGAATATCTGACAATGTGTGTTCTTGAAAACACTGTATTGTCTCTGATAGTACAAACTTCCTATAATCAAATCCTCAAGTGTATGATGTGTATGTAAAGATATGCAAGGAAGGTGTTGCTAAGAATTGAAGATTATGAAAGTTAATTCGGAGATTCAAAGCAATAAAATGCTTGTATGCTGTTTGAATGCGAGTATGAGAGCACAATAAGAGTATAAGAAAGTTAGAATGATTTTCGGTTAGTATGAAGTGTTTGGGAACATATATTTATAGTAGACAGAGGGTTGCTGCCATTGGTGAAGAGTTCTGACCAAAAGAAGCAACCATTCCCGTTCAGAGAAGGATCGCAACCTTTTGAATGGAAATGTCTTTTCAAAATATGACAGTTGGGTTCAGGTCAGTCGACTGAAAAGTAAAATCATGTAAAAAATTCGTGTACAGATGTGCATGTATGTTAAAATGCACATATTCAGTCGACTGACTGACTGTATTCAGTCGACTGAATTCTATTGTTAAACAAAAACTACAGTAGCTCATTTGGATAGAGTACTTGCCTTCCAAGCTAGTGACCTGGGTTTGAGCCCCGCTCCATGCATTTTTTGAAAACTTAATTTTGATTAAAATATACATGCAAGTTTATTTGAATGTGAATGATGATTCTTGAGGAAAGATTTTAACAAAGCACTAAACTAGACTCTATATACACATTTGATGACTCTTGTTAAAATATATAACTATATGAACCATACTTTGAGTCGTTGAGTCCGGATGTTATCGTAGTTGTAGATTCGTGAATTGTTGTGTCTGTTCAGCAATCAAAACCCATGATCCAACATTCTCCCCCTTTTTGATGATGACAACTCCATTTGCTACGGACGAATCTTCGACAAGCTTTGTTGACTTATCTCTCCTCCTAAATATATTCCTGTAATCGTGCTATAGATTTTTCCCCTTGAATATATGCTATATATTCCTGTAAATAATTAATCTTGTCTCCCCCTTAATCTGTGCTCGCATCATTTATTCCTGCAAATAGTGTTAGAGCAATATCTTTCTCCTCCTTTGTCATCGACAAAAAGGAGTGTTTATATGATGACATAAATTATATTCCACATAAGTGTTAACATAGAACAATATAAAACAAAATAACTACTACTTATAATGTAAGGTATCAAAAAAAATTTAACATTTAAAGCATGCGATACCCAAGGTTCTTATCATTTCCTAATTTTTAGGAAACCATACCCATTTGGGTGTGGCTGAACCTTTAAAAATATAATTTTCATTATTAATTACCATATCAAAATAATCATCAATGTATTTTTCTCTATTTTTCCAATTAACAGGAACTCAAATACTTAGATAATTTTTATTCGAATTTCCCGTCAATGATTTTGTACTTCTAGAGAAATTATAAACATTATTCGTCATGGCAGTATTTGAATTTCTAATAAAATTGGATTTAGAATTTACTCGAAATTTAGTACTAGCACTATTATTTTTACTATACATGAAAGCATATCTAGTGTTATTTCTACAATCAGTTATATTATATCCTATACCACTTTTATCATTGTGAGCTTTTGAATTCTTAACATAACCTAATCCCTTCTTATTTGAAGCAAGTTGAGAATTTTCAATAATCCTGGATAAATTTTCTCTCCCTTTATTAAAATTGGAAATATTTTTAGTAATGTCATCAAGCTTAATTTTGAGACTAGTGTTATCTAACTCAACAATTTTAATTTATGTTTTTAACTCATGATTCTCAAAAGCTAGAGCATTAATCTTTTCTTTTTGAGCTTCTATTTCTTGACTTAATAGAGCGAGGTTAGAATTGTCCGAATCTTGAATTTTCTCAAGTTCTTCTTCTAAAATTTTCTTCTCGTCTTTAAGCATATCTCTTACGAATTCCGCTTTCTTCTGATTTTCTAGAGCTTCCTTATATTTTCTTTTGAGACTTTTTAAAGTGTCTAGAAGTTCTGAATTTATTTTTATCATATCATCAAAAGTTAGATCACTAACCTCATTATCTTTTGCCATGAAGCATTTGTTTGTTTGCTCCTTTGATTTTTCTTTATTGCTTTTCCTCTTCTTATTTCCTTGACTAGATCTCTTTGTATCCATTTATTCTAGGATGTTGTTAAGATCTCTAGAATACCAGGCTCCGATACCAAATGAAAGTTTCTGTGGATCGACAGATATGGAATATATATATTAAACTAATTGCGGAAGCAGTTAATAGCAGTAAAGTAAATAAGAGTAAGCACACCAGGAATTTTTATACTAGTTCGAACTTTTTTTATACTAGTTCGAACTCCCATTCTACGTCCAGTCCCAGACTCCTTTTGGAAACTAACAACAATACCCTCACTTAACCCAGAGGAACAGGTTAAACAACCCCTGAGCAGCCGAACAGAGACCTGAGCAGTAGAATAGGATTTTGTCTTAGCAGCCGAAGAGGACTTCACACGCCTGAGCAGCAGAACAAGACTCCGCTAATACAAAAGAATATCTAACACTGTGTGTTCTTGAAAACACTGATTTTTCTTTGATAGTACAAACTTCCTATAATCAAATCCTCAAGTGTATGATGTGTATGTGAAGATATGCAAGGAAGGTGTTGCTAAGAATCGAAATTATGAAAGTTAATCTGGAGATTCAAAGCAATAAAATGCTTGTATGCTATTTGAATGCGAGTATGAGAGCACAATAAGAGTATAAGAAAGTTAGAATGATTTTCGATTAGTATAAAGTGTTTGGGAACATATATTTATAGTAGACAGAGGGTTGTTGTCATTAGTGAAGAGTTCTGACCAAAAGAAGCAACCATTCCTGTTCAGAGAAGGATCGCAGCCTTTTGAAGAATGAAAATGTCTTTTCAAAATATGACAGTTGGGTTCAGGTCAGTCGACTGGTCGAAAATGGTCAGTCGATTGAAAAGTAAAATCATGTAAAAAATTCATGTACAGATGTGCATGTATGTTAAAATGCACAGATTCAGTCGACTGACTGACTGTATTCAGTCGACTGAATTCTGTTGTTAAACAAAAACTACAGTAGCTCATTTGGTTAGAGTACTTGCCTTCCAATCTAGTGACCTGGGTTCGAGCTCCGCTCCATGCATTTTTTGAAAACTTGATTTTGATTAAAATATGCATGCAAGTTTATTTGAATGTGAATGATGATTCTTGAGGAAAGATTTTAACAAAGCACTAAACTAGACTCTATATACACATTTGATGACTCTTGTTAAAATATATAACTATATGAACCACACTTTGAGTCGTTGAGTCCGGATGTTGTCGTAGTCATAGATTCGTGAATTGTTGTGCCTTGTCAGCAATCAAAACCCATTATCCAACAAAATATGAAGATTTTTGGTGCAATTGACGAAAAAATGGAAAATTTGGGTTTGGGTTCGAGCTGGAGCTAAGGAAAGTAAATAATGAAGAGGAGGTGGAGGTAGGTGTTGCGGCTGCTTTTATATGGCAACAACAGAAGGCACAACTCATTCTTGTGCAGATGGCCATAAGAGAAGGCACAACTAAGAGTTTTACCTATTATGGTAAACCAATAGGCACGGTGTTGCGCTGTTTTTTTTACTACATCAGAATAGCATCAACTATGAGTTACGCCTTTTCTTTTTCGCAAAGTTGCGCCTATATGAAGACAGTTACAACCAAGTTGAGTTGGCTACTGACTAGACAGAAAGTGGTTTTGTTTGGTAATAAGTTTGCAAACAAGCTCTAAACGTGAAATAGTTTCGAAAATTAGTCTAATTGGAAAATCTATCCTGATTGTTATTATTGAACCAAGGACTTTCTGTTTGAACTATAGAGTTGAATATGGACGATATTGAAATTTTGACCATAACTAGATTCCATAAGTTCAATGTGATATAGTTTTGACGAAGAGAATTGATGTAAATAATTGTCACAATGAGCTAAAATTTAACAAAGTAAAATTGAATTTTACCGAAATCAAGTAAGCGATAGATTTGGCCAAAATATCGTACCACCTCCTAAATGATGTGTGAAGGTTAATATTCGAATAGTTCGATATTAATCGTTGACCAAATTTACAGCTAACGGGTCACAAAGCCAAAACGATGTATACTCATCTGACCAAATGATTTAGTTAATTTATAGCTGTTATAAATTTATTGAATGAATTAATATTTATGAAATATTATTTGTAAAATTTTATTTTGATTTGATGAACAAATATTATTAAATGTATTCATAATAATTATAACGATATCGACAAGCGTTAAATTGGATTTAATTGTAAATTATTTTGTTCAGGTTTTAAATGGATTTAAAACCCATGAATGGGGATGGTTGTTTCGGCTCTAATAGGGGATGATAGGCGGCCATATGATGGCATCTTGGTGGACTAGGTTTGTGGAGATAAGGCAAGGAGAATGGGTAAAGATTGAGATCTCAACTTTTCTCCTTATCTTCCTCTATATAAACATATCTACCCATACGTACTTATAGTCGACGCATCTACGATAAGGCAAGGAGAATGGGTAAAGATTGAAACCAAGTCTACTGTTTTTATAGTCGACACATCTACGAATATTGGAAGAAATACCGTCAGGAAATCTTAATCCTTCCATCCATTTTAAATGTATCACTACAAGAAAAAAGACCATTCGAGCATTTTATAAACGCTGTAACAGACTTTAACAGCGTTACGAAGATCGATGTCTAACAACATGTTGTGATAGGGTCAAGATAAATTACTAGATTTTAAAAACACTGTCACAAAAGCAAGGTATTGCAGCGTTTCTGTTTTTATAGCATTTTTGTAACACTGCAAAAAAGTATGATACTGTAGCGTTTTATCTTTTTTGCAGCGTTTCACAAATGCATTGGTATATTCTGATCCTATTGCAGCTTGTTGTTAGACAAAGTCCTTAAAATGCTGCGAAATTGGTTCGCAGCCTTTGTAAAATGTTGTAAGACGTCTTTTTCATGCATAAATGAAATGCTGCATAAAGCTATATATTGTTTTATTGATTTTCTAAAACGCATTAATCATAGAAATATCTTTATTAATATGCTTCAATTAGCCAATAAATAAAACATATTCAAATAAAACTCAAACAATAATCATATGAACACATTTAAATAGTTCAACGCATTATATATAATAAACATATCCAAGTTTGCACAACATATATATAAATAAGTCAAATTACACAAATGCTACTCCAAACCAACTACATCATCTAGTCCACTATAGTATCTAAAAGCAAATATAAATTGCATTGTTGTGACCAGAATGAGATTACAACAACTGACCCATTGGGTAACTTCTATCAACGGCTGAAGCATCTTTATCTTGATTGGCTGAAGCTGACAATACACTTTTGCTTTCCTTGTCATATTCAATTCCCAGAAATATTACTCTAGAGGAACGATACTTGGTTCCGAATGCACTTCCAAATCCCCAATCAAGACCGAGACCTACTCCACAGCCTCCACCTTTGAAACACTATAAAGATTAAAATAAAAAAATCCATTAAATTAAATTTATACATATATACAGTTTGTTGTACTTGCACCAAGGCCAAAAGCATTTAGTGGCATTCCTGAGTGAGAAAGAAACAACAAGCATTAAGTTTATTGGCTAATTTGTTGATTAAGCTTGTTTGACAGAACATATAGTGTGCCTAACTTGAAATTACTATCATACTCCTTTTTTACAACGTATTAATCATGTTTACAACAATAACAACGACAATAATAGTGTGCTTCATTTTCATGCATTGTCTGTATCAATACATTGTTGGTTCAAAATAGTTTCATGTCAAGTTGGCTGCAATTGTCACTGGTGGGTATTCTTTTTAAAGGCAAGTATAAATAAATTGTATGTGGGTTAAAATCCCTACTGTCTACATGGATGTATATAATAATATATGCTTACATTTTAAAATATATATTACACACGATAAGCCTTTTTCTTGTTTAGCGTTATAATTCTTTTGTCATTGGCAAGTATTGGGCCTGTGACATTATAAATGCTTGTGTGGGTAGTATAATATCTGCAAGTTAATGCTGCTCTAATTGTTTGAAGAAGAAAAAAGTGTTGTGTTGTGTTTACGTGGGAGGACTGTGTAGTACTCTTTTACAAACTGCATGGATCTTTTAACGTGCTCATGTCTGTGTTCTTATGTTGCTGTTTTAACCTCTGTGGAGCTGATTTTAACTAACTTACATATTCATGTGTTTATACATTCGCCAATCGCCCATCACCATTTCTTTTATTTATTCCATGTTTGTCTTTATTACATCAACGCATGTGTGGTAGGACTCTGTACAACTAGCCCACCCCAAAACGCCACTCAAGCAGAAGCCGAATGCACTGGATAATGAATGATGAATCAAACACAAAGGCGTAAATCAGAAATGTCAGAATCGACTATAATGTAAATTATCCAACCATTTTGAGGACTAGGCGAAGATTGTGCAGCATTGAAAAAGCACTGTTGGCAGCAGAGGCAGTGAACTGACCCATATTCCTCAATTTATTTTCTTCATTAAGCTGATTCTGGGCCATGTTGAGCTGCATTGCAGATTGCAACTATCTGTTTTGGAACCGCCGTTGTGATATTGGTTGATGATACTGCATCAGGTGTTGGTTAGGTACCTTGAAAAACATGTTTATTTAAATCAAATGAGCAAAAACACGAATATGATACTCGTGCTTAAGAAAGAAATGATTGCATAGATACCGATTGAAATTTTGGTTGGGATTGGCTTTGTAAATCGTGTAGGTGGGACATGGTATTCCACAACAAATAACCACTACTCCAAGAAAGAGATTAAAAAAATGCACAAAAATCTAGACATTTTGACCAAAATAACTAGGAGTTTGTTGGGACCATGTATATTTTGTTTTCACGGGTGCAAGTTAGGAGAAGTTGCTACATTGAATGAGGATTTTAACCAGCCCAACATAACATTACTTCAGAAGCAGATGAAGTCTATGCAATAATAAAAAATTGTTTGATCAAGTATTGCTAGTGCAACAATAAATCTGCTAATAAGTAGCCTTGAACAGATTTATAAGTTATGCGTAAGGTATTGAAGTAGAAAACATCGGTCTACCAAGCATTCAAGCGCTCAGAAATATAGAATGCTGATTAACAATAAATAGGCAGTTTGAGTGTCGACTCGACTCATGCAAGAGTATTATTTATTTTATTGGTTTGGCCATAAATACAAATAATGAGAATTAAGTATATTTTATTTCTTTTTACATATAATGAGCATTAAGTATATTTTATTTTATTTACATATAATGAGCATTAAGTATATATTCTAGTTTTATTATTATTATAAACTTGTTAATTTTTATAAAACTAAGTTAACTTAGTTAGTTTTTTTATAATACATAGTTAAATTTTATAAAATTATTTATTTATAAAGCTTAGTTAATTTTCATAAAATTTAGTTATTTCTATTATTATTGTTAAATTTTATAATATTTAGTTATTTTTTATAATCTGATTTAATATTTATAAATTTTAGTTGTTGTTGTTATTGTTGTTGTTATATTATTATAGAAGATTTAGCTATATTTTATATCGGTATAATACTTAGCTAATTTTTATAAACTTGGTTAATTTATTATAATTATTATTATAGACTAGTTTAATTTTTATAAAACATAGTTGACATATTTATTTACTTATTGTACGGATCTAGTAGGATATTGCCAGTATTTATGGTTGTAATTCTTATAATATGATTTAATTTTCATAAAACAAAGTTAACTTATTTAAGTTTTATAAACTTATTTAACTTAGTTATTTCTATAAACTTATTTATTTCTATAAACTTATTTATTTCTATAAACTTATTTATTTCTATAAACTTAGTTATTTCTATAAACTTATTTAAGTTTTATAAAAATTATTTGACTTAGTTAATCTTTTAAAATTTAGTTATTTTTTATAAAACATAGTCAATTTTTTATAAAACTTCATTAATGTAATTAATTTCTATAAGACTTGGTTAACTTAATTAATTTTGGAAAATTTAGTTATTTTTTGTAAAACTTAGTCTACTTAGTTATCTTTAATCTAGTTAATTTATTTTATAAAACTTAGTTAACTTTGTTTCTTTTTACTTAGTTATTTTTTTAAACTTAATTAGTTTTTATAAACTTAGTTATTTCTATAAACGTATTTAATTTTTATAAAACTTATTTAACTTAGTCAATCTTTTACATTTTAGTTATTTTTTATAAAACTTAGTCAACTTTTTATAAAACTTCATTGATGTAATTAATTTCTATAAGACTTGGTTAACTTATTCAATTTTATTTAATTTTTATAAAACTTAGTTTCTTTGTTTAATTTTATAAAATTTATTTAACTTGGTTAAATTTTATGAACTTATTTAATTTGTTATATATAAAATGATTACTACCATTTTAATTTATATTTTATTTTGAATAAAGAATAATCCAATGTGACACGTTCGTATAAAGTATAAAGTATTTTGGTTATCATAAAATAAAACATGTTCGTGCTTACGTGTGGGCGTGGTCTTATAAGATACCATTCTTTTCAAAGGTATTTACATCAACATTTAAAATTTCGAGTATCTCTCGTTGATTTATCAAGCCCAATCCAAGTATTTTTAATACTCGAGTCAGATCCGAGTAGTTTCAGGTTTAGTTGAAAACGCTTGGAGTTTCCAAAGTAGGGCTAGAGATCTTCATCTTCGTATGGACGTATTCTATTATCTGCCGCATTCATTGCATTTGTTTTTATTTTTCAGCATTTGTAAGAACGGGGGTTTATAACTATCAAGGTTGAATCTAGGTTAGACTATGATACTATATTCATATTATCCGTTGTAAAGGTTATTGTTGAAATAATATATTTTATTCCACTCATGTGAGATTCTCCTCTATCTTTATTTTCTTTTTCTCATAACAATCGGGCTTTTCAGCACTTTGGATTTGCAACACGAGGATGTATTAGTGTCGATTTTCGAGGGTTGAAAATCCCGGTCGTTGCAACGGCCACCTACAACAAGCTAGTTGACATTGATCATTATGCATACATACAAAGAAACCATAAATTAGTAACAAATGCTAAAAATCTAGGGTTTACAAAAGTACCAAAATAATATTGAGTTGAAGAATATCCCACTTCCATTGTTGTATTTTGTTCTAATCAAAGATTGGAGGTGAAATATGAAAGTTTGTGTGGATCGACAAATATGGAATATATATATTAAACTAAGTGCGGAAGCAGTTCGCCAGGAATTTTTATACTGGTTCAAACTTTTTTTATACTAGTTCGAACTCCCGTTCTGCGTCCAGTCCCAGACTCCTTCTGGAATTCCACTAACAATAATACCCTCAGTTAACCCGGAGGAACAGGTTATACAACCCCTGAGCAGCCGAACAGAGACCTGAGCAGCAGAACAGGATTTTGCCTCAGCAGCCGAAGAGGACTTCACACGCCTGAGCAGCAGAACAGGACTTCGCTAATACAAAAGAATATCTGACACTGTGTGTTCTTGAAAACACCGATTTGTCTCTGATAGTACAAACTTCCTATAATCAAATCCTCAAGTGTATGATGTGTATGTGAAGATATGCAAGGAAGGTGTTGCTAAGAATCGAAGATTATGAAAGTTAATTTGGAGATTCAAAGCAATAAAATGCTTGTATGCTGTTTGAATGCGAGTATGAGAGCACAATAAGAGTATAAGAAAGTTAGAATGACTTTCGGTTAGTATGAAGTGTTTGGGAACATATGTTTATAGTAGACAGAGGGTTGCTGCCATTGGTGAAGAGTTCTTACCAAAACAAGCAACCATTCCCGTTCAAAGAAGGATCGCAACCTTTTGAAGAATGGAAATGTCTTTCAAAATATGACAGTTGGGTTCGGGTCAGTCGACTGGTCGAAAATGGTCAGTCGACTGAAAAGTAAAATCATGTAAAAAATTCGTGTACAGATGTGCATGTATGTTAAAATGCACAGATTCAGTCGACTGACTGACTGTATTCAGTCGACTGAATTCTGTTGTTAAACAAAAACTATAGTAGCTCATTTGGTTAGAGTACCTGCCTTTCAAGCTAGTGACCTGGGCTTGAGCCCCGCTCCATGCATTTTTTGAGAACTTGATTTTGATTAAAATATGCATGCAAGTTTATTTAAATGTGAATGATGATTCTTGAGAAAAGATTTTAAAAAAATACTAAACTAGACTTTATATACACATTTGATGACTCTTGTTAAAATATATAACTATATGAACCATACTTTGAGTCGTTGAGTCCGGATGTTATCGTAGTCGTAGATTCGTGAATTGTTGTGTCTTGTCAGCAATCAAAACCCATGATCCAAGATTCTCCCCCTTTTTTGATGATGACAACTCCATTTGCTATGGACGAATCTTCGACAAGCTTTGTTGACTTATCTCTCCCCCTGAGTATATTCCTGTAATTGTGCTATATATTTTTCCCCTTGAATCTATGCTATATATTCCTGTAAATAATTAATCTTTTCTCCTCCTTAATCTGTGCTTGCATCGTTTATTCCTACAAATAGTGTTAGAGTATTATCTTTCTCCTCCTTTGTCATCGACAAAAAGGAGTGTTTATATGATGACATAAATTATATTCCACGTAAGTGTTAACATAGAACAATATAAAACAAAATAACTACTACTTATAATGTAAGGTATCAAAAACAATTTAACATTTAAAGCATGTGATATCCAAGGTTCTTATAATTTCCTAATTTTTAGGAAATCATACCCATTTGGGTGTGGCTGAACCTTTAAAAATATAATTTTCATTATTAATTACCATATCAAAATAATCATTAATGTATTTTTCTCTATTTTTACAATTAACAGGAACCCAAATACTTAGATAATTTTTATTCATATTTCACTTCAATGATTTTGTACTTCTAAAAAAATTATAAACATTATTGGTCATAGCGGTATTTGAATTTCTATTAAAATTGAATTTAGACTCTACTCGAAATTTAGTACTAGCACTAATATTTTTACTATACATGAAAGCATATCTAGTGCTATTTCTACGATCAGTTATATTATATCCTATACCACTTTTATCATTGTGTGCTTTTGAATTCTTAACATAACCAAATCCCTTCTTATTTGAAGCAGGTTGAGAATTTTCAATAATCCTGGATAAATTTTCTCTCCCTTTATTAAAATTGGAAATATTTTTAGCAATGTCATCAAGCTTAATTTTGAGACTAGTGTTATCTTACTCAACAATTTTAATTTTTGTTTTTAACTCATGATTCTCAGAAGCTAGAGCGTTATTCTTTTCTTTTTGAGCTTCTATTTCTTGACTTAATAGAGCGAGTTGAGAATTGTCTGAACTTGAATTTTCTCAAGTTCTTCTTCTTCTCGTCTTTAAGCATATCTCTTTCGAATTCCGCTTTCTTCTGATTTTCTAGAGCTTCCTTATATTTTCTTTTGAGACTTTTTAAAGTGTCTAGAAGTTCTAAATTTATTTCTATCATATCATCAAAAGTTAGATCACTAACCTCATTATCTTTTGCCATGAAGCATTTGTTTGTTTGCTCCTTTGATTTTTCTTTGTTGCTTTTCCTCTTCTTATTTCCTTGACTAGATCTCTTTGTATCCATTTATTCTAGGATGTTGTTAAGATCTCTAGAATACCAGGCTCCGATACCAAATGAAAGTTTCTGTGGATCGACAGATATGGAATATATATATTAAACTAATTGCGGAAGCAGTTAATAGCAGTAAAGTAAATAAGAGTAAGCACACCAGGAATTTTTATACTGGTTCGAACTTTTTTTATACTGGTTCGAACTCCCGTTCTACGTCCAGTCCCAGACTCCTTCTGGAATTTCACTAACAACAATACCCTCGCTTAACCCGAGGGAATAGGTTATACAACCCCTGAGCAGCAGAACAGAGACCTGAGCAGCAGAACAGGATTTTGCCTCAGCAGCCGAAGAGGACTTCACACGCCTGTGCTGCAGAACAGGACTTCACTAATACAAAAGAATATCTGACACAGTGTGTTCTTGAAAACACTGATTTGCCTTTGATAGTACAAACTTCCTATAATCAAATCCTCAAGTGTATGATGTGTATGTGAAGATATGCAAGGAAGGTGTTGCTAAGAATCGAAGATTATGAAAGTTAATTTGGAGATTCAAAGCAATAAAATGCTTGTATGCTGTTTGAATGCGAGTATGAGAGCACAATAAGAGTATAAGAAAGTTAGAATGATTTTCGGTTAGTATGAAGTGTTTGGGAACATATATTTATAGTAGACAGAGGGTTGCTACCATTGGTGAAGAGTTCTGACCAAAAGAAGCAACCATTCCCGTTCAAAGAAGGATCGCAACCTTTTGAAGAATGGTAATGTCTTTTCAAAATATGACAGTTGGGTTCAGGTCAGTCGACTGGTCGAAAATGGTCAGTCGACTGAAAAGTAAAATCATGTAAAAAATTCATGTACAGATGTGCATGTACGTTAAAATGCACAGATTCAGTCGACTGACTGACTGTATTCAGTCGACTGAATTCTGTTGTTAAACAAAAACTACAGTAGCTCATTTGGTTAGAGTACTTGCCTTCCAAGCTAGTGCCCTGGGTTTGAGCCCCGCTCCATGCATTTTTTGAAAACTTGATTTTGATTAAAATATGCATGCAAGTTTATTTGAATGTGAATGATGATTCTTGAGGAAAGATTTTAACAAAACACTAAACTAGACTCTATATACACATTTGATGACTCTTGTTAAAATATATAACTATATGAACCATACTTTGAGTTGTTAAGTCAGGATGTTATCGTAGTCGTAGATTCGTGAATTGTTGTGTCTTGTCAGCAATCAAAACCCATGATCCAACATTCTCCCCCTTTTTGATGATGACAACTCCATTTGCAACGGACGAATCTTCAACAAGCTTTGTTGACTTATCTCTCCCCCTGAATATATTCCTATAATTGTGCTATAGATTTTTCCCCCTGAATCTATGCTATATATTCCTGTAAATAATTAATTTTTTCTCCTCCTTAATCTGTGCTTGTATCGTTTATTCCTGCAAATAGTGTTAGAGCAATATCTTTATCCTCCTTTGTCATCGACAAAAAAGAGTGTTTATATGATGACATAAATTATATTCCACGTAAGTGTTAACATAGAACAATATAAAAGAAAATAACTACTACTTATAATGTAAGGTATCAAAAAAAATTAACATTTAAAGCATGCGATACCCAAGGTTCTTATAATTTCCTAATTTTTAGGAAATCATACCCATTTGGGTGTGGCTGAACCTTTAAAAATATAATTTTCATTATTAATTACCATATCAAAATAATCATCAATGTATTTTTCTCTATTTTTTCAATTAACAGGAACCCAAATACTTAGATAATTTTTATTCATATTTCCCGTCAATGATTTTGTACTTCTAGAAAAATTATAAACATTATTGGTCATAGCGGTATTTGAATTTCTATTAAAATTGGATTTAGACTCTACTCGAAATTTAGTACTAGCACTAATATTTTTACTATACATGAAAGCATATCTAGTGCTATTTCTACGATCAGTTATATTATATCCTATACCACTTTTATCATTGTGAGCTTTTGAATTCTTAACATAACCTAATCCCTTCTTATTTGAAGCAGGTTGAGAATTTTCAATAATCCTGGATAAATTTTCTCTCCCTTTATTAAAAATGGAAATATTTTTAGTAATGTCATCAAGCTTAATTTTGAGACTAGTGTTATCTAACTCAACAATTTTAATTTTTGTTTTTAACTCAGGATTCTCAGAAGCTAGAGCATATTCTTTTCTTTTTGAGCTTCTATTTCTTGACTCAATAGAGCGAGTTGAGAATTGTCTGAATCTTGAATTTTCTAAAGTTCTTCTTCTAAAATTTTCTTCTCGTCTTTAAGCATATCTCTTTCGAATTCCGCTTTCTTCTGATTTTCTAGAGATTCCTTATATTTTCTTTTGAGAATTTTTAAAGTGTCTAGAAGTTCTGAATTTATTTCTATCATATCATCAAAAGTTAGATCACTAACCTCATTATCTTTTGCCATGAAGCATTTGTTTGTTTTCTTCTTTGATTTTTCTTTTTTGGTTTTCCTCTTCTTATTTCCTTGACTAGATCTCTTTGTATCCATTTATTCTAGGATTTTGTTACGATCTTTAGAATACCAGGCTCCGATACCAAATGAAAGTTTGTGTGGATCGACAGATATGGAATATATATATATATTAAACTAAGTGCGAAAGCAGTTAATAGCAGTAAAGTAAATAAGAGTAAGCACACCAGGAATGTTTATACTGGTTCGAACTTTTTTTATACTGGTTCGAACTCCCGTTCTACATCCAGTCCCAGACTCCTTCTGGAATTTCACTAACAACAATACCCTCACTTAACCCGAAGGAACATGTTAACAAGTTATACAACCCCTGAGCAGCCGAACAGAGACCTGAGCAGCAGAACAGGATTTTGCCTCAGCAGCCGAAGAGGACTTCACACGCCCGAGCAGCAGAACAGGACTTCGCTAATACAAAAGAATATCTGACACCGTGTGATCTTGAAAACACTGATTTGTCTCTGATAGTACAAACTTCCTATAATCAAATCCTCAAGTGTATGATGTGTATGTGAAGATATGCAAGAAAGGTCTTGCTAAGAATCGAAGATTATGAAAGTTAATTTGGAGATTCAAAGCAATAAAATGTTTGTATACTGTTTGAATGCGAGTATGAGAGCACAATAAGAGTATAAGAAATTTAGAATGATTTTTGGTTAGTATGAAGTGTTTAGGAACATATATTTATAGTAGACAGAGGGTTGCTACCATTGGCGAAGATTTCTGACCAAAAGAAGCAACCATTCCCGTTCAGAGAAGGATCGCAACCTTTTGAAGAATGGAAATGTCTTTTCAAAATATGACAGTTGGGTTCAGGTCAGTCGACTGGTCGAAAATGGTCAGTCGACTGAAAAGTAAAATCATGTAAAAAATTCGTGTACAGATGTGCATGTATGTTAAAATGCACAGATTCAGTCGACTGAATTCTATTGTTAAACAAAAACTACAGTAGCTCATTTGGTTAGAGTACCTGCCTTCCAAGCTAGTGACCTGGGTTCGATCCCCGCTCCATGCATTTTTTGAAAACTTGATTTTGATTAAAATATGCATGCAAATTTATTTGAATGTGAATGATGATTCTTGAGGAAAGATTTTAACAAAACACTAAACTAGACTCTATATACACATTTGATGACTCTTGTTAAAATATATAACTATATGAACCATACTTTGAGTCGTTGAGTCCGGATGTTATCGTAGTCGTAGATTCGTTAATTGTTGTGTCTTGTCAGCAATCAAAACCCATGATCCAACATTCTCCCCCTTTTTGACGATGACAACTCCATTTGCTACGGACGAATCTTCGACAAGCTTTGTTGATTTATCTCACTTCCTGAATATATTCCTATAATCGTGCTATAGATTTTTCCCCCTGAATCTACGCTATATATTCCTGTAAATAATTAATCTTTTCTCCCCCTTAATATGTGCTTGCATCATTTATTCCTGCAAATAGTGTTAGAGCAATATCTTTCTCCTCCTTTGTCATTGACAAAAAGAAGTGTTTATATGATGACATAAATTAGATTCCATGTAAGTGTTAACATAGAACAATATAAAACAAAATAATTACTACTTATAATGTAAGGTATCAAAAAAAATTTAACATTTAATGCATGCGATACCCAAGGTTCTTATAATTTCCTAATTTTTAGGAAATCATACCCATTTGGGTGTGGCTGAACCTTTAAAAATATAATTTTCATTATTAATTACCATATCAAAATAATTATCAATGTATTTTTCTCTATTTTTCCAAATAAGAGGAACCCAAATACTTAGATAATTTTTATTCATATTTCCCGTCAATGATTTTGTACTTCTAGAGAAATTATAAACATTATTGGTCATAGCAGTATTTGAATTTCTATTAAAATTGGATTTACACTTTACTCGAAATTTAGTACTAGCACTAATATTTTTACTATACATGAAAGCATATCTAGTGCTATTTCTACGATCAGTTATATTATATCCTATACCACTTTTATCATTGTGAGCTTTTGAATTCTTAACATAACCTAATCCCTTCTTATTTGAAGCAGGTTGAGAATTTTCAATAATCCTGGATAAATTTTCTCTCCCTTTATTAAAATTGGAAATATTTTTAGTAATGTCATCAAGCTTAATTTTGAGACTACTGTTATCTAACTCAACAATTTTAATTTTTGTTTTTAACTCATGATTCTCAGAAGCTAGAGCATTATTCTTTTCTTTTTGAGCTTCTATTTCTTGACTTAATAGAGCGAGTTGAGAATTGTCTGAATCTTGAATTTTCTCAAGTTCTTCTTCTAAAATTTTCTTCTCGTCTTTAAGCATATCCCTTTCGAATTCCGCTTTCTTCTGATTTTCTAGAGCTTCCTTATATTTTCTTTTGAGAATTTTAAAAATGTCTAGAAGTTCTGAATTTATTTCTATCATATCATCAAAAGTTAGATCACTAACCTCATTATCTTTTGCCATGAAGCATTTGTTTGGTTTCTTCTTTGATTTTTCTTTATTGGTTTTCCTCTTCTTATTTCCTTGGCTAGATCTCTTTTTATCCATTTATTCTAGGATGTTGTTACGATCTCTTGAATACCAGGCTTCGATACCAAATGAAAGTTTGTGTGGATCGACAGATATGGAATATATATATTAAACTAAGTGCGAAAGCAGTTAATAGCAGTAAACTAAATAAGAGTAAGCACACTAGGAATTTTTATACTGGTTCGAACTTTTTTATACTGGTTCGAACTCCCGTTCTACGTCCAGTCCCAGACTCCTTCTGGAATTTCACTAACAACAATACCCTCACTTAACCCGAAGGAACATGTTATACAACCCCTGAGCAGCCGAACAGTGACCTGAGCAGCAGAACAGGATTTTGCCTCAGCAGCCGAAGAGGACTTCACACGCCTAAGCAGCAGAACAGGACTTCGCTAATACAAAAGAATATCTGACACTGTGTGATCTTGAAAACACCGATTTGTCTCTGATAGTACAAACTTCCTATAATCAAATCCTCAAGTGTATGATGTGTATGTGAAGATATGCAAGGAAGGTGTTGCTAAGAATCGAAGATTATGAAAGTTAATTTGGAGATTCAAAGCAATAAAATGTTTGTATGCTGTTTGAATGCGAGTATGAGAGCACAATAAGAGTATAAGAAACATTACACCAGAAACAGCTTTTGACAGCGTTTCAAAAACGCTGTTATATGATACGACAACGTTATTATAAATGCTGTATAACGACATGCTGTCGTAGATGCAAAAGTTTTAACAGCAAAATAGAAAACGCTGTAAAAAATTTGATACCACAGCGTTTATTAAACGCTGTTATATGACACAACAGCGTTAGAACAAACGTTGTATAACGACAAGCTATCGTATAAAAAGAACTTACAACAGCTTAATTTTAAACGCTGTGGAAATTATTCTTTTGACAACGTTTTATTTAGGCTGTTAATATTTTTATTACAGCGTTTAATGCGTGCTGTGTTATGTTTTTACAGTTGGGATGATGTTTTACTACAGTTTACAACAGCGTTTAATAAACGTTGTTACTCACTATTTAATGATAATTACAACACGAATTAAACGTTGTTGTTTCTTCATTGACAGCATTAAAATAGATGCTGTCTTCTATTTATATGATTTTTACAGCATTAACATTCCACTATATTTGCATATTCCAGAACTACATTTTGAGTATAATCAAGCAACCAGTATATATAACATGTTCTAATGAATAATAATCTGTTAAATAAACTAGCTAAAACAATATTAATATACAAAAAACATCTATAAATCAAGTTTCAATAATATCCATAAACAAAAATAACACAGTAGACCAATTACATGGGAAAGCCACCCTCAACACTCAAATTTCACAAAGTTCATCAGCAAATCAACCAGACCACCTACAAAGTTCACAACACTCAACCCTTGAATGTACAGCCACCCTCCATCTCTTGCTAAACAATTAACTCCTTCATAGCTACATCACCAGACTAGCTGCGAACACCAACCTACAACCTTACCTTCTTACTGCACTTACATCCACTTCCTGTACATCGGAAATTTATCCCATTCACCTAAACTGCCACTACAGTCCAACACCTCATTCAACCACTTAAAGCATCACAACTTCAATCCATTCCAACACTACCAGTCCCCTACTCCTCCACTTCCATCACATACACCAAACTGTCCAGTTCAACCTGCACATTCATCTTCAACCCCCTTTCACTGATGTCCACCCACTACCTACGAACAATCTTCACCTTCCTTCTGCAGCATCTACAACCAGTCACTGCCTTCCTCGACCACTACCAAGTTCAAGCAACAAAACCTCCATCCGAACACCCTCCTTATCCTTATGACAATTCAGTAATCACACACGCTCTCATTTGGGACAACAGTCGCAGTTGAAAAATTACCTTATGACCAAAACAAAAACACAATAATCCAAATATTACCTTATGACCAAAGGTTTAACACAAAATTCATTACGGACATAGCATGTACATAAAAATGCTTCAATTATTAACTAGACTGCACTATTGTGTGTTCGGATATTGCAAAATAGTTGTTAATTTTTCAACTGCGAACAAGAATGCATATAAACATGATGTTGTGAAACTTACATGGAAGTTGAGCCCATTCTAACATTCGCCATTAGTACATAGAACAAGCAGAAGGATGATAAATATTGTACAAATTGACTACACTATCATTAGCACCTTTGGTTTCAGCAGCCAATAAGTGTTCCTTGGCTAAAGCTGGTGCAATTCCAAGCATCAATGCAGCATCACTTGGACTTATTCCTGACCTAAGAGCTTCAGGTTTTTCCACAAGTGATGATATTTTTGCAAAGACCTGTGTTCAATATTAGCTTCCAGTGAATAAAATATAAAACGTTGATGTTATCATACGGAAATTCAAAGGTGATACAGCAAGAAAAGTCATTTCATGGATACCAATTATGGAAATAACGTTATATTACATATGTTTAAAGTTTTACAGTGAAAGGTAAAAATATATATACATGCACATGTGTGCATGCACGTATGCTCACATGCATGTATAGTTTGTACACATCTAAAATAGATGCATTCAGTAGAGGATTGGTTGCTACCGGACCATCCTTAACTCACAAACACACTGAAATTGGCCCATCCTTAACTCACAAACACACTGAAATTGGAAAAATATAACAACCGATCTCAAATTAAGCAGACAATTATATCATTTAGTGAAGCTTCCTACATATAGACAACACTGATGACGGTCGATAAATTCGTGCACAATTCAAAATATATTTTATAACAATTTTTTATTATGAATGGTGCTGATAAAATCCATTCATCCTCGGTGTTACAAATAAGATGTTACAAATAACAAAAGCACCAGATACATTTAAATAGTATACAGTGCTGTAAGAGATCCAAAAATAGTTCGCTGAGTAGGTGATTCAATAAATAAATTAAAAGCTTCTCAAACATTCAAGACAGAATGTTCTATTTTACTAGGAATAAAGATGAGTATAATAAAATAATGAATGGTACCTCTTCATCGCTGTGAGCCTTGTTTTGAATAACCATCACCCCACTGTCAAACTTTCTAAGCATCACAGGACTGCTCTTGTGACGCAGAAAACAAGGAGGAGGAACATATTAGAAACTAAAATGAAAGTAAATTATTTTATACAGTGGTAGAATAAATCTAATTATACCAGTTCCTCTAGCACGGTTAAAAAGATAGTAGATATCTATCAAAGCTATCATTCCTCCTGCTTTCTCAAGTGGCAATTTGACAAAATCAGCAAGCTATCGTCAAGAGACAAATTGAGAAAAAGTTAGCATTTAGCATGCCAGATATAATATGTTGTGATAATCTAAGAAAACATGTACTGAATAATAAACCTGTCGTGATAACTGTTGATGATAATGAGCACCAGCTGACTCTTTTGTAACTGGTGATATAATACCGATGCTAAGAAGCAACTCTTGCATGTCTTGCTTAGATCCAACCATGCCATGGTTGTAGTACATTCTTGTAAGCTTCTCCCACAACTTGTTCTAGTGTCATTTTAGGATCCTTCTCTAATCTTCGTAATACCTCAAGGCTAAAACATAATGATCTAATAAAAAAATACTCACCTGAATTTTTTCCACATATTTAATATATCAGATGAAACATTTTTGAATTTTGGTTTAAGATTTTGATACCTGGTAAGCTAGACTACAGCTTTAGGGCAACTTCAGTCTTTTTCGATGTTCCCTCCTTCTCCTCTTGCTTTATTATTTCTTTTATGCTAAGATATTTGGATGAGTTCGAGATGTAACACCCTTCCAAATTCTGTATGGTAAAAAAATGTAGTATATTCAATTAAAATGAAGGTCTGTGATTGTTCATGTTGTGCATGTCACAAAATATATGAAATTTGAAGGAACTATAAACTCTGTAGCAAACATGAGCTTAAAAAATAAAATAGTTTATTTGTGGTAAGATAAAAATGTCAGAAGAAGTGCAATACTATCCTTTTTATACAAGTTGCATGCACTGACCACTTTCTATAGTGCTAATAATTGATGTATTCCTAAATTATATGCATGAAAATTCCTAATCTCTATTTGGGACTCCATATTTACTATGTTTATGGCACTAATATGTCATGTAAAAATAATCAGAACACAGGTGCCAACATCGCTCATATAGAACATTTAGTAAGAAGGGTAGGCTATCTGGTTTCAGGAGCAAAATTTTGGTAAGAAGTATAACCTAAGTAAAGTACATACCTGGGGTTTCAAGTGAAATTTATAGGCTTATATGCCTGGAGATCGTAACCATGCTTCTTCTTTGTTTACTTCCTTCATCTTTTATAAAGCTTTTCAGTTCTCTGCATCTCTTATGTTCTGAAGTTTAGAATTCATTTGAGTACCTGTAAAGGAGATAAAGATGTTAAAATGAAAGCAATATTTACTTCAATGAGAAACTGCTTCCTATAGTTTCATCCTACTAAAATCTAAAACATAAATTAGAAAACAAATGTTAAGTACGTAAAAGAATCATTTCTCTCTTCTATGAAAAAATAAGCTTATTTCACTAATTGAACTTGAAATATCCATTGAACTAATATATTCAAACTACTTAAAATTGTTTCGTTACTAAAATACACATGAAATAGCTTATGATAAAATAAGGTGCTCATTCAATTCATAGTTGAAAATGAATTCAAGTTTAAGAAAATATGCTGCTAAGTTTCAATCAGATTCAAATGCACCTTATGAAACTAAATAAATTTTAAAACAATATTAGACTTCAAATTCATTGTAGGTATAATATATTTGAATTAACAAATGAATAGTTTGGAGTATTGAAAAGATGAAAAAGGCATCTAATATAGCTGGTAATTAATATTGAATTTAATTTAAGTTAGACAAAACTCTTAAGATTACGTTTGAAATTTTAACCCATAAAAAACTTTTTGGTTTTTCTTTCAAATACTTAACTTAGATAACATTATCCTAATATTTATAAATGTAACATTATACACAAAGGGTGAGCAGATTGGAAATTAAGGAGCACTCACTCAATTATGGTAAAGTCTTTAAAATTTGTCTACAACAACCAAATCATAGTTCAGGCTTAACCTTGGCATGCCATATTATATATATATATATATATATGTGTGTGTGTGTGTGTGTGTGTATAATAAGCTGATTAGGATAAAGAAATTCATTAGACTATACATTACTGCTAGTGTTTCGATTTCTATACTTTTTTTCCAAATAATAATTGTATACTAATAAAATTATAAGTCGCTAGTGAAATGAAGCCAATAAGTACTGAAGAATTAAATCTAAAAATATGTGTTGCGGGGTTAAAAATATTTCTAAGATGTAGATTAAGGAGCCAATAAGGAGCCTCTATTGCTCTTTGGATGGAACTACTTCTTTTTGTGTTTTCTACATATATTTGCTTCATTTCCCGATTGCGATACTTGCTACCTAAGAATATGTAGTTATTGAGCACATATTGCTTCATTTTGCATAATATTGGATGTATAAACTATACAGCCTTTGTAGATTTATAGCTCGTTTTAAACTACACTCACTAAAATAATCAAATTGTAGAGGAAGCATAAACTATCAAATCCTTGCTAGTGATACATTGCAGCTATTTCATATAATGCTTAAATCGAAAACCTAAGTAAATGATTGCGATCAAGAAAAAAAGGTACTTTGCCATCCTTAGAGACTACTGCTTGAAATTTCCTGCTTGAATTAAATAAATTATAACCATGCTACTGAAAATAAAAAGGGTATCATGTCAATAAGTTCATGTGTAAAATAAAATACTCTGTGTGTGAAAATGAACTATATAATGCCAAATTTTCAAATTTCTTTCTGAAGAAAAAGAAAAGGAGGTTGCTGATAAAAAGATGCAAAATTAAACATTTAATCTGCAAGTTACTTCTAAGTTCTAATGTAACAAATATAGAAGTGATATTAATAATTTTACCAAAATGACATGTAGGAATTACTTGATTGATGAGAACAACATGTTGGTCATGAAGCTGATTAATGATCATGTCACATACTGTAGTCTTTCCTGCAGATGCACCGCTGGCCACACCTGCCAAACTAATTTGAGTGAGTAAAATGTTAATCAAGTTAACATTTAAGAAATGATATATAGAGCAAGGGCCGCCACCTACAATCTTAAATGGAGCTTTCAAAACCAAAGGAAGAGGAAGAGGGTGGTTCAAGCAGCTGGTCTGAACCTGTTACAGCCCTGCAGTGAACAACCGCCAATCGATGATTAACACTCAACCTATAGAAGGAGAACACACTAGAGTATCAGTGAAGCAAGTGCAGAGACAGGGAAGCATGAAAAAGGAGGAGGAAGTAGTAGGAATTATTGATAAGGTTACAGACATCATCTCTTCCGCATGCACAATTTGACATGATATGATGGCTTGCTTCAAAGTTTATTACACTAAATTCAGTTGCATCAAAATTCTTTACCTAACAACATCATTATATTTATTCAACTACCCTTTCAAAACATTTATATGATTATCTGATTCTACCACCTTAGCACACTTATAAAATTTAGAAACTTCTGCAACCTTTGGAGCAAAAAAGTTTAAATACAGTTCCCTTTAATAGAATTAGAATTTATAGACATAACATTTTGTTCGGCTCCCTTCTCCATATCATTACAGAACTTCTTCGAAGTGTTAATCAAAATGCATTATTAAATTAAAGTTAGACGGTGGGGAATGCACGGGGAGAAGAAATAAATCAGGATTTTTGTTTACTTCAAAGTGTATGATAAGTTAAACTAAGATAAGGATTTGTGATTGTGTGGATTCATTGAATATTTTACAACTTGTTCATTAAGCTTTGGGTAGCTATCAATAAAATTTATATAATTGTGATATCAAGTGTTCTAAGATTTCTCTTCATTCAGTATGATAAACAGCAATACCGAACAAGCACTAAAGTCAGTAACTGCTAACCTTGGAGACACTTCTCATTTCGTATGTCCCACACCAATCCAATAAATCGCATTTATCATGCTTTTTGTCATGCTTTCCCTAGAATTGACCAAAAACACATTATAATGGTTATGGAATTAATTACCAAAATTTAAATGATATCACGATAGTATTATAATTGACTTTTACCTTTTGATGTGTGCTTGCTTCTCCCTCACTTTCTTTACCTCATCAAACAAATAATATTGCAAGTTTGCAACAACATGAGTAACCATGTATATTAGTAATCTTATATATCAATTATTGACTAATGATTTATACTGGGATATTGTAAATCAAATACACAGATTATTAATCCTTGGTGCAAGTTAATTCTGCCTTTTTCTTGCACTTTCAAGATCAGGTTGTCAACCAACACTAACCAACTTATCGGTATACGAATATCAAGCAATAAATTGGATGTTAGTTTAAAATTTCTTTATTTATACCAAATACATATATACTTTCAAGTTACTAGGTCCTTCTCAATGGCAATACTATATAACTACAGCCGCCTTAATTAGAAGCCATGGAATCTTAACGCTAGTTCATGCGTTCATGAACAAGTAGATATTTGAAACCTTGGTTCTGTGGCAAACAGATTCACAAATCACCAGAAAAATATCATGGTTCATTTTATTAGGCATTATAAAATATAAAAGAGAGGTAGACTAACCATTATATGTGTGGCACTTGAGGAAGCTGCTAACCCAAAAGTCCACGTATTAGCAGTAGCTATCATTTTAAAATGTCATATAATAAAACCAAATAAATGAATAGGTATAAAAAAGGAAACGAAGCACACTATTTATACTGGCAAGTGGAAAAAATTATATAAATAGTAATTTGACAAAAATGTATAGTATTATTACCTTCTGTACCATAATTTCATTTTTTGTCCATTTATAATTATATATTTATCGACATATCTTTCCCTGTAGAAAGAAGAAAAATCGATTCAAAATCATGTTAATTACATGAAATATTTAAAAAAAAATCGATCATTTGTAGAAGAGTGGTAAAATGAAAGCATTAAATATGTCAGGCTACCAAATTAACTTGAAGATATCATTAAAATTGTATTAAACTAATCATATTTTTTCTAACAATAATAATAAGCATGTAAAGAAACAGCTAACTATTCTTATAAGAAATTACTCAAGATAATAAACCTTGAGTATAAAATTCAAAATACAATTCCTTTGCCTACCATGATCGTAGAGATATTATAAGGGATATTCCAAGAGAATTACTAAATATTTTAAAGTAAGATTATGTGGAATGTAAAGGATACATTCGAACAGGTTAATTCCTCATGTGACATTATGATAGAAGGAAAATGATCAGCCACGTTAACAACAAATCACTACTCATTTTTTATTATCATTAACTTGGTAAGTATATGCATAATGTAATTTAATTTTTAGATTTATAAAGAAAATATACTTAAGTTTTGTCAAAACAAATATTAATTATAAACCATTTTTTGACATGGTCAAGTTGAATGATGCTAATAAAAAATACAAGGATGGGCAGTATATATCTAAATGCATGCATAACGGAGAGATGATTATGGATGAGACAATTCCATATATTGAACAAAAAGTATGATTTCTGTTAGCATATGAACCGTACATGATTCCATAGATACAACCATTATGTTACCATAGTCTTATTATTATTATTCTCCAGTTTTGTTTTTGCTCTTATAACTTCTCACCTAATGCGCCTCTTTAAACCCTTTGATTGATGCAGTAAACAAAAGCGAATCTACTTTTTATTACTTTTGTTTAAATACAAATGACAAATAAAACCTTATATTATGCTAACTTAAAGTAAGCCTAAATACTAACTTGCTAAAAATCCACAAAAATCATTATATAACTTTTTGTAAACCATAACATGAACAGCAGTGCAAATCGTATTTATGTTATTTTCTTTTTAATTTAGCAACTTGACAGACGATTTGAACTCACAAACCACTCGACACAATTTAACAAACGCAGCGACAGTACCATTTTTTGATAAACCAACAAAAGCAGTAAGCAAAATAACGGTTGCCTCAAACGAAATAGAAGAGTCAACAATCAACAAATCACATAAATATAGAAAATATACCTCATTCTTTCAGTAATCAATTCAGCCAACAGCCTGAGGTATTCACAAATCACAGTCGGATGAGGCAGGAGCTAGAGTCGACAAGCTCGTAGGCACGAATTTTGGAGGAGCAAAGTAGGAAGTAGCATGGCATCACCACCGACCGCGTGGTGCGATTAGGATAAAGCAGTCGAGCAAGTCACGATTTGTAATTAGGGTCTTTTTTACATCGATGCTGTCTTTAGGGGTTTCCCAAAAATAGGACCCGGTAGAGGTGAAGATGGAGGCCGAGGTAGAGGCGAAAGAGGTAGAGGCAGGTGCTGCTATGTGAATAAAGATGATGAGAACTTAGGTTAGGGCAGTGGAAGAGGGAAATGAAAAAATTGGGGAAGCATAAGTTATGAAATGGGCGGCCAAAAATAATTGATGGATTCCAAAATGTCTTTCGACTAAAATACTTATCTAACAGCGTTCGATGAAGCAAAAGTAAAAGGAAAAAAGATAACAACAGCATCTACAAAAAGAACGCTGACCTATTTTGCTTTTAATGAGTAGTTTTCTTGTAGTGCTTGTGAATGCCGATTATGGAGGTGTGTGCCGAACGTAGTGTAAATGCCGAACGATGCAATCGAAGCCGAACGTTCTGTGCGTGCCGAACGATACCTTCTTGACCGGCTTTACCGGTCATGGCCTCTTCAACTTCTTCTTCTTCCCTATAAAACCAGGCGTCCTCCTTCTTCCCCTCTTTTCCACTTTTATTTCTGTTATTCTCCAAGAACTTGCAATTCTTGCCTGTTAATCGGATACCAAAAGCCTAATCAATCCTTCCCAAGTTTCGATCTACCGACTAGATATTATCCCTTCTATCTAAATCCTTTCCATGATTAGACAGTTTCAATAAGAGACTTAGGTTTGTGCATTAGAACCGTAGCCGAGACGGTTACGTGGATGGAGGAATCAAATTTCGATTAGTATATCTTAGGGCTGAATGATGTGAGGCGAGGAGAAATGACCAGGGATGATCACACGTAGGAGTTGTTGGGTGATGTGTTGTAGTTCGGCTTAACTTCTTCATGCCGAACGAGACCGGAAGAAAAGAAAGAATAGAGGAAGTGTTGGAGGCAATTAGGATGCCGAACGGCATGATCTGGGATGACTCGCCGAGCGACCTGTTCTTTTTGTTCGGCGTGGATGGAGGAGGAGAGGAGTGGAACTGTAGCCAAAGGTGGAGGCATGAATTAGTGGGGATGCCGAACGTTATCTTGGCCGAGCAGGACTTAGGCCGGACGTTATTTAGGCCGAACGATAGTTCTGCCGATCGATAGTATGGCCAAGTGATAGCTTGCCCGGCCGACAGTTAAGCCGAACAACCATTAGACCGAACGATCACGAATGCCGACCCATATTTCAGCCGAACAACACTTAGGTCGAACAAACATAAATGCCGAACCATATCAAGGCCGAACATAACTTAGGCTGAATGATCAATTGCCTTGCCTAATCACATAACAAAACAAGGACAGAAAACTCCAGCATACCAGTATATCGAACTGATTTGGACTGATAACCTCCTAGTTTCAGTAGATATAAACTTGAACTTAAATTGACGTAACCGGATAACTTCTTCTAATGTTTTCTGAATCTGAAACTATAATCACCATAAGGCAGGCTTTTGGAGACGGTCAGCGATGACGGTCTTCGAAGGCGATGATTTGAAGCTCAGTTTTATATCAGTAACCTTGTGACTTTCAAATTTTCAACGCTTATACACGATTGATTGCACTAGTTCACACACCACATGGGGGGTATATTCGTGTTGTTAATTCTAACGTTGAACATTTTTCAAGTATAGTTCTCACAGGTGCTTTGCCAGATTCACTATTAATTGGAGATGTCTAAAAAATCTAGCTCTGCCACTATCTCAGATAGGCCCGGGTCGTCTTCAAAGCAAGAAGTCGCGGACACTTCAAATCCGTCGACTTCCCCCGCTCATAATTTAGCTCCTGATGCCCTGGAGGCATCGATTCTCTTGGATAATCCGATCGATTCACAGGCTTCAAAGATTAACGAAGTCGCGCTTCGGCGAATATGCTCTATCCACGGAATCCCTTTCGCCGACGTGTTGGTTCCGTCAAGGCATGATCGTCCACAACTGCCCCCAGTTGGATATACCACCTGTAATAAGTTTATGTGCTGGATGGGCAGCGTGCCTCCGTTCAATTTATTTGTTTGGGACGTGTTGCAATACATAGACACGCCCCGTCGCAGCTGCACCCAAACGGCCACGCGTTCATATACGGGACCTACCTCCTTTTCATGGCCGTCTTCTCTAGGCCTCCAACTCCCGGCGACATCAGATATATTTATATGATTAAGAAGCGGAGAGATAGCCCCTTCTTTGTGTTCCTCGAGCCGCACCACAAATGCCAAATTTTGACCGGAGCATGTAGCAAATTTGCCCTGTACAAACAGGAATGGTTCTATGTGCGTTGCCCTCCTAGTTTCGCGAGGAGATGGGTTGAAGGAAGTAAGCCTTTTTCTTGAACCGTTACTCATGTTTAGTAGTAGCCGTACCTCTTCTAACTTTTACCTATCTTTTCAGGTATTACTCCACGTCCTGATGGTCGCGGACACTCTGATGCCATCGAAGCTATTCGAGCCCTTCCTGCCGGAGAACGGGACATTAGAGATCTCATTTCGAATGAGTCGCTTACAAGGCTTGGGCTGTTGGCAGAAGGCCGTCGGATAAGCCTTCCTCAGGGCGTCACCATTCCCAGGCCTGGTTTTGGCAAAGGGAAAAAATAGGCGAAGTCTTCAGCACGCAACGCTCCTAATACACCAGAAAAGGGGGAAATCAAGGAGACTGAGAAACCCGAAGCACAAGATGAGAATGTTGGTCACATTCAAGACCCGACGGTCGAAGTTCACGACATCGAAACGTCATCTTCCCCTTCTAAGGGGAAAAAGAAACCGACATACAAGATGAGGAAGGAAAAAGTTGGTGGAACTTCTAAAATTACCCTTGTTCCAGTGGAGAAAGAAGCTTCCTCATCACATTTAGAAAGTTCTCTGAAGGGCCTGTCGAACCTTACCATTCCTAACGATCTACTTAACTACGGTTTCGACGATCCAGAGGCCCTCAAGTTTCATTCGCCCGCTAGAGGTGACACGGGAGTTCAAGCCCCAGTCCAGGGAGATAATACTCTAGTTAGTAAAGATAAAGGAACTAGTCTGTCGGGGGGAACACTAGGACACACACGCACACATGCACTTCACTATACACTTCAATTTTTTTTCATTACCCCGATTCTTCCTAACTCGCTGTTAATTTTATTCTATGCAGGTGACATGGGGCGCTCCCACAGGTTCGATTACCTCCACGGCTCTTCTATATTTCACCAATCTGGATGGGATTCAGGCTCCGGTAGACGCAGGGACAGAGACGATTACGAAGATCGAGACAACCGTCCCCGTGAGTCGTCTTATCGAAGGAAAACATATTCCCAGTCTTCACACTCTCGCGATCTCCCTCCTCAAACCGAGCCAGACAAAAAAAAGCTTTTGCAGAAGGGGTCTCAACCCGATGTTTCCTGAGACCAACATTCCGGTTCATCAAACACACGGCAATCTCGGGAACATCGGAAGAGAACAGAACTTTCAAAGCCTCCTCCCCCTGTTTCTGCGGCTGACCCAACGATAGCAGAGAAGATGGTCGACCTTAAAGCTTAATTTCCCAAGATCTGCTTTGACGGCCTGAAATTCCTCCCAGCTATTCACCACATTCCAGGGCACGTCAAGCAGAGTGTCATCACTTGCAACAACGACGTCTATGTTCAACATGACGCGTTTGTACATTTGGTCGAAAAAGTCTCGGAAGTATCCGTTGAGCGCCAACAGGAGATTGACCATTTGAAGCTGGAAGCTATCTTCGACAAGGACATCATCAAGAGTCAAGATGAAGAGCTTGCTTCGTATAAGTCCAAACTTGAAGCCGCAGAACAGAGTGCTAAGGAGACTGTGGAGGCTGTCGCTCGTCTAGAGACGACACATAAGAAAGAACTTGATGAAGCAGTCCAGCGCAGTGGGGCCCTTGCCTTAGAAAAAGATTCTATTCAGAAAGAAAGGGATGCACTCGCCCTGCAAGTCAGAAGAAGAGTCTCAACGGTACTGTAACGAGATCGTCGATACACGTCTCTTAAAAGCAAAGCTCGATGATGAGCTCTCTAAAGTTGAGACGATGAAGAGCGAAGCCCATAAGGAGGGCAAGAGACTAGCTTCCGAGGAGATCGACTCCCGTCTTGAAGCAGCTGCAGAGGCCGGCAGAGAAGAGGTCAAGTGTATGTTTGACCCGCTGATTGCCGAATACAGTGCCCGCGTCCTCATGCACCGAGACTTAACTTTTTTAGGCGAGGGCTATCTTGAATCTCTAGCTGAGGCCTGGGAGACTTTAATAAAGATCAGGAAGGTCGAGTCGGGCATTGAGGAGGTCGATGAGGAGGCTTTAGTAAGGAGTTTCTCAGAGGGAACGAGCCATCGGACTTGTCTGCAGCTTTGGCTCTTTATGGTAAAGGCTCTCTCCTATCAAATGAGAAAGATGACAAAGCTGGTCCATCTGGGGCTAAGGCTGCAGCTCCTCCTTCTACTCAATCGGCCGGTCGGCCAGCACTTGACCCAATCGAGCAGCACGCCGACTATGATCCGGAAGATCCCAACCTTGGCATTCACGTGCTATCTCCTATTCTAGAGGGTGAAACCCCGCGCACAGCTGAAAGCCAACAAGAAACCGGTATAAAACTCTTCCTTTAGAAGTTCAAAGATCTGTCGCTTTCTGTGAACGGTTATTGATCCTAATGTTCGTTCTTATGTTTTTATGCAGGCCGCTCTAATCTTGAACCAACTCCGAGGAGCGATGACGCCAAGGAGGAGGCGGGGAAAACAAGCGATGTCGCTCACACGGGAGTAACTCCCGGCCCTGACGCTCAAGTGATCGGGGCGCTAGATGATGATAAGTCTGACACTTCATCTCCCGTTGAAGGGAGTGATGAAATCGAAATCACTGGCGCCTCAGAACATACTTCGAAGGTGAGAATGAAGGAGCGACTCACAGAAGAGAAGAAAAAGAAGGTCGAGATCAAGGTCGAGCCTCAAATACTAGAACTTACCGACCCGCTGAATAGGCCTCTGAAAGTCATTCTCCCCAGCAAATCCAAACCACTGGATGTTCCTTCTCCCACTCCTGACTCCGCTTCTCTGGCAAGCAAAAAGTCCAAGAGGAAGCGTGAGGGAGAGGAGTCATCTGAGAAAACAAAGGAAGACAAGAAAAAGAAGCCGAAGAAATAGCCGCTATACTCGTTCAACGAGATTTTGCTTAGGTCCTCTAACCACTTTTACTTTTTCGTCTCCGTAGTTCATGTAGATAGATTTTTTGACTCCAAGTTTTGGAGGAGTAGTTGTGTAACCCAATTTTGGATTATTGAATAAAGTTTAGTTTCTTTGTCATCTGAATGATTTCTCGCTTTTTAACTTTCTGTATAACTGTAGTCGAAACTCAAGTTCTTATGAGTTGCATAAATTCCCAACCCATTCTTACATTGTTCGGACATTCTTTGGAATGGTACATTTCTCGTTTCACAATTTTGGTACTTAGAATATTTTCTAATCTGCGCTCCGGGGACTTAGAATAATTCGGTCCGCATTCAGGGGACTCGGAGATTCGAATCGTTTATTGGGTTTATAATACTCTAGCCTCTGTGCGTGAATCGTACCCATTTTTTGTTATATTAGGTTTATTGGGTTTATAATACTCTAGCCTCTGTGCGTGAATCGTACCCATCTACTCCCTAGTAGATTAATACATAATAACCAATATATATGTAGCTACATGCCCAAAGACCGCATCGGTCCTAGTACCTACCCATAGTACCTTCCGTATCCTCCTCGAAAAGGACTCTATAGTTTCGTAAGGCCTACAATACAGATGTTCTGTTATCTACTATGAAAACGTGAAACGGCATCCACACTAGCTTATACTAGTGCTCGGACATCCACAATGTACCACCTAGTGCGTACCTTGAGGACTACGTGTAACAGTTCTATCTACTCCTTGAATTCCTCCGACAAGGTCTACCTTGTACAGAAATCGATCGAGGATTTCCTATATCTGTAAAGGTCTGCTTCGTTAGGCCTACAATACAGATATTCTACTTGGTCGGTCTCTTTTCTCATCGTGGCTATGGCCCCATGCAACCCCCCCTCAACTAAACGAAAGACCTTTCAAGAGCTAAGTGGTTGTGCCCTACTGCAAACAATCTAAACATCCAATTGGTTGTGCCCCTCATCCAATGTCTCGATAGTGAAAGAATCATTGGCCTGTTGGTTTAGCTCTAGTCTTTCTCGAACTCGCTCTGACTTATGATGGCTAATATCTGCATGCGACTATACTTATGGGTCCTTCCACTATAACCTACTCGCAAACTAGAGTACGGTGTCATACGAATATCCTACTCCATCATCAACCTTTTGACTGCCTACAAAGGTCCACTTCATTAGGCCTACAATGCACACGCAGTCAAGGAATACTCTCTTGATGGAACACCTACAGACCTGCCTCCGGGGTGCAGCTTCGTTAGGCCTACCCCAGAGGGCCATCCTAGAGTATCCTCACGTCCCGTTGAAGTCTCGTACTTCCTTCTAGTCCAAAACAACTTAAAAACTAAGATGGACGTGCTCCATCTTTACTAAAAATTTGCGATGAACTGCTTCGTTAGGCTCTTTATCCAGATTCTCTTTGGGCTACTCCAAACGCACCTTACCATTTTATTAGACCCTACATCTAATCTTTTATTATGCATTTAGTTTACTTTTATTATTCTGTTGGCTACTTATTTACCCTAATTAGCATGCCCAGCCCCACCCATGTGTAAGACCATCAGTCCTAGACCTGAAAGGGAATGCTGACTATACGGGCCACATCTATTATTTTTCTTATTAACTTAATCCAAGATCTAAGTTTGATAAAATAAGCCTCTTCTATTTCTTTCATTTTTATTATAACCTACGTGTTACAATTATACTTGCAATTGTCACTTTTATATTCTTTTCTTTCTTTTATAACCTACATGTTATAAATGTAATTGCAAGTGTCTCTTTTCTATTCTAGTCTGTCTTCTTTTATTATGGTACTAATTTTTTTTAGTTCTCTTATATTATATAACAGTCCTAACTTGGGACTACGTCCAACTGTCATAAGTTACTTATCATAATAACTACTTTACCTTTTACTCTACTATCTGCGCAATAAATGTAGATCTAGTCACATTTTCTGTTTATTGTTTCTAGTCTTGTCAAATAATTAACTTGATTATTTCTTCTTCTTTAATTTCTTTAACGCTTCGCTTTATTCTCTTTTATTCTGGGAAGTAGTTCTATTCTACTTGGTTGGTTACAAAAACTATGCTAAAAATCTATTTTCATATTTTAATACTAAATAATTGTATAAACAATAACTCGTAACTACAAGATATTTCTTTAATTGTTTGGTAATACAAAATACAGTAATGTCTCTATTTTGCACTAAATCCATTTTTCTTGCTTTTATTCTTGCAATTACGTTTATCGTTGTTCTTACAATATTAAATTATGGAAATGTATTCCCTTTTCTAAACCAACCAACTAATCTATCACTAACTTCCAAATCAAGTTATTAGATTTTCCCATTTTTAATTCATTTCTCTCATTTTAACATAATTTACTGTAAATTTCTCACTTCTAGGCTTATGCCTTTCTCTAAAACTTTTAAGCCTAATATTACTTATATTTAATTGGGTTTCTTTTCTTTTTATTCCATATAAATAACATTTAAATATAAGTACACTTTTCTTACAAAATTTACAGTTTTAACATAACAAGCTAGTAGAACCAATTACTGAAATTAGTCCAAATGCTAAATTAAATATTTAAGGGAAAATCTAACAATATTATATATCATAAACATAAAAGATATATAATTTAAATCCACTCACCTGAAAAGAAAACACTCCAAATTCCAAATCTGATTTTTAGTCCAGTTCTATTATATATAGCCTTCCCCTTTGCAACCCTATTTGGATCCACAAACCGGAATTTGTATGGATTTATAAATCTGGATCTAATTGAAGAAAAATAAACAGATAAACTAGAAAACCAGATCGGAAAACTCACCTCATACGGACGACTTAATTTGGACATCTCTTCTCTAGATCTACAGTTTCTACCTCCAAATTGCAAATCGGAAAACCTAAATCTAATATATTTGATTTCTGAAGATTGGAGGAGAAAGAAAAGTGACTGGGCTTCCACGCCTATTTAGAAAAATATGGGTTTGAAGGCTAGCCCTGCACGTTTATTTATAGAGAGCCAAAGCAAACTCATCCGTTCATTTAAAGCGATTGAAATCTAGCCGTTAAAAACAAGCAAAACGCGTCAGTTTTGACGTGTCTAGCCTTTATGTTTTATACGTATTAATTTATTAAACGTTAACTTTTAACCGTTGCCTATTCATTCTAATTAATTTCCATCAGTTGAAAATTTAATTCCCTTTATAACACATGTTTATTTTGAAATTTAAACGTTGCTAATTAATTTCCATTAATTGCTGATTTGATTAACATGCCTACTAATGTTAATTAATTACCTCTGATTGCTGATGTCGATTAATTTCCTTTATGACGTGCGACTATTTTGAAATTCAAACTAGTGTTATTTCTGGAATTTATATGCGCATATATTTATAAACAAATATATTTATGCACATTTACACGTATAATTATTTTTCAATATGGAACTTCGAACGTCAATAACTTTTTCATACGAAGTCCGTTCGAGGCATATTATATATGTAAATTAATCAAAAAAAATTCACGAACATAATGGTATAAGTTTCGAGGTCATATTCTGACAATTCCAAAAATGCTCATTTTCACTGTTTATAATTATTTGATTATTTAATTATCTAAAAATGCGAGGTGTTACATTCTCCCAACCTTCAGGAAATTTCATCCCCGAAATTCGACAAGGGTAAAACTATGTAATTCCTCGCATCAAACACATCCATCTTGTGTACATCCAAATTTTTTTTACAACCATTTGTGTCTTTGTGCAAAGTGTCATTTCACATAAGATATAAGCATGTACATGAATTTCTAAGCGGTACCTCCTATATGAATCCCTTTCTCTTTAAAAATTTATTTTAAAACATGATGCACACACCCTAAATATACTTGTAATTTTTATATGAATGCAATCTTTTGAAAACTCGTAACGTTTTTCATCCAATTTTTCCCACACTCCTACTGAATGGGGGCATAGTTCAATGAATTTTTCATCCAAATCCTACCACACAACTTTTAATATTCGAATTTCAGAAAAATCTAATTTTCCGAACTCGATTTCTTATGTCAGAAAGAAGGTAGAAAATGAAAAACCTCAAATTTCCCCGTTTTACTTTTGCGCACCTCTTTCTCCGTACTTGGAACTTATGCCACTATTCTATAAAAATCTCTATTTGCTTTCCTAAGCACAGTTCACATAAGAAAATTTTTCTTTTCAAATTTTTCTGTTGACGTTTCTGTTGCTTTCTTTAAATTTGTTGTTTTCATTTTAGTTAATCTTTTTGGCTTTTACTTTTCTTTTATTACTTACATCCTATGTTTTTATTCTCTTCTTGTGAACATCACAGAAAAAGAGCATCATACTAATCAGTACTGACTTGCAATAATAAAGAAAAAAAAATGCTTACATAGGAGTACGATATCATAACTAAAAGAGAAAACAAGTCCTACTACAAAGCGATACTAGATAAATAAATATAGCAGCTAAACACAGTTATCATCTAGGACTAGGAGGCCTAGGACCATGTCACCTTGACATAGAAAGGTCCTACTCTAGGAATCCAAGTAACTCATATGCTCCTCCTGGCGCCTATTACTCGTTACTAACTTACGCTGTATTACTCACAATGAATAAGATCCATTCCATACTCAAAATGAAATAACCAAGTCTCATTTACTGCAACGAATAAAGATTTCAATCTATGCAGTCTCTATCTAAAAAGGCAACTAAGCTTGGGGAAATTTTCTCTTTACCTTTACCTTTCATTTTTCCTCAACTAAGGTCTACCTATCCCAACCACATGTGTCTTACTTCTTACTAATATCACTTCACTATTCTTCTATAGTCTACACACATAAAGCAACATCCTAGGTTCTCACTAGTGTCCTATACACTTTACGGGAACTTTTATTATTACTACAAAAAGTAATCACTGTTATCTCCTACATAGGCTTACACTTTTCCTGTCACACCTAGGAAATGATTCCTATCTACTCCATATTTAAAAGTTTGGTTTGGTATTTATCATTTCATTTCAAAAATTAAAGCTTCTAAATTTTTGAAACATCTAATCCCAAAATCCTTGCCTTTAAAAGTGTTACTTTGAAGTTTCTATTAAATTCAAAGGTACTTGGTTACTTAACATTTTATCTTTCTAGACTTAGAGATTTACAGCTCTTTGAATTTAAATTATTCCCCAAACCTAGAGGGGAAAACTTACAAATTCTAAGTTCAAAACTTATTCCTTTTTTCCTTTTAAAAACCTTTACAGATTTCCATAAAAAAATTGGATTTTTTAAATTTAACTATTTACTAAGTTTTGCTTTTCCAAAAACTTATTTACTTTTTCACCAAACAATTTTTCTTTAAAACATGCCTTGCTTGTCCTTAAAACATTTTTTTTTGACTTCCAAAAATGTCCTCGCATGTTTTCAAAACATCTTCTTTTCATAGATTTTCAAATTTACGAAAACTGTAGTAGATAAGAACAATTATTTTATCAAAAATCCCTTAACTTTCCTACTCTTCCAATTACCTAACCTTGGAGGAGCTTCTAACTTACTACAAATGGGGACTTTCTACAAAGGCAAGCAACCAATGCATATAATTAATGGAAAAATATGAAATTTCCATTACTTAGCTTTTCTACCAAGGCTCTCTATAATATCCCTCCTAACTAACATTGCCTCTAATTATTACACTTCTTATTACACATAATGGTTTTATACCTTAATGTATTGGAACTGCTTTCTCTTATGACAAACCATTAATGCTAAAACCTTCTATGAATCCTTTAAAAGTGATTTGGTTTCATAGAAAATTATATCATTATTCATTTCATTCCAATAGATTAAAATATGTTAATCTATATTCACTTACAATAGACATTTCCTATGAAATTTATTAATTTCCTAATATTTAACCTACATCTTTTTTTAGAAGAACTCATTTTCAAAATTGTTTTAATATTTTCATAACTAGAAAACATTTCCATATACTTATTTAAATAATAAGTGTACTTACAAACCACTTTATTTCTATACTTAGAAATTATCTTCAAAACACATTTTTATTTAGATCAAAACAGATGTTGCGTAAAACACCATTACTTAAACCCAAAATTACTAGTATATGGATTCAATTAAAATAAAGTGAAAATTAGTCACACATCCTTAAAACGGAACTTAATTTCAAAGCGGATCCCTGTCATAAAAAATATATATTCTACGTCCATGTTTCTGTTTTCCGCCAATTTATTCCCCAAATTACCCCTGCGTTTCACTGCGAGCTCTAATTCTTCTTCTTATTTTTCGATTTAAATGGAAAACTACAATTAAATTGAAGACGAATCAAGTTTTCTTATGAAATATGATATTCTTAATATTTGCAGTTATAAATAATCGCAACAAATTTCTGCAAATATATGCGATAGTTGTAGAAATTTCTGCAATTATATGCAATAGTTGCAGAAATTTCTGCAACTATACGCAATAGTTGCAGACATTTCTGCAACTATACGCAATAGTTGCATTTGTGCAACTATATGCAATAGTTGCAGAAATGTCTGCAACTATACGCAATAGTTGCAGAAATTTCTGCAACTATTGCAAATAGTTGCAGATAATTCTGCAATTATTTGCAATAGTTGCATTTCTGCAACTATTTGCAATAGTTGCAGAAATGTCTGCAACTATACGCAATAGTTGCAGTTATTTCTGCAAATATATGCGATAGTTGCAGAAATTTCTGCAACTATTTGCAATAGTTGCAGAAATGTCTGCAACTATATGCAATAGTTGCAGATATTTCTGCAACTATACAATATAGTTGCATAAATTTCTGCAACTATACCCAATAGTTGCAGACATTTCTGCAACTATACCATATAGTTGCAGAAATATCTGCAATTTTGTGCAATTTTTATAAATTTGAAAAAAAATCGAAATGTTCAATATTTGCTGAATTGTCTGCAAATATTTGAAATAATTGCACCTTTAATACAAATATAAATTTTTGGTATCAACAATGGATCTCATTTTAAAGATCATAAAATTTGTGATTTTTTGGTGAAAACAGTATGTTGATCAGGTTTTTGTAAATAAAGTTATACACGTTTGAAAAGTTTAAAACATAAAGGGTATTTGGGTCTTTCTGCGTGCGTGAATTTGAAAATAAGGAGCGGAAACGTAAATGTTGGTTGTGAAGGATGTTTTATCTATTTTAAAACTTGTTAGGGATGTGAGCCAAACTATCCCTAAAATAAATATTAATAAATCCATATGTTATGTAAAAACATTTCCTTTGGGGGTCACCTACTATAATAATAGTGTCATAGTCTATGCTTCCTTTATTTTTCACGAAAACATCTATTACAACAATAAATGTTGTAACCTACATTTTTGATACTTAACACACTCTAGGTTTTTATATTTAAAATATTTGTTTACCTACAAAGAAACTAGAGAGCTGTACATGCTCTATAATTCTTCAAAAAGAATTTCACTTTTAACAAAATTTACATCATATTAAAACCAATTTAAATTTCATACCATTTTTTTTCAAAAACCCAATATTTACTTCCTCAAACAAATTAACAATTATATTTTTCAACTTTTCAATTTCAAAAGTTTCATTTTATTGGGCTAGACATTAAGTGGATTTTCTTCTTACTCCCTAGGAATACCCTTCCTAAACTTTGGAAATCTCGTTTCCTTACTAAAATCTCTTATTCCTTCCAAAATAAAAATACTCTCCTTACTATCCCTAGGGAACTTTCTCACTTACTATAACATATGGATACCAATCTTATCTCAAAACATAGCTTATTGTACACTATAAATCGGTAATAACATAGGGCTCAACATCCTTGGGTCATCCCAAACCCAACTAGCAAACTATGCACAAATATACTTCTAAAAATTTCCATATGTTAAAATCTATAACTGGGGACTATTTGGATTTTAGTACATAATATACTTATATTTTATTCAAAAATACAAATATGTTCACTCATATTTCCTAATTTACATAGGATCTACTAATCTAGCTCTGATACCAATTACAGTTTTAACATAACTAGCTAGTAGAACCAATTACTGAAATTAGTCCAAATGCTGAATTAAATATTTAACGGGAATCTAATGATATTATATATCATAAACATAAAAGATATATAATTTAAATCCACTCACCTGAAAAGAAAACAGTCCAAATTCCAGATCTGATTTTTAGTCTAGTTCTATTATCCATAGCATTCCCCTTTGCAACCTTATTTGGATCCACAAACTAGAATTTGTATGGATTTATAAATCTGGATCTAATTGAAGAAAAATAAACATATAAACTAGAAAACTAGATCTGAAAACTTACCTCATATGGATGGCTTAATTTGGTCATCTCTTCTCTAGATCTATAGTTTCTACCTCCAAATTGCAAATCAAAAACCTAAATCAAATATATTTGATTTCTGAAGAATTAGAGGAGAAAGAAATGTGACAGGGCTTCCACGCCCATTTAGAAAAATATGGGTTTGAAGGTTAGCCCTACACGTTTATTTATAGAGAGCCAAAGCAACGTCGTCCGTTCATTTAAAGCGATTGAAATCTAGCCGTTAAAAACAAGCAAAACGCGTCAGTTTTGACATGTCTAGCCTTTTTGTTTTGTACGTATTAATTTATTAAATGTTAACTTTTAACCGTTGTCTATTCATTCTAATTAATTTCCATCAATTGCAAATTTAATTCTTTTTATAACACATGTTTATTTGAAATTCAAACGTTGTTAATTAATGTAAATTAATTTCCATTAATTGCTGATTTGATTAACATTGCCTACTAATGTTAATTAATTACCTCTAATTGCTGATGTCAATTAATTTCCTTTATGATGCGCGTCTATTTTGAAATTCAAACGCGCGTTATTTCTAGAACTTATACGCGCATATATTTATAAACAAATATATTTACGCACATTTACACGTATAATTATTTTTCGATACGGAACTTCGAACATCGATAACTTTTTCATACGAAGTCCGTTCGAGGCATATTATATATGTAAATTAATTAGAAAATCACCACGAACACAATGGTATAAGTTTCGACACCATATTCTAACAATTCTAAAAACGCTCATTTTCACTGTTTATAATTATTTGATTATTTAATTATCTAAAAATGTGGGGTGTTACAATATGGGTATGGTAGGGAGAAGAGCCTTCTTCTTCATTTTTTTATGCTTCCTCTGTTAATTTCAGAAACCATTAAAATTCAAAGTTTTCTTAACTTCAAAAATCAATGTGACGCCCCACCTCTATACCCACGCTAACCAAGGACACTACGATGTAGTGCTGTCAATTAGCACGGAGAACAAGGCTGTTGAGGAGCGACCATCCGTGTAACTTCTTTGTGCGAGCACCGATATGTCAGATAGAATAGAATGCGTATCTTTTAAAGAGGAAATCCAACATACCGATACAAACACAAAGCTATCACACGGTGGCTATATATAATCTTCGGAAACAAATATAGAAATAAACGTAACACAAATCAGTCACAGACAATTCATATCACAAAGGCGGAAATAGATATGAATATAACGCATGAAAGTGTACATCAGAGTAGTGGTCAAATAAGATCCACAATAACACAAAAGAATAGATACAAGTGCAAGACAATAGAATATGTATACATCAAGGAGTCTAATCTCAAATGCATACAACAAAAACTACTAAACTAGAGTAGTTAGCCAAAAGTCAGATGATGGCTCCAGATAAGAAGTCATGAGGAAGCACCTGTAAAATCTCAGTCTGACCCGAGTATTATTTAAGAAGAAAATAATAAACGGATCAGTCTAGCTATAAATATCAGATAAAGTGATATAGAATAAGAGGTATGACAAAAACGTATCATAACCATAATACCATACCGTGATAAGTACGTAATTGAAAATCAACAAGAGATTAATCAATATCACAAGAATCTTCTCAAAGATTAAAAAGAATGTCATATTCTTTATTTAATTCACCAAGCCACAATAATGACATACATATTAATGCCAATTGTAAAAGTTGGTGAAACATAAATTCCAGAAATCAACCATTAGAAATCCAGAAATCAAATAATCCGAAGCAACGACGTCGTACAGCGTAACATCCGATGATCCAGAGAAACAATAAATAGGAACAACGACGTCGTACAGCGTAACGTCCGATGATCTAGAGACAAAATAAATAGGAACAACGACGTCGTACAGCGTAACGTCCGATGAACCAAAGCACAATAAAAAGGAACAATGATGTCGTACAGCGTAACATCCGATGAACCAACACGTAGTAAAATGGAACAACGACGTCGTACAGCGTAACGTCCGATGAACCAAATCACGATAAAACGGAACAACGACGTCGTACAGCGTAACGTCCGATGAACCAAAGCATAATAAAAAGGAACAACGATGCCGTACAGCGTAACATCCGATGAACCAACACGTAGTAAAATGGAACAACGACGTCGTACAGCGTAACGTCCGATGAACCAAATCACGATAAAACGGAACAACGACGTCGTACAGCGTAACGTCCGATGAGCCGAATCCAAGAGACATCGCACATTGCTAGTCTAAATAACGAAAATGATCGTCATTGATCATCAAGAAGTATCGATTACACTAAGCTAGTAAATATAAGAGTTTAGCTTCATGTCCCATAACCACTTGCTTAACTCAAATATTTACGAACAGATTGTAGATCTCCACTAGAAAATTGTCACAAGAGTTTCACTCGAACAAGTCCAAGAATTAACCGACGAAGTAAACGCAAGCGTTTCATACCACTTGTTTTGCTAAGCTTTTTAATTATATTTTCTCATACGAATGAGGTAAAGGTTTGTATATACTAGTAGATTGGAAAACAGTTTTATAAACGAGTTTGATATTGAAAATAGAGTTGAAATCGTTTTGATGAAAGAGTTTTGATATTTACTACTAGTATAGAAAACCTTTATATTTTTAAGTGACAAATCATAGGAGTGATTGTAGAAACAATCAATCATAAAAATTCACATTCGAAGACGTGAGAAAAATCCAAAGAAATCAATTCCCAAAACCATCAAAGTAAGAAGTTATGTTGAATGTTTTTCGGATAAGATCGCCTACGCAGAGGTATACGGGGTTCGACCTAAGGGGGATAGGGTCGAGCGACCTAACGAGGTACCATCCCGAAAGAGGAGTCATCAAAGTCTTAAGAAATGATAACAACAAATAGGATCATCACAAATCGATTTAAATTGAAAATTCAATCCAAAAAGGCAAACTGGACTGAAACAGCAGGTTCAGTCGACTGAACAGAGTTTTCAGTCGACTGACCCTGTACCTGGAAATTTTCCAGGTTCAGGAACCTTTCTGTTTCCAGGTCCAGTCGACTGAACAGAGTTTTCAGTCGACTGAATCATGCCTGGAAACTTTTGGGTTCCAGGTTCAGTCAACTGAACAGAGAATTCAGTCGACTGAATCATGCCTGGGCTGTTTTTCAGCCCATACAAAATGAAGTGAAAACTCTTCCAAAATGCAACCGGACGAACATTGGCTCTAAGGGATTATGCCAATCAGCAACCCGGCCCTATATGCTCCACGGTGCATCACCAAAAGCATGATCAAACATCCATAAAAAGATTTACACACAAATTTGACTTCAAAAACCAAAAATTGGAATATTCATAAAACCAATCCAAAACAAGAGCAAATGCACATGAAGAGGTGTTAGGAATTCATACCTAACAACCAAATATAATTATAGTCATAGATGTGAGATAAAAATCTCACTTTTGAACCCAAACAAATGAAGAAGAAGCTTGAAGACAAGGGAAGATCAACCACACTTCAATCTCAACACAAGAAGCATGAATCTAAGCTAAAAGAGAAATATTTCCCAAATTAGGTTTAGGAATTTTCTGAAATCAAAGAGAGAATGTGTTGGAGAAGAAGGAGATGAAGCTTACCAATGGGTTCTCTTTGAATTTGGAGCAAGAACTTGATTTTGCAAGAGGAACTAGGGCATGGAGTTTTAATTTCCCATCTCTCCCACCATTTTTTGCTTTGAAACTGAAATGAGGAGGAAGTGAGGGAGAATGGGGAGAAGTGGTTCAGATTTGGGGGTTAAGTTGGCAAAGGGGCTGAACCCAAAACCAAACCCAAAGTGCAAATGGTCAAATTTTTGACTAGCTCCAAACATATCGAAGTTTATACATAAAAGATTGCAAACGACGTTTTGAACTCAATGGAAGTGGTCTCGAGTCCTAATTCGACTGTTTGCAAAATGTAGCTTTTCGGACCAAAATCCGACGAACGACGAAATATTTAAGTAAAATATTTAAATATAAAATCGATAAATATGCGGGTTGTTACAATCAATATCTCCAAAACCGTTGACTATTTAATTAAACTTTCGAAATGAAAGTTGTTTGTCATTGAATCTAGTTTACTCTAAAAATTGTTTCATGGGTTTTTGATGAGTGGTTTGAGAGATATCTTTAAATAACAGCAAGTGGTCGAGAAAACGACCGTTTTCGATGATTAGGATTGATGAACGGAGGATATGGATGGGACCGCGGCGTCGAATCATGATTTTAGCGGTCGTTTGGTATTTTTAGGGTTATGAATCATCATGGAAGAAGAGATGATTAGAAATCATTCGAAATTTAATTTCCGGCGAACCGGTGGTCGAGGGGATGATCAGAGGTGTCGGGGAGGGGCTTGGGATCGAGGCAGAGGTCGTGACCATGGCGGATTTTATTCTGGTGGTCTGTGTTGATGGGAATTGTTCGTATTAAGGTTTTAGGGCTTTTTCTTGGAGGGGGTTGGGTTTGGTTTAACTGGCGGTGATGCAGGGTGTCAAGGTCAGTCGTGGTGGGTCTAAAAGCTAAGTGAGGTGGTGTGGTTTCTTCGATGATGGTGGGCGAAGCTTTAGGTGAGTGTAGTTGGTGGGTTGCTCGATTTTCATGCCAGTTGAGTTCCAGGCATTTCGAGCTTAGGGACGTGATCATCAGAAATTGGGTTGGAGGGCCATGCAGCAGCGAGATGGTGCGGCAATATGAGGAGGTGATGGCGAATGCATGGGTGGCTGGAGTTGGTCGAACGGCGAAGGGGAATGGTTGTGCACGTGCACGCGTGCATGGTGGAGGCTGGGTAAGAGATGGGAGATTGGGAAGACTGTGGCATTGAGAAAGAAGCACTGTAGCTTTGTTGTGGGTGCGGGTTTATTTCTTTGGGCTCGGCCTAATTTGTTGAAGGTGAGAAATAAACTTCCTTTTATTTGTTTAGATATATAAAAAGCTAGTTAACTTTGAAATGGAATATTTCGACCATTTTAAACTCGATCAACCAGATTCTTTTTGCGTTGTATGTGTATGAATGAGTACAACGTTATAGTGTAACTTGTTGGTAGCTTTGGACAAGTATAAATTTATGACACTTGAACGGACGTGATTTAAATTACGTTATTTGTATAATAACGTTGTTTAAAATTTATATACCTTAAATATTGATGTTTATTTGGCCAAATATATTACTATTGAGTTAAACTGGATCGAACATGGTAATTGGACATTGGTTTAGCGGAATAAAACACCGTTCCACTAATTAAATAAATTTGACATTTAATTAGCAGAATAAATTCCCATTCTGTTATTCTATAGATTTGGACATTTGGTTATATGTCATAAATTGATATGCCACTCTAGATAAGTAATATGTTAACCAATGACGGTTAAATGTTAAATTATTTATTTAGTCGTTGATTATGTGAATATCATTTATTAACTTGAAAAGTTAGACTGAATGATATTGTAGCTTGTATAAGTACCAGGGTGATCGTTAAGCCTCCTTCAAAATTTTAAAAGCTAAATTTGATTAGAAATTTATTTTAAGAATTTTTATTAGTATAAGATTTTTAAAAGGGATAATTATTAATTAATAATGTTTTAAAGATAATTAGTAATTGTTTTAAATAATGATTTAAGTTAAATATTTTACTAATATGATTCTTAAAACTTATTTCTGGATGTTTTTCAAGAATGTTATTTACAATTTAAAAGTTATTTAGTCATGGTTTAGAAATGTTTTAATTATATCTTAAATGATTATCTATACTTTAATATTTAATTAAAGTTAATTCATTATATTGATTTAAGTTATTTAATTATATTTAAAGGATAATTAATTTTATATTAATATTAGTTTAAGGTTAATTAATTATTGTTTTAATAACGTTTAAAATTAGTTAATTATTATATTAATATTGTTTTGAAGTTAACTTATTAATACAATAATATTGTTCGAAATTAATCTAATATATTATTAAATAGATTCAAAAGTTATTATTTTAAATAAGATTTGATTAAAATGAAATATAAGGATGTTTAAATAGTAATTTGTTATTTAAAGCTATTTTAAATAACTTATGGTTTATCAAGAGGATGTATTGACTAAAAGAGTCTATTAACGAGTTGGATTAAATATGGGAAGAGTTTTATAATTGCTTTGGATAATTATAAAGGAATTTATAAATGAGTTTCAAAGAATCTGAGAAGGAGAAGTTTTATAAACGGGATTTGGAATTTATTAAGAATATTTTATTAAGGGATATGTGTTTTGGGTTTCTCCGTTTTAAGTGATATTTGGACTTGATCATTTAAAATATGATTTCAAAATAGAAAATCTTTCTAAGTGTTTAGTGAATATACTTTCCTAGTTTGGAAGTGAAATGGTTAAATATACTTATACCGGTGTGATAAGTATATGGTTATATTTTCTAAATATCAAAAATATAGTGGTTTGTGAATATACTTATCATGTTAAGATAAGTATATGGAAGTGATTTCCAAGCATTTGAAATGTGATTTTATATTAATGAAAGATTAATTTGAGAGGCTTGTTAATTTTCATGGGAAATGTAATCTTTGTGTTGAATGCTTGTTTATTTGATAGTTAAATAACCGACTATCAAATCTTGGCCTAAATATGTAATCCTTCTTAATTTAGATGGTAGGGAAATATTCCCTACTTAACACAGAAGTATTTTAACTCTGGAAATATCTAGGGGAAACACGGGGATTATATGGTACAGTTACCATTGGAGGTGTTATACTGTACATATAAACTTGTTTCGTTCTTCTAGGACAAATGATAAGGAGATCCGTTCACTTAAACGGTTAGGGGGTGATCCCTGCTCTTATGTATTGTTTGATTATTTCCTAAAGAACCGGTATTGAGCATTCTGAAAATCGGCATTTGGTTTTTTGGAGCACCCAAGAAACGGAAGAGTGTACTTGTAAGAGATGACTCGGACCCGTGACCACTTCGAAAACCATATACGGTTCTATGGAGGAGATTCGTGATATTTTGAGATGTTGGGAGCCATGTGTGATTCTGAGACCCATTGGGGGTATAGGAATCCGTGTGTGACTCCAAGATCTAATTGAGATGTGGGAATCTATGTGTGATTCCGAGACCCATTTGGATATTGGAATCCATGTGGGATTCCATGATCTATTTGGTGGCGGTGCATAAGCTGGAATGTCGGACGTAGCCTCATCAGCGAAATGAATAAAACCAGAGATATGAGGCATGGCTAGTAGGGTTGGCAAACCCATAGGGTGTAGTCGGCTCCACCTAGACGTTACTTACAGTTGTTATGCATGCATGGGGCGATGCACTCGGTCTTAGCGAGACCATCTATGTTTTTACTATGGTACATCACTAGGGTGTATGCTGCTTCGGAAGGATATCTCTGATCCTTGTGCAAGAGGACCGTTCCTCAAAGTACTGAGGGAACCTCTATGGAAATCCTACACAATTAGCGAACGTGCCTTATTGATTTTCGATTATATATCTAGTATTGTTGTGATGTACACTTACGAGCATCACAACTACTTGATTATTATTACTTTCTCCCTTGGACATTATTATAATATCACTGGATTTTTTGATATAAAAGGTTTTGGTTATCGTAAGGTAAAAACCCGTTTGTGTTTATATGCGGCGTGGTCTTACGAGATATCTTTGTTTTGAAAAGTTATTTAAACTTTATGAATTCATTTGATTGTGTTTCTCACGCTGGTTTTACCAGACTGACCCAGGTGTTGTTTTCCTATAATCTTGGGTCAGACCGAGCATATTTCCAAGTTTAGCTGGATGTTTGGAGCTTCAGAAGGAAAGCTTGGGCCTAGAGACATATTCACGTAGATGGTTATTTTTCTGTTGCATTCATTGTTGTATTTATCAGCAATTATGAAGACAGGTTGTTATAACTATTCGTGCTGAATAGGTTAGTATACTCTGATTGATGTCTGTATATATATATATATTACATTTTTGTTTGTGTAAATATTTGTTATCTATTATAGATTATTTGTTCTGTTGTGAGATTCTGTGTATTTTAGTTTCTTCTTTCCTTCTTTCTTATTTCTTTCCCCTAACTATCTGCTTTCATGTTCAATTTGGGTTGGACATGTGTGGTTTATTGTCAGCTTAAACTATACAGAAAAGTTGGTCGTTACACGTTCTGATTTAAATAATACTAGTTCCACTCTCCCATCACTTAAAGAGAAAAACTAGAATTATTTAATTTCGAACATGTGGTTGAAATCAGAAGGGATTAGAGGTATGGAAAAAGTGAGGTGTAGCCGATCCTTATATTGGAACTGCGCCAGCCCACAGCGAAAGTAATGGGTGAATTCCAAAATATTTTACCATTTTGATTATATATATATATACATATATATATATATATCAAATACATATATAAATATACATATAATATAAAAATAAGTATATATTGATTCTTATAAAATATACAAAACAACATATAGTAAATATGCATTTGCCTAGTCATGTGCACGGCTTAGATTATTTTAATATTTAATTCTAAAATATATTTTAATATAAATATCTATATGGTTATTATTAAAATATCAATAATAATTATTTTCAAAACATAATTTGAATTTTAAATTTTTAGTAAAATTCTAAATGATATTTTGTAATTTTGAATATTTAATATATAATTTTAGAATTAAAAATCAATTTTTAATCAATTTTTAATTTTCGACCAATTATTAAATATTTTTAAATTATAAAAAAATTAAATTTTTGTCAAGTGTATGTTATGTATTAATTTAATTTTATAAAATATAAAACATAATTATATATATTAATATAATTAATTTATATGATTAATTGATTTAAATATTAATAATATATAAAAAATATTTTTTTTCTACCGAAAATATTATACCTATTGAAATTTGTGTAAAAAATTATATAACTGTGTTTTGTAAATATATATATTTTATATTAAATTATTTATAATAAAAATTGTTTTTTTAATTTGAGCCGAGCTGCATATAGGTGCATATATGACTAATTTTTTTTAAATATAAAAATATATACAAAAATATAATCAATCTAATTGTGACAAAATATTTATATGTTGGAATCATCGCCTAACTAATAGTATAATATATATGATATAAACATTAAATGTAAATGTTAATATTTATAAATTGGTTAGGGATATACCTTATATCCAATGCCTATAAGTACACTTTGAAACGATGAGGTTTTCTCCTTGAACCGATTTCCAATCCAGTAGAGTGCTAGTCTCTGAACCGTTGACTTACAACCATCGAATAAAATTGTTTTTACTTTGATTTGAACTTAAAATGATGAAGGATGGGGGAGATATGGTTTGGCCAGAAATGGATGTGTATGGAGGCTCCAAAAAGTATGAAGTAGGTGTCGGTAGAGATGTTTATATAGAGGAAGAAAAGGAGAAACATTAAGATCTGAATCTTTACACATTCTCCCTACCTTATCTCCACAAACCTAGCCCACAAAGATGCCATCATATGGCCGCCTATTATCCCTTATAAGAGTCGAACCAACCAGCCCCCTTCATGGGATTTAAACCCATTAAGACCCGAACAAAATATTTTACAATTAAATCTAATTTAACGCTTATTGATATCGAACATCAATTAATATATTTATAACTATTATAAATACATTTAATAATATTTGGTCATCAAATCAAAATAAAATTTTATAATTGATATTTCATAAATATTAATTAATTTAATCAATTTATAATAATTACAAATTAATTAAATTATTTGGTCAAAGTAGTATTCATCGTTTCGGTTGTATGAACCGTTATGTGTAAGTTTGGTCCATAATTAATATCGTATTATTTGAATATTAACGTTCACACGTTACTTAGCATGTGGTGTGACATTTTGGCCAAATTTATTGCTTACTTGGTTTCGGTAAAATCCAATTTTACTTTGTTAAGCATTACCCGGTTGTGACGCCAATTCTCTTCGTCAAAACTATATCAGTTTGGACTATGGAATTTGGTAGTGGTCAAAATTCCAATATAACACCTCGAAAAATTAACGGTAGTTAATAAATAATTAACCAGGCTCAAAAATGGAGTTTTTAGCAAACTTCAAAATTTGGTCATGGCCAACTTACACCATTGTTTTCATGGAGATTTTCTAAGCAACTTTCATATTTGGAGTTTTGTGATCAGAGTTCAAACGATGAAGTTATTAGCGTTTGAAGTTTTCAAAAAGAAAATAATTAGAAAGGAATAAAAGGAAATTAATAATTGGGTAGACCCTACTGGTTGACCATCTCCTTGAGTCGATCAACTGTGAGCAGTCGACCGTCTATAGGAAAGTGGTCGACCACTCTAATGTTGGTGGCTAGGTTTGAATCCTGGCCGAATGGCCTAGATTTTATTATTTTAAATCTAACGGATACGATTGATTTGAGGGCCCATAAATACAGGCTTAACCCCTCACTTTTCTTCTTATATTTTCTGATAAAAGCATCAACACTCTGTTATTTTCCATTTTCCGCTATTTATGATCGGAGAAGGGCAGAAAATAGAAGAGAAGGAGCGAATTGATACTGTAGAAAAGGGTAATTTTCATAATTATAAATCAATATTCTCCTTAACCCCAAATCTCTTCTCAGATCTGTAATTCTAATAGTATGTATATATATGTTGCCCGACTACAAAACTGAGGCTGCAGAAGTTATAATTGAACGTAAGGGAGCATAACGTCAAGGATTGGTCCACTTCGAGTCATAATGGCGATTATTCTGAGTCGGGCTCGATGAATAGGGGTCGATGTGTGATGGATGATGGGTCGGTGCTTGGAGTGCGGTTCGGCTATCCTCGGTCGGTTATTCTCGATCGGTTATATGCACTAGATCGAGTCAGCAACAATGGTTTGGCCAAAGTAGGTCGGCTATAATGAAAGACTACATTGGGGTCAGCCTTGATGTGATCGGCTGTTTAGGAGGTTCGGTTTGGATGGTTCGGCCTTGGAGAGGTCAGATCATGTGGATCGACTGTAAGTGATTCGGCTTATGTATGTCGGCATGTATCTTTTGGTCATGGTAGAAAAGTTGAGGTGGGTCGGCCAGATATGGTTCGGCCTTAATGGGTCGGCACATATGGATCGGCATACCTGGTTCGGTGCACAACAAGGGAGTTAGCATATTTTTGGGGTCTACAACAAGGTGATGCGATCGACATTGTTTTGCTTCGAGATACACCACAAGTTGCTTCGGGTCCCTTGAGAGCTTGCTTCGAGTCAACTACGAGACGACCCCGGTTCGGCCATAGAGGGTCGACAACACGTGATTCGGCCAAAGTGGTTTGGCATTGCCTAGGTCGGTCAATTTGAATTAACGCTTGTGGGCCGAGCTACCTTGGTCATGGGCCTGCATAGGGGAACCAGCCTATCTTCGTCTATAAATAGAGGAGTAGGGGTCATAGTTGAGGGGACCTTTTTCCGAGAACTCCCAGGAAACTCTGCCATTTTTTATACTCTCCTCTTTTTGATTCAAACTTATATTTAGGTGGTTTGTTTACAGATTGTATCTGTATTCAAGTGATTGAAAAAGTAATAAAGATTCTACTCAAAGTGGACGTAGGCAATTGCGCCGAACCACTATAAATATGGTGTTCTCATTTCTGTTGTTCTTTTTGCACTCAATTGCGTTATTTCTCTGTTTTAATTTACTTTCTTCATTAATCTCTCTACATAATTCTATTCAAGGGTATTAGTGACCAATTTTGGTGCTAACATTTTGGTGCTTTCACTGAGAATTGAATTCTCAGCTTGATTGGATCTCATCGTCTACTAGTGGATTTCCATATTTGCGAGATAGATCTAGTTGCTTACCAGCAAACTGTTGAATATGCGAATATATGATTTTTGTTTGATGATAATAAACATATATATATATATTCATTTAAATGTATTTGTTAATGTACTATTTTATTTTCACAGATTAAATAAATATTTGCTGAATAAAATAAATAACACAGAATTTAAATTAAAACAGATATTTTATTCAAACAAATATTTATTACAATTTTGAATAGTACAAATTTGAGCTCTCACTATATATATACAATTTTCAGTTACAATACAAGTTGTCACTATACAGTTCACATTTACAAATGCACCTCACTACATCACTCATTCATTCGTATTTATCTTCAATTCAAGTCTAGATTAAATCTAGCATCTGAGCAATCTGCAAAAGTACACACTAACGCAGTAAAATTGAAAAAGAAATATTTTTGCAGTATAAAATAAAATGTGATTTTGAAAATATTATTTGCCTCAGTTATTTGGGTTGTTCGTCATCATTTAAGTCTGAATTCATCAAAAACGAACAGCTTGTGACATGCATAGTGTATCACTGTACATGCCACAAGGCCGTGCACACCGATATACACTTGATAAAATTACAGGTATAGGTGAGCACAAGGTCAAACCCAATCGAAAGCCGGGTTCAACTCAAGTGATATACAAATAAAGTCACAACAAATAAGCACAAGGTCAAACCCGAGCTTTAAAGCTGGATTCAACACAGGTGCAGTCCGCAAATACAAGCACAATATGTACAAAGTCAATGCAACAGTAGATGAACAAGGCAACATGTAGACATGTACTCGATGCAATACAATACGACATGAAGCAACCAGACTTTGTATCGAGCAGTGGACAGGGAAACCAAATGTATACAACTACATGGTGAGAGCAGAGTATCAAGTCAACCAAATGCTCCAAACAAGTTCAATAGCAATAAAGCTTCATCAAGTATACTCAAAGAGGACAGTGCAATGAAGACTACAAGGAAATGCAACACTGCTTCATATACATGACAACCAGAGTGTATGGATGAGTACTAATATACATGAACACAAATTGACACAGCAACTATCAAATGAAGACTCGAGTCACAGTGCAGAACATATATAAGTGCATCGAACCACACAACAACTCAAATAAGCAACTGCACCAAACCAGACATGAGTTCAAATATAATGCAAGCTTAAATCAAAAGGTACACAACAAGTAGATGAACTATGCAACAGAGAGATGTACACATGACTCAAACCAGCACCTAAAGAAGGCTAGACAAGCCAACACATACATATATACACAGTGCAAACTCAAGGATGAATGAAACTGAAATGTAGCTTCAAATGAAAACAATGTCACCAGTGAACTACAAGTGTCAACCAGGTTACACAATGACTAAGACCAGACCAGACTATATGAATACGTGATGCAATGCAAACTGTCTACAACAACTATTCTTACATCAGTGTAGACTCGAATGTACAGGTCAATGAAGATTCAGTCAAGCCTGGCAACATGATATAAATACAACATGAAGACTGCAATATCAAAGTGAAGAATGAATGCAACCATCAGTGCAGCTCAAAACAGTTTCAAAGACATCATGAACTAGATATGGACTGTGATCAAAGCAGTATGAACATAACCAGAACCAAAACAACATGTACAGTGATATATATATATATATATGCAACAAGACCCAAGACTGCAACACTACAGGCAAACACACATGAATGCACAAGTACAGAACAGTGATCGAACAAACAAAGTCAAGGCCGGAAGTAAATCAAGCTACAAGTCGAGTATGCTACAGGGATGAACACAAATGGCCAGAGTCGAGCACAAAAAACGAAATCAACATCGTCAATCAAGTCAAAGCAGCAAGTCAATCAAGGAAGTTCAACCATGAAAGCCGAAGTGATCAGAAATTCACGAAACTGACATAAGCAAGTCAACAGCAGTTTCAAAACAAAACCGTGACAACCAAGAAATCAATCGAAACCGTGTCAACCAAGTAACACAAAAATATACAAAATTGAAGAAGTCAGAAATCATCCCAATCATTCAAGTATAATCAAATGGCAAACCAAAAATTATCAGACGAATTCAACGAGTATATTCGAAAGGAATCTGAATCCTATATAAAGCCCTAAAAACATCATCGGCAAAGGTGTGCAATCGAGTTCAAGCTAGCTAAACAGAAAAGCAAAAAGAAGAAACCACATACCAGTCGAACTCGATCAAAAATTGAAGGAGCTGTGTGCGAATTGAAGAAATGTCGATTGCCGAAGCAAATCAAAGGAATAAACATTGTAATCGACCAACAAACAGGCGGCGCCTCAATTCCCAGAAAAACCCTAATTTCAGAGCAAAGAAGGAACGAAGAGGAACGAAGAGGAACGAAGAAAGGCTACCATTTTCACAAAGCAAAGCGGGCCGATAAAAGAATAAAGGGAATAAGTTGTTTATCATTTAACATATGGTTGGGCTGGCTTTAATAAATACATTTGGGCTTCTATATTTTAAAAATTAGGGTTTTGTTTTATAATTGCTTTTTAAATTTGTATTTTTCTTTTTAAACCATTGTAATTTCTAGTCGTGTGACTAGGGGATAAACTACGTGGCGTAGTTTGAGAATTCGCAACTCAGTGGCTGAGTTGTGGCAGGGTTTTGAGCGTAGAGTTATGGTTAGTCGATAGCGGGTGTCGCGAGTTTACATGTGTAAGCGTCTGACTACTTAATTTCTAGTAGAAACCTTGGGGGCAGCACGTAGGCAGGGTTTTGCCGAAGCTGGGTAAATCTATATGTTATATTTACTGCTTTATTATTCTGCTATTATCTGTGTTGTTATTATCTGTGCTGAAATCTGTGCTAAAATTGTTTTATATACTTCCGCAATACATTTTTATAATTAATAGTATCACCCTATTCACCCCCTCTCTAGGGTGAAATCGATCCTACACAAACTTCCTATTCTACTCAGATTTGAAAGAGATCTAAAGGAAGCTATTAGCCATGGGATTGGATTCACTGATGTATGCAAGTTTTTGGGATTGGATGTTGAAGTTTGCACTGGAGTTATATGAAGACCGACCCCTCTCTGAAGGAAATTCAGCCAATCTCTCATATATCCGACCTCTCACTCAATGCAGATATCCAACCCCTTACAAAAAAAGCTTATATACCAATCCCTCTTAAAAGCTTGTATACCGATCGCTCCAAAAACCATATGCGCCGATCGCTTCAAGAACCACATGCACCGAACGTCCCAGAGTATACCGACCCAGAGTATACCGACCCAGAGTACACCGACCCAGTGTTACCGACCCAGTGTACACCAACCCAGAGTATACCGACCCAGTGTATACCGACCCAGAGTACACCGACCCAGTGTTATCGACCCAGTGTACATCGACCCGACCATGTGTACACCGACCCAGAGTATACCGACCCAGTGTGTACCGACTAGAGTATATCGACCCAATGTGTACCAACCTAGAGTATACCAACCTAGTGTGTACTGATCCCTCTACTGTATACTGATCCCTCTCTCAAAAAACCATCTGACTGGTCCCTACACCCAAAAAAACATGGATCGGGTACAACCCCTATTTTCAAAAAAACCTTTTTCGGGTATGACCCAAATCTAAAAAAAAGGCTCTAAAAAAAATTTCCGCAACGCGGTGCCTCCGCATAGTGAATTAAAAACTCAACCTAATGAAGGAACATTCTATCCACTTCTCTTACATCCTATGGCCGACCAAGGCATAGAGGATCAAGCGGCAGCTTCTGAATGGCAACAAGGGAACGGACAAGCAGCCGCTACTCAAACGATACTCCCAAAGGTTGGAGAACATATATGATATGACTTCAAGAACCATTCTTCACTGATCCAACACTTTGAATTTAGTGACTCCAAGAAAACCAAAGTTTGAATCCAAGCAATTTGTTCCAAATGCTAACAAGGATATCATACTGATCGCGTTTGAGGGGAGTCGACCTCCAGATATATTTTGGCAGCTAGTTAGCTGGAGAGCCTCCTACGACCATGGATCGTTTCTGTTACAAAATGAATCAGAACCAAAGTGAGGAGGAGTGTAGCAGGCTAGGAAAAATAACAGTCAAGGCCCGTTGGCTAAGGACTCTGATTCCAATAGACAAAATAAGATCTCAAAATTCAACCCATATGCTTTTTGAAAGATTCAATCGATAGCCTCTACTTGGAGACCCGCGACTCAGAGTGGTACTGAAAACCAACCTCGAGAGAGTCCACCGAAGTCTAAAGAAAATCAGGGGAATGTTGTATATTCCAAGATGCACACTTGTCCTCACACTGGCGATTACAAACACCTTCGAGGTGTGATCGAAAAGCTGATTCAGAAAGAAAAGCTTCAATAGTACATGCAAGCCTTGTAGAACGGCAATCCAGGAACTTCAGATGCCCATCAATAAAGAACTCTAATTATCAATTGGACCGTTGGCAGTCGACATCCCGCTAGAAAGGGCTAGGGGCAGAGTTGAATAGCAAGCACACGATGCTGCTCCACTTATCAATGAGATTTATACCAATCTTATTTGGATTATTTCTATTTCAATTTTAATTGTTCTTTGAATTACGACCGACTTGAACTAAACTTCTTCCAAAACGATGTAGGTGACCAAGTACTCAGAGTTGGCTGCCAACCAATCCACGCAGACTTTGATTGGACATGTGTAGTTTCATCAAGACGAGCATGATTTGATCGCTCATCGTCAACCATGTGCCTTTGATTTGGAGCCAAGGACTAGAGATTGAAAAGCTTGTCACGGTCAGAGCCCAATACAAAGCGAACATGACCGACCATCCATTCATCGACCTCCACATTTGACTTGGAGACCTAAGCAAAGCTTGGAATGAATATGGCCCGATCATCCACTCAAATCGAGTCATAAAACAAAGTTCAACAAAATACAAATGCCTCTCCTTAAGCTCAGTGACACCGAGATCTATCTAGAGTGGACGTGATTTGATCATCTATACATAAAATCTTACCCTGAACACAAAAGGTAGTTCGAAAGCCCGACTTGAAGTAGCTGTGATGGACTGCCTATTCATTAACCATCGCTCTCAATACATGGACACGACTACAGCTTGAAACATATGCAACTTACTTTGTCTACTCAATAATCCATTATCCTCATTTTCTAGAAAGAGATACGAAGCAAATTGTGCGAGACTTGATTATCTAACCCCAGCATGGATGTGATCCAACCATCTATCATATACCTCCTTCCTTGACTTGATTTGAAGAGCTACAATCACCAAGTGGATGAGAATCGACCGTCCATTTTTCAAGTTTCATCCTTGATGCTGGGGGCAGAGTCACATTCCATGAGAAAACGTGGTTCGACCGTTCATTCGACAACATTAGCCTCGATATGGTAAATGAAATACAAATCAAACGGGTGGAAATACGACTGCTCTCAACAAAAATCTCTAAGTCCCTGAAGCGGACTAGAGTACTCTGAGTCCCCAGAGCGCGGACTAGAGTATAAATGACTTGACAAAAATCTCTAAGTACCTGAAGTAGACAAGAGTATTCTTAGTCCCCAAAGTGTGGAATAGAGTATAAATGACTTGAGAAAAATCTCTAAGTCCCTGAAGCGGACTAGAGTACTCTTAGTCCCAAGAGCACGGACTAGAGTATAAATGATTGACGAAAATCTCTAAGTCCCTGAAGCGGACTAGAGTACTCTGAGTTCCTAAAGCGCAGACTAGAGTATAAACTACTTGAGAAAAATCTCTAAGTCCCTGAAGCGGACTAGAGTACTCTGAGTTCCCAGAGCGCGGACTAGAGTATAAACGACTTGATAAAAATCTCTAAGTCCCTGAAGCGGACTAGAGTACTCTGAGTCCCCAGAGCACGGACTATAGTATAAATAACTTGACGAAAATCTCTAAGTCCCTGAAGCGGACTAGAGTACTCTTAGTCCCCAAAGTGTGGACTAGAGTATAAATGACTTGAGAAAAATCTCTAAGTCCCTGAAGCGGACTAGAGTACTCTTAGTCCCCAGAGCGCGGACTAGAGTATAAATGAATTGACGAAAAACCTCTAAGTCCCTGAAGCGGACTAGAGTACTCTGAGTTCCCAGAGCGCGGACTAGAGTATAAACGACTTGAGAAAAATCTCTAAGTCCCTAAAGCGGAATAGGGTACTCTGAGTTCCCAGAGCGCGGACTAGATTATAAACGACTTGAGAAAAATGTCTAAGTCCCTGAAGTGGACAAGAGTACTCTGAGTCCCCAGACCGCGGACTAGAGTATAAACGACCTGATGAAAATCTCTACATCCCAAACTGTAGACTAGAGCATAAACCATTTGACAAATCTCTAAGTCCCCAGAGCATGGACCGAAGCATGAACACAAATTGGGAGCGAGTCGACCGAGGGAAGAATAACTCTAAGTCACCAGAATGCAGAGTGGCGTATAAACATCGATAAATAGATGAGTGGATTCCGACCTTTCTCTATTCCACAAACTTCGGCCTAAAATCGACAGGAGGAGTATTAACTTGCTAAGGATGGAGTTCGACCATCCGACTTGTGGCCTGGCCAATCAATGCTGGGAGCAGGAGTACAAATAATTAAAAGCTGAATATGACAGGTAATTATAGCTCTAGCTTGGCATTCTTTACAACTTAAGGCAACGACTACAAGGAGGCCTCAATACAAAACCAATCAAAACGACATCCAAAGCTACGGGCGACCACTATATCATACCTCAGATCGAGGGTCAATATCGATCTGCACTAAGCACATACGAATGTGACCCGAATGTCCCTTGAAAATCTATGACCACCAGAGTGTGAAAAGGAGAGTAAACCACGAAGACTTGGTCATTAATTCTCCAGCACCCTCCTTCGATCTGTCAGGAGAAGTATGAAACTGGATGAGCATGACCTGACTGCACTTGAGCCAACTTTACCCCGAGATCTGATTACAGAACATGAACCAAAGTGGACGTGGCTGACCGTCCAGCACCCAACTTATGCCCAGAAACTGACGAGGCATCAAAGTATTCCCCTGAGAATGAAAAACCACAATACAATCTAGGATAGGCGAGACTCAGCCTCCCATCAACTGACCTGATTCCATGATTCAACAGGAAAGAAAGTAAAGCTAAAGTGGGCATGGCTGGCCTTCTTACTTATCGGTATATGCCCCAGACTTGAGGGAACGAGTTAGAAGCAGGATGAATGTGAACTGACTATTCACTGATCAACTCTATGTCTTTAGAGTTTAGGTGGGAATATAAACGTAGCTAGGACGAGACTCAACCATCCACATAGTACATTTATCAACCCGAGACTGGGAGCAGAAGCATGATCATCCAAAGACTGGCTGCGATAGCTCAATATTGAAACTTATATATAGTGTTTACAACTACTCAAGGCTACGACCGAAAGAATGCCTAGAGATAGAATCATTAAATCGATGCATAAACTCGTGGGCAACTGACTATCACTCCAACCCGAAGGACGGGTAAAGGATCATGAATGCGTTGAATGGAAAGCGCGTTACTCGAATATACAACCAAATTCAAACTCAAAGCAAGATCCAGTTATGCAGCTTCACGCAACTCGAGGCTACCCCTACTCGACATTTTATTCAACGTGCTTCTAAGCATAATCTTTGGCCATTTGCAGATAATCGATTCGAGCATTCAGAGCCCTTCACTATCAGACTTAATAACTCATGACAAGACTCTAGGATTTGACCATAGTAACCATCAACATTGATCGTCCCAACCATATTTCACATTGAATGTTACGCAAAATAGTTACATCTGAACTCAAAGAATCTGAGATTGCACCCACTAAGCTGACAATTGACATTACGGTCAGCCATGGTGACCCTTCACGGGTGTTGAAGATCGGATCACAGCTCAGTGCAATGATGATAAAATAATTAGATTTCTCTGAATAAATGATGATATGTTCCCTTGGACCCATTCTGACATGCGTGTGTGATTTCACCGACTATCGCGAGCCATGCGTTGAATATCGACCCGAAGCTACAAAAGCTAGCGTCATACAACGACCTGAGACGTTTGAAAGACTACTTAAATAGAATATCGAACTAAGCCAATTTGATATCACTTATTTCCCTCGAAGAGCTATCCGAGGACGGAGATTAGAAGACATCATATCTGAATTCACTGCATCAGACCATTACTCGAAGAGTAGTAGAGAACCAACCAACAGATGGAAAATGTATGCGGATGGAGCATCCAATGATTAGTGTTATGGCACAAGAGTCGTGTTAATGACTCCTGAGGAACGATCGATCTGCTACGTCATGAAACTCGATTTCCTTGTAACAAACAATGATGCTTAGTATGAAGCCTCGACCGCTAGCCTCAAACTTGCTAGAGAACTTAGAGTGGAAACTTTACATATCTTTTGTGATTCCTGATTGGTAGCATGCAAAGTTAGGGAAGTTAATCTTGCCGGGGGCATTGTCTTGCTCCTTATCTCGGACGGGTCCAAGAGCTACTAGCCGACTTCGCGTATTACATCATTACACACATTCTCAACGAACGAAATGAAAAAAGTCAAGTCACTGACCAAGATGGCCGGTTTCAGGGACGCGCAACGGACATACTTTGTTTCGGTTGAAATACTTAATATTCCAAGCATAAACGGATGGAGATCGGCTAGATCTTGGAGGTAGAGCCAGAAAAGGGGCCATGGTTGACTCCTATCAAAGACTATCTACAATATGGAATTCTTACTGAATGGAGGAATGAAAAACGATAGATCCTCCTCAAAGCTTCATGCCAAATCATCCAAGAAGAAGTCATGTGCAGAAAAGAGTTTATCCATTCCCATGCTTCAGTGTATCACCTATGATGATATCAAATGAGTCTTGAGTGAAGTCTATGAAGAAGAATGCGGCGATTACATCAGGTGGCAAACCCTGATAAAGAAAATACTCTGCTACGGGTATTACCGGCCAACTATCTGTAATGACGCGGATTTTTCGACGTTTGATTTGGAATATCTAAATGGTTTTAAATATCGAATTTGAATTATAGATTGATTTTGGATATGAAGATTTGGGTTTATTTATAAAATAGCTTCAGAATTCAAATATAACAATTTATTGAATAATTTAATTATTGAAGTTATAATTGAATATTGGTTTAAATAGGTAATCTGGAGTTTTAAGCTTGATAAAAATAATTTAAAGGCTTATAAAATTTATATTAATGATAATGAAGGTGATAAAAGACTTAAAATTGAATTTAAAGGTGATCTATTCAATTTTAAAAATAGTTGGTTAAATAGACATTTTAAAAGTAGCCTTCGGAGGCACGGTCTCAGAATTCGACGAAACTAGTCCCATTGGATCCGTAATAGTGTATTATTATCGAATTTCAAATTTCGTAGCATTTGGAGTTATCGTTTGGCCGTACGAAATATAAACGCGTTGTAAATTAATATCGAATTCAATATAATAGTTAGGTCCAAAAGCTATCTTCTCCATACGATCAAATTAGGACTCGAAACCTTTTTCATTGCATTCGAAATAGGGGTATAACATTATAAACGCCTAGCGGCATGCCTCGTTTTGAGTTCGAAGTTTTAAGTTATTATAGGCAAGATATTTGAATAAAATAAAATAAAATAGTAAAGAAAGATTTTCTTCTAGCCGTCCTGAGCACGATATCTCCTCAGATAAAATCATGTATGATGTTTCCTTCTCCTTCAAGGAAAAATCAAATCACATGTCCCTCCTCTTTTCAAATCGTATACAAACCACTTCGTACAATGAAAAAATAAATAAAGGGAAAGCAGAGATCGTATTCCCCTCCTTTATCTAACATTCGAAAATCACGAGCGTGCCTTCCTTTGGTTCGAAATAATCGCGCATTCCTCCCCCTTTCCTCTCAAATTTAAATCGACTTTGCATAATAAAAAATAAAAAATCGATCGTCGCTCGCGATTTGAGGCGAGCAAATCAGCGGCGACAGTGCCAATCAACCTGCCTCGCGTTGTCGAGGGAAAGGAGCGGAGTGTTTGAGTATCGATGGAAGATAGTGTGCACGCTCGTGAAGCTTGAGGGAAGGCTGGGTTTCTATTTCACGATATAGGTGGAGTTGCCGTGGGTTTTAAAGGGGCATGGAGGCTGGTGTGGCATCGGCTTCATGGCTAGAAGATGCATGGATTTTGGGTGAGGTTTGGCAGCGCTTCAGTCTACCGGCACTGGCGATCTGGGTGGATGTCTGGCGGCGTGGCTTCGTCGTTGGTGGTGGGGCGGTGGTCAGGCGCGGCAGGGGGGTGGGAGCGAGCCCGGGCCATCTTGGTATGGGGCGGTGAGGTATTAAGTATATTTTTTTTTAAATATATATATATATATATATATATATATATATATATATAGACATAGAAATTTATTGTGAATTAAGGAGTTGATTTGTTTGGATTAAATCAAATGTTAATAAGTTCATAATGTATTCTATATGAGGTTCAAAATAATAAAATCAAGATGAGTTGGTATTCGTAGACGAGGAATATACAAGCTGGAATTTAAAATGGGGTCATCCAGCAAATTCATCAAAAAAAAGAGATAAAGGTGAGAATTTTCTCACTCATTTGGATTACCGTATTTAAATTTAAATGTTTAAATTTAAATTATTGGATGTTTGATTGATTGATAAATTTAAATTTATCTATTGGATGGATATATATATATAGTAGTATATATATTAGTATTGGAGTGATATCCCCGCATATTATAGCGGATGAGACCCTATGCGCCCCGCAAAATAGCGGATGACCCTATATACCGCGATATCCCCCTCGAAGTGGGATTGGTGTTTTTATTGTTGTCTAACATCTATGGATGCAGGGAAACAGGTTGGAGGGATCCAACTGGATTCCCCAAAAATATTTAGTGTTTATATATATATATATATATAAATATATGATGTGAATGAATAATCTGCTGGATTTTGTGTGATGAAAATTTTAAATGTTATAATGGCATGGAAATTAATTTAGAATACCAAAAACATTATTTTAAAATTTTAAGGAATTAAAAAGAGATTTTTAAGTTAAAAATATATACATCAAAAATTGGGTATTTTAAAGAGACTGGTTTGATTAAGCAAAAATAGGTCTTTGGTCATACAAAAATATGCGGGAAAATATTTTAAATAGAGAGTTTAAAATAAATTATATAAAGGGATTTTTAAAGACTGGACTTAAAACTGATATTCGGGGAAAAGGGTTGAAATCGATATTGAAAATAGACGGGCAAAAATAAATGAATTTTTAAAGGGGTTGAATTTATAAAATGGAATTTTATAAATGAGATTATTTTTAGTGAAACTCAAAAAGAGTTATAAAAATTTATAAACAGAGTTTATAAATAAAAGGGAAGTGATATTGGATGATAAATTTGGAATATAAATTTTATGGAAAGAATTTATACTGGGATATGGAAATAGGGTGATAAAAATAGTAGATATTATTTTTAATGAAGATGGTTAAGGAGACCCGAATGAGAGAAATGTGATGAAATTCGAGAAGGGTTATAAATTGGAAATTTGGTTATCCAGACTGAAAAAATTATTTTTATAAATATTTAAGTTTTAAATTTTAAAAAGGAAATTTTTGTTTTTTAAACTATGAAATTTTAAAGTTAGTTAGTATTAAAAATATTTCAGAAGTGAATTTTTAAATACTTGATATTTATTTTAATAAAATCCTAAATTTTTAAACCTCCTTTAGAAAGTGATATTATAAAAGGTGTTTCAATATTTTAAATAATTATTTGAATATGTCTTAAAAACAAATTATTATTTTTTCTTTAAAATATTTATTTATATATATATACATATATAGAGTTTTGAAATGTTTTAAATTTATTTATAAACCTTCTCATAAGCCAGAAAAAAGGGTTATTCAGTGGATATGATTTATAAGAAATTCTTAAATGGAATTGGGAAGAAAAGTAAGAAAATTTCCGAAGGAGTTAAATAAAAGTGAACTTCGAAGGATGAAAATAGGATTCATAAAGAAGTACAAAGGGAATCGAGTTTATAAGCAAGTATAATTGGTTTTGAAAATATTAAGGGAATTAATTAAGAAATTCCAGAATTTATAGAATTCGTGTGAAACGAGTTGGGAAATTTACAAATAAAGTTGTAAATAACTTTTGAGAAAAGAAAAAGGAAATAAGAGGAATATTTTCCAAGTGTCGAATATCAAATGCAGTGAAGAAAATATTCTAAGTATTGGGAAGGGTTGGGAATGTTCTGTGAAAAATAAAAAGGGTTTGAAAACTGTTTTTCAAAATTTGAGGAACTGAAAGTAATATCTTATAAAGATATTTTGAGATAAATTTGGGAAAAATTTATAATAAGATTTGATGATTTCTATGGATGTTAAATTGATGGTTAAATAACCGACTATCAATATTGGCCAATTTCGTTAATCGTTTCGAAGAGACCGGGATCACATTTATTTATCCGAAAACCACTTCGATCAGGTTTGAACGTAACGAATGAATACCGTGAAGATGATGAAGACGGTGATTCGGTTTTTCCAAACCCAGGAGGACTTGAATGGACGAATGCTATCAGAACATCATCATTGGAGGACGATGAGAATTCTAAGTGAATGTGTTCTTTAAAAGGTAAAGCTTAGCCTCGACCCTCATCAACCGAGGAATGACTAAAGCAGGGGAGATGCAGCAAGGTTAAGTGGGTAGCGCCCAAGTAGGGTAAGGTTATCCCTATCTAGAGTCCCTTCTTTATTATTCGGCTGTGTGGTGCGGTTGCTGATCCCAACCGTGGGGTAATCTTAATAGAATCAGTTTAAAGGGTATTCCGGTCTTGTGTAGTAGGGGATCCTGGAGTGGTCCTCGGTATATTGTTCTAGAGGTGTACTGTGACGGGCAGTACCCCAGTGGCCCAGTCATTCGATGGAATCCATTCTCCAATAAGTGCCATACGGTTTTGATTGTGCCCAACTATGCTGGAACGTGAGATGCAAGCATTTCAGCTATATTCTTTTTACTTTCTATAGACACTATTATAATATCAGATGATTTTGATAAAAATTGTTTTGGTTATCGTAAGGTAAAAACCCGTTAAGTTTATTTGTGACGTGGTCTTACGAGATACCTTTATTTTCAAAGGATTTTGAAAAGTTAATAATTCTAATTGAATGTGTTATCTCATGCTGGTTTTCCAGACTGACTCGAGTGTTATCTTATTATAATGCTCGGGTCAGACCAAATATTACAGATTCAGGTAAAAAGCTATGAAGCTCAGGAGACAAGCTAGAGGAGTTTGGACGTATAGCACGTACTTGAATATTTCCACTGTATGAGGGCAAGTTGTTATAACTGTCCAGATTTGATGTAATGATTGTGTACTCTGATGATTGTAAGTATTTAACAGTTATAGATTCTTTTGTAAAAAAATCTGTTGTTATCTATTATATTTTGTTCCGCTGCAATTGTGAGATTCTGTGTTGTTGGTTCTATTTCTCTTCTACCTCTTTCTTCTTCACCCCTAATGAACTGGTATTTCCGACACTCGACTACTCGGCGGTCTATACAGTGGACATATAGATGTCGATTTTCGGGGTCGAAAATCTCCGGTTCGTTACACTATCAATCAATATGCGGTTGATCATGCTAGATAATGCGATGAGTGCAAGATGTTTGCAAAAAATCCAAGAGCCCCGCCGATGGAAATTAATCAAATGCCTAGTCCATAGCGGTTCGCCACTTGGAGGCATTGACATCATCGTCTTCTTGCCGATCCTAAAAGTGCTGTGAGATATGTCATCGTAGCAGTTGATTACTTCACCAAATGGGCAGAAGCAAAACTCTTAACCATGACCAAGACAAAGAAAATATTCAAATTCATTATCTGGAATGTCATCTATCATTATGACCTTCCACAAACCATTATGACTGGTAATGAAGCCCAATTCGACAATGCTAATTTTCAAAACTTCTGCTGCCGGCATCATATTGAAAAGAAATTTGTAGTATTTGCTCGCCCTCAAGCAAATGGATAGGTTGAAGCTGTGAACAAAATCATAAAGTCTATTCTGAAAAGAGGTTTAGAAAAGGCTAGAGGTAAATGGGTGAATAAGCTACCAATAGCATTATTGGCTTGTAGAACCACTATGAGTCCACAACTTGTCATACTCCATTCACCCTTACTTACGGCTCCAAGGTCGTCATCCATGAAGAACTTGGAGTTCCTCTCATCGAGTGGCTAATTACAACCCTTATTTCATAGAAAATATAAACAATGAATTGCAATCGAATTCCAATCACACTAGAAGAAATATGTGACAACTCATGAGCATGTAAAACGCATCCGGGAACCAATGGCAAAAACATGTACCCAAACGTGCACGTGTATATTCAAAAAATTCAATTTCTTGAAATCGATAGAAATTGATTTTTCGCTTGGAGTTATTAAAGAAAAGACTGGATCAGACAGCCAAAGCTTACTAGTCATGTAGAACCAGACATGGATGGCTACTGATGGAATGCAATCCCGATTTATACTATTGGGAATCGACCAAGCGTCAAGGCAACTAAAGAGGGATACGACACTTTGGGGGGATGAAATTGAAGGATAACAACTATTCAGGGAACATGATGGAATTCTTTATGGAGACTTTAACTTGTTTTGATTCAAAGCACGTCATGTATGCAACAAGACGTACTTTAGGGGGCAAATGTTACCCGACTACAAAATAGAGGCTGTAGAAGTTATAATTGAATGTAACCGAGCGTAACGTCAAGGATTGGTCCACTTCGAGTCATAATTGCGATTATTCTGAGTCGGCCTCGATGAATAAGGGTCGATGTGTGATGGATGATGGGTCGGTGCTTGGAGTGCGGTTAGCCTGTTCTCGGTCGGTTATTCTCGATCGGTTATATGCACTAGATCGATTCAGCAACAATGGTTTGGTCAAAGTAGGTCGGCTATAATGAAAGACTACATTAGGGTCGGCCTTGATGTGATCGGCATGTTTAGAAGGTTCGGTTTGGATGGTTCGGCCTTGGAGAGGTCAGATCATGTGGATCGGCTGTAAGTGATTCGGCTTATGTGGGTCGGCATGTATCGTTCGGTCATGGTAGAAAAGTTGAGGTGGGTCGGCCAGATATGGTTCAGCCTTAATGGGTCAGCACATATGGATCGGCATACTTGGTTCGGTGCACAACAAGGGAGTTAGCATATTTTTGGGGTCTACAACAAGGTGATGTGATCGACATTGTTTTGCTTCGAGATACACCACAAGTTGCTCTGGGTCCCTTGAGAGCTTGCTTCGAGTCAGCTACGAGACGACCCCGGTTCGGCCATAGAGGGTCGGCAACACGTGGTTCGGCCAAAGTGGTTTGGCATTGCCTAGGTCGGTCAATTTGATTTAACGCTTGTGGGCCGAGCTACCTTGGTCATGGGCCTGCACGGGGGAACCAGCCTATCTTCGTCTATAAATAGAGGAGCAGGGGTCATAGTTGAGGGGACCTTTTTTCGAGAACTCCAGGGAAACTCTACCATTTTTTATACTTTCATCTTTTTGATTCAAACTTGTATTCAGGTGGTTTGTTTATAGATTGTATCTGTATTCAAGTGATTGAAAAAGTAATAAAGATTCTATTCAAAGTGGACGTAGGCAATTGCGCCGAACCACTATAAATCTGGTGTTCTCATTTTTGTTGTTCTTTTTGCACTCAATTGTGTTATTTCTCTATTTTAATTTACTTTCTTCATTAATCTATCTACATAACTCTATTCAAGGGTGTTAGTAACCAATTTTGGTGCTAACAATATATTATTATTATACTTATTCTTTTGGGTTAGAATGGAAATGGAGTCAAAATGAATGGATGAATTTAGATTTAGAAGATTTGAAAAGCTAGTAAGATGAGGGTGAAATTATATGACTTATATATAACATTGAAATTTACATCGTTGAGTTTTATTTAATTAATATTCCTATGTAAGATCTTCTGAGTTGTAGGTTTAGGAAGAACATATTCAATTGGAATCTCACCCACATATTCTGTAAGTTAAGTAATTGGAATAAGAAATGTTATTTATACCCTAATCTGGAAATTTGGAACCCTAAATTTGTTAAAGTAGAATATTGATAATATTACACGATTTGTTATAGATTTATGATAATTCAGTTGTAAATTGTTAGTTCAAATTTTAGATTACACTAATTTGACTTGGAATACATGTGTACGTTTTAATTTATTATGAGCATTGTGGATATAATTCAGTTGTATCTATTTTCGTGTATGTTATCCACATATTTCTAAGAAAATGAACAATAAGATGCAAATGCATATATCAGATATCTAAAGAAGGCATTTCATGCCTATAAGTGCATGTCGATTTAATAGATGCATGATTATATATTGAGTTTCCAAGTTAATAACGTAACAAGCATCTAACATGAAGTCCTTGACCTATAGAGGATGTCAAATCTGAAGGTAGGAAGGGATGTCGGACTTCTAAAATAAAAGATGTTGGGCACCTAAGAAGGATGGCGAGCTTCCAAGAATGTTGAATTTCAAGTGATTGACAAACATGAGGGTTATCATACTTCAACAAAGAAGAGATATCGCATCACTAAGAGATGTCAAACACATATTCACACAATAGGTATATCAGTACTCTATAGATATCGATCCATTACAACTAATAACAGTTGTAAAGTACCCACGAGCGGTAAGAGATATTCTCAGGTGAGAGGAAGCACAACACGGGAAAAATCTTTAATGAACCGACGGTAATAACCCGCCAATCCAAGGAAACTACGAATCTCATGAACATTCTCAGGCCTATTCCAATTCTGGATAGCTTCGATCTTTAAGGAATCGATAGAAATGCCGTCGGAAGATACAACATGGCCTAAGAACTTAACCTTATTCTCCCAAAAATGGCACTTGGAGAATTTGGCTTTAAGCTGACGGTGACAAAGAGTACTCAAGACAATTCTCAAGTGATTAGCATGCTCGGCTTCAGACCTAGAATAAACAAGAATGTCGTCAATAAACACAAGGATGAACTTATCGAGATATTCCCGGAATACTCGATTCATAAGATCAACAAAGAAAGCAGGAGCGTTCGTCAAACCGAACGGCATAACGAGCCACTCAAAAGAACCATATCGAGTGTGGAAAGCTGTAAGGGGTATGCTATCTTCCGCGACTCAGAGCTGATGAAAACCAGTGGCAAGGTCGAGCTGAGAGAAGACCTTAGCGCCACTCAATAGATCGAACATATCATCTATCCTAGGCAAAGGATACCTATTCCTGATGGTCAACTCGTTAAGCTTGCGACAATCGATGCAGAGCCTAAGAGTTCCATCGGACTTCTTCATGAAGACGACCGCGGTACCCCACGGTGAAAAAATGGACCGAATCAATTGCTTGGACTGAAGCTCAAAAAGCTGCATCTTGAGTTCCTCATTTTCTTTTGTAGACATCCTCGTGGGAGGACGGCCAACTGGCTGCGCGCTTGGAATGAGATTAATGCGGAACTCAATTGCCCGTTTGGGTGGCAAACCCGAAACCGGCTCAAAAACATCAGAGAAGTCACAAACAATTGGAATACGAGACATATCATCATCATCTCGTGAGTCAAGAGAATATAAAGCCATTTCGGAATTATCCACATTCCGAAGAACAAGTGACAGTTGAGAAGACGAATCTGGATGTCGAAGATGTAAAATTCTTTCAGAACAAATAATCCTGGCATCGTATCTCACTAGCCAGTCCATACCCAAAATCATATCAAATCCCAAATAAGAAATAATGTGCAGATTCGCACGAAAAGAAAAGCCACATAAAACAATCTCAATATCATCACAAAGCATGCTAAGGGTCGCAGATCCCCCAATAGAATTTGCAATCCTCAACGAAGTAACCATACAAGAAACATCTAAAGACAAATCATCGACGAGCTTTTTCTGTACGAAAGAATGCGAAGCTCCCGTATCAAAAAGAACTCGAATACTACGGTCATGAAATAAAATAGAACCTTACAAAATAGATGGAGATATACCTCTGGACTGAGAAGAACCTCCAGAAGCCTTAGCAACATAAAGGTTGCCAGACTTGGCACTAGCGGGAGCAGTAGGGCAGGTGGAAATACGATGACCTTCCTTCTTGCAATAATGGCAGAAGAGAGGCTTAGGACAAGCTCGAATCATATGATCAGGAGAACCACAATTGAAACACTTCCAAATGGAAGGTGTTCTAGGAGATTGAGAGTTAGAACCAGATTCAATGGGCTTTTTCTTCTTAGAAGGGATAAATCCATGCTTATGAAATGGAAACCTCTTCTTATTGGGGTTCTTGCGAACCTCAATATCATCACCACTATCACACTCCTTCTCAATGGCCTCGAGATGAAGTGCTGAATCAACCAACTCCTCAAAAGAAAGCTTAAGCTGGAGCATTAAAGACTTCTTAAGATATTTCTTAAGACCAGAGACAAACTTCATATTCTTCTTATACGAAGTGCTAATGAATTCAAGACCATACTTAGATAAGGCCTCGAATGATGCAACGTAATCAGAAACGGAGGACTTCCCTTGCTTCAACTCAAGAAAGCGACGGGCTAATAAAACTTTCTCAGATTCAGGAACGAATTTGAGTTCGAATCGTTCCCAGAACTGAGTCCAAGAAAGAACAGACTCATCAAGTTCGGCTACAAGAAGTTCATACCAATCAAGGGCATGCTCTTGCAATAAGCTAGAAGTTACAAGAACTCGATCATGGTCAGAAAGATCCATACGAGAAAAGATACGCTCGCATGTGCGAATCCAAGCTTGGACCTCAAGAACGGACTCAGAGCCTTTGAATGGCTTTCCACCAAGATGAGAAAAATCACTGCATAGGCGTGCAAAGGCAGACTTGCGCGGAGGAGATGCACAAATAGGAGTTGGAGGCTGTGTGCTCCTAAATAACTCCAAAAACTGATCGGCATACATGTAAACGCCGTCCGGATGCGAGCCACTGGATTGCCCAACATCCGAGCGTCGTCCTATGCCTCTTCCGGCCATTAGCTGAAAGATAAGATAAAGATAAAGATTATTCACAAGGTAGATATCATTAATACAAATATGGAATACTACGGAAAATACATTCCTAGACGTATTCCCAAAAATTGTATCTACCTCAAAGGCACGGAAAGAATAAAGGCACGATGATACAAAGATTCGTAACATTCGTACTACCCTTTAATGTACCATAATATGTGTCTCTGTTCTATGTCTATCATATTTTATTCTGAACCTCGCACTGATACCAAGCTGTGAGGCCCCACTCCGAGACCCATATTAGCAAAGAGTATTACTAGGTAACGCCGTCTGTTAATATGGAGAATAGAGCTGGTTAGGAGCGACCATCTATAGCTTTGTCTTAATTATCTATTGAATATGCCGACGATGCCACTTCTTATTTAAATGGATCGACATCTCCAATAAATACTTAATACAAAGCCATAGGTGGCTGAAGGATCTATCAGAATAAAATATAACAACTCAAATGTAATACACATCATAGAACAGTAGATCATCACATACATTTACACATATACCGATACATTATAGAGTTTACAAAATGATACATGTCAAGTGGTAAAACAAACCATAATATACAGGCGAGTCAATAGAGTACATATCAGAGTTACAGACAAAAAGGACTACAAAAAAAGCTATGACAAAAAGGAGCTAGCAGAATAGTCCATGCGGAAGCAAAATAGGCTAAGTCCAAAGTACCTAACCTGAAACATCTCGGTCTGACCCGAGTATAAAATACACGGGTCAGTCTAGCTAAACAAATCAATTAGATAAACTAATGATAATGAACATACAAAATCATAATGTACCACAAATATCTCCAAAAGAGATAACCTAATCATCTAACATAAGATGAATCAAAACAAGCCTCATATCATAGGCAACTCAAATAAACAAAGGACATACATATCCCAAAACAAGCCAAAAGGCAAATGACAAATACCAATAAAGGTAACACAAGTTTCCACAAGGTAATCGCTATATATCGTGTGGTTCAAAGAACCTATACCGAAGGGCGATACTCTAGGAAAATATAATTGTCAATAAAACAAAATATGCTCGAGCTCAGTACTGTAACAAGGATCCATACGCCCGAAGGCAACGCCCGAAGGCAACGCTCGAAGGCAACTCCAAAAGGCAACACCCGAAGGCAACGCCCGAAGGCAACGCCCAAAGGCAACGCCAAAAGGCAACGCCCGAAGGCAACGTTCGAAGGCAAGAAACCGTAGTGGCGGTACTGGACACCACTGTCCGGCGGAATGTGTCACAACTCTCAGTAAGAAACCCGGAAAATGTTAACGTTAGTCCTATACCCCACATTCGCACTAAACGGTTTACTATCCGTCAGTCAATTTCACACTCAAAGCAGTACAAAGTTTACCTCATTTCATTGATAAACCAGACCCGAAGTTCAAAACGATCAAATGAATAGATTTGGAATTAACTGAAAAGATGAACGCACGTGTTCATAGCACACGTTTTATCTAATCATTTAATTCTCCTTCCTCTTTGCTCGGAGTGCAAAATTGTGTGTGTGTTTTAAATAGAAATTACAAATTGAAGAAACGAGCTTTTAATATAATTTAAAAAGATCATTTTATAAAAAACCCATGCACGAAATCAAAAACGAATCATCAAAGTCAAATATGCAATAAAAACTAATTGGAATCGACACGAATTGATTGAAATAACCAAGCAAAATAGGCAAAAACAAGCAGGTCAGTCGACTGACTGCAGAGGCCAGTCGACTGATCCAGAAACCCGAAAGTTTTGTTTCCTACAGTCAGTCGATTGACTGCAGAGGGCCAGTCGACTGACTGTAGAAAACAAAGACTTCCCATTTTCTACACAGTCCCAGATACCTTCATTCGCTACAGCCAGTTGACTGACTAGCACTGGGGCTATTTTTCAGCCTATCCATTTGAAGAGCAAACTCTTCCAATTTTCGATCGGACGAGCCATGGCGCTAGGGGTTTATGTCAATCGACAACCCAGCCCTATCGGCTCTTCAATACACCTCCAAAATCATGATCAAACATCAAAGCTAAGATTTTTAGAGTTTTTGACTTCAAAACACCAAAAATTGAAATGTTCACCAAATCAATTCAAACCAAAAGAAAATGAACATGAATTAGTGTTAGGAATTCATACCTAACATCAATGATATCAAGAGAAGTGGATGTGAGTTCAAAACTCACCTTTTTAACACAAAAACAAAGATAAGAAGCTCAAACAAAAGGAGAAGATCAACCACTCTTCACCACAACTCTACAAGCTTCAATCTAAGATCAAAACAAGTATTTCCTAATTTAGGGTTTAGGAATTTTCTGAAATTGAAGAAGAAATGAGATGGAAAAGATGAACAGGAGGCTTACCAAAGCTTTTCCAAAAGTTTGGAGCTAGAACTTGGATTTGCAAATGAAAACTAGGGCTTGGAGTTTCTATTTCCCTTTCTCTTCCCCCATTTCAGTTGAGCTTGAGTGTTTGCAAAATGAATAAGTGAATGGATGAAGAGGGGGCTGAGTTAGGGTAATAGAATGAGTTGGGTGAAACCCAAAAAGCCCAACAGAAAATGGCAAAATTCAACTTACTCCAAACATATCGAAGCTTATACTCAAAAAAGTCGCAAACGTCATTTTGGACTCAATGGAAGTGGTCCCGAGTCCTAATTCGACCGTTTGCAAAAAGTGATATTTCGGACCTAAATCCGACTAACGACGCTATATTTAAATAAAATATTTAAGTATAAAATCGTATAATATGCGGGTTGTTACAGAACGAGAAGCCATTGATGTCACAGGCTCCGTTGAGGAAATAACCGGGCATTTTCCTTCAGGCCTTGGCGAGCCATCCTTACATCTTCATGCCGATGAGGGGACCATTCTTACTTCTCCCATTATTATGCAGCTATCAAAGGAGGGCAACAGTGAAGGCTTCGAAGTTGTGGTGCATGAGTAGACCCTCGTAGTAGGTAATTTTCTTATCTCTCCCATGCTTGAAGACTTCCAATTTACGCCTGATGAAATTGCCGAGATAACCGCCCTTTATTATGATATTATAGATCAACCCTCTCTTCCTTCCGAGTTACTTCCTCGTCATGATGTTGGATCTGCTATCATTCTGACCGCATCAACCATCATCTTCGCATCTGGCTCGCAGCCTAGTTTGCACTCCAAGCAGAATACAGCGTTGCATGGTTTGGAAGACCCTTTTGTATATCAAGAGGAAGGCTTAGTAGCTACTGATATATGGGAGCAGGCAGATCAAGCTAGCCAATCAAATAAAGCAGAGGCCGAGTAGGAGATGATAGCGGTGAAGAAGGAGAAGGTTGAAGAGCAAAAAAGATCATCAAAGAGTTCTCACAGATCCTGAGAGCACAAAGGCAAAGGAGGGTCCGCCAGTGGCCATGTTTTAGAGAGTGAGATCACCTTTGGAGGAGAAGCCTAAGAAGTTGTTGATTAGAGGCGGAAAAGGCGACATGGGAAGCGGTGACAAGAAGTCATGATTTGTCTTTTGCTTTTCGGTTGCTTTTTGTACAAGTTCAGAGTCTGCACTTAGCACTTCTTCTTCTTGTAATAATGGTGTTTGTGTTTTCCTTTTTTCCTTTACTTGGTCGATATTGTGCGGGCATGGTTCCTGCTGTTTGTTGTTGTACATGAAAAACATTACAAGTAATAAAACTGTTCAAATTTTGGTTGCAACATCACTTTTCTACTAATATATGTTTCATGATTTATGCACTTATGCCACTCTTTTTTATCCATCACTGTTTTATTTAGTCCCGTAATTACTGCCAAAATTCTTTGTTTGGAGTAACAAAACTGTGAAGTATTTGCTACTTTGGTTGAGTGTTGGTGTGTGTGCCCCCTAGTTCATGGGGCTGTTTATTCCGGTCACTTAAAACAAGACTGGGTGCCCCTAGTTAGGTCTATACTACAACTCGTTTCTTTCAGAGTTTCTAGCTTGAGATACCTACAAAGCTCTTTAGTTGCCTCACGGCGAGTAATTTATGCACTCAAGTGATTTACATATTTAAGTGATTGGCAATGCCGGAACAAAACCGATTACTTGGGATTTTGTTAAGTGATTTCGTCGCAATGTTGACATTCATGCTATTGCGCACACGTATCGCTCCTTGGAGTGCTATTTTCTTGGCTCCAGGGGCGGATGTGATTTTTTGCAACATGAGAGTTCCTCGTCTTTGGATGCAATTTTGCTGATGCAGGTGGTAGTGTGCGGCTTACGAAATGCGCATAGTGGGATCGAGGCTTGCCTGGTCATAGTTTTGCGAACCAAGAAGCGATGCGCGGCTTAGGTAATCGTGTTTTCTTGGACATGATTCCACAATCCATGAGGCGGTGCATAGCTTACAAAATGTGCGGATTTGGTTTGGGCTTTCTCGGTGTCGCAGGAGCAACACCGGTTATTAGATGGCGGGGATCGAGTTCCCTCGATACAACGATTTGAGTCAATTTACTTCCGTCGACTCGGCGGGTAGATGGGGCATACTCGAGCATGATTCCACTATCTCAAGCAGCGATCGGATGGTTTTGAGTCGATTTGTCCCGTCGACTCAGCAGGTTACTTCCATGAACATGGTTTTATTGGTTCAGAAAGTAAAGCAATTTTATTAACAAAAGTTGGGCAAATTCTGCCTATTTACAATGCCTTCGGTGTTCCGGGATGGCTTATTTGCGGGAAATAGGAGATACATGAGATAATCTTAGATAAAGTAACAATGCAACAATTCACTGTTCCAAGATCGAGGAATTTGGGTTTCATCAACGGTTGTTAGCTTGAACGTGCCATCCTCTAGCTTCTGGCCGATCACATAGGGCCCTTCCCAGTTTGGTCCGAATGTTCCTAGTACAGGGTGAACCCGTTTGAGGACAAGGTCTCCTACTTCGAAAGTATGATTACGGACCTTGGAATTGAAAAATCATGCGACCCTTTTCTAGTGAGCAGCAGTCCTTAGTTTGGCTTCTTCCCTCTTCTCATCGACCATATCGAGCGACTCGAGTAGGAGCTGCTCATTCTGCCTTTTATTGAAATTTTTTCCTTCGATGAGAGGGGACTTCTAGCTCAACTGGGATCATTGCTTATGAACCATACGCCAGGGCGAACGGAGAGTGCCCAGCTATAGATTTGTGTGTTGTCTTGTAAGCCCATAGTGCGAGTGAAAGTTCATCAACCCAATTTCCTTTAGCTTTAATTAGCCGCTTTTTGATGGTGGACTTGATGATCTTGTTTACTATCTCCACTTGCATGTTTGCCTATTTGCCTACGGATGTGCAACAACGGAAAATCTTTTCTCAATTTGGAAGCTTTTGCAAAAGTGTTTGAACTCGGTGCTTTAGAATTGAGTTATGTTGTCCGTGATGATTTTTTGTGGCACTCCAAACTGTGTTACAAAGGAGTTTGGATTACAATATGATTCTTCTTTCCTAAGTTAGATCAAGCCACCATTGTTAGAGACAACCGGAAGGATCTCAGTTGCCCCTTAATGGCTATTATATGGTAGAGGAAGAGTGAATAAATAATAGCAGAGTTTCAGCAGAGATTAGAGCAGATACTTTTCCTATTGTAGATGGGATGGTGTTTATAGGAGTTGGAGAGCACTTAGACCAAAACTACTTTGCAGAGGCCTGCATTCATCACATAGAGGAAGTCCAGAAAGATTGAAGGTCATCGAAGCAAAGTATTTGGATCGGTACAATCCAATTAGATCGAATCAGTACCGATCCAAATTGTTAAGTATTTTTTATGCTTTGACCACCTGGTTGTCTTTCTTGTCCGATTATGATGCTCTTCATGTAGTTTCGTAGCTTGTTGACTTGTGTTGATGATGATTCACCTATAGGTTAGATTAAACTGTAATCTAAATCGGATAAGTCTTCACTTCTTCAACTCGGATGCTTGGAATGTTATCAAACTCGTTAGATAAGCTTACTGGAGACCTAGGAGTGTAAGATAAATGGAACAGAGATCAATAAAGAAATATTTTGGGATTGGTACCGATCCAATTGGATCGGATTAGAACCAATTCGAAATCATAGTCGAAAAACGGCCCAAACTTCTTGGGGTCCTTTATCTTGTAATTTTAGGCCTTTCGATCAAATTTCGAGTCGTTCTGGTTTAATTTGAATGTTCCAACTCCCATTGAATTCTGCTGGGTTAAAAACATGGTTAATAGGTTGGACCTGCAATATTCTCTCCTAAGTCATTAGTAGATAACAAGGTTAAAGAGGACCACCAAGAAGAGTTAGCGGAATGGTCTGACGAACAATCAGGAAGCTCAATATCATGTAAAGATTACAAGCCTTATAGAAGTGATTACCATGATGATGAAGCTTACGTGAGATATATAGCTAATAAAATGGTAAAAGACATGCTTGATAGCAAAGGAAAGAAGACCCTTGATCCCAGGGTCAACAACAATTTTTGTGAAGCCTTCTTTACAGAAAGAATAATGTCTGTCAAAATTCCATCACTAAGGTATAAAGGGACCACCGATCCCGATGATCATCTTCTAGCCCTCGAAAGACAAATGGACCTTTATAATACTTCTAGAGCCATATGCTATTCGCACTTCCTGACCACTTTCCAAAGAGCAACTGCTAAATGGTATAGACATTACAGGGAGAAAACTGTTTATTCATGGAAGTGGTTCTCTTACGAACTCTTGGCATAATTCTGTGTATGCAAAGACCCCACTATCGATTCTAGTGTTCTGGCCAATGTTAAGTAGAGACCAAGAGAGCTGCTTGGTGAATACTTAAAGAGATTCAACAGGGAGGCAATGAAAGCAAAGAACATGACTGATAGAGAAAAGTTAATGGCAGTGCGCTCAGGATTGATTGAGAAAACCCTCTTCTAGAAGGAACTTTACATTCATGGGTGTAGAGACCATCAAGATTTTCACTTCCAAGCTAAAAAATTCATTTGTATGGATGAAATCTATCATGTTAAGAAAAAGTCGCAAACAAAGAAGGAAGCAGGAAAATCTGGCTTTGATCACCCCAACAAGAAGCTGAAATGGGATGAGAGCACGAGAGGAAGATGGGACGACATCCCAAAATCTAACTAAGTGGCCTTAAACAAACCAATCTCTTATATTTTTGCTACAGCTAAAGATGGAGGAAACCTCCCAACTTCTTGCAAGGCAAGAAATAACCCCGAGCCAAGGAAAGGAGGAGATTATTGCGCCTACCACAAGGCGAACAGACGCAAAACCGACCAAAGTCATGTTCTGGCCGAAATCATTCAAAATATGATCCGATTTAGGCTCCTGAAAGAATTTATTAAGGAGAATCAGAAACCTGCACATCTCGAGGAGAATAATCAAATGCCTCCGAGCAACACTGAAAATTTCATAGAAAATGCATAAATGTCATCCATGTAGGTCCTATCTCGCTGGAAGCAATAAAGGAGCCAAGAGTAGATATATAAGGGAGGCAAGAGATGGAGTCTTTTCTGTTCAGGAGGAGCCACGGCTCAAGAATCACAAATATCAGCTTCAGATGTCCAACTTAACAATAACCCTACGGGAGTTTAGAGGGGTTCGTCATCCGCATAACGATCCATTGATGATAACTTCACAAATTGGTCTCTCTATGGTAATAAAGATCTTAATGGATACTAGAAGTGTGGTAAACATCAAACACGCTTTCGATCAAATGGGAATTCCGAAAGAGAAATTGGAACCAAGCTTTGAGCCTATCTTTGGGTTCAACAATAAAGGAACTACTTTGGTAGGAAAAATCAAGTTCCCGGTGCAGATGGGAATTCCACTACATTCCAGAACTTTTGAAACTCTGTTCGTGATAATGAACCAACCTTCCTACTACAATTCTTTCTTTGGGAGACCGGCCTAAGATGAGGTAGATGCGTTTGTTTTACCGAAATATCTAATGGTGAAATTCCTAACAAAGAATAATTGGGGAACAATAAGGAGGGAGCAATTTAGCTCCTGGGAATTGTATATCGCTACACTTGAGAAATTCAAGAGAGGCGATGTTTCTTGCTATGACTCGGAGAAAAATGAGTTGAGAAAAACTGAAATTGAAAAGCCCTTGGATAATAGCCCTTCAAACCGGCTATTCAAGGCAAATGAGAAAACAAGAAATCTATGAAGCACGAGAATGTACTAAGAAGATTCAACTTTTCCAAGAGGAAAAGAAAATGAAAAGATGCGAACTTGATAGACAACGAAATAGATGGTGAAGAAATTATTATTGAACTAGATTGCAGAATTGAGCAGGAAAGGATAAAGCCAACCGAAGACCTAAAAAAGTAAGCCTAGATTCACTTGATCCAACAAAAATAGTAAAGATCGGAAAGGAGTTAGACAACAAGCTTAGAGGGGAACTAATTTGGTTTCTTCAATCCAGTAAGGATGTATTTGCCTAGACCCACTTAGACATGGTTAGAATAGATCCAACAATCATAAGTCATGCCCTAAATATAGATCCAAATATCACTCATATTCGACAAAAGAAAAGGTAGTTCGATAAGATTCGAGCTAACGTAATAAAAGAGGAAGACAAAAGACTACTTGAATTCATTAGAGAAGTTCTCTACCCAAAATGTTGGCCAATCCCATGCTAGTCAGAAAGCCTAATGGAAAATAGAGAACATGCATCGACTATACTGATTTGAATAAAGCATGTCCCAAAGATTGTTATCCTTGCACAAATAAACCAATTAGTTGACGCGACAAGTGGACATAAACTGCTATCTTTTATGGATGCATACTCAGCATATAATCAAATCCCTATGTTCAGGTCGGATAAAGAACACACGAGTTTCATAACAGATTGAGGAATATACTACAACAAAGTTATGCCTTTTGGGATGAAGAATGTGGGGACAACATATCAAAGACTGGTAAACAGAATGTTTAAAAAACAAAATGGTCGGAACATGAAAGTATATTGTAGATGATATGTTGGTCAAATCTTAAGAGGAAGCCAATCGCTTGAGAAATCTTGAGTAAATTTTTGAAGTACTAAGAAAATACTAGATGAAATTGAATCCACAAAAGTGCCTTTGGGATTTAATATGGGAATTTTCTGGGATACATTGTCAACGCCAGAGGAATTGAGGCCAACCCTGACCAAATCAAGGTGATTAGGGACATGGCGGAGCCAAAGACAAGTAAAGATGTAATGGGCTTGAATGGAAGAGTGGCAGCTTTGAACAGATTCATCTCTAAAGCCACTGATAAGTGCATATTGTTCTTTGATGTGATCAAAAAGAAGAAGAACTTTGAGTGGAAGGAGGATTGCCAAAAGGCCTTTAAAGAACTGAAAGATCGTCTTGAAAAGCCTCCAATCTTATCTCGCCCGTAGAAGGGAAAATCTTTTCCTCAATATGCCAGTTTCTAAGCATGCAGCAAGCTCTGTTTTAATAAGGAAAGATAATGGACTCCAACTTCCAGTATACTATATTAGAAAAAGGCATAAGGATGCAAAAATTAGAAACCTGGTCATAGAAAAATTGGCATACTATTTAATGTTCACCGCTTAAAATCTAATGGCCTATTTCCAAGCACACTCAATCAAAGTCCTAACCAGCTTCTTACTCAAACAAGTTTTCAATAAATCTGAGGCATCTAGAAGATTAGTAAAGTGAGGAATAGAGCTTAGCAATATGATATTGAGTTTCAACCTCAAGTGGAAATTAAAGAATAAGCTCTAGCCGACTTCATAAATGAACGCACAAGGTTCATTAAAGAACAGTCAGAAAAGGAAAATATTTGAAGCCTATATGGCAATTGTTTGTTGATGGAGCTTCAAATGAACAAGGGGCTGGTGCAAGATACGTGATCATTACTCCTAATAGACACCGGTTGCATTATGCAATGAAATTAGATTTTCCCGCTACCAATAATGTAGAAGAATATGAATCGATGGTGGCAGGACTCACCTTAGCCCTACCATTAGAAATTCCACGGGTTGAAATCTTCAACGATTCTCAACTAATGGTTAATTAGTTACACCAAACGTATCAAATAAAAGATGCCAAATTAGTCCTTTATGTAAAAAAGGTGTGAAAGGTATTGGCTCAATTTGAAGATTTTTCGATACATCAAGTACCAAGAGGGAAGAATTCCCAGGCCGATTCTTTGGCCAAGTTGGCTACCTCACAAAGAGCACCAGAAAATCGAATTGTGCCAGTCATTTTCCAACCAAGTCATAGTATAGAGGAAAAGGTTTCCAAACTAAAAGGTGAGTCTATGGTACTGACAAGATCTCAAGCCCTTAACAGGCTAATAAAGAAAGTAAATCAAAAAATGACAATGAAGAAAACCAAGAAGGAACCATTTATATAGAGACTAATAGTCAATATGAAAATAACTGGATGACACCTACTGTTAAGTAATTGGTAGAAGAAAAACTACTAGAGGATAAAAGGGAAGCTAGAACGATAAGGCGTTAAGCTCTAACTTTTATTATTATGGATGGAGTACTTTGGAAAAAAAAATATTCGCTCTCTTACTTGAGATGTATTAGTGTAGATGGTAGTGCAAGATTACTAAGAGAAGCCCATGAAGGGTTCTGTGGAGATCATTCTAATAGAATAAAATTAGCCAAAAAGGTCATGAGGCAAGGTTTCTATTGGCCCCAAATAAATAATGATGCAGTGAATCATGTAAAATGATGTGAGAAGTGTCAGAAATTCTTGACAATTATGCATATTCCAAAAAGTAAATTCACCCTAATTTCAAGTTATGGCCCTTTGATATATGAGGGATCAATTTAATTGGACCATTACCTATATCCAAGGTGGAGCTAGATTTGCAATAGTAGTCATCGATTATTTCACCAAATGGGTAGAAACAGAATCATTACCGAATATAACCTCAGGCAAAGTGTTAAGATTTGTGATTAAAAACCTAGTCACTCGGTTTGGAATGCCTTATAAGATAATATATGATAATGGAACTCAATTCAAAAGTAAAGAATTCACCAGATTTTGCAACAAAAATGGAATAATTAAAAGCTTTTCATCTGTAGCTCATCCTAAGGCTAATGGAGCCATTGAAGCTGCCAACAAAACTATTAAAACTATCCTTAAGAAACGACTAGACAAAGTGAAAGGAAATTGGGTAGAAGAACTACCGCTAGTGTTCTAAGCATATAAAACTTATACTAAGACTGCAATGGGATATACCCATTTTTCTTTAACATATGGATGTAAAGCCATGCTTCCAATTGAGGTTGACGTTCCATCTCATCGAAGAATTGCATATGCATTTGATCTCAATCAAGAATTGAGAAAAGAATCCTTAGATTTAATCAGTGAGTTAAAGGATAAAGTGGCCATACAAACGATCAAATATCAACAAAGGATATCGAGGTATTATAACTCCAAAGTAAAAGAAAGGTCATTTCAAAAAGGAGATTTAATACTCTGAAAAGTCATGGCAAATACAAAAAAATCCATCAGACGGACTGCTCCAACCAAATTGAGAAGGTCTTCTTATTATTCATGAAGTAATTCCACTGGGGACATATTGGCTATGTCGACCTGCTGGCAATGTAATAGCGAGAACTTGAAACGTTGAACATTTAAGGCCTTAATTGCCTACAACGGATGAATAAAGAAAATTGAGACAAGCATATCTACAGAAATGGATAATCAAATGAAAGAAATGAACTAAAAGGAAAAGCCTAAATCACTACCTAAGATGGTATTAAGGGGCAAAAGAAAAGCCTTTGATCCCGCCACAAGGCCTGGTCAAAGCACCTTCTAGAGGGAGGTTCGAGTAAGCCTTTGGTCCCACCTAAGATGGCCTGGCCAAAGCACTGCAAGCCTTCAGTCCCTTCTACTTGGCCTGGTCGGAGCACCTCCTAGAAGGAGGACGGAGTAAGCCTTTGGTTCTGCCTAAGATGGTTAGGCCAATGCATCGAACTAGTATTCAGTTCCGCCTATATGGCATGACTAGAGCACCTCCTAGAGGGAGGACGGGTAAGACTTTGGTTCTGCTTAAGATAGCTAACCAAATGCACTGAACAGCCTAAATCATTACCTATAAGGTAATAAAGGGCTCAAGCCTAAATCACTACCCAAAGAGTAGTAAGGGGTGAAGAGAATTAAAGCCTAAATCATCACATAAAGAGTGATAAGGGGTGAAGATATTTAAAGTCTAAATCATCACTGAAAGAGTGATAAGGGGCTAAAGAGATCAAAGCCTAAATCACCACCTAAAGAGTGGTAAGGGGTAAAAGGAATCAATCAAGCAAGTTCAAACCTACCCTAAAGATGGGTCAAAGCAATCTACTAGAGGAAGAACAGTCAAACACATTCCGCATCAAGGAAAAGTTAAAGTAAACTTCAAAGGAAGGATAAAAAACTTTCTGAAATATTGACGCCAATATGAGCGTCCGAAAAGTTCCAGAATATAACCTAAGAAATTTAAGGTCAAATTATCTTCCAATCTTTTGTTCCTATGATGGAACTTAAATTTTCTAGTAAATAACGGGAATCTTTATTATTACTTAAAATTCTAGTCTCCTACTAGTTGAGACCAGATGAGTTTCTGGTCTTCTATTCAGAAAATTATGATACTATTACCAGATGTGTTTCTGGTCTTCTATTCAGAAAATTATGATACTATTACCAGATGGGTTTCTAGTTTTCTATCCAAATGAAATTATGGTATTTTTACTAGATGATTTTCTTATCTTCTATTTCAGAAAATTATGATACTATTACCATATGGGTTTATGGTCTTCTTTTTAAATGAAAATAAGGTATTATTATCAGATGGGTTTCTGGTCTTCTATTCAGAAAATTATGATACCATTACCAGGTGGATTTCTGGTCTTCTATTCAAATGAAATCATGGTATTATTGCCATATGGATTTTTGGTCTTCCATTCAAGATAAAATTATAATATTATTGCTAGAAGATTTTTGGTCTTCGATTCGGATGAAATTATTATTACCAGTTGGTTTTCTTATCTTCTACTCAAACCATATTATTGCTATATGGTTTTCTATTTTTTATTCAAGGCATATATTCCTAGAGATTCTTGGTCTTCGATTTAGATAAAATTATAATTACTACCAGATGGATTTCTGGTATTCTTAACTAATGAATTCATGAACTTCTTGCCATATGGATTCCTGGCCTTCTTATTGAAAGGATTTATAAATTTATAGATTGAATTTCTATCCTTCTTATCAAATGAGTATATAGAATTCCTTCCAAATGAATTTCTAGTTTTATTATCAAGAGAACTTATGATCTTCCTATCATGCAAGTTTCTAGTATTTTCAATTAAACTTGGCTTTGCATTGAAATATGAAAGCTTGTTTATATGAAGAAGAGGACAAGCTAACTCATATCCTTACCAGATTCAAGCGGGATTATTTCAAATTCGATTTGAAGTTAATAATGAAAACCATCATCATTTACTTTATGTTTTTTAGGAGAATAGGGTTGAAGAGAAAATGTCGCATAAAGTTGAAAGGGTGGGAATATTCTTGGTTTCATACTAAAATGTAAAAAGCTTATTTTATACAAGGAGGGGGCAAATGTTATCCACATATTTTTTAAGAGAATGAACATTAAGATACAAATGCGTATATCGAATATCTAAAGAAGGCATGTTGTGCCTATAAGTGCATGTCGAATTAATAGATCCATGATTATATATTGAGCTTCCAAGTTAATAACGTAACAAGCATCTAAAATGAAGGTATCGACCCACAAAGAATGTCGAATCTGAAGGCAGGAAGGGATGTCAAACTTCTACAATAAAAGATGTCGGGCGCCTAAGAAAGAATGTGAGCTTGAATGACGAATTCCAAGTGATTGACAAACATGAGGGTTATCAAACTTCAACAAGGAAGAGATGTCGCATCACTAAGAGATGTCAAACACATATTCACACAGAAGGTATATTGGAACTCTATAGATATCGAGCCTTTACAACTAATTATAGTTGTAAAGCACCCATAAGCGGCAAGAGATTTCATGCATTTACAAGTAGTGGCGGATGCCGGGCTTCAAAGAATATAAGGGATGTCAAATATCTATAGTTATGGAGGATGCCAAAAGTCAACAATGTGAAGTAGAATGTCGTATGCCATCAATATAACGAGCAATGCCATAAATTGACAATCTAGAAAGGATGTCGGATATCAATAATATAGAGGGATGTCAAATATTGGCAATACAAAGAAGGATGCCATATTTCACCAGTGTAACAAACAATGCCGTAAATCATTAATATAGCAATGATGCCGAAAATCATCAATGGGGCAGAATGCCGTATTCCAACAATATACAAAAGGTTGTCGCATATTATAAATGCAATGAATGATGCCGAAAATCAAGCATGCCGAAAGACACATGGCGGCCAGGCCGCCTCCTTCTACCCCTATAAATACGGACCTGATGGCCACTTGGGAGGGGAGAATCATTTCTTTCTCTCCTTCTAAAAACCAAAGATTTGTAACCCTAAATTGAATTGGGACAAAATCAAGAATTGATTTATAACTTTCGAAACTTATGAACAAGGACTTGGACAAATGATTTTGCATGGCCAATCTCCCATGATGTGCAAATTTGATTATTATTGAATATGGACGTGCATATGACTAATTTTTGGATTCGAACTTGACTTTAAGCCCTTACCATGAACAAGGATACTTAAACCCTTATTTAAATTAGTTACTATTTTGCATTTTCAGTATATGAACAATGGATTATGGCTAATGTTGATTGCCCATCTTGCTCATCAACGAATAATTAATAGACTATTATATATTCACACAACTTGCCTATTTTATCTTTGGACATGTGACATGAACTTTTTAACATTTCCATATTATAATTTTATGAGCATTATGGGACCATTTTAAATAACATCATATTGTACTATGTCTTGCATGATTGAGCCAATCTTTGGTCTAATGATACCCTAATGACCTACCGAAGAAATATCACTTTAGACAACATGAAGGACGTTAGACCAATTTTTGGTTCAGCATGGCATCATGAGTATTAATCCAATTTTTGGGTTAACAGTGTAATTTTCACAAATTATCTAATTCCACAACTATGTATAAAAGATGCATCATTTGAAATAACAAGCAATATACCCAAAATAAAAGAGTTGTGTAAAGTACGAATGTTCTTCTTCGTGGTTTGTGTTGTTTATTTCAATAAAAAAAGATAATTACTTGTAATTTCAAACGGAGCAAAATTCTCACTTTGGGTATTTATGAAAAGTTATAACAGTAATCAGTTTTTGGGAAGGATAACTCTAATATATTAAAATGTAGAAAGAAATGTTCTTTACAGAATGTACATATCAGCGTATATTCTAAAATCCCTAAGCGTAGGAATTAATGAGTTAGAAATAGGAACACACACACACACGCATAACCGTGCCTACCAATTAAAATTATAAATATATACAACGTAATATACGTCAATAGTCATGTTAGTTATGATTAGGACATCTAGTTATTAGTAGTGTAGTAAATTATAGGACTAGGAGGTCTAGATGGAAAAGTGATAGTAACCCTAAAATTAGTAAGGTAATAAATGTGCAGTTAATAGGGAGTTACAAAAATTAAATGAGGCACAAATGCGTTTAATGAAACTGATTAAAGAATTTAATATAGCATTTACAAGGAAAGGAAATAGGCATAATAGGTTGAATTACAACGAATGAATAAATGTCATTAGTAATTATTATGGACAATTAACATTTATGGGACGAAAAAGGGAAATGAAGAATATACATAATAAGCATATAAGATAGGATATAAATACCATGAGGCAGTATAATTTTCATTTTAAAAATTATATAGCCTTAATATACGTTTAGGACAAGCGTGAATTAGCGGGCCTAGCTTAATATTTAAGCTTAGGATAATTAGTTTGGTTTAGTATGGGTTGGGATGCGAGATTAGTAGAGTTACACAACAGAAGTCTGCTCTTCATCTAGAGGCTACCAACTATTGTGTATACCTACTATTGATGTAGAACATCTCCAACTATAGAACCCATGGGGAAGGAATATACGTTTTCATATATGTAGGGGAAAATATATTAAGGGTTCTTCTTGGATTTGAAGTATTAAATGACTCGGTATCTTTAGGGATGTTAAGGGGTTTGCTTCGGGGGTGGAAAGTATTAAATAGCCGTTGGTTCTGCCTCCTCCCTATTTAAGAAGTCTTAATAACCTGCGACGATACCTAATAGGGATATGGGGTTTGCTTCAATTCTAACAAGATGTATTCCGTAACTAGAATGGGCATTTTCCCTGACTTACAATAGGTTAGTCTAAATAGGATTTCAGCTGTGGGAGGTCGGAGGGCTACGTCAATATTGTTGTTGTATCGGTATTTTATAGTAGGGTTGACATTAGGCTATGACCGCCAATGGTCTTGAGCGGTCGTTAGCAAAGACTTAGGTTATGCCCTGATGGATTTCACTTCCTACTAGTGTAGAATCTGTATGGGATAGGCAAAAACCTCATTATTTAGTTAGTTGTTTGTTTGTTGGAGGCAGGCTAGTTAACCCTTTGATAAGTCTTTGAGATGCGTTAGTAATACATCAATTAAATTATAAAGCCGTATCCAAGGGTCGTCGGTCTCTAAAGCTAGAACCGATTGACTAGCAATTACGTTACGGAGGGCCCGCTTTGGGGATGACGTAATAAATGGCTGATGGATCTGCCTCCTCCTTATTTAAGATGTATTAATTGGACGGGGTTTTCTTTTGGGTAGTACAACATTTGGATATTCATATATGTTTGCGTATAAGAATATAAATACATACATATATAGTTATACCTCGGAGAAGGTTAGACATATTGTACGCATAGATGGAATTACACGAAATAGCCGTGAATAATGGATATAACATGTAAGTAGAAATCAATCGATGTAAATTAGTGTTATGGATAAAGTATGTAATTTTCAAGTCACTAAATTTAAAGGGACAGACTACTAGTGCAAGACGGGAACTATAGATGGTGAAATCTTCTCATTCATGCTTGACCTTGACAAGGCAATCAGATACTAAAGGAATAATATTGATTCCAAGGTAGTAGCCTTAGTTAGCATATATTCTCTATCATATTTTATTATTCTGATGTGAGTTCATTTTTTGATATACTTATTTTATTACAGATTACCAAAACCAATAATCCGTACCCTAATGGATTTGAATTCCGATTAAGTCAAAATTCGGGCCCATTAAAGTGCAGGTTGTTACATTTGGTATCAGAGCTCATGTTAGCTGATCATAAGAATTAGGATACACTGAGAGAATGTATTTGTATTTTTACCTATAATTATATATATGTATGCACACCGCTCCGAACTCTATAAATTCCGACTATAGAAGTAGTTTCAATCAAATTTTGAAAAGATGGATAAGGTAACTATGAGTTAGAACAACAAATATTGTTAAATTTATACACCTTCCCGATTACCCCATGGAGTGTATGGCGTACCACAAGGCATTGACTAAGAAAAGCATAAACACAACATACAAAAGGACCCCGGAAGCTGGATGGTACCTGACTCTTTTGTTGGGCCTAGGTTGCCTTATGATTGTGGATTTTGATGGGCTGCCGATTGAAGACGTACATTTCTTCTAGACAAATGGGAAGTAAGAATCTATATATTGCAAGCACCCAGAAGCAAGATGTGAAAAGGATTGTGGAAATTCCTACATAAGGTGTTAATTAATCACTACAAGAGGATAGCTGGTTTTTTAGTATACACCCTTAATAAGAAGAAAGGGAAAATAAGGAAGTCCAAGAAAAAGGACAAATAAAAGTCCATTTTTGAATTCGACCCCATGTGAACAAATTTAACAAAAAGATTTTGAAAATTTCTTGAAATGTTTGAATGGTTTTTCAAAAGATTTATTTTAATAGAAGGACCCTGCCTTTGAAAAGTCATTGTTTGGAAAAAAAAGAAAATTTGGAAGTTTTAAAATGCTATTTAGGGATTTCTGGTGAAGTTTAAAAATTGGTTGGGTCAAGAAGTTTTGATTTAAAGGTTTTTGATAAAGGTGTTTTTTGTTTATATAAATGGAAAATAAAGCGTAGGTATGGCTTGATGATTTTTTCTATTTTTGTAAATTTTGAAGTTCCTTTTTTAAAGTTCTTTCTAAGGGGTGGATAAATGGAAATGGTACTTAATTGAAATGGTGTAAAGAGAATAAAAGGGTAAGAACACCTAATAATGTAGATAGGAGGAACATTCCTTTATAAGAAACTACGGAGAAAAACAGCTGAAATAGATTTATATATTTCTTTCCATATAAATGAGGAAAGACTAGATTACTAAAACAGTAAGTGAACGCACTGCAATGCGTCACTGGGGAAAACAATAAAAGAGGAAAAGAGCTATGTATGGATAAGCCACTTAAAGGCAATTTAGATGGGAGAAATTTTAATAGCAGCAGTATTAGGAAATTTGAATAGAAATAGCTTTAGAAATTAATATTAAAATAGGATTAGCAATCTAGTTAGGAATGATGTAGGAAATTAGAGGCTAAGCCTAGGAAAAAGGATAATTTCCATAAATATGTGTGATAATTGCGCATATCTTTTAGAAGTCCCTCTTATATGCTATTAGAATATTTGCTAAGGTTGAAAGCGGAAATAACATGAGTAGTAGTAAAATAATATGATGGAAGTTTTCTTTATCTACTCCAATTTTCACTGTTTAAAGTAATAAAAGATGTTTTTTTGAAAAATAGTCCGGTATGACAATTGGGTTTTTGGATGCATATGTGATAAATGTTTTCGGTTTAAAAATCCTACTTTTGACGAGGTAAATCTTTGTTGTAGAAAGTCTTTGAAAAGGAAAGTTGATTAGAATGATAAGTTTTTTATGGCTCTTTTTAGAAACCAAGCTAGTTTTGAAAAAGGTTTCTAAGTTTATATATTCGAAGATAAAACTTTTAGATTAAGTACTTCATGACTATGAAGTTTTATTTTTTAAAAGAGTTGGAAAAACCAAACCAATTTTTTATATGGAATAGATAGGGATGACTGCCTAGGTAAGATGGGGTAAAGCTCAAGGCTATGAATAAAATAGCAACAAATGCTCATAGGGTAGCAAAAAGGAATCCTCGTTGAATATAAGAAATATTGGTATAAACCTAGTAATGTTTGATTATACATGTATGAAAGCCATATGAAGAACCCTCAAAAGAAAGGAGAATAATATCGAAGTACAATTTTGCGAGTCATAAAGTATGCTCACATGAAAGATCAAAGATAAAGAAAGTAAATAACAAAGTTCGTGAATAATATCAAGAGATTTTGATTGACAGAAGATAGTTGTATGGTTGGATAAGAGAGTAACGAGATGACAAATAGGCATAGAGGATGTTGGTTTACTCAAGATTAAAGAAGGCAAGATAGGTGCTAGGAAAGTTATTCCATTAAGCCATTTTTCAATGAGTTATTTTAAACGTGCATAGTTTATATTTCTTATCCAATGTAGTATGGGAATGCATAATTTATTTCATAATCGGATGTAATGATTGAAGTAATGGATGAACCTTATTTATTGGAAGCTAAGAAGGTAAGTTGAGACATGGATTATGGTTGAATGGCATACAAGAAATGTCCATTTTAATTGAGTATGGAGTGATGTGGCCATAACATCATTAACACCAGTTGATGTTGGGGGGCAACTTCCAGCGATTGTTTCTTTTAGGATATTTGGTTGTAATTGCTAGTTGTCTCCCTTCAGATATTGGAAAAGCGTACGATATGATAAGAGTTATGTTCCTATTATATCACTGTGTTGATTTTTTGGATGAGCTTTGATCGTTATATTATATATATATATATATATATGTGTGTGTGTGTGTGTGTGTGTGTGGAAGCAACGTAAATAAGGAAATCTCATAAGGACACTTAACTAGCAATGAATGTTATTAAAGCTGGAAGTTTATAAACTGAATTGGTAAATTAAGTTAGCAACTAGAAATAAAGAAGATTGAATTCCAAAAACTTTAGAATTTTGGAAAAAATAAATTTTAGCAAGAGAAAGATAGGGAAGAGTTGTTGTAAAACCATGGGTCACTATGCCTATGACTTAAATGCTAAAATTTACAAATAGGCTTATGCGTTATTGTTTTTTTGAAATAAAAGGGAAGTTTCTCAAAAATCTAGGATTGACAGCACAATGCTAGGGTCAATCATGTGCATTAACGCATTGATCGACTTCCGATTATGTTAAGATGGTGGCTTGATTTGTTTTAAGAATGGAGAGTCGAATATTTTGAAAAGATTGCCTTCAAATGTCTTTGAAAAATTATGTTCAAATGTTTTGTAAGGATTGCGTTCAAATGCTTTTGAAAAGTTGTGTTTAAATGCTTGTAAAAGATCATGTTTGAATGCTTTTGAATATTTAAAGTTCAAACTATTTTGCAAGTTTGATTGAAAGGGGGGAAAAATTGGTGGAAAATGAAAATTTCCAATTTTCTAATGCCACATGCTTAGCGTAGGAAGGGTCGATGTGTTAGTGAATATGAATTTTACTATTTGACAAGGATAATAGTATATAAAACATAGATAATAACAAGAGAAAAGGTTGTTTTAGCTTTGGAATTTCTATTTCAATACCTTATTGACAGTGAACGAAACTTACGTTTAGAATAATTCCGTTATAACATCCAAAAATAAACCTTCTTATGCAAATTGTACTTGGAAAAGCAGGAAAACATTTAGAGGCAAAAGAGAAGGTTTTAAGGTACAACAGAATTTGTAACCAAAATAAGGGTGGAAATGTAGTATTTTCCATCTAAATTCTTTTTCCGACATAGAAGTATTGAACTGGATTTTCAAAATTTTAGATGTTGAAATTGTGTGTTAGGTATCAGATGGTAGGAATAGGATGCAAAATTGGTTAAACCATACTCCTATTCGTATGAGTAAGGAAATTGTTGTGTGAAAACAAGGATTTTTTATTTTTGAAAACTTGCATACGTATAGAACTACCATTATATATAAATTATTTACATCATATTTTTAAAATGTTCTTAAAAGGATGCATTATTGTGGGAGGCGCCAATTAAGAATTATTCAACATACGTATCACATATATTGTGATACACCATGCACTCGTATACGTTTGGCTGCAAAATTGATTGTACGCTAATTAGTTGGATAGTTTAGAATGGTTGTGCGCTATATTACCTGATTCAGCCTTTGAGAATTTTCAAGGATGAAATTCTTTTAAGGGGGAGAATGTAATACCCCAAAAATTAGTGGTAATTAATAAATAATTAATAAGACTCAAAAATGGAATTTTTGTAAACATCGGAATTTGGCCACGAAACTTGTAACATTGTGTTCATGGCAAATTTCTGAACAACTTTCATATTTGGAGTTTTACGATCGGAGTTCAAACGAAGAAGTTATTAAAGTTTGAAGTTTTTAGAACGAAAATAATTAAAGACGGAAGAAAAGAAAATAAATAATAATAAAATCGTGGACCCTATCAGTCGACCTCCTCCTTGGCCCGATCGACCGCCATAAGTCGACCATTTATAGGGAAAAGGTCGACGGTCTACTACTTGCGACTAGGGTTGAACCTCGGTCGAATGGCATGGATTTTATTATTTTAAATCTAACGAATACGATTTATTCGAGGGCCTATAAATGTAGTCCTAACCCCTCACTTTTCTTCTCATATTTTCTGGTCAAAGCAGCGAAGCTCTGCCATTTTTCCTTCTCCACTATTTCTATCAATTATATAAAATATTATATATATATATATATAATCAAAGAAGGGAGAAAAATAAAAGAGAAGAAGAGTAGGAGCGAATTGATAATGCAGAAAAAAGTAATAAATCTATATTCCCCTTAACCTCAAATCTCTTCTCATATCTATATTTATAATAGAATGCATATACTTTTTATACATATTCTTTTGGATTAAAATAGAAATGGAGTCAAATTAATGAGATTAATTTGGATTTGGAAGATTTGGAAAGCTAGAAAGGTGAGTGGAAATTATATGATTTATACATAACCTTGAAATTTATATCGTTAAGTTTTATTTAATTGTTATACCTATCAAAATCTAATGAGTTGCAGGCTTGGAAAGAACATATTCAATTGGAATCTCGCCTACATATTTTGTAAGTTAGGTAATTGGAATAGGAATGGTATTTACACCATAATATGAAATTTTGGAAATCAGTCCCTAAATTTATTAAAGTTAGAATATTGATAAAATTGAAAGATTTATTTCAAATATATGATAATTGATTTGTAAATTATTGGTATAATTGCCCTAATTTGACTTAGAATGTGGGTTTCTGTGTTTTAATTTATTAGGAGCGTTGTGGGTTATTCTATCTATTTCCATGTAATTTCCATAAATTATCTAATTTCACCACTATGTATAAAAGGTGTGTCATTTGAAATAACAAGAAATATACCCAAAATTAAAGAGATGTGTAAAGTACAGATGTTCTTCTCTTTGGTTTGCACCGTCTATTTCAATAAAAGAAAATAGATAATTCCTTGTAATTTCAAATGGAGCAAAGTCTCACTTTGGGTGGTTTATGGAAAGTTATAATGGTAATCTTTTTTAAGAATGATAGCTCTAATATAAACGTCGAAACAAATGTTCTTTACAGAATATACATATTAGTGTATGTTCTGAAATCACTAAGCGTAGGAAGAATGAGTTAGAAATAGGAATATACACACGCGCGTGCGTATATTACCGCGCCTACCAATTAAAAATTTAAATATATACAGCGTAATATATGTCAATACTCGTATTAGTTATATTAGGATGTCTAGTTATTAGTAGCGCGGTAAATTATAGGACTAAGATGTATAGATGGAAAAGGGATAATAACTCCAAAATTAGTAAGGAAATAAATGTGCATTTAATAGGGAGTTATAGAAATTAAATGGGGATATAAATACGCTTAATGAGACCGATTAAAGAATGTAGTATGCCACTTATGGGAAAATGATATATGCGTAATAGAATGAATTAGAACGAATGAATAAATGTCATTAGTAATTATTACGGACAATTAACATTTATGGGACAAAAAAAGGAAATAGAGATAATATGTAATAAGAGTATAAGTTATGAACTAAATACTAGGATGTGGTATAATTTTCATAGTAGGAAATTATATACCTTAATTATACGTTTAGGACAAACATAAATTAGTGGGCCTAGCATAATATTTAGGTCTAGTGCAATTGGTTTGGTATGGGTTGGGATGCAAGGTCAGTAAATTTACATAACAGAATTCTGCCCTTTATCTAAAGGCTACCAACAGTTATGTATAATTATTACTGATGTGGGACATCTCCAACTATATGATGATAGAGTTTGGGGTATGCCTTAGGGGCAATTATGTAATTTGTTGCATACATCTAACTTGTAGACTAATCTTGTTCGAAATAAAGGTGTTTCATTTCTATTATATACTTGATATAATGTAGTTATATTAGTTAATTAATTAGAAGTATATTTAATAGAAAAATCCATAAATGGTATGTTTTGTGATAGTAGTTACAAAGTGTTGTAACCGTAAGTAATTTATCACAATAAAAATAAATATACCATTTAAATGTTCCTAGTCAAGATGCAACGAAACTGGATATCGATGTATCCATTGAGACTAGAGTACGTTACGCTCTACAAATATTGGGCAGTGTATTACTCATGACTGCTGGGGGTACCTTGGGGTTACGTACTAATAGTTATTGGATAACTATAGAATGACACATTCGATAGTTTTCTGTTGGTTAATATAACTAAGGTCAAACAGAAAATATCAATGTGAATAATTTACACAGTTCTTTCGGCTTAAGAATACTGTGAATCTTCAATATGAAAGCTCCACTTTAATTATAGTCCAACCATGGCATGGCATCCATCGAGTGACTATAGTTGGATCGAGTGGAAGTATTGGAAGTGAAGCACTATTCAAGAGAGGATTCGTCTCCTCGGTTATTTAGTATCACGGTCAACTCAAGTCAACCCAAAGTCAAAATCTCTGGGCAGAGTAGTTCGATTATCACTGAACCAAGGACTTTGTGTTTGGACAATAGAGTTGAATGTGGACAATGTTGGAATTTTTGACCATTACCAAATTTAATAAGTCCAAATTGATATAGTTTTGACGAAGAGAATTGGTGTAAATAATTGTCACAACTGGGTAACGCTTATTATATTAGAATAAGATTTTTTCAAAAATGAGTAAGCAATTAATTTGGCCATATGTCACACCACCTACTAAGTGAAGTGTGAATGTTAACGTTCGAACAGTTCGACGTTAATTGCTGACCGAATTTGCACCCAAGAGTCACACAACCGAATCGATGAATTCTCTTAAGATTGAATGATTTAATTAGTTTATAATTGTTATAAATTGATTATATTAATTAATGTTAATGAAATATTAATTATAAAATTTAGATAGGATTTGAGAAATAAATTTTTTGCATGTATTTATAAAAAGTTATAAACATGTTGATCGATATGAGATATCGACAACAAATTTAGTGGAATATAATTATGTATATTTAAATTGGGTTAAATGGGCTCACAACCCATGAATTTTAGAGGTGAAAGTCGTTGGAATTTGATAAAGGAATGGGGCAGCTACAATGCATAAGATTAGGGTTTTGAGATGTGTGGTTGAGATTATTATTTGCTCTCTTATCCTGCCCATATAAAAGCTAATCTCAAAACCCTAGTCAAAGGCTAATTCATTTTTTTGAGCCGCCATTTCTTCTTCTTCTTCCTCATTTTAATGGTAGCAACTCTCCTCTAAAATCATCTTAAAAATTCTCAAATCCAATTTAAACTAAAAAAACTAATTTGTAGTAGATGGTCTCCAATCTTGGATTAGCAACCTGATGGATTAGGAATTGTTCTTGGAAGGGAATTCATTGTTCAACGTGGAGTCAAAGGCTTCCTTAGGAGGTGAACTTTTATCTATTATTATTGTTTTGATTTCAAGTTTATCATATAAATGTTGATTTACATCTAAATCACTTGTTTGTATTCATGTCTATTTATTGTTTAGATTAGGTGGGATTTTTGTGGGTACATGTGTTTGTTACAATTAGATTGGTTATGTGCTTGTTGTAGTATTTCGTTTATTGATTTATTGTTGAATTTTTTTCGAAAAAAAATTAATTTTGATTTATATTAATATATATGCAGATAGAGCTAGATTAATGTATACATATTTGCAAATTGTTTATATGTATAACTGTATATATGTTTATATCTTATGTAACAACCCTAGTTTTGGAGATTACCTGTTAATATTAATTTATAACGGTAGTTATATTTTAATATTGAGAATTAAAATAAATTAGGAATTTAAATTGGTTTATTTAGAATAAACAATGAATTTTGAAAATAAAATGAGAAAAATAAAGTTTAGAACTTTTATTTATTTATTTGGGTTAATAATGATTGGAAATGGGATATATTTGGAGAAAATGCAATAATCGTATTAATTATTGCTGATTGCTTCTTTTAATAATTTTTAAAAGAAGTATGAGATTTTTAAAGATGATTTATTTAAATAAAAAGGTGGAAATTTGTTTAAAAATGTGTTTTAATTGTAAATTTAAGTTTAAAATGGTTTGTAATATTTTTCTAAGTAAGAAAATAATTTTTGTTGGATTTTAGAAGTTAAAAATGTAGACTTTTGCTTTTAATTATGAAAAAGGGTATTTTTGTCAAATAAAGGATTATAATAATAAAAATTAATCTTTTTATATGATGAAAATATTTTATTTAATATGTAAGTTTATTTACATATTTTGTTTGTGTAGAAAACATTGAAAGAAAGTGACATTTATTTTATAACTTATGTATATTTGATTAAGTGTTGTATTAATTCTCATAGGCTTGTTTAATTTTCTTTGTAAATTCTTGGGTCCAAAGCCCACTTAGCCTTAGCTTGAAAATGAGAAATGAGGAAAAATTTGTACTGTACATACAAACATTCCTCTCATCTTCTCCAGAAAGAAATTGAAGCCAGTAAAAGGAAAGTTCACCAATTTTCAATTCCAAGCTTTCAAAAACTTAAATTTCTTCAATAAATTGCTGTTCTTATCAAATCTAAAGAGAATTAAAAGGTAATCTCACTCCAAAACATCACTATTACATCAAAATCTTTGTTTGAGTAGAGACTTTTCTGATTCACTGTATATTTCCTTTTGCATGTTCTGTTTTAAGTTTGAACGGGTTATTTGAAGCTAGAATCTCCTCAAAGCTTGCCTCTTTCTTCATAAATTCAAGTTTTTATCTTCTCTACAGCAAGGTGAGTTTTTCATCTCACGTTTCTAGCTAAAAGTAGCCTGTTAATGCAAAGATCTGAAAGAAAATAACTTTTGTATACGTATATCTTTTTGTCAGTTGTTTTATTGAATTTCTTGTTTCTAGTTGCCACTTTGAATGGCCATAACTCCTTGATTTTCACTCGAATTGCTGCCGGATATTTTCTAAAATATAGTTTAGTTGTTAATCTTGTTTCATGTCAATTTTCATCTCAAAATATTGATGTTTGCTATATCAAATAGATGTTGGAAAATCAGTTCGTGTAGAGAAAAACCGCTTAAACAAAATCTGTGACCTGGGTCGACCCAGTGCCTCACCAGGTCGGCCGGCCTGTCGACCTGGTCCCCTAGGGGGTCGACCTAGCGGTCTACCTAATCGGGCAAAGGATCGACCCCTTGGTCGACCCATTCTTGAATGTGTGGCCTTGTTATTTAGAGCTTTTCGTAGCATGTAGCTCTCTTATGCTATGGTTTTGGACATCCTTTCTTTAGTAATCTTGTGATGTTTTTGAGAAAAGTTGAGAGCTATGATGTCCATCAATGGACTAGCCAAGTTTTTATGGGTTTGTAATTCAAATTTGAGTTGAATTCGACTTGAGTTTGGATTGAATTCGTATTGAAATTGAGTTGAATTCGGGTTTTGATTTTGCGTAATTCTTTGGTTTTCCTTTGAATTCGAGCATGTTTTTCTCTAAACGGTTTTGAAATAATTTTCAAAAATAATTAGCTTTTAAAATTATTATTATAAAACATTTTTAATTTTTAAATCTATTTATTTTCTATAATAAGGGAATTTCAAATATTGTTTTCAATAATCGTCTCGGAAAATAGTTTTTAAAGCTAGTTTTCTCTAATAAATTATTTTAAATATAAAATACAAAATTTTGCACTATTCCAACGTATGAGAAAGAGAATTAAATGATTTATTAAAACACGTGGTATCGAACACGTGCGTTTACTGTTTCGGTTAATTCCGGACTTGTACGATCGAAGCTATTAGAGGTTATCGATTCTGAGTTGTTTTGCCATTTTATAGCATTTTTTGAGTTTTATAATTCCTATTTATAGGAATTTTCTAAGATGGCCAATATTTTGACGAGTTTTATGGTTTGAGATCTCCTATTCTAGGAGTATGGTCGATGAGAACCATCACAACGTATTTTTATACTTGCCGATGAGACTTGGCAAGTCTTGAGGTTGAGATTTCCATTTTGGGAATTATGGTTTATGAAAAACCATCATGATGTTTTTGTACTTTTCGATGAGATGAGACAAGTTATGATGTCTTTTGATGCTTGCCGATGAGATGAGGCAAGTTATGATTTTATGATATTTATGATTTAATGATGTTTTCTAGTATGGCATTGACTAGCGGTTAGTAAACCGTTAAGTGCAAACATGTGGTATGGGACGCACGTTAACACTTCTCGGGTTCCTATCTGAGAGTTTGTGACACATTCACGATGTATACCAGTACTATAGACCTTTGGGTCATCACGATGTTCTACGACTTCGGTCGTCATGATGTATTACGACTTCGGTCGTCACGATGTTTTATGACTTCGGTCGTCACGATGTATTACAACTTCGGTCGTCACGATGTAATATGACTACGGTCGTCTGAGATGGGTACCAATATATATAGTACTGGTCTTAGTTTGGCACGTGCAGCATTGCTTCAACATGCAATCGGAGATCTGGCCAATCCGGGTTTTTTTGAGTTTATGAGTTTTCTGTTAAGAAGTTTTACTACATCGATAGCCTATTGCTATAAGATGTTATATATATGGTGATTTTATTTAAGATGTTTTGAACTCTTATTGAGTTCTTTGGTTATGAGTTTTGGTGGTTTCATGATTTTATAGGATATTCTAGGTTTTGCCATTTTGGCGAGTTGAGTTAAGATTTATATATACATTTATACCGATGAGAAGAAGTATAATTGAATTTGGGGATTCTTCTATATTGAGATTTATATTATCATTTCATGGCATTCTGAGGTTTTGTTTATGCCAATGAGATAAGGCATATCTGAGTTTTGGGATTATCCAATTTGAGAATGTTTTATGTTTACTATTTTGGCAAAAGTTTATATTGATGATTCTCCTATTTAGGAGATATGGTTCATCGAAACTATTATTGTTATCTTAGAGATTTCGCCGATGATATGAGGCAAATATGATGTTTAATTGAGTTTCTATCATTAAAATTTCTTCCTTGGGGTTTTATATACTTAAGTGATAATAGTACACTTGAGTTATGAACTTTTACTTCTTGTTATTTCTTCTTATTTAGGAAGTATGAACATTCTTTTCTTAATAAAGTGGTATTGTATTATTGGTATGGTTTCCTCTCATTCGAGAAGATACCTTACCCTTTCCTCCTAATTCTTATTATCGTCTATCCTTATTAAACTGATGTTTTAGCTAGACTGACCCGTGTATTTTATACTCGGGTTAGACTGAGTTTGTTTCAGGTTAAGCTTATACATTTGGTATTAGAATTGCCTTGAAGCTTCTGCATGGATTTCTACTTATCGCTATTTGTGATTATAGTCTTTTTAGAGTTGTATTTTGAGTTGTATATTCATTTGATTTGTGTATATAGAGTGGTCGTTATACCACTTTAATGTATCATTTGTATTGTATTGAGATGTATCATTGTATATGTGTGTATGTATATTTGTTGTTGTTCTGTGATGCGATGTTCATTGGTTAATGTATTTTCTTCTGATAGATCTGTTAGCCACTTATAGTTTTGTATTAAGTATTTATTGGATATGTCGATCCACTTAAGTTAGGAAAAAAATATAGCATTTGTCGATGTATTCAATAGATATTTAAGACAAGGCTATAGATGGTCGCTCCTAACCAGCCCTATTCTCCGCATTAGCAGACAGAATTACTAAGTAATTCTCTTTGTTAATGTGGGTCTCGGGGTGGGGCGTTACATCTTATATATAATCTGGAAAATTTCTTATGATGTTTTATGCCCATTGTGAATCATAAAATATAAAATTATTTTATTAAATATGTGTATACATATTTTATTATTATCTAATGATTTTGTGAATTGTATATTATGTATAAAATAATTAATGGTTCAAAATTTCAATCTTATATTTTTTTATTTTCTGCACCATGTAAGATGCTTATTGTAAAATTTTAAGATTTTTTGAACTTAATTTATTATTTTTAAAAATTAATTTACTTTCGACCTGCAATTAATTATTTAATTAAAAATATAAATTCAGTTGATAAAATTCAGGGAATTTTTCATAAGCGTTAGATGTTTCACAGGTACTTCAGAAAAAAAATTAGATTTTTAAACTTAGTTTAATATTTTTTATAATTAATTTATTTTTGAACTGCAGTTAATTATTTAATTAAAAATAAAATTTCAGTTGAGTAAATTCTAGAAAATTTTCCTAAGTGCATAACATATCTCATCTACCTTTAGAAAAAGTTTTAAAATTTTTCAACTTGATTTCGTATTTTTAAGAATTAATTTGATTATGGGCTATTATCAACTATTTAATAATAAATATTGTTTTAATTAAAAGAAATTCCATAAATTTACCTTAAGCCCAAAATATGTTTCTGGATTCTAAAATTATAAAACTGGTATTTTTATCATGTGATTATTTTACATTAATTTATTATGGCAGAAACTATTTTATTCAATAATATATATATATATATATATATTCATATACATATATTAATATCATGTTTTGACATATTATATAAGCACAAATTTGAAAAAATTACGGTACACACAAAATGAGCTATTGTGTCCGTTGCAGTATAAATCTCAACATCTATATACGGGCACATTATACCATCATGGATTATGATGTTACACATGCACGCACGCACACACACACACACACATATATATATGTGTATATATATATGGTTCATATATATATACTTATATAAATAAATAAAACAAAATTAAATAAATCTCAAATTACAATATGCACAGTTTAGAATATATATGGACATATTAATAAATCTTGCCATGAATAAGTTATTAATTAATGACATTTAATGTATCAATCAATTCAAATTAAAGAGAGAAAATGAAAGTTTCTCTCTTCATTTAATGCAATTAATACTCTCAATTAATTCTTGTTTTAGGGAAAGAAATGAAAGGTTTTATTCCATATACATTAACTAAATGTTAGGTGTATTTGATATACTATACATTTGAAATTAAAAACTTCCCTTTAACTAATTTAAATAAAATAAATGATTTTATTTAAAACAAATTTAGAAATGTTCTAAATAAATTAGACTTCATAGGCCCAACTAAGATCCAATAGGGTACAAATTTTGAAATTCACATATTTCTTCCGTTGTGGGATGGCCCAGTTCCTTCAGTGGTATCGGAGCGAGGTTGGTTGAGGCGTTCACCTGGCACATTGGATGTCTTAGGTCTGATCCCTACAACTAGCATGATAAGGGGTTCTCACATTGTGATCTATGACGAAGCAAAACTTCTTTCCCCTACATGTCTTGTGATGGTTACGCTAGTCTAGAGGCCGCATGTAAAACTCGTCCGTGAGGTACCTAGTTGTGTCACCCCAAAGGAGTTTGGGTAGGAGCAACAATGGTATCAAAGCCTAATAGCCTATGCGGTCTAAATTAGTCATAATAAAGCTGACTAAGTAAGCTTGCCCACTTAGTACGGTGTCTAGAAAGATAATGTCTAGGGTAATCAAGTACCATGTCCTACCTGGTTACCAGCCTAGCCTGAAAGGTGATGTGAGTCCAAAGGTTGCCCCTAATAGAAAAGGCCCAACTTGAATTGGGCCTTCGACTAATTTTCAAAATGTTTTGAAAATTAAAGTAAAAGATTTTAAATTTAACTGTTAAATTTAAAATAAAATATGTTTAGTATAAAAGTTATAATATAACATGATTTTTCAAATTGTTGGAAAACAATTCACATTAATTTCAAATTTCAAATTTATTAATAAGATTAATAACAGTAAATTAATTAATGAACATGTGTGTGTATTATATATTTATATATTGAGATATATGTTATTTTATTTTTAAATTGTTTAAAATAGCATAAGTATACATGTATGTGTGTGAACTAAATTTTGAAATTAATATAATTCAATTAAATAAATTAATTAAAGGTTAATTAATTAAAACACACATATATACGATATATGTGTTATACTATAAAGGTTATAGCATACACTATAAAGGTTATAATGGATATGTCCAATATAAAAGTTATATTGGAATACTAATATAAAGTCAATCAAAGAGTTGATTAATTAAAATTAATTAAATAAGATTTAGTTAATATAATGTTATACATAAGATTATTATATAAGTAATATGAAATATAAAATTTATATAATAATAAAACTTATATATTATGAATGTATAACTATAGGTGGAACATTAAAGAAACCCTAAATAGACTTAAGGAATAAATACATATGTATATGTACGTATACTATGATTTATGATGTGTCTAACATTTGAATCATGAGGGTATTTCATAAGAAATACATTATTCCTTAAGTCGATATCACTCAATATAATATACTGAAGATTATGAATCTTAAATATATTGTTGTCCTCTACCATATATATATATATATTACTTGCATACTTATTAGTTGTTGAGCAAACTCAAGCTAGAGATGTTATGTGTAGTAATATTAATATATCAAACAGACAATGTAAGATAACTATATGTATTTGTTGAGCAAACTCAAGGTGCATATATTATACTTAGGCCGTCAAGATATGGTAGGTATGAGTGAATAAAATCTTTCGATTTGTTGAGAAAACTCAAGGTCGAAATGAGGTTAGGACAAGGTAACATGAGTTAGGAGTTGTATGTGATACAACCGACAAGAAGTTATCCATCGACGGTGGAGCTATGACTTGTTGAGCAAACTCAAGGTCGGAATTCCAAGATGGAAGAGTCCTAACACCCACTAGTGAAGTCGAAAGATTTTTATGTTTCACTTAGAGTTTGGTGAAACATAAAAGACTAGTGGGTGCCTTATTAGAAAAATAAAATGATAACATTTAACCTTTCTAATATTGTAAGAACATATGCCATATAATGTTATAATAATCTACATTGATAAATTTGTGCATTTAATAGGATTGATAAAAAATTTATCAATTGAGATATACAAATGAAATGAAGATTGACAAATAGAAATATAAAATATACCTACCAATAAAAGATTATTACATATTAAAGTTTCAATACCCATGCAAGTGCCCGATACTACAATTACTAAATATATTCTTATTTTGGTTACTTGCGCATTTATTTGGTCCAGACCATGTATTACATTATATGAGTTTCGAACTCTAAAAGCAATACAAGACTATGGATATTTGATCCATATACAATCACATATAAATGTTATATGGTGAAAGGTTAGAGTTTGTAATGTAAAATATTTCGATGAAATTAGTTCATTCGAAAAACCAAATAAAGCTTAGTGCAAGATCAAGTGTTCAATTTGATTGATTACAAAAGGATCATATTGTGTTAACTATAACACTAGACCAAAACTACAATATAAATCTAAAAACTCAATCACTGATGAAAAGTCTATAGGGTGGATCGTATAGTGTATAAGCAAGTATATGTGATAGATTATATGATGTAACTAAGATAAAATTAATCTAGGTAAATATAGAACAAGCACATAAGGATTTTATACTGGTTCGGACCTCCCGTCCTACGTCCAGTCCCGAAGCTCCTCTTCGAAATTTCATTACACCAAATAACCCTCACTTCACCCGGAGAAACAGGTTTACAATAGTAGAGTTTCTTTGTCAACTGTGTGTTCTCTAATACACGGATTTTGACTTATGTAGTACAAATGCTTCCAATATATATCTATAGAGTATTGTCTATGAGGAACTGAATATTTGGAAGAGTAGAATACAGGCATAGATTGCTAGAGATCAAGAATATATCAGAGTATAAGAGTAAAGAGCACAAGTAAGTCAGATAAATTCTTCTCTTGGATTCTTGATGCTATTTATAGTGGTAGAGAGATTCCTTGAGTAGTTGCATCCATTAACAAGTGTTCTATGGTCTCTTCTAATAATGATGAAGGGTTGCAGCGAAGAGAAGCGAAGGTGTCTTTTCAATTGCAGCAGTTGTAATTTGAATGTTATCAGCCGAGTTTAGTTTCAAACATCTGGAATATGTCTCAGACGTTTGGCTCTCTATATATTTTTGTATATAGTAGACTTTTAGACGTCTGAGTACATTAACCAGACGTCTGATTCTTTATGGTTTTTAATCCATAAGATTTATTCAGACGTCTGGCTAGTGCTTCCAGACGTTTGACCTTGTGCATGTTGCTTTTCTTGTATCTGTGTTATTGCTCTTCTGATTCTATCAACTTGTAGCCTCTTGATACGTTCTTTGAGCCTTGCTCTTGTCTCTCTAGTGATGTTACTTTAGTAATTACCTACAAATAGAAGTATATATGCATATTCGATTTCCATTGTATAGTTATTGTCATCGAAACCGTAGATTTGATTTCCTAACAATCTCCCCCTTTTTGATGATGACAACTATACAATGTACTTATACATAATTTATAATTATATTTATATTTCTCCCCCTTTGGCATTATCAAAAAAGAATTATAAGATTTAAGGCAATCGTCAAAGATAAACAACAAAAGGAAAATTTCATAAATATTTCGACATTGATTACATTCATAGATTTTGTCAATTTTACCAAAGTTGAAATCCTAAAATTCTAAAATCTATGATTTCTTTGGAGAAGCTTTGTCTTGATCATCCCCTGTTCCTTCTTTTTCAGAAGTGCTAGGCTTTATAAGAGATGTCAAAGCTTGTTTGAGAGGTTCGTCCTCAGAAAGTTTGGAATGTTTTGCGGGAGGAGAAGGTACCGGGGTTGGCCAATCTTCAGAAGGTGGTGTTGGACCGCGGACCCATTGTAGTACTTCTTTGAGAACCGATAAGACAGTCAAACGAGATTCTTCAACTGTTGCTAGGCGTGTAGCAAACGATGTTTCGAATTGGTCAATCCGCTTAGCCAAAAGTTTTTGATTTTGAGATAATATATGTTGATTTTTAAGGGTAAGATCTCGAACACTTTCATTTGGATTTGTATTCGTTCAAGTCTCCATAATCTCATCCTGTCCTGGATAATCAAATGGTGCAGGAGGAGGTGGGGTTGCTTCTTGATGGTGTTCCTCCTCTTGAGATGGTGCATTGTGTGGTTGAGGTGGAGGCTCAACTTGTCTAGTTTGACGATTGTGCGTCCAATCTTCGAAGGATATAAATTTTGGAGGAATCTCGGGTAAGTGCATAAGTGAGAAAAATTTGGTCGAAGCATATTTTGATGAGATTTCTTCGAAAGTTGATAGGTAGGATAGGATGTTATGTGCACGAAGAAGTCTTATAATATATGTTGGGTAAATGATTGATGGCCGTGATCGAGTCCAAAACTGTTTTAGCTCGTCAAAGATGAATTTGGCCCAATTCACCCTTGTTCCACTAAATAAAGCTAACTATGTTATTTGCTCATGGCTTCCCATTCGATTAAGTTGATTTCTAGTTACTCTAGAATTGAGATCTCCAATGATATTATCTTTTGGGTGATTCTTAAGAATTCCAAGGGATGATATTAAAGTGTTATTTTGCACATTTGTTTCATTATTAATAGAATTTGTTGAATTTGTTAGTGGAATAATTTTTTCTTCATCATTAGTATGATGGTTAAAAAGATTTTCGTCGAACGAAACATGTAAACTTTCTTCAATAGTATTATTTCGTTTATTAAAAATTCTATATGCTTTGCTACGATCCGAATATCCAACAAAGATGCCTTCATCGGCCTTCGAGTCAAATTTTCCTAAGTTATCTTTTGTATTTAATATAAAACATTTTGAACCGAAAGTTTTAAAGTATGATACTTTAGGTTTTCGTCCAAAAAATATTTCAAAACAAGTTTGTTTAGTCATAGGATGTATGGTTACTCGATTCAACACATAACAAGCTGTGGCAATAGCTTCTGCCCAAAATTGTTTTGGTAAACCACTACTATTTAGTAGTGTTCGTGCACATTCTTGTAACGTACGATTTTTTCTTTCTACTACACCATTTTGTTGAGGTGTGCGAGAAAAAGAAAAATTATGACTTATTCCTTTCTTATTGCAAAAATTAGTAAAATGATCGTTTTCGAATTCTCCTCCGTGATCACTTCGAATATTTTTAATTTTCAAGTCCATTTGTGTTTTAATTCTTTTAGCAAATATTTTAAACATACCAAAAGTATTGCTTTTATGTTTTAAAAACAAGGTCCATGTATATCTCGAAAAATCATCAACTATTACGAAAACATATTTGTTATGATTTATAGATCGTATTTGTGTTGGACCAAATAAATCTAAATGTAATAATTCTAATGGTTGTTTTGTAGAAATATTATTTTTAGATTTAAAAGAGCTTTTCTTTAGTTTCCCAATTTGAAAATCGTCACACAAATTTTCTACTTTGTAATTTATTTTAGGTAATCCTCTAACTAACTCATATTTTGCCAATTTATTAATATTTTTCAAATTGATATGACAAAATCGTTTATGCCATAACCATGGATCATTATGTTTGGCGGTTAAACATAAATTTGAATTTTTATTTATATTCATGTTTAAAGCATAGATATTTTGTTTCTAAAACCTTCAAATACAAGTTGTTTGTTATTATCTAAAATATTACATTTATCCTTTTCGAAATTTATTTGAAAACCTTTGTCGCATAGTTGACTAATACTTAGTAGGTTGTGTTTTAGATTTTCTACTAATAAAACATTTTTAATAATAGGAGAATTAGAAATACCATAGAACTTCTCCAATGCCCACGACATATCCTTTTGAATTATCCCCAAAGGTTGCCGTTCCACCATCGATGTATGTTATATTTGATAACATTTTTGAATTTCCAGTCATATGCTTGGAGCATCCGCTATCTAGTATCCATTTCTCCTTATGTTTTATTTTGGATACCTGCAAAATAAAAGATGTTTTAATTGGTACCCATATACTTTGTTAGGGTCCTAATTGTTAGGAGAAGGTAGCCATACCCAAGATGATTTGGTACCTTTATAAATATTATTATAGACTACATTCTCTAAGAAATTATTAATATGTTTTTGTTTAATCAAATTATTATTTGTCTTAGGAATCCAAATTTTCATAGTTTTGGTATTCATATTAGACGTAGATAAACTTTTAGTTTTTTTATAACTAAAATTTTTAGCATTATTTCCTTTTTGTTTAGAAGTATTTTCAAATCCTATTCCATTTCTATTGCCTGATGGTTTTGAAGTTTTGATAAGATTTTCCAAATCTTGTTTTCCTTTATTAAATTTTGACACATTATTTGTAATTCTATCTAATTTTTCTTTTAATTCTAAATTTTCAGTTTTCAATATTTCAATATTGCTTTTCAAGTTGACATTTTCTTTTAGCAAATTATCCTTCACTATTTTAGTGTTTTCAAAATCAATAGCAATAGCCTTACCTTCTATCAAATTATTTTAAATTTTTTCTTGAGATAATTCTAGTTCTTCTTCTAAGATAGTTTTTTCATCTTTTAACATTCCTACTTCAAATTATAATCTATTTATTTTGACTATATATTCTTTGTTCAATTTTTTAATTTGTCTAAATTTATCATCTAATTCCATGCTAAGTTCTAATAATTCGGCATAGCTAAGTTCCGGACATACCTCATCAGTTTGTGCCATAAAACACACATTAGCTTGTTCTCCGTCACTATCACTTTCAGATGATGAAGAATCTGAGTCATCCCATGTTACTTTGAAAGCCTTCTTCTTTTTGAGTTTTTCAAATTTGTTCTTCTTTTTATCATTATTGAGTTTAGGGCAATCCTTCTTCATATGTTCGTATTGATCACATTCGTAGCACTTGATTTGAGATAAGTTTGTTGTGTTGGACTTCCCTTCTTTTTGGAATTTGGTCATCTTTCTAAATTTCTTGAATCTGTTATAATTCTTGGCAATGAAGACTATCTCTTCTTCATCTAAATCGGAGTCATCATTTTTTGTTGCTGGGAATGCTATGTTCTTCTTTTCCGAATTTAGTTCTTTTCATGCCTGCAAATTAGCTTCATAGGACATTAAATTTCCTATTAACTCTTCAGTTTTGAGAGTAGAGAGATCATTAGCTTCTTCAATAGCTAATACCTTCCTTTCCTAATCTGATGTTAAAGAGTTGAGTATTCGAGAAACTAAATCAAAATCGATAAACTTAACTCCTAATGCCATAAGATCATGTTGGATAGTTTGAAATCTTGAATACATGTCAACAATAGTTTCATTTTGCTTCATTTTAAATGAAGAAAATTGGTTTTACAAAATTGAAATCTTAGTTTGTTTGACCTTTATTGTACCTTCGTGTGTAATTTGTAAGGTACGCCAAATGTCAAATGTAGTTGTGCATAACATGACATGTGAAAATTCATTTTTATCTAGAGAGCAAAATAAAACATTCATAGCTTTAGCATTGTTTGATGCTAAGGTCTTTTGTGCATCAGTCCATGTGTTCATAGCAGTAGTAGGTGCTTCATATTTATTTTGAGTGGCTGACCAAATTCTAGACCATTAGCTTCCATAAAAATTCTCATACGTGTTGACCAATATGCATAGTTAGAGCCATTAAAAAGTGGGGGTCGTGCTGTGGATTGTCCTTCTTGAAAAATACTTGCCATATTAAAATGATTCAAAAAACGTGTTACTGTACTTTGATCAAACCTCGCTCTGATACCAAATGAAAAGTCTATAGTGGATCGTATATTGTATAAGCAAGTATATGTGACAGATTATATGATGTAACTAAGATAAAATTAATCTAGGTAAATATAGAACAAGCACACCAGGATTTTATACTGGTTCGGACCTCCCGTCCTACGTCCAGTCCCGAAGCTCCTCTTTGGAATTTCCTTACACCAAATAACCCTCACTTCACCCGGAGGAACAGGTTTACAATAGCAGAGTTTCTTTGTCACTGTGTGTTCTCTAATACACGGATTTTGACTTATGTAGTACAAATGCTTCCAATATATATCTATAGAGTATTGTGTATGAGGAACCGAATATTTGGAAGAGTAGAGTACATGTATAGATTGCTAGAGATCAAGAATATATCAGAGTATAAGAGTAAAGTGCATAAGTAAGTCAGGTAAAATATTCTCTTGGATTCTTGATGTTATTTATAGTGGTAGAGAGATTCCTTGAGTAGTTGCATCCATTAACAAGTGTTCTATGGTCGCTTCTGATGGTGATGAAGAGTTGCAGCGAAGAGAAGCGAAGGTGTCTTTTCAATTGCAGTAGTTGTAATTTGAATGTTATCAGCCGAGTTTAGTTTCAGACGTTTGGAATATGTCTCAGACGTCTGGCTCTCTATATATTTTTGTATATAGTAGACTTTCAGACGTCTGAGTACATTAACCAGACGTCTGATTCTTTCTGGTTTGTAATCCAAAAGATTTATTCAAACGTCTGGCTAGTGCTTCCAGACGTCTGAGCTTGGGCATGTTGCTTTTCTTGTACCTGTGTTATTGCTCTTCTGATTCTATCGACTTGTAGCCTCTTGATACGTTCTTTGAGCCTTGTTATTGTCTCTCTAGTGATGTTACTTTAGCAATTACCTACAAATAGAAGTATATATGCATATTCGATTTCCATTGTATAGTTGTTTTCATCGAAACCGTATATTTGATTTCCTAACAACTGAAATGTCAGTTTGATCAGTGTACGCAAAGCGTGACATATTTGATGTTCTTAAAAGTTAAGGATAATCGAATGCACTTTTGCAAAGGGTTCATTAGGATATTGTAGTAAGGGTTTTCTTTTGAATGGTTTGATCATTTAGAAAATAACGAATGTACAAGAGTAGATGTGATTTAAGGTATAGTTAGGATGAAGAGAGTGAACAGTCACTTCCGCTTCATAAAGAAACATCGGAAACAAGAATTGTAGTAATAATGATTGATACTTAATGTTGGAATAAGAAATATTATTTCTATTTCGAAATATATTTTCATATAGAAAAATATTTCTATGATATTTATTCCTCTTGAGTTCAAGATATTTGATCGAAGAACTCTCCACGGAAAACAAGTTGTAGTATGTGAAATAAATAAATCTATATTAAGTGAATAATGGACCTCCGAATATAGTATGCTATTATAGTAATGGCGGAAATAGTGGAAGCGTACCATGTAACACTTATTGATTGCATTATATTACGAAAATTGTTTTCGTAAAACGTGCCGAACATTATATATGAAATAATGACTATATTTCAGTATCGATTGAGAAATAGACATAGTTATATTTTAATATGAATATTATGAATATTCATAATGAAATAAAACTATAATGCGGTATTTGTTTTTATAAAAAAAAGTGATGCATTGGAAAATACAAAAGTATATAATATTATTAACAGTTATTTTGGAATTATAGACTAAGCAATATTTTTGAGAAAATAATTTTATTATATAATTTTGAATCATGTGATACCGGTTAATTACATCTCAAACAATTAAGGGCTATGCACCCATTCAGTGGGAGCATTATAAGAGTTGATGAACTCTTCGGATTGCTACATATTAATGTATGCAATCGTAAGTCCAATAATACAAAAATGGTTCCACGTACTTCATCATATTCACCGACGAGTTATCACAGACAGGGACATGTGTATTTGATACACATGTGATGTGTCTATGGTAAACTCACAGAGTATAAAATAGAAGTAAACAAAATAACATGCAATAGAAATGATTCAATTTGATCGAATAAGTGAATATATTGAAAAAGGTTCCGAGCGTACCTAAAAATGAATAAAAATTTAATCTCAAAAGTCACTCCTCCATGTGATACATAATGATGCATCGACAAGGATTAATCGAGCTTTGTCGGATAATGTACGATTAATTATGAGTGAAGTTGAGTTAGCTTCTTTCTATAAGGTCATGTACTTAATAATAGTACATAAGGTTTATATTATTTCATCTAAATAATAGTTTACAAAATCACACAAGATAAGGGTTTACAAGAAACTCCAACATATCCTAAGCCAAGGAGTTGGCAGGTTATGTGAGTCGAAAGATTGCATGTAATAATTGTTCATGATAGATCTTTTATGAATCTCCCCAAAAGGATTTTGGGAAAGACTGTCATTGGATGATATATTTATGTTTTGAAAATAACTTTTGTAAACTAAAACAAAATCAGTTTTATAAATAAAGAAATTCATAAAACGTTTATGAATACTTGTTCTGTTGCATTGAGAAACAATTGTTGTTTCAAGAAATACTAACTTCATTTTGAAGGAAATTTTTGAGGAATTACTGGTAGTAAAATGGAATTGGATATGATCCATAGATAGAACAGATTAGATGAGATGAAATGAAATTAACTAACCTAAGAAAACACATCGCATTAGAGTGTCTAATAAGTATTCTCGCACATTGAAGAGAAACTATGAGTTTCTTATCAATGTCAAAAATATATAATCCTTGGTGTTTAATTAAACCATTAAGAGTGTTGACTCTATGATATGGTATGATGCGCAAATCTATAAGAATTCTAAGTACGCTATCAAAATATGACTTTGATAGTCGTATTCGAAGGGATGTGATCCATCGACCATGATTGTGTCTTTAAGACACTAATGCAATTGGAATTTAATGAGCAATGTTGATAAGAATAACTTCGTAAATTTCAATTGTTGGAACTAACGTAATAGACTCATTATTAAACGTACTCGCACTGATTTGGATTTACACACAAAATTATCACCAAGTATAACTTTAGGTTTTGGTATATATTTGTTGAAACAGAAAGTTCTAAATATAGATTTAAACTAAACTGTTTGCATATAACAACCAAAGTGTCTTGATGTCAGTGGGAGCGATATTAAGTTTGTGGGATTATGGATATGATCCAAGGAATGATAGAAAGTATCATTTTATAAGCGTCAAAATTGAACAAACATTTTGATGAAAATATCAAATAGTTTGATTGTCAATCAAAATGCAAAGGAAGCGTGTGCTCATAAGTAAGAAAGTCAAAAGGTACATTTATATTTCTAAACTATAAGTAAACAACACGTTGTTGATTTTAATGACGTACTTCTGTTAAATCAACCTTAGTTGTTTAGTACATAACTTTGGATTGTGAATGATGTCTTTTATAGTGAGTATAGAAGATATTGGAAATGTCCCAAATCGATATGTAAAGACACCTTATTAAATTGTTTAATACAGAACATGTGAGATGAGTTCTTTATGAATTGGTAATAGGAATTATCATACATTTTATGTTGTCTATAATATCGTGATTTGTTTATGTATTTGATACATGAAGCAAATATCAAATCCAAATAGATATCACTAAATGGTTGTTTGAAATGTTCTCGTGTATTTATGAAATACTAGAGAATTGTTTACCAAAACAAAAACTCCTTATGAAGGAGTGTACATACTCAAACATCATAAGTGATATTGAATAAAACATGTCAATAATAAATTCAAGTTAAGAATCTTTAAGTTGGAAATGTTCAAAATGAAAGACCGTGGCCGATTCAATTAAAAAGGCTAAGTACATCGCCTTGAATGGCATCGCAATAAAAGCATGTGTGTGTGTATAAATGCAAAAATTTATAACTGAGTCGATTCAATATGTTGAGAATCTCATAACATTGTTACAAAATAACAGTGTCGCGATATAGTTCATGAATAGAACTTAGAGCTCACTGGAAGTCAAGAGACAAACTTTAAATTGTTCCATATGATAAAACAGTTTATCACCATTAGAGAGAGTTGATTGACAGAGTAGAAAATTAAAACATAATACCATATCCGTTCATTAAGGGACTGACTCAATTAGTTTTGAGAAAAACAATTGGAGAAGTAGGAATAAGATTCCATAATTGACCCCAAGTGCAAGTGAGAGATTGATAAAGTTTGGAGTATGCCCTAGGGGCAATTATGTAATTTGTTACATATATCTAACCTGTTGACTAATCTTGTTTGAAATAAAGGTGTTTCCTTTCTATCATATACTTGATATAATGTAGTTATATTAATTAATTAAAAGTATATTTAATAGAAAATCCATAAATAGTATGCTTTGTGATAGTAGTTACAAAGTGTTGTAATCAGGAGTAATTTATGACAAAAAATATAAATATACCATTTTAAATGTTCCTAGTTAAGATGCATCGAGGCTGGATATCGATGTATCCGTTAAGACTAGATTACGTAATGCTCTCCAAATGTTGGACAATGTATACTCATGACTGCTGGGGGAACCTTGGGGTTACATACTAATATTTATTGGATAATTATGGAATGACTCATTCGATAGTTTTATGTCGGTTAATATAAATATGGTTAAACATAAAATATCGATGTGAATAATTTACACAGTTCTTTCGACCTAAGAATTCTATGAATCTTCAATATGAAAGCTCCACTTTAATCATAGTCAAACCATGGCACAGCGTCCATCGAGTGACTATAGTTGGGTCGAGTGGAAGTATTGGAAGTGAAGCACTATTCAAGAGAGGATTCATCTCCTCAGTTATACGAGGTTAGTATCACGGTCAACTTAAGTCAACCCAAGGTCAAAATCTCTGTCCAGAGTAGTTCGGTTAATAATTATTATTATTACTGAACCAAGGACTTTGTGTTTGGACTATAGAGTTAAATGTGGACGATGTTGGAATTTTTGACCATTGCCAAATTCAATAAGTCCAAAGTGATATAATTTTGACGAAGAGAATTGGTGTAAATATTGTCACAACTGGGTAATGCTTATTAAATTAAAATAAGATTTTTTTTGAAAACGAGTAAGCGATAAATTTGGCTATAATGTCATACCACCTGCTAAGTGAAGTGTGAACGTTAACGTTTGAATAGTTCGACATTAATCACTGACCGAATTTACACCCAAGAGTCACAGAACCGAATCGATGAATTCTCTTAAGACCGAATGATTTAATTAGTTTATAATTGTTATAAATCGATTAAATTAATTAATATTTATGAAATATTAATTATAAAATTTGGATATGATTTGAGAAATAATTTTTTTGCGTGTATTTATAAAAAGTTATAAACACGAGTATGATGGCACACACTTTGCTCGTGCAAATAATTTTCTTTTGTGCAAATGGCGTGAACTTCATGGAAAAAGGTAGATAATAAATACAGATGTCATGTGCTCCTAGGACTTAGGACTGACAATTAGAACCACAAATCTGAACCAAACCGACCCGAGAAGACACTAACCCAAACTGAATTCGATGTGTCTCGGGTCGGGTTGAGTGTGGATGATGAAAAGTACCATAGAGACCTGATCAAAGCCGACATAATCCAAAAGACCGGATCAAAAAACATTAAAATATATGTAGTTTTAATGTTATTACCCGATCTAACCCGATTGACCATACCCGACCCAAACCGAAACACGGATCGGGCCGGGTCAAGATTTTAAATGTATAGTTTGAAGCCGACAAAATCCGATCCTTCTAAAACCAAGACCCATCTGATCAGGTCCAGGTCCATCGGATCCGGCCACATCGAGTCGGGTCTAATTGCCACCCTGTATGCTCCACCGCACAAAATAAGAACATACTTGCTGTGAGGAAAAATAAGCAGCATCATAGCAGCGGTGTATAAGTGATTAAGTTGTGTATCCAAAATTTGTAAGATAAACTCGATTGAAGAATATATATATATATATATATATATATATATATATATATATATATATATATATATATATATATATTGAGCATTACTTCATAATACATGAAGGTGAATTAATATGTCACATTCTATACTCCGTTTTAATATGCACGCCCATGTGGGCTTGTATATGACCAGATTAATGTTCTAACTTTATAAAATATATCAAACCATGTTGCATTGTTTATTTCCCAACAATGTAAACATAGGCCTAGTCAGAACAGAAGTAAAATATTGACACGGTTCGAGGTGATTTGATAGTTTGAAACATCATTCAAATTTAATGTCCTTAAATTTTTATGCACATCATCATACGCCTTTGTGCATGTTTGACCTTATTGCTGCTTGTGTGTTCATCCATTCACTTCTGCTCAATTACCTTTGAAACCTACAAACCTTCCATCTATGCTGCTGTCTGGTCACCTGTTACATACTGCAAATTTCAGCATTCCTTTTCTATACTTTTAATATTAGTCTACACACGTGATCTATCCTTGCCACTTCTTGCTACTCAAGCCTTAGTTTCTCTACATAGCTTTTAGCATCCGAAGTAGATGGAGTTCCGCGTGAGGTTGAGATGAAACCCCAAAAAATCCAAGTACCGAAGCTCTAAAAATGTAATTTAACGATTGTTGTAGCAGTAGACTTTAACTATACACCCGCAACCATTATTTCAGTCGGTGATATCTGCCATTTCAAAATCAGGAGGACATGAACAATGTGGCCCAGTATTGGTGTAAATTCACATATTGTTCAGTCTAATCCATGAACTTTGCTTAAGTTTGAAAAAGAATCCTACGAAGTTATGAAATTAGCGATCAATTACAACAATCAATTTAAGAATTTTCAAGTGCCATAATTCTAAGTAGTAAAGGTTATAGTATCAAATAATTATAATCATTAAAAGAAGTGGTATGAGAGATCACCTATCCTTTATTACAATGCATATGGCTTCTTCGGTTTTTGCAAACTAAAGTATCTCAACATTCATGAAATATCCAAAAAATGAACAATAAGCATCTGAAGGATTAAGTTGTTATCAATAGGTTATACAATCAAAAGAATACGATAAAGATACAACAATATTGATATATTCAATGAACACTTGATCTAGGCATAATTAATGAGTCAATACTATCTAGTCATCAAACGATTTTTTCCTTGGGTCCATAGCACAATATAACTGAAAGCCAACAGGAAATTCCATGCAAAGCAATTCTATTAAAAATTTAACAAAATAGAAATAGTACTTCGAATCATAAAGCAACTAATTCATTATGTATAATCTTGTGCGACATCTTCAAAAATTTATTTGGATACATAGTGTGTGTCCTTGACAATAATTTGTGTTGGTCCCTCTAAGTTGTTATGTCTATGTTCTAAAAGGCCGTTGCAGAATTCTCCTCCATCTTGGGTATAACCTGCATAGTCAGAATTATTATTGGAATACATTAAACGAATGCAAGAAAGAGTGAAGACATTGGAAGAGCAAGTGGTCAAAGGCGAGAATAGTGAAGATGATTCTACAGTTGAACAGTTTGAGCTTATTTTAATTTCAAGCACTGATGAGCAAAGTCCAAAAATCGAGATAAAAACTTCCAGAAACATGTATTTAATCAAGATATAGTGCTTTCGAGCTGGCAAAGGAATACTTATGAAAGCTCTTAATCTTATTGGTAATCTTCATCTAAGAATGGTCACTCCTAATTTTGTGCCATTTTCGGAATAGATTCTTGATTTAACAATTACTTCTCAGGTAACTCTTTTTGACTAATCATAATGATAGAGTCAAGTAATGCATGATTTTCATATGTCAAAAAAATACAAAAAAGCACTAATATTCCATTGGCATGAAGCTTTGTTACTTATTATATCTATTCCATAATGTTTTAAGGCTGAAGAAGGATTTGAGGTGTTAATGAATGATCTCTTCAAAAGATGAAATATAAGTTATCTATCAGCCTATTTGCTAGATGATATTAGAAGTAAAATAAATAGAAATGAAACTTGTCTGTATTTCTTTTTTTATGGGTTATTGCAACAATTTAAACGTATTAATTGTGCAAGATTTTAAAGAACAACTTCACAAATTCTAGGGCTTATAGGGTTTAAATAAAATTCCACTATATAATTTTAGTTACCTTTTAATCTTCCTGCATTGTACAAAACCTCTAATTTATCTGTCAAATTCAAGTGTATTTCACCAATGCATTTCTAAATTTATCTATCTAATTACACTATGGGAATGTCTAGGATTAGCAATAGAAAAAATTAGTAGTCAAAATGTGTTTTGCTTTGATTTACCCAATTTACATGCAAACATAACATATATGTTAGACGAAAATGAGAAAAGAGGAGAAAAGAGGGGGGAAAAGCCGATGGTATACTGATTAGACAGTATTCAATTTTTAATGCTACTGGGGCCATAAACAACTTGGTAGAAAAGGGATTTCAGCGTCCAACCATTAAATCATATCATGAACAAATTTCAATAAAAAGTAACCTTGAATCCAGAATTTTTTTCCTGATGGAATACCAAAAAATATGTTGCAGCCATTGTGCTTGATTTCACTGCAAGCAAATAACAATGAACTTACTCACCATATAACATACCTATTATCTAAAACATCAATGAAGTAACAACAAAAGAGTTATTTGAAAATTTATTTCTATACCTTAAAAGACCGTGAATAAGTTCAGGAGCATGGACAATGTTAGCACTATGCACATATCCCAAAAATGTGCAGATCATTTTAAAGATATTATTCACTTCAATCAAACTTTCAACTTGCATGAAATATGATAAAAGCAATATAGCAGCAAAATTTAAAATCTAACACTGAATTTAATAAGCTATCTTTTAAAATAAATGATGGTATCAGTTAATCCTATATCCATAGTGTAATTTAAGTCACCAATATCAGTGACTCTTATATTCCCCTACTAATTATGTCCAGTTAAAAGCAAATATTTTTATATCCAATTAGAGTAAATATTATGACAGAGTGATCGAAGATAAAAAGTCCTAAGTGTATTCGAGAAAAAAAATAAAAGAACAAACAAACATAAATACATTATTATAAAAAAATCTTCAAATATTACTATTTGAACCCAATCTACAGGTTAATCTTTTCAATTACAGTTCACTTCTCAAATTCTGATCCAAAACACAATTGAAACCGCAATTGAGGGAAATCATTTCATCCACGTTGTGCTAAAAAAATATAGAGTTTCTCGAATCTGCAATTCTTATTTTGTTATTTTCAGCAACATATACACCATTTTACAAAATTTTATGTTCTTACTGATATTAATATCGAAATGAAATACTCACCAGCTTAAAAAATTCACTTTGAGTTCATATGGTCAAGTATACTACAGATTACTTACAATGGAAAGTTGAGCATGGTCTCATGTTCTTGAAACTTGCTGTCAGTACAAAACGATTTGTTAAGATTTCAGTAATATAACATTTGTCAAATAAATTAGTAAATCATTTGAACCTATGACTAAAACCTAATAGAAAACTACCTTTGAGTACATATGCACGCCCAGATGGGCTTGCATTTAATTACAACGTACATGCATTTTTAGTTGTACCTATGGATGTAGATTTGATAGTTGCATCCCCATATTTGCACTCCGCCTAGGCGGAAGCCGCTATTTTTTTTGTTCAGACTGCAATAACTTCTTCATGCTAACTCAGAACTAGGCGAGACTTCGATCGATGAACTCCCATCTAAATTACAGACACTAAGGAACACTCGGATACTTCATTTAGTGAACGTATACCGTAGTTCTCCATGGTGATTAACGGTTGTACTTAGAAAATAACAGGCTACATCCCCATATTTGAACTCCGCCTAGGCAGAATCCGTTATTTTTTTGTTCATAATGTAATAACTTTTTCATACTAACTTGAAATCGGGCGAAACTACGACCGATAAACTCCCACCTAAATTACGGATAATATAGAACACTTGGATACTTCAGCTTATAACGTATACCGTAATTTTCCATGGTGATTAATAGTTGTACTTAGAAACTAACAGACTATATCCCCACTTCAATGCTCACTGTAGTTCTCCATGGTGACTAACAGTTGTACTTAGAAAATAACAGGCTATATCTCCATATTTGAATACTATTTCTTCATGAGATATAAAAGAGTATATTTGGAATTTCAAAAAAACACCGAGTAAATCCATTGAATGAATTCTCTTTATTAGTACTAAAGATAAAGGTAAAGATAAAGACAAAGATAAAGGAAGAATTCACCATCAACTTGAAGTGTTATTATAGTCTTATAATTGATAGGCTTCTTTTCATTCCTCGGCTTGAATTTTAGAAAATATTGGAGTGTAGCTTATGATATTTTCATCTACCTATAATCAAACTCATTTCTAGGCAGATACATGATCTAGCATGGTAATTTTCTTTACATTATTAATCTCACATAATGCAAATATCAGTTAATGCTTTTATGGCATACAACAACTATTTTTCTGAGTTAAAAAGAAAAAGGAAAAAATGACTAAAATCCTTCTAATATTAGTTTCTTCGTAATTCTGTAGTATATCACTGATTTGTACTACCTGGAAAGCAGTGGATTTAAGTGGGATTTATTGCTCGAAAATCCCTTCATTATTTAAATATCCTTTAGGATGATAGAGTTTGGCATCTTCACCCCATGAAAATTTCATTCTACCCATTGAATATGGTGGTAATTTTTAGGTCGCTTTTTTTCACATCATGTCCATCAGGCTATGTATCATCTAGAAACAACACTTCACATCCTATAATATTTTACGTGATATACTCGATTTTGTTATGTACAAAATAATATGCAAAAACTTGTTATTTTAATTAGATAGCTCTTTAGCAACGTTCACCATCAGATTGAGTTATCTTAGATTTGTTCTAGTTTTGTGAGAAAGTGCTCTAAATGCTTATCATGTAAACTTATCAATAACCGAACTTTCTAAAATAGTTATGTACCTTTTGATATTTCTTATGGAATATGTATAAAGCTTCCATTCTAACCTAGTTGTTTCATTCATGATCAACTTTATCGTATTTTCACAAATTTTAACTCAACATGACTTAGACTCCTAGCATACTTAAAAGATTCTGAAGATGATGAAGCACCATTGACTTTATGTTTATACCTATTTGAGTTTAATAAGAATAACTGGCAATAATTGCAAGAAGTCACGAACTGTATTAGATGATTCTGATGCTTTTTGTACACTAAAAAAAATTAAGATTGTCTTTAAAATTGGTTTAAATTTATAGTTACCTCAGGTTAATTTTCTTTGGTTCAGAATTAATGTCTATAAATTTCAAACCCACAAACCTCGCAACTTGTAAGAATAACAAAAAAAATATACAAATGGATTTAAGGAATGCACGTATATCGATTTATTCATGTCATTATTAATAACAAAAATATATACTTGTATTCACTAAATTTAATATGATTACAACAGTTTCAAATTTAAATAAAAACCTATAGACAAACCGAAATTTAAATGATAACCTATGGACTAACCATCCATATGTCATTATCAGATGCATTATTATTTATCCATGCTACTTCGTTCTAAATTCAGTAACTTTGTCATATTAAAAAATAATTTTGATTTTCAAAATCGTTCATATAGCAAAAATTGAACTTATATGATGTTGACTTTTCCAAAATGCAAAAATTCCAACTTTGCATTTTCCAAACAATATTCAATCTGTAGCTGGATTTTTACACCCACAAAAAATGACTCATATAATACAAAAAGAAAAAACAAACTGGCCATGGATATCACCACAAACAGTAACGTGTAAAACCGAAAATTACATAAAGATTTATATAAATTGGATAACCATAATGTTTTATTGTATTACCTCGGTATAAAAGGCTCTTTCTTTCCATACATCAATTGTTTCTTCCCAGCAAGTTTCCACCAAGTTTCTACCTATAAAATGTACCACTCGGCTACTGTCCCAATATCCAATGTGCTGCAACTTTTCACATGTCTTATCTGCCTTTTGCTAATTTTCATTTGTTTTGTAGCTACCTTTCCGAGCCCAAGCATCATTTTTTGTCCCAATGCTCGTTGTTGTTATAGCTTATCACAATCCAGCAACCCAAGACCGGTTTTATAGCTCCTGTTCTGAGCCTACTAGCTCCCGTTTCAGCAAACACAGCCTGGAGTATCTATTTGCCAAAAAACTATTTTAGTTTCTAATCTCTTCATTCATTTTACTTTGAGTTATGAGCTAAAGATGTATAATTTCTAATTACTTGCTCATAACTTCGTTTTGATTAGCTATTTGCTGATTCCCATATTTGTGTGTATTTTTATGTTGTCCCATTTTGTTGTTTAGGGCCTATTCTTAAACTATTGGTATGACTCTATTTTATTTACTTACCATGACATAATAAGAAAATAAAAAATTGAAAAATATAGTATACAGTCATTTTCCTACTACACCTAGAGCAGTAAGACTACAATTTCCTATAAATGACAAATTACATAGCTTCCATTTGGACAATTGCTTATACTAATCAAAATATTAAATCAAATACACTCATAGGAAATTTAGTACAATTATTGATCATTTTTTGAATAGTATATAACTATACATATCATCTACAAAGTTTTGTATGGGTCAGTAAAAATTACTTTGATAGAGTTCTCATATAATCGTCATAGGCCATCGGGACATATCCTCTATATATTCTGGATGAGAGGTAAGCCGAGGATCGAATTTATTGCATGAGCAAAAAAATATAGAGAATGAAACTGTAACTTAATTAAGAGAAAAATAGAAACAAATATGTTGATATGAGGTTAAGAAACCTGACCAATGACTTGCTGCCTCACAAATTAGTGGTAATTGGCAGTCTAATAATATTGATCTGATAGAGCTCTGAAATGAAAATTAGAATTAAATTTGTAAATATTTATAATTATAAAGGTATGATTGATATAATGTGATAAAAAATGGATTTCTAACCTGATAATTACTATCACCTTAAATCTTCATTTCAACCAAAAATACAACTACAACCTACAATGAATGAAACTATAAATTGTGAGCAAAATATTGGTAAATAATATTGCCATGGAATGTTTTTAAATTTACAAATCATTGCATTGCAAGTAAAAAGAATGAGTACGTTGGCATGGTTGATGTTTCATACTTAAATAGCATTGCAAGTAAAAAGTACATAAAAAATTAATTCATTATCTTACCTTTTTTTTGTCTTCTTACAAAATGTAACTCACTTCTTCTACAATAACATGTATATTGTATTCAACTTGATCATCATCATCATTACATGAGATAAACCAATATGAAAATGTTTGTCTCAGAAAATCACGGTGTTGTGTGAAGTTTTAAGCATAATTACAATAATGATAACGACGTTGATATAAATTACACCAATTACAATATAAAACAAAAGCTTCAGAAGAAGATGGAAACTACACAAAGTAAATGAACACTGAATCCTAACCTAAGATTGCAATGACCGAAGGAAATTTAAAAAAATAAATAAACAGCGAGTCAGAATAAAGAACGATTGAGTCACCTAATCAAAGTTAATTGAACATATTACCATTATGTGTGGACATCTTTGATCAATTCATCATTAGAACATCATGCGCAAATGAATGGCAACTTTGTGTAGAATTCTAAAGTCAATATGATCTCACCGAATGAGAAATTGATTGCAATCCAAATAGAGATTTAAATATATTATAAAAATAACCGCTAATCTTGAAAACATAAAAGTGAAAAAGAACTTTTCATTTTCTCATGTTACAACTTTATTATATACATAATATTTTTTGCTGGAAAATGAATGAAAACAATAAAGGAAAGTGTTTTATTTTTTTACCACATTGAACCAAAGCCAAACTCCCGTAAATAATGAAAATAATATATAAATCAAAATACTCTAGCCTGAATAAGCTAAAACCAATGCTCCTATAAGCAACTATTCAAAGTCAGATTATGTTGATTATTAACTACTGACTTTAAACACATTTTGGAAGCTTCAATGCATTATCACATATGGTATATCTGGCAAATTTTATTGTGTATACATATCATACAGCCAATCCATCACATACTGATGGGTTAAGATTTCTTCTATTCTTATTCTTTTTAAGAAAATTAAATTAAAAATCACGTTTAGAAACAACCTGATTCAACTCAATTTGAAATTGAAAAACAAACATTTAGTGAAGTAGCATTTGGATGCCATTAAATTAAACGAAACTAAAAAAGGAACCAACATGCAAAACTGGTCAATTATTAATGATTTGGATGTCTTTCTTACCAATGATGAACATACTTTGTGGATCTGGAAGCATACAGAATAACCCTAGTTTGTGGGATCACACTGCTACTGGAAAAGTTGATGGATCTGGAATCGGATGGGACTAAGCAGCAGTCGGTCGCGAGAGAAGGCGATGGGGAAGACGATGGATGTTGAGTCGGGTTGGATGTGGAGAACGGTAGGAGAAGAACAGAGGGAGATATGAGTGTGGTGGCTTTTTAGGTTTTTTTTAGTTTAGGAGAGAACGACAGGAGAAGAACAGAGGCAAAAAGAGAAATGCAAAAAGAGGCGAGGTGAAAGGGCATTTCGGGGATTTCAAAAAGACACGGATGAAATTAGTTTGGGGAATTCTCTTTATTAGTAGTAGAGATGTTGATCGATATGAGATATCGACAACAAATTTAGTTGAATATAATTATGTATATTTAAATTGGGTTAAATGGGCTCACAACCCATGAATTTTAGAGGTGAAAGTCGTTGGTTTTGACATAGGAAGGGGCAGCTACTATGCATGAGATTAGGGAATTGAGATGTGTGGTTGAGATTATTATTTGCTCTCATCCTGCCCATATAAGCTAATCTCAAAACCCTAGTGAAAGGCTAATTCATTTTTTTGAGCTGCCGCTTTCTTCTTCCTCCTCATTTTAATGACAACAACTCTCCTTTGAAATCATCCCTAAAATTCTCAAATCCACTTTAAATTAAAAAATACTAATTAGTAGTAGAAGGTCTCCAATCCTGGATTAGCAACCTGATGAATTAGAAATTGTTCTTATAAGAGAATTCATTGTTCAACATGGACTCAAAGGCTTCGTTAGGAGGTGAACTTTTATTTACAATTATTGCTTTGATTTCAAGTTTATCATATGAATGTTGATTTACATCCAAATCACTTGTTTGTATTCAGATCTGTTTATTGTTTAGATTAAGTGGGATTTTTGTGGGTACATGTGTTTGTTATAATTGGATTGGTTATGTGCTTGCTGTAGTATTTTGTTTATTGATTTATTGTTGAATATTTTTTCTAAAAAAATTAATTTTGATTTATACTAATATGTATAAATAGATCTAGACTAATGTATACAAATTTGCAAATTGTCTATATGTATAATTGTATATGTGTTTATATCTTGTATATATTTAATCCAAAAAATTTCTTATAATGCTTTATACCAATTGCGAATCATAAAATATAAAATTATTTTGTTAAATATGTATATACATATTTTATTATTATTTAATGATTTTGTGAATTGTTTATTATGTATAATAATAAAATATGTATATACATATTTAACAAAATATTAGGCTGCTTTTGTTTATTATGTATAATAATAAAATATGCTTTATACCAATTCCAATAAAGGACAAATTTTCAAAACAGGCTGCTTTTTTAAACTATTAGCATAAATAGGCTAGTTTACAAACTATTTGCAAGTTTAGGCTAGTTTTGGCCAGCTCAGCGATGAGCTGGCCAGTATTTGAAAAAAAAATTATGGGGCACATTTGTGAAATGCGCCCATACAAAATTACACTGGCGCACTTGCCAAATGCGCCAGTGTAATTTTTTGTCCAAACCTGGAAATTACTATGATTGAGTTTTGAAAACTGCCATCAAACTCGTAGGGTTCCTCCTCATCAATTCTCCCAACTACAGCCCCATGGTTTCTCCTCCTCCATACACTAACACTTTCAGGTTCCGGTCTGAGTAATTCCGTAGATTTACAACTGTATTTATATGGAAATTCATATACTATTGGCCCTGCGCATTCAAATTTGCCTGCACATCCATTCATACAACCAATGTACATGTCTTTTACTCCACACAGCAATCGAAATGGCGCTTTAAGGCAGCTACATAATATTTTTGATGTTGTGTTTTTTGACTTCATATTCGCTGGAGCTTTTGTTGAGAGTTGATTTGTGATTGGTATTTTGTTACTGGAGATGGAGATGGAGATGGAGATATAAGTAAGCAGTAGATGGGACTGATTTTTCAGGGTAGTTGTCGAATATTTCTGCGAGTTTGTAGATGCAGTAGTAAACACGTTTTGACCTTATCTATACTTGATATTTTTGGACAAAAAATTACACTGGCGCATTTGGCAAGTGCGCCAGTGTAATTTTGTATGGGCGCATTTCACAAATGCGCCCCATAATATTTTTTTTCAAATACTGGCCAGCTCATCGCTGAGCTGGCCAAAACTAGCCTAAACTTGCAAATAGTTTGTAAACTAGCCTATTTATGCTAATAGTTTAAAAAAGCAGCCTCTTTTGAAAATTTGTCCTAAAATAAATAATGGTTCAAAATTTCAATTTTATATTTTATGCACCATGTAAGTTGCTTACTGTAAAATTTAATATTTTTTGAACTTAATTTATTATTTTTAAAAATTAATTTACTTTCGGCCTACAATTAATTATTTAATTATAAATATAAATTCAATTGATAAAATTCTAGAAATTTTTCATAAGCATTAGATGTTTCATATGTACCTTCAGAAAAAATTTCGGATTTTTAAACTTAATTTAATATTTTTTATAATTAATTTATTTTCGAATTGTATTTAATTATTTAATTAAAAATATAATTTCAGTTGAGGAAATTCTAGAAAATTTTCCTAAGCCCTTAATATGTCTCCTCTACCTTTAAAAAAAGTTTTAGAAGTTTTTAACTTGATTTCATATTTTTAAGAATTAATTTGATTAAAGGCTATTATCAACTATTTAATAATAAATATTTTTTAATTAAAATATTCCATAAATTAATCTTAAGCCCAAAATATGTTTCCAGATTTTCTAAAATTATAAAACTGGTATATTATCATGTGATTATTTTACATTAATTCAGTATGGTAGAAACTGTTTATTCAATAATTTATTTATATATATATATATATTCATATACATATATTAATATCCTATTTTGACATATTATATAAGCACAAATTTGAACAAATTACAGTGCACACAAAATGAGCTAATGTGTCTGTTGCAATGAAAATCCAAGCATCTATATACGGGCACATTATACCCTTCAAGGATTATGATGTTACACATGCACACATATATATGTATATATATATATATATTATATATATACTTATATAAATAAATAAAACAAAATTAAATAAATCTCAAACTACAATTTGCACATTTAGAATATATATAGACATACTAATAAATCTTGCCATGAATAAATTATTAATTAATGACATTTAATGTATCAACCAATTCAAAGTAAAGAGAGAAAATGAAAGTTTCTCTCTCCATTTAATGCAATTAACATTCTCAATTAATTCTTGTTTTAGGGAAAGAAATGAAAGGTTTCATTCCCTATACATTAACTAAATGTTAGGTGTATTTGATACACTATACATTTGAAATTAAAAACTTCCATTTAACTAATTTAAATAAAATAAATTTAGAAATGTTCTAAATAAATTAGGCCTCATAGGCCCCAACTAAGATCCAATAGGGTAAAATTTTTGAAATTTACCCATTTCTTCTGCTGCGGGATGACCCAGTTCCTTCATAGGACCGGTGAAGAAGGGAAAATATGCCAAGGGTTCGCCTCAGATTTGATGTATTAAATGACTCGGTACCTTTAAGGATGTCAAGGGATTTACTTTTGGGTGGAAGGTATTAAATAGCTGTTGAATCTGCCTCCTCCCTATTTAGGAAGTCTTAAATAACTTACGACGGTACCTAATAGGGAATTGGGTCTGCTTCAATTCTTACAAGAGGTATTAAGTAACTAGAATGGTATTTTCCTTGACTTACATTAGGTTAGTCTAAACGGGATTTCGGGTATGGAAGGTCAGCGGGCTATGTCAGTATTGTTGTTGAACTGGTATTTAGTAGTAGGGCTGGCACCAGTAGTCCAGAGCGGTCATTAGTAAAGACTTTGGTTATACCCTGACGCAATTCGCTTTCTACTGGTATAGAATCCATATGGGATATGCAAATACCTCATTATTTAATTAGTTGTTTGTTTTCCAGAGGTGGGCTAGTTAACCTTTAGATAAGTCTTTGTGATGCGTTAGTAGTATGTCAATTAAATTATAAAGCCATATCTAGGGGTTGTCGGTCTCTATTGCTAGAACCGATTGACTAGCGATTACGTCACGGAGGGCCCGCTTCGGGGATGAGGTATTAAATGGCTGATGGGTCTGCCTCCTCCCTATTTAAAAAGTATTAAGTGGTTCTGGTTTTCTTTTGGGTGGTACAACATTTAGATATATACATACATGTATAAGCACACACATATATATATAATTATACCTTGGAGAAGATTAGACATATCATACATGTAGATGGAACTACACGAAATAGCCATGAATAATGGACATTACACTTAAATAGAAATCAATCGACATAAATTAGTGTTATGGATAAAGTATGTAATTTTCCAGTCAACAGGACGATGTTTTGAGCCCTACTCATTACAACCCACATGATAGATTTAGAGGGATATGCTACTGGTGCAAGACTGGAACTGCAGATGGTGAAGTCTTCTCATTCATGCTCGGCGCTGAGAGGGCAATCAAATACTAAAGGAATAATATTGATTCCAAGGTAGTAGTCTTAGTTAGCATATATATTCTATTATATTTTACTATTCTGTTGTGATTTCGTTCTCTAATATACTTATGTTCACTACATGTTACCAAAACCAACGATCCAAACCCTAATGGACTTGGATTTCAACTAAGTTGAAATTCAGGCCCATTAGGGTGTGGATTGTTGCATCCTATGTCGTACATATTCAACTCTATAGTCCAAACACAAAGTTCTTGGTTCAATAATAACAATGATTATTAACCGAAATGCTTTGGTCAGAGACTTTGACTTTGTGTTGACTTCAGTTGACTGTGATGCTAAACTCATATAATCGAGGAGTCGAATCCTCTCTTAAATAGTGTTTCACTTCAATGCTTCCACTCGATCCAAGTATATTCGTTCGATGGACGCTATGTCATTTAACTATAATTAAAGTAGAGCTTCCACATTGAAGATCAAAATTATTCTCAAGTCAAGAAAACTGGGTAATTTCGTCACATCGATATTTTCCATTTGACCTTATTTATATTAACCAATAGAAAACCATCGAGTGAGTCATTCCATAGTTATCCAATAACTATCAGTATATAACCCCTTGGTGCCCCCAATAGACATGAGTAATGTGCTGCCCAACATTTGGAGAGCATTATGTGCTCTAGTCTCAACGGACGTATCAATATCCAGTTTCGATACATCTTCACTTGGAATATTTAAAATGGTATATTTATTTTCATTGTGATAAATTACTAACAGTTATAAAAATTCGTAACTACTACCATGAAACACATCATTATGGATATTCTATTAAATAGACTTTTAATTAACTAATTAATTAGTTATAACATTTTATAACAAGTATATAATAGAAAGGAAACACATTTTATATTAAGCAAGATTGGTTATCGAGTTAGATTAATGTAACAAATTACATAATTGCCCCCAGGGCATACCCCTAACTCTATCAATCTTCCACTTGCACTTGGGGTTAATTATGAAATCTTATTCCAATTTTCTCTAATCGATTTCCTCAAAACCAATCGGGCCAGTTCCATAGTGAACATGTATGCTATTACGCTTCATGTTATACCCGTTTTTCGACTACTAAATAGACTACACAGTTTATTACAAGATTGAGTTGCACAGACCCTAATCAACTAAAAAAAGTGTCACATGGCAGCCCTACTAAAGACTAACTAAAAGGTTACCAAGAACCGTGCAGTGAAGTATTAAGTATAAAAAGACAGGGAAACTATGCACCCGATATGCCTTAATCTACCACGTTTGCACATGTACAATCAAAAGGCAAAAAGCACGTTCCTATGAAAACAACCCCATATAACTTGAATAACCGCTCTTAACCATGCATGAGACACATATATATTACATATATAAGTTGTAAAACGACATAAGATGAGGGAGTAAATTGCTCCAGTCCACTAAGCCGCATCAATTCATCGCATTTACATTTCATGAGCCATTTACTCAATCAAATACTGAGCACAAAAGCAGGCCATCCCTGTATGATAATCTGCGCAGCATCAATACCACATTAAAAAGCCAAGGCAAGCCAACCAGATATAAAGCACTGCAAGGAAGTTAGATCACAATATACAAAGTCCAGTAAGAACTACGCTACTGCAACAACCTTTAACTCTGCCATTGTTTCACTTAATACTTATCCCAATGGAACTAGGACTGTGGTACAAGATTAAAATAACAACAAGGTCTACACCGTAATTTTGCATCACCATAACAAAGCCATAAGGATGCCCTTGCAATCCTGATATGATGTCGAAACGATAAAGCTGAGTAGCCATCTAGATTTGATAAACTACGCCGCATATCCTAAATGATGCATACTACAAGCATAAAAACTAAAGGGCTGGGGCAGTAAAGTAAAACAATATTAACATACCGAAAGATGTATTGCGCTGCTACACCCAAAACAACAAAGCACAATGCTGAGGGTGATCAAAGCAAAAAGCTACCTAACTCAGTAAATAAGACTGCGTCGTCACGATTAAGCCAAATTGCACCAAATTATGAACTGCATTATACTCCAACAACTCTAAGCCAGAATAAGGCAAACTATGCTGAATATTCATTAACACTTGACCAAGTAAGGATGACGATGGATTGCGATCACTACTTACTTCTGCCTATCAATTAAATCCCACACAAAGTGAAACCATTCAAAACCTTTAGCAAAATGTCAATCACTCAAGATCACGATAAAGTCCACACTTCCCAAACCATAAGATATCCAGGTACATACCTGCATAAGTATTGTGCATAACCTTTCGTCGAAATCTACTCCTGATCCATTCCAAACAAGCCATAGCAGAACACTATGCATACTAAAAGGCCCAATAAACTCCAACACTATTCTTAATGCTTATACATTGCCAACACCTTCAGATGCAGACCTATGCTGCACTTACTAAGGACTCCCTAAGAAGTACCACGTGGAATCAAAAGTATTCCAAGGACTGCATACAAGGTCATGTAAACAATGATCCAGCACAGTCCTACAAACTTACATGTAAACAATAATGATATAAGCATCCCTCACCAATAACTAGTGCAACCCAATACTATAAGTAGTTCAGCATAGAATCGCATGAAGCAATCGCCTTAGAATGGTGACCCAACCCCTCCTACTAAGCAGTGTAGCTCGACTCCAACTACCTCCATTTTCAGAGCGATGTTATTCAAACATTGCACAACCAACAGGGGCAGCAAAATCTTATCGTCCCTCAGATCAGAAACATTCAACTCATTCAGATCTAAGTTTTCCACCTTAATTCTGGGTGTCCCGCCTTCAATTCAAGTTTTCCACCAATATCCAAAATCAGCAGCTCGAATTATAGTTTTTCACTAAAGACATATTAGCAATCCTTGCACATCCAACAAACAAGATGGATGAATGAACATAGTGTGATCCAAAGGTGGAGATGAAGACGGTGAAAGAGGAATTATGGCGATCCATGTGCATTTCAACACTATAAATAAAAAAGACCCTATAGACAGAAAGGGGCTTTTCTTTTTTTGGACTTTTTCCCTGAGGGGGCATTTGCTAAGTTTAACAAATTTGTATTCCCTGCTATTGTAATATGAAATATATGAAAAGGATTTGACACATGGATGCATGATTCCATGAAATCCAAACCATATAAATTTTCTATGTCTTTTACTACTTTCTACATTTTTCACCTACCCTATTTTATGTGTTAAATGCTTCTTTACTTTTATCTGAATCAAAAATGAATTCAGCTTGACATTTTAACAAATAGTAAAAATACAATTACCTAATTGCGAAAGTGTTCAACAACACAATTACTACATAAAGGAAAATTTAACATCGCTTAAATTTGTTGATTCTTAATTGTGGAAATGATTAAGGCTCTAATTACTTTGCATTCAGCAATCATTTGAGGTATTGTGAGACGAAAAATACTATCAACACTTTTGGCGCTAGAAGGAGGGTCTGAACCTCCGTCCAGTTTCTGATTAACAATCACATTTACGCTTGTAGTTGATGTGGAAATGGCTAAAGTTCTTCTCATCCACAACTCAACTAAGCAAAATTGCGCAGATCCTTATGATTCAATGCAGCATTATATTACATAAAAAGGTGCATGTTAAGGGTATCTTTAAAAATCATTGCCTTTCATGATATAACTTCACATTTATTACTGCATTCTAATATGACATCCTATACTCAAGTTTTATAAAAAATACTACGCTATTTGTTATTGCCTTAACCTTGCTTCTAATTAGAATTTTCTAAAACCACTTCTTTGTCTTGCACATAAACGAAAACCGGTTTGGAAAACTGATATGAGAATAATACTTTGTATAAGTGCTTAAATATAATATAACATGAACTGAAATTTCATGGTATTTATCATTTCACTTACGCTAACTATCGCATATGCATATTAATCCTGATTTTCAAGGTAAATCATCATAGATAAATCCACTATCTCACTTGTTGGTAATAATCCACATTGAAAATTGAATTCAAAACATTACTTCATATAAATATGGAATAGGCCTTTTTAATGAAATGTCAGGCGAAGTATTTATCAAATAAGGCCAAATCACCCTATACTTGCATATGATGACATGCTTTAGCAAGATTAGCATTAACTCGAGGATGCACTATTCCCTTAGCTGCCTAAATGACACAAAAGAAAAATCAATGTCAATCAATGCAAACCTATCCCCATAGCTCAACAGGTCACCGCCTACGCCTCCAAGCCTAGCTAATTACACTGCTGGAAAGCAAAAATGGCACTCTTAATATTGAAAACAGTGAAACTGAACAAAAATGGGCAGGGGCAAGGATTTTAAAACAAATCTCAACTACACCAAAAAAAGGGTATGGCCTAAAATAAATATGAATTCCAAGATTCATCAAGGAGAATCCTATCTCGACCATTCGCAATTTACTTCCAATGGTCGTAAACCAAATCAAACCTGCGGTTAGTAGACAAGCAATGACAATCTCAGTATTGAGAACGGTGAAAATGCACTGGATGTAGGGATATTAGATGGTCTGAACCAGCTACCAAAACAAAGGAAACTGCACAAACGCAGTCCACTCCTTAGCCAATAACTGAAATGGACGTAGGGATATTAGACCGCCTGAACCAGTATAAAAATCTCTCTATGTTAATTATGTTAGCATGGCCACACTGGACGTAAGGATATTAGACGGTCTGGACCAGTAAAAAAACCATGCGCATTAATTGATAAGGTTGTAAATACATGACCCGACTTCACGGTTGAAACAATGGTCCACCCTCAAATAACGGGACAGACCGTGCCAAGTGCACGAATATGAAACTGCCCATAAACAAGGAGACAGGTCACACCAAACATGCAGCAAAACATGCATGTCGGAAGCTCAGTTCAGGATCCATGAACTGTGCTAGAAGTTAATCCAAAAAATGGCAAGGAAAAACAATGCATGGATTACCGCAGCCTACAGATCGGGTACAATTCCAGAAACTACATAAAGTTTGTCAGGTAAACAATAGAAACTAAGATCTATTCAAGTTAGTTAGTCCTACTTGTACTCGCTAAAAATATGCACATGATTATATGTTCCACACATTTCACCAGTTTCACAGGTAAGGATAAATAAAAAATAATCATCACATAAATTACATCAAAAGTCAATTTTTTTTAATCCATAGCAAAATAAAACTACATTAGAAATATGATTCGGGCTCAAAACAAGCATCACTTATGATTCTTTTGTGATGGTTACGTCTGTGGGCATCCTGCATAAAACACTGAGTAGAACTACCCCTTGTAGAATACAAAAGCCTAAAATTTTTGTTTGATGATAATAAACATATAAATATTCGTTTAAATGTATTTGTTGTTGTACTATTTTATTTTTCACATAATTAAATAAATATTTATTAAATAAAATAAAAAACTCAGAATTCAAAATTAGACAAATATTTTATTCAAACAAATATTTTATTACAAATTCGAATAGTACAAATTTAAGCTCCCACTATACATTTACACATTGTCAATTACAATACAATTTCAATTACAACGCGATTTTCAATATACAATTTTTCATACATGGTTCACGTCACTACATAATTCACTCAACACTCATATATGATCTTCAACTCGTTTCAGTCTGTATCCAGCATCTGAATTATCTGCAAAATAAACACTGACACGGTAAAATTGAAAAAATATATTTTGCAATGCAAAATGAAGTGTGTTTTGAAAATATTGTTTGCTTCAGTTATTTGGGTTGTTCGTCATCGTATTCTTTTAAATCATCATACACGAACAACCTGTGACATGCACAGTGTATCACTGTACATGCCACAAGGTCGTGCACACCGATATACACTTGCTTGTTAAAACTGCAGGGACAGGTGAGCACAAGGTCAAACCCGAGCCTAGGTTGGATTTAACTCGGGTGCAATATAAAAACAAAACATCACAGAATGATCATGTACAAAGCAGCTGGAACAAGACTCAATGCAACATGAAATCAAACCAGATCAGTGAAGCATGCAACTGCACCAGATCAAACCACACATGCAACTGGTCAAAGTGCTCAAATGTACAAAACTCAAAGGCAAGAACACAACATATAAACATTGGAGCATACACATGAACAGTGCAGACTCAAAGTGGTGAACCAGATCAACATTTCAACTCCACATGAAAAGCAAACTTGCTCAAGTTTGCAAAGCGTGCAGTTCAAACAAAGGCAATGGCCAGTGCACCACCAGTTCTACATATGTGAAGCCATGAACACACAATGGCAAAAACATGCTCATACTGGAGCCAGACTCAGGGATGATAACACCATAAAGACTCCAAGCAGAATCATAATGAAGACCAGTATGGATATGCAAGCATTCTACAAGTTCAGGCATCAAGTTCACCAAACAAAATGAACCAGTGATGCAACATGAAGAATTGATACCAGAGACTACAAGACCACAACAACGTGCATAGAGACTCAACAATGAATTGATCAGGAGCAAATTCATATGCAACCATGTATAAAGCAACCAGACTGGAAATGTGCAACAGTAAAGTCACATGCATACAACATGTAAACCAGTTCACAATGATATGCAGGCAGTTCCAAAATTGAACACCACACAATGTATCAGACAAACAGTGGCATGGCACAAAGGCACATACATACATGAAGATATTAAGACCTGACCGCATGGACACAGCAGTGAAAACTTCAAGTGGAATAGAACCAAGACTGCAGCAACTCACACATGAAATGACTCAACCAAAATAGACCAGCTCACATGAAAACCAAACACAGTAGTGGTGACAACAAGACCCCAATCACAAATGCATAACAGAAGGGACTCGAAGGACTGCAGACCAGTCGAAGCAATGCAAGTGCATCTAACCAGACCAAGTAGCATATAAGTAAAGACTCCAACCAAGCAATTCAACAACAGTTCAGTTCGAACAAGAACAAGGACAACAATGTGACAGTGTGTGTGGCAACAATAAAGCAATGGCATACAAATAGTGTTCAAAAATGAAAATAAACAGAAGCAGTAGGCCGAGATAAAAATCAACAGGAGTCAATCGTATTCATTTCAAATTCGTATGTATACCAACACGTCAGATGAACAAGTCTCAGAAAAATGGAACAGTGCATGACAATTCAAAATTCATCAAGTCATCACAAATTTCAAAATGCCGAAGTAATAGGAGCAAAAGAAGAAACCTACCCAAAGCAATGGAGCAAAATTCAAAATCATGGAATAACAAATACGAATTGAACAAGTTAGATTTATCTTAAGTATTCAAGCAAAATCGAACGGCCAAGCAAAAATCATCGAAGAATTCAAACGCAATTATACGAACGAAAATATAAGGTGTTCGAACCCTACAAATTAAACCCAAAATCATCATTGGCATTCATTGAGTTCAAGCATATCAAACAGAGAAATCAAAGCAAAATTCACATACCAAATTCTACTCAGTCGAACTCGAGAAATTGAAGTAGCCGAGTGAAGTCAAAGTCAGAAGTCGATTAACAAAGCAAAGCAAAGCAAAGCAAACTCCTTAAATCAATCGAATAATTATGAAGCGGCACTTCAATTTGAAGAACCCTAGCTTTTGGAAGAGGAATGAAGATAGTATCGGCTAGAGGATACGAACTTCTCTATTTGGGCTGCAATTATAAAAGAGGAAAGACGTCTTATTTTATTTACGATTGGGCCGGTCATATTATATTTAATATTGGGCTTAAGTTATTTAAACTAGGGTTTTGCTTTGTTTATTTTATTTTGTAATTTTTTCTATTTTAAATTGTGTAAATTCTAGTCGTGTGACTAGGGACAAACTACGGGGCGTAGTTTGAGAATTCGCAACTCAGTGGCTGAGTTATGGTAGAGTTTTAAGCGTAGAGTTAGGTTAGTCATTAGTGGGTGTCGCAAGTTTACGTGTGTAAGCGTCTGACTACTTAATTTCTAGTAGAAACCTTGGAGGCAGCACGTAGGTAGGTTACTTTCGAAGCTGGGTAAATCTGTGTGTGATCTCTACTGCATTATTTACTGTTATTGTTTTTATTTTCGCATTAATTTTTATTATTATTAGTATTACCTTATTCACCCCCCTCTAGGGTAAAAATGATCCTACAAGTGGTATCACAGCTAGGAACAAAAACCAATTTTTGTTTTAAAAATTAGATTTTTTAATGGCTTCTTTTAATAATGCTTTTGTTGAGGGTCAGTCCATAGTTAGACCACCCATGTTAAATGGTGAATATGCATATTGGAAAAATAGAATGAAATTTTTTCTGAAAACCATAGATGCATGGAATATTGTTGAGACGGGTTATAGGACACCAACAATAATGGTAGATAATCAAGAAGTCGAAAAACCTATGGATCAATGGACAGATCTCGAAAATAAACTACAAAATGCTAATGCTAAAGCTATGAATTATATTATTTGTTCATTTGATCAAATTGAATTTAATCGTGGCACAGGAAATATGCCGCACGCTTGAAGTGACTCATGAAGGAACCTCCCAAGTCAAAGAATCTCGCCTTGCCATGCTTAGTAGCGATTACGAGAACTTCACAATGACAAAGGATGAAAGTGTAAAAGAAATGTATGGACGACTTTCTAATCTTGTATACAAATCAAAATCTCTAGGAAGACCATACATAGAACTAGAAATAGTCCGAAAAATCCTCAGAATTCTTCCATGAAATTTTGAAGCAAAAGTGACTGCCATTCAAGAATCAAATGATCTGGAACAAATTAAAGTTGAAGAACTCATCGAAAATCTCACCACTTATGAGCTAGAAATCAAATTCAAGGAAGAACGCGAAGGAGGTGATATGCGAAAGAAATCAATAGCTCTCAAAGGAACAACTGAAAGTGAAGATGATGATGATGGAGCAGCTGAATTTGAACTTATAATAAAGAGATTCAAAAGGTGGAACCGCAAATATGGATATCATGCCCTAAATCAACAACTAAAGTACAAAATCGTCAAAGTTCTAGACAACTCAGAAGAGCAGGAGATCATTTGTCACAAGTGCAATAAACCTGGTCATATCAAGCCAAATTGTCCTTAAAATCAATTCAGCAAAGGAAAGAAACTGAAAAGGAGAAGTTTTGCAGCAACTTGGGATGAAAGTGATGAAAATGATAAAAGCACAGGTAGTGAGAGTGAAAGAGCAAATCTGTGTCTTCGAGGAGAAATAAGTGATAGCGATGATGACGAGCCAAGCAAGGTATCAAAACTTACTCACTCGCAATTACTTATATATTTTCATGAAGTAAATGGTTGTTTCAAAGGACTTAGGGAGAAGTACGCTAAAATTGAATCACAAAGAGATAGTTTGATAGTACTAAATAAGCAGCTTGATCAATTGGTTAAAAGTTATCGAAATAAGAGCCTTAAGTGTGATAAGTGTCCATCATTAGAAGAGGAAATAAAAAAATCAGAAATTAAAATTAAATCGCTTGAAAATGAAATTCTGATTTTGAAAGAAAGTGAAAATACTAGGAGAGAAAATTCTATTAAAAAGTGCACTTTGTTATTAAATGAAAATGAATCTCTCAAATCACAAGTCCAAGAATTGTCTACAACTTTAGGAAAATTCTCCAAAGGAGAAAGATCACTAAATATGCTATTAGGGAAACAAACAGTTAATATTGATAGACAAGGGCTTGGGTATACTCAATATGAAAGAGTTAGAAGTGAAACTAATCATGTAAACTCCAAGTGCACGATTTGTAGAAAAATTGGACACAATCACAACAATTGCTGGTATAGACCCAAACACACAAAAACCATACCAATTTGGGTTCCTAAAGGCACAAATGTAAAATCCTTTAAAGTCAAACAAATCTGGATGCCAAAAGGAACAAACATAGACTGTCTTGGTTCTACACAAACTTATTTTTCAAAATCTTTTGTCACTAACAATCATGGACCTATAAAAACAAATACGTCACAAAAAAATTTCCTCGTGTAGGTGTGTTGGTAGGCTAAGGAACAACAACAGTGGTACCTGGATTCCGGCTGTTCCAGGCACACGACGGGCGACAAATCAAAGTTCCTTAGCCTAGAGAAATACAAAGGTGGCAGAGTCAAAATGGACAACAAACGATGTATTAAATGTTGAAAATCTACACCATAATTTGATCAGCCTATAAGAGGAAAGGTGATCAAATGGGAAAGTTTTAAAAATCATCTTTTCATGCACTATAGTAATAGATATTGTTCTGTATTAGTTGATGATTACTCTAGATACACGTGGGTATACTTCTTTATCTTACTGCTTTTAAACAAGACACTACGTTCTCTGTTTGTTTATGTGCATGATTTCAGTAAAATCCAAAGGAATCGCATTTTAAAAACTGTAAAAGGATTATAAGGTATTTGTTGCACATCTCACGGTTTGGTCGTTATCTGATAACTTTGAGTTAAAGGGGTTTTTCAGATGTAGATTACGCTGGTTGTCTAGTTGATAGAAAAAGTACTAGTGAAACGTGTTTTATGTTGAGACATTCGTTAGTTGCATCATATTTTTAAAGAAAATATCTGCATAAAATTCATTTCAACTGATTTTCAATTGGCAGACATTTTTACGAAACCCCTTCTAGAAAATAGTTTTTTGTTGACTTCATCTCATTTTAGGCATTTTAGAAATTTGATTTTATATTTATTTTTGGATTTGATCTTAAATGAATATATTAACTAATGTGACTCCTTGCTAATTATCGAAAAGGAAAATAGTGACCGAAAAAATTTGACGAGTGTTGATATTAATCATACATTATGACTTGAGACGGTATATTTAGTAAATTTCTTTATAAATTTAAACCAAAATTTGTAATAACTTTTGTTGGTAAAAATTCCATGACCATCTCTATTTCTATCATATTTCTAACGACCATCACTCATCAAAAATCAATATAGTATGTCAAAATATGGTATCTAAACAGGAAATTATTCCTTTTTTAATTAACTAGCAGTAAAATTATCCAAAAGTACTCATTCTCATTTAAAAGTCCTCACGGTTATGCATGGGTGAAGTACGGAATCTTTGATTATGTGCTTTCATGCTCATTTAAAAGTCCTCACGGTTATGCATGTATGGAACACATATCAAAATTGATTATTAATTAGGCGAGTTGATTCTAATCCCATTTAAAAGTCCTCATGGTTATGCGTGGTTAGAAGATGCTTGAAATTCATTTTTTAATAAAAATTGGGAATACTACTAATCTCATTTAAAAGTCCTAATGGTTATACATGGTTAGTAAGTATTCAAATTCCTGTCATAAATATACAATAAATGGACACGACTATATGGTTTTCTATACCAATATCACCCCTATCACTCTAAAGTAGAATATGCGCCTAACAGAGTATTTATGATTTTTGTTTGATTTTTTATTGAAATTTAATATTTATACTCAATTAGGTATTAATATTGTATTAATGTCTATCACTTTATCTCTATTTTCTAACACTATTACTCTTTTGCTGATAACAAAAGGGGGAGAGAAGTTTAAGATTTTGGCAAGCATATTCTCATATAGGCTCATTGCATTTTTTTATTTTTTGCATTTTTTTCATGCATATGTGAAGGGAGAGCTTTGTTGTAGGGGGAGCATTCAAATAAGGGGAGATAATAGAATTCATCAAAACCAAATACATTTAATAGAGTCAAAATCTTAATATATGTTTGTTATTATCAAAAGGGGGAGATTGTAGAATACACTAGCCTATGATTTTTGTTTGATGATAATAAATATATATATATATATATATATTCGTTTAAATGTATTTGTTGTTGTACTATTTTATTTTTCACATAATTAAAAAAATTGTTGAATAAAACAAATAACTCAGAATTCAAAATTAAACAAATATTTTATTCAAAAATATATTTTATTACAAATTCGAATAGTACAAATTTAAGCTCTCACTATACATTTACACATTGTCAATTACAATACAATTTCAATTACAACACGTTTTTCAATATACAATTTTTCATACATGGTTCACCTCACTACATAATTCACTCAACACTCATATTTAATCTTCAACTCTGTTCCAGTCTGTATCCAGCATCTGAATTATCTACAAAATAAACACTGACATGGTAAAATTGAAAAAAAAATATTTTGCAATGCAAAATGAAGTGTGTGTTTTGAAAATATTGTTTGCTTCAGTTATTTGGGTTGTTCATCATCATATTCTTTTAAATCATCATACACGAACAACTTGTGACATGCACAGTGTATCACTGTACATGCCATAAGGTCATGCACACCGATATACACTTACTTGTTAAAACTGCAGGGACAGGTGAGCACAAGGTCAAACCCGAGCCTAGGCTAGATTCAACTCAGGTGCAATATAAAAACAAAACATCATAGAATGATCATGTACAAAGAAGTTGGAACAAGACTCAATGCAACATGAAATCGAACCAGATCAGTGAAGCATGCAACTGCACGAGATCAAACCACACATGCAACTGGTCAAAGTGCTCAAATGCACAAAACTCAAAGGCAAGAACACAACATATAAACATTGGAGCATACACATGAACAGTGCCGACTCAAAGTGGTGAACCAGATCAACATTTCAACTCCACATGAAAACCAAACTTGCTCAAGTTTGCAAAGCGTGCAGTTCAAACAAAGGCAATGGTCAGTGCACCACCAGTTCTACACATGTGAAGCCATGAACACACAGAGGCAAAAACATGCTCATACTGGAGCCAGACTCAGGGATGATAACACCATGAAGACTCCAAGCAGAATCATAATGAAGACCAGTATGGATATGCAAGCATTCTACAAGTTCATGCATCAAGTTCACCAAACAAAATGAACCAGTGATGCAACATGAAGAATTGATACTAGACACTACAAGACCACAACAACGTGCATACAGACTCAACAATGAATTGATCAGGAGCAAATTCATATGCAACCATGTATAAAGCAACCAGACTGGAAATGTGCAACAGCAAAGTCACATGCATACAACATGTAAACCAGTTCACAATGATATGCATGCAGTTCCAAAACTGAACAAGACCACCACACAATGTATCAAGCAAACAGTGGCACGGCACAAAGGCACATACATACATGAAGATATCAAGACCCGACCTCATGGACACAGCAGTGAAAACTTCAAGTGAAATCGAACCAAGACTGCAACAACTCACACATGAAATGACTCAACCAAAACAGACCAGCTCACATGAAAACCAAACACAGCAGTGGTGACAACAAGGCCCCAATCACAAATGCATAATAGAGGAGACTTGAAGAAATGCAGACCAGTCGAAGCAATGCAAGTGCATCTAACCAGACCAAGTAGCATACAAGTGAAGACTCCAACCAAGCAATTTAATAACAGTTCAGTTCGAACAAGAACAAGGATAGCAATGTGATAGTGTGTGTGACAACAAGTTGAATAAAGCAATGGCATACAAAGACATACAAGGCAGTGTTCAAAAAGGAAAATAAATAGAAGCAGTAGGCCAAGATAAAAATCAACAGAGGTCAATCGTATTCATTTCAAATTCATATGTATACCAACACGTCAGATGAACAAGTCTCAGAAAAATGGAACTGTGGATGACAAGTCAAAATTCGTCAAGTCATCACAAATTTCAAAATACCAAAGTAATAGGAGCAAAAGAAGAAACCGACCCAAAGCAACAGAGAAAAATTCAGAATCATGGAATAACAAATACGAATTGAACAAGACAGATTTATCACAAGTATTAAAGAAAAATCGAACGGCCAAGCAAAAATCACTAGAGAATTCAAACACAATTATACGAACGAAAATATAGGGTGTTCGAACCCTATAAATTTAACCCTAAATCATTATTGGCATTCGTCGAGTTCAAGCATATCAAACAGAGAAATCAAAGAAAAATTCACATACCAATTTCTATTCAGTCGAACTCGAGAAATTGAAGCAGCCGAGTGAAGTCAAAACCAGAAGTCGATTGACGAAGCAAAGCAAAGAAAAATCCTCAAATCAATCAAATAATTATCAAGCGGCACTTCAATTTGAAAAACCCTAGCTTTTGGAAGAGGAACGAAGATAGTATTGGCTAGAGGATACGAACTTCTCTATTTGGGCTGCAATTATAAAAGAGGAAAGACGTCTTATTTTTTTATGATTGGGCCGGTCATATTATATTTAATATTGGGCTTAAGTTATTTAAACTTGGGTTTTGCTTTGTTTATTTTATTTTGTAATTTTTTCTATTTTAAATTGTATAAATTCTAGTCGTGTGACTAGGAACAAACTACGAGGCGTAGTTTGAGAATTCGCAACTCAGTGGCTGAGTTGTGGTAGGGTTTTGAGCTTAGAGTTAGGTTAGTCATTAGCAGGTGTCGTAAGTTTATGTGTGTAAGCGTCTGACTACTTAATTTCTAGTAGAAACTTGGGGGCAGCATGTAGGCAGGTATTGCCGAAGCTGGGTGAATCTATGTGTCATCTCTACTGCATTATTTACTATTATTGTTTTTATTTCTGCATTAATTTTTATTATTAATGTATTGCCCTATTCACCCCCCTTCTAGGGTAAAAACGTTCCTACACCCCTAAGCTGAGGGGCGGGGGACAGATCATCTATCTCAGTAATAACAACTGATGAACGGTTAGAAGGAGTGTTGCTGAAAGTGACCCGAGGGTCATAAACAGCAACATCCCATGCATTCCTAACGTATTATGGGTCAGCAACGGAGTCCGCGCGATTATATAAAAATATTAAGTCAAGATTGGGCCAGAAGCATCTAAAAACATCAACTACGTGTTTCACAGCTATGTTAGCCATGACTCTCCTAACCCTTTTGTCGTGGAGATGCTCCACCTAAGAATCCCTTTCTAAACTACGTAAGGAGATAGTGGAAGCCTCGAATGGTGCATTAGCTAAACCTCGAACAGTGGCCTGCGAACTAGGCTGAGATTCCAAGGATGAAATTTTATTCTCAAGAACGTTTACATGCTCTATGGCCACCCTTCCGACCAGTTCGATCTCATCTAAAAGTTATTCTTTGGTCTTCTTTGCAGTTTGGGAATAAGAGCCGAAAAGCTCCTAAGCGGTGTACTTAACACATGAATTGCTACTCTTAGATGCATCTGATCCCTGTTGATAAACACGTTTTAACTCATTGAACTTGGACTCGTAATAGTTTTTCAAATTATTTTTCCACTTCAAGGCAGCATCAGGATCTGCCCCCAAGTGGAGGGGCAAGGGCACCACCAGGCCTCGATACTTCGCTTCATGCTAAGGGCATAGTAGGGTCGTCCACTGCACTAATCTGCTTTGCAATTTGTGGATCCAGCTCCATGACTTTACCTTCTAGGGCCTTGATCTCATCTGAATAAACGATCCTATATACATTCTTAGCATCTTTCAATAAACCTTCCAATTCAGCAATGCGACCCTGAGATAACTTGAGCTCCTTCTTTAACCCTTCTATTAAAAAACGTTATATAGTAATGCAAGCGTGTAGCCTTACGTTAGCCTACTTAGACTCTTTCAAATCCCGCTCATGTTCATTAAACTGGGTTGCGCGTGTGGCTTTAGGGTCTTTAATCAGAATTTCATAGTCCTCAATGGCTGTGAAAGAAGTAGGATCTTGCAAACAAGGAGCACGATGAGTGAAAATGGTGTAGTCTTCGAACAAGAAATGATCAGATAAGGGTCAATAAACAAACAAAAATAATAATAATAACCATAGGAACATTGGAGCACACATATGATATACCAAGTGTTTCATTTGAATAACAAGAAAATGATAAATAACACAACAAAGAATACATAAAATGATAGCACCATATTTTTCTTTGCGCCTAAGTCTATCTTTAAACCACAGTAGGTGGGGATGTCCTAAAGGAAAAGGTTTGCTTTCTAAAGTAGAGCCTCATTTGTGCAGTACTAAATCATAGAGTGCATCCTTTTCGTGAATGACTTGTGTAATTTCGAATAAAAGTCCCTAAGTATCTTTTTTTAATTGAGTAATAATCTGCTCCAATTCATTCTCCCTCCTATAAATCAAGGTCTTTCTCATCAATAATCTATCCACAACCTACCCTTCTAGAACCTTAAATTGTTGAATTAAACTACTTCCTTCACATGACTCTAGAAAACAGATGTAGCCAATATTTAATGTTTTTACCTGGAAGAGCAAAGCAGAAATTAAAACACTGAGTAACAAATGCACATAATGGTATTTTTATTAATAAACTTCGGTGTTTACAAAATGTTATCAGAATTAAGACATCCGTAGTATCACCGTAGAAAAAATATTTTCCAAACAAAGAAAGGAGAAATTTAACAACTAAAGAACTGGAGGTTTTAGATATTTACTTCTTCAACATCCATAGATCCCGAGGGAATCACCTTAGACTGCGCTTCCAAAGTAGTAGGTTCCTTGTTCCCATTGGAGTCACCGGATATAGTTTCAACCCGTTCCCCTAAGAGGAGGAACCGGGAAGATCATCACGCTCTCGAGCCATTTATGTCTGCAGTAGTCCTGAACCTCTTTGATCAGATGCGGCTCTTCCATAAAACTAAAATCAGTCTCTGGGTCCTCTACTTCAAGATTATTCGGGAAGAACTATTTCTTCAATTGAGCTTAAGCATTGTGAAGGACGTGGTGAGAGATTTTGTCTACTTCCTTTTCCGCTTTGGTAAGCTTAAGTATTGATCTGCTCATTTTCCTCTTCCGTCAAACGGCCTCATGTTCCATATAATAACCTTTTGGGAAGACGTCTCCAGTTGTGCTTTGTATTTAGCTTCTCTTTTTTTTCCCGCATCAATGTTCAAGGAGGTGACGTCTGAATCTCACCTCAACTTTGAAACTTTTTCCTGCATAGTAGTAAGGGCTAGCTCCAACTTATTGAGCCTATTATACAATTCCAGCCCAAAAGTGATAGCCTAAAAGCGCAAAACCATAATAAATAACTATACACTTGAAACTATAGTTAGATAAAAGAAACATTATAACATATTAACCTGAAAGCCATGATTGTGCAAGCCCGAGAAGATCTCTGCAAAAGGCAAGCTGGGGGCAGGTATCGGAGGGGAGATCAGTGCAGTAGTTGTCAATTAGCAAATGACCAATCTTCTCTACCAGATCAGACACTGCACCCTTCCCGGAATAACCAGGAAGCATGAGGAAGGCAGAAGCATATTAATAGGTGACACAATATTCACCGGATTTGAGGAAGGACCGCGAGGAGGGGGCGGAGGATCAGCCACCCTTATGCATAGTAAGGTCTTCTCCTTGTCTTTTCTTCTCACTTTTCTCTTTTTATTAAAAGCAGTAGCAAACGACAACATCGAATCTGCGCAGTACAATGGACAAAGTAAATATATGCGGATTTTTTTTTAATTTCTTTAACAACTCTAAATGGATGAAAAGGAACTAAAATATCTATATGAATATGTGTATACCACATGGAGCAGAAATGTCAAATGTAAAAATGGATATACAAAATTGATGAGGCCTGCACAGGAAATTATGCCCGAGCAGGAGTTCTTTAGTAAAAAATGTGACCCCTTGCGTGCATCAACAGTTAACTTCAATGCATCTTCCCCACACTGAGAAAACAATTCCTTTTCCTTTTTAGTAAAGTTGGGACGATCCGCTAAAAGAGAAGAAGATATAAATCAGTGCATAAAGGAAGTTAAAAGAAAAAGGAGAATGAAGAAAAGTGGGCACACTACTGGGTTCTTGGATGGAGGAGACGAAACCATCCAAATTAGAAACAAAAAAGAATTGTCCATCCAGCGATAAGTTTTACGAAAAGATGAGGAGAAAAGTGATTTTATGACCCGAGTATAATAAAATCCCGCGCATCCTAAAGAATGGTTCTCTTTTAGAGAATAGAAGAAATCCAATTCTCTATAAGAGGGAGGAGTCAAATTTTCAGCATACAAAATATATACACAAGTCAGGAGGTAATAGGAAATTAGAGCCAACTGAATAAGGGATAAGCCGAACATGGCAAGCCATTCCTTGAATAGGGGATGAAGAGGCAAATAAAGGCCATATCCAATATGCTCAGATGATATTGAAATATACCCATGGGAGGGGGCAAATGGATGCGATTAGAGGTTAAGGGAACTCTAAATTCGTAGCCGTTGAATCCAAAGCTAGCCAGAATCACTTCCACCTGATTATTCTCAAGAATGGCTGAAGGTAGTTCGATGAAGGAAGGGATACGATCAGAAGAACTAGGACGATCGTCGAAAGCCAATAATCACTAAACTGAGTAGAAGAATCGAATTACTTGCAAAATTAATGTAAATCAATCTTAAAACAAAAATAGGGTTTTCGTTGAAATAAGGAATCCCAACCAAATGTTTCTTCCATTAATTTGAAAATGAGATCATGTAGAAAGCCACTCAAACTTAAAAAGATTGCAAAAAAAATCCAAAATCAACTTAGTGGAAAAGTTAATGCTTGAAAATAAGTAAAGAAATCAAACTTACATATGTATTTGATCTTAATTTGGAAGGAAATATGAAATCAAAGTGTCTTGTATGAGTTTTCTACTTTTAGGACTGGTAAAGGAAGAAAAGGAGAAGAAGGATAAATATTTATAAGTAATCAAATGAAATCATGACCTTAAAATGATAAAGAATACTAAAAATCTCGATCGTTGAAACATTAAAGTGACAGTTGTCATGCACAAAAAACTAGAAATAAATAGTTTTGGGATCCGAAGCAGTCTACATCAGAACAGTTAGAAAAAGCAACCAACCATAAACGAAGTATTAAATACGAAATGAATGATAAAATGGGTCGAAAAGATGGGCACGAAGAGTGGCAAGTCCATACTCATTTACACGAGCGCAGACTTAGGGGGCAACTGATGTACCCATTTTTCGACTACTAAATAGACTACAAGGTTTATTACAAGACCGAGTTGCGCAGGCCTCGATTAACTAAACAAAGTGTCATGTGGCAGCCCTACTGAAGACTAGCTAAAAGTTCACCAAAAACCGTGTAGCGAAGTATTAAGTATAAAAAGACAGGGAAACCGCGCACCCGATATGCCTTAATCTACCATGTTTGCGCATGTACAATCAAAGGGCAAAAAATCATGTTCCCATAAAAAACAATCCCATATAACTTACAACATCGAATGACCGCTCTTAACCACGCATGAGATTCACATATTATATATATAAGTTGTAAAACGGTGCTAAGTGAGGGAGTAAAACTACTCCAGTCCACTAAACCGCATCAATTCACCGCATTTACATTTCATGGGCCATTTACTCAATCAAACACTGAGTGTAGAAGCATGCCATCTTAGTATGATAATCTAAATATCATCAATACCACATCAACAAGCCAAGGAAAGTAAAACAGATAAACTACGTTGTAAGAAAGTTAGATCACAACATACAAAGTCCAATAAGAACTGTGCCGCCATAACAACCTTTAATTCTACTACAGTTTCGCTTAATACTTAGCCCAATAAAACTAGGATGGTGGCACAAGATCTAAATAACTACAAGGTCTACGCCGCAATCTTGCATCATCATAACAAATCCATAAGGATGCTCCCGTAATCCTAATATGATGTTGAAATGATAAAGATGTGTTGCCATCTAGATTTGACAAAACTGCACCGCATATCTTAAATGATGCTTACTACATGCATAAAAGCCAAAGGAATGAAGTGGTAAAGTAAAACTATATTAGCACACAAGAAGATGTACGGCACTGCCCCACCCAAAACAACAACAAAGCACAAGGTTGAGGGCGATCAAAGCGAAAAGCTTCCTTACTTAGTAAATAAGATAGCGTCGTCATGATTAAGCTAAGTTGCACCAATTTATGAACTGAACCGAACATACAATGTCCTTCCAACAACTCGAAGCCCGAACAAGGCAAACTATGCTGAATATTCATCAACACTTGACTAAGTAAGGACGATGGCGGACTGCCCTCACTATATACTTCTACCTACCAACTACATCCCACACGAAGTGAAACCATTTAGAACCTTTAGCAAAATATTCTTTACTCAAGACTGTGATAAAGTCTGCACTTCTGAAACCATAGGCTATCCAGGTACATGACCTGCACAAGTACAGCGCACATCTTTCGTCGAAATCTACTCCTAATATTCCAAACAAGCCACAACAGAACACTGCATATACCAAATAGCCCAATAAACCCCAACACTATTCTTAATGCTTATACATTGCTAACACCTTCAGGTGCAGACCTACGCTGCACTTATTGAGGACTCCCTAAGCAGTATCAAGCAGACTTAAAAGTATTCCAATGGCTGCACACAGCGTCACACAAACAGTGATCCAGTACAGTCCCACACACTTGCAGGTAAACATCAATGATACAAGCGTCTGTCACCAATAACTTGTGCTGCCCAATACTATAAGCAGTTCAATGTAGAATCACATGAAGCAATCACTTTATAATTGTGATCCAACCTCTCTAACAAAGCATCAGCTCGACTCTAACTCTCTCCATTTTCAGAGCACTACTATTTAAACTTTGCACAACTAACAAAGGCAACTCAGAAGCCTATCGTCCCTCACACCATGAACATTCAACTCATTCAGATCTAAGTTTCCAACCTTAGTTTTGGGTGTTCCCGTCTTCAATTCAAGTTTCCCACCAATATCCAAAATCAACCGCTCAAATTATAGTTTCTCGCCAAAGACATATCAACAATCCATGCACGTCTAACAAACGAGATGGATGAATGACACATGGCATGATCCAAAGGTAGAGGTGAAGACAGCGGAAGAGGTATTATGGCGATCCACGTGAATTTCCACACTACAAATAAAAAAGACCATGTAGCAAGAAAGGGACTTTTCTTTTCTTTTTGGGATTTTTCCCCAAGGGGACATTTTCTATGTTTAACAAATCTGTATTTTATGCCATTGTAATATGAAATATATAAGAAAGGATTTGACCCGTGGATATAGGATTCCTTGAAATCCAAACCACGTAAATCCTCTTTGTCTTTTACTGCTTTCTGCATTTTTCACCTACCTTGTTTTCTGTGTTAAACTCTTATATGCTTTTATCTGAATCGAAAATGAATTCAGCTTGACATTTTAACAAATGGTTAAAATGCAATTACCTAATTATGAAAGCAATTAGCAACACAATTACTACATAAAGGCAAATTTAACATCATTTAAATTATTGATTCTTAATTGTGGAAATGATTCAAGCTCTAATTACTCTACAATCATTTGAGGTGTTGTGAAATAAAAATGTCATCAACACTTCAATTATTTACTCCGTCGGTCAACTCTCTTCAATGCAAACTATTTTATCATGTGGAACATTACAGAGTATATCTCTCGAATTCAAGTTCTGTTACAAATTGTATCGTGACGTTGTTATCATGTAACAATGTCATGTGATTCCCAATATTTGGAATCACCCACGACTCAGTTATAAATTTGGGCTTTTATTATATATACATTACTTTTATTGTAGCGCTATTCTAGTCAATGTAATTAGCCTTTTCATTGAATCACCCACAATTTCTTCTAATCAGAACATTTCCAACTTAAAGATTCTCAACTTCAACTTATTATTGACATATTATACTCAATATCACTTATGAAGTTTGAGTCTGAACACTCCTTTTGTCCTTCATAAGGAGTTCATTGTTTCTATAAACAATTCTCTAGTATTTCCTAAATATATGAGTACACCTCAAACAACCATTTACTGATATCAATTTAGATTTAATATTTGCTTCGTGTATTAAATACATAAACAAATCACGATCGTAGACAACATAACATGTATAATAATTCCTATTGCTAATGCATAAGCAATCCATCTTACATGTTCCGTATTAAACATTTTAGGGTGTCCTTGCATATTGTTTGAGACATTGCTAATATCATTTATACCTACTATAAAAGACATCATTCACAAATCCAATATCGAGTATTAAAAACAACTAAAGCCGATTCTAACACTAGTACATCGTTAACAATCAGTTGTGTGTTGTTTACTTATGATTTAGAAATATCTATGTACCTTTTAACATTCTTTCTTATGAACACATGCTTCCTCTGCATTTTGATTGATAATCAAACTATTTGATATTTCTATCAAAACACTTATTCAATTTCGATGTTTTTTGAATGATACTTTCCTATTTGTTCTCGGATTATATCTTAAAACTATCAAACTCAATATAGCTCCTACTAACTTCGAGACACTTTGGTTATTATGTGTAAATGGTTTAATCTAAATCATTATTTAGAATTTTCTATTTCAATACATACGTACCAAAACATAAAGGCATACACGCGAAAATTTTGTGAGTAAAATCCCAACCAACTTGAGCAAATCGATTGGTGATTCTATTACGTTAATTTCAACAATTGAAATTCACGGTAATTTTCTTATCAATGTGGCTCTCCATATTCCAACTGCATTTGTTTTTCCCTTAAAGACACATTTACGGCCAATGGATCATACTCTTCGGATACAACCATCAAAACCATATTTTGATAATGTATTTGGAATCTAATTTTGTAACGACCCTCTATTTTGCACTATTCGCATCCGCACATGTCGAACTTGAATAATTCAAAATACCGAATTGTTAATTTAAATTTGGCAAAACTGAGCATATACAGTAAATAAATAGAACACAGATCACAGACACAGAGTAATAGTATGCAGCGGAAATAAACGAGATAGTAGTTCATGAAGCTACTATATAAATATATAAGTTACATCAGAGTTAAACCAGATACAACGGAAGAGTAATACGATACATCAGATACAAATCAGAATACATCACTGGAATCATCAAATACTGAAAGCAGAATAGATGGCTGGATCTTCAAGCAAAGCTTCAACTCCGAAGGTGAGTCTCGAATACTGGTACACTCAGTCTGACCCGAGCGTAAAGCAAAACACAAAACACTCGAGTCAGGATTAACATTCTTATATCAATAAATCCAACTCAAGTGAAATAGCAATTGAAATACAAGTAACTCAAAGGATGTTTGGAATAACCATCCTTTAAGGATCCGTTAAACTATCTACTATGTAGTATTATACGATAAGTAGATAATGTCTATCAGTAATATAAGATATCAAAATAGTGTTAAGGCGTTACCATTATCCCCCTTAACACATTTTATATAAGCGTTATAGACTATACAACACTGTAAACTCCACCGTAAACTAGTGGGCTATCAGGGAGTACTTCATAGGTATAACACAAAACAAATCGTAGTGGTCGCGTATATAGGGATCCAAGTATGACAAGGCACATGAGGCAATACCCAAGGTAGTGAAACTACCGTTTGCCTGATCCGGACTGGTGAAAACGCATCGCCGCAGCGATCGCAACACCGCGAAACAACACTCCCAAAATAAAGGGTGCACCAATCGACAACAAGTAATGAGTAGTTTTCAAAGAAGTGTGTTCGCTCGAGGTAGCTAACCCTCATTTGGCCCGACACGACTCCTGTTTTAGTCATTTCCAATTTGACACAAGTGTCAAGGCTATCCATTATCGTTCTCTTTCTTCAGTCATCACGTACATCATTCCAACCACTTCATTCTGGATCATACTCCGCGTATAGTTATTAAAGTGGTATTCGGTTTAGACGGTGAGTATGTCCCTAACCGATTCCGGTCTCTTTAATAAATTTCGTGATTATTACACCGATTGGTCGCTTAATATATTTCAAAACCAAATCAAATACAATTTCAATTGGAATTTGCAAACCAACATTTCATTTCTCTTTCTAAATCAATTTCCATAATTTACGTTTCAAAACTTCCAAATTTATAATTTCAAAATCTTATAATTCAATTTCAATTTCCTTTTTAAAACAATTCAAATATTGATTCAAGTTCGTATGTAAGTTTCATTCCAAATCATTTAAATTAATTTAAGTTAACATTCAAATCAATTTTAAATTCCTTTATCGATTTCATTCAATATTCGTCAAGTAAATTTATCATTCAAAACAAATTCTATTTAATTTCCAGTTCATTAAATCAATTACTTAAGTTCAACTCCATTATATCAAAACTTACAAATTGCATTAAATTAAATTCATCAAATCAAATTCTTTACATTTCAAGTTTTACATTTATTTCAATAAAACACATTTTATTTCTTGTTAGAGAAATTCAATTTCACTTATTTATTTACTTAGTTACAATTTCAAAGCTCAATTAATAAAGAACTAAATTTCACTAATTAAAAAGTTCAATTTTAATTATCAAAGGATTCAATTTTATTTAATTATTAAATAATTCAATCTCATTAAATTATTAAATAATTTCAAAACTTAATTCAATAATTTCTTAATTAAACAACATTCTTCCATCAATTTCTTTATTAATATTTTGTTTTAGATTATTAAATATTCACATTTAAATTTCATTAAAATTCAATTTCCAACTTCGTTTCAAAACCATATTATTTATTCAAATAAAATCTTCATTTTATTTTTAAATCAAATTATTGACCAATCGGGTTTTTATTAAATTCTCTATCCTAGGTCAAAGTTTAATTTGGGTATTTATCATTTCAACCCGATTCCATTCCAATTCAAAAATCAAAGCATAACAAAGGGAACTTGCAGTGTGATAACTGGGATGGTGTCAAAGTAAATAAACAAGCAATAACAACAATCAATAACAACAATCCAATAATTAATTCAAATAATCCCGAAATAATCGTGTTAATTCACATTGTTGTTTGTGCAAATTAATATAATTATTTCTAGAATCTACACTATCATTTCATGTAGACTAAAGATCATTACACTAAATATTTTTACGGTTCTTCACTTGTCATTCATTATTCAAATTTATACTACATAAACATACATTCAATGGTTCAAGGTGTAGTTACATTATTTCTACGTGTCAGTTTATTTAACATTTAAAGGGGTCATATTATACACATTTAACTATCCTATATCAAGTTCAATTGCATACAATTTATCACTTTAACATTAACAATTTAACGTCCAATATAAACATCAACAATCAATCAATTATCAGCCAAACTATATTATCATCACATGAATATTTAACAGATAATGGTGTTAGATGTCACAGGTGAACTGATACAGGTAATAGCATATATAACAGTGTAAATAGCTAACAACAGTATATTTCAATTGTCGTTTCAATTGAAATCAAATTTAATAAATAAAAGAACATTAATCGTGAGTGATTGCTCACCTTTCAAGGCTAGAGAATTTGTCATAGAAATGAGCTACGAATTCAGAGCAAAGTGAGATGGACACGCATTCGATATAGAAAACCAAACACGATGGCGAAGCTGATAAATAAGAATTTGCGAAACAAATCAGAAATGGAACGATGAGGCTAAAAGGTATAAGTGGACTTATAAATATCACTGTATACAACTCTATGTATAAATATCCAGTCATATTCTAAATTTTAAACATACGTTAAACTAAATATACATATCTTTCAAAATCGTCGTTTTAACTAAACTCAAATATTAAAGTCAAGCTTATGTATATAAGACTTATGAAATCGACCATCAAACCGAAAGTTTAAAGACTGATAAAATATAACACTATATGTTATATTTAAAACAATTTTTATTATGGCTTAGCATTTACAAAATTGTCTTAAATCCAAAATAGTATAAATATAATAGTGTAAAACATCATACTTTTTTTTTTGAAAACCGCAAAACAACCCAAACAATATAGGATACAGTAAAACATAACTTATATATATTTTAAAACAATGTACGGTAAAGAAGGTTGTAACCACATTTATATATACACCCAAATTAAACATATCAAAAATACAAAAGCTTATAAAATAAACTTTATAAATTTCTATAATAAAGCTCAATGGAATACAAAACTGTATAATTGATTTATAACTTAAATTCATACATATTTCAAAATCAAAATCAGTATATAACTGACATAGTAATATATAACATATGCATACACTCAATAGACTAATATAACTTATATACCTATATGTACAAACACTATGCAACACTATATAACTTTGTACATAATATATATATATATAATACCTTATTGAATGGTTATAAACTAATGTATGTACATAAAATTTATATATAAACCAACTTAATTACAATATAAACAAAACTTCAACAAATTACACTGTTCAAATCACATTTTATAAACTACTATATATAACATCTTACTTTAAAACAAATGTGACATATATATAATAACATGTACAGGTAAATAACTTATACAACATAAAGCTAGTGTACAGACGAAGGCAGAAACATTTATATAAAGTAACAATAAACTATATATAAAAGGAACATGTACATTATAAGCATCAAAAGATAATAATATACATAAACTTGCTTACATAGCTAACAGCAATATAAAATCAGTTTATGGGCAAGTACATATAACTTATACAGCCAAAAACTTTTTATATATAATTATATTTATTTGTATATATACTCACCAAAATCAATATATAACCACAGTTACCTATAAAGTTTTATACATAACAACTATCAGACTTTACATCCTATGTACAAGCTTAAATATGAATATATATATGAATATAAACTTAAAATATATCACATAAATTTTAACTTAAAGTTTTAACATAAATATATATATATATATACCCGAACTCGCTGTGCTTGAGAGCCGGAGGTGGAGGAGGGGAAAAGAGGCTGCTGAGCACGGTGATGAAGAGGAAAGAAGGTACGTCGTGCTGTAGTGGGTGTTCGGGAGTGAGGAGGAGGAAGAAGAAGGCGAGCACGGCTAGGCGGTTGTGGTGGGCTTAGCAGAGTAGTTGAGGCCGGAAATATAAGAGAGAGGGGTGAACGGTGGTCGGGTTGATGCTGGGTGCCGTGGTTCTGTGTGAGGCGGGTTGGCGAAGGAGATCTAGGTGTGAGCGTTGCTTGGGTGGAAGGCAGCCACGCCTGGGTTTAGAGATGGTGGGCGAACGAGGGAAGATGTGAGAGGCTCGGCTCTAGGCGAAGTATGGGTTGCGGCCGAAGGTAAGGTGAAGGAGTGTGGTCAATGATGGGGAAGGCTAAGGCGGACAAGGCTGCTACGTTGCGGAGAGCGAGGCTGTGAAGGAAGATGGGTCGCGTTGTGAGGTTAGAGGGGATGGGCGCTAGGGTGATCGGCTATGGTGATAGTGTTTGTTATCGGAGGATGTGGGTTGTGATGTGATGAGTGCGGAGGAGTGGAGTGGCCAGTCGGGTTATCGGATCTGTTGTGAAAAAGAATGAAGGAAGGTTGGATATGATGGGTCAGAGGATAAGGCGAAGGGATGGATGATGGAATCTGCGTCGGAGCTAAGGCGGGTGAGTATGATGTATGGCGGAGCTCTAGAGCATATTGGCTGAGAGTGGAGGGACAGATGAGCAAGCAAGAGGAAAGTATGAGGAAATGTGGCCATCAAAGGAGGAGTAGTTTTCTGAAGACGTGAAAGAATAGTAAGTAAATTGAAAATGAATTGATACGTTTGATTTTATTTTTTTAACCTTTCCTAAATTTTCAACGATAAATTTTTCTTTGAACTACGAAAAGCCACTCACATTCCAAGTCTCACCAACAAACTTCCAACTACTGAATTAATGCACGGCAGCAATAAATTTACAAATTTTTGAATGGGTACAAATTGTTTTAGTTTGGGCTGAATACGGTTTAACCGGTCCGTCTGAAACGGTTAAATCAACGCAATGGATTACTTCGAACTTCGATTTGCATAATGAATATACCGTTTTGATCAGCGCGACGATGCGCTTCCAACGGTACACAGATAATCATGTTACGATTTAATTATAAAAATTCGAATTTTCCACAAGCGGAAAGTGCAGCAAAAACGCAGAAAAATAAGATCGACGGAGCCAAAGAAGTCTGAATTTTGAAAAACGAAAAATGACGCCTTGCTCAGAAGATGGTTTAGAATTTTTCTATGTAAAAATATTCAGGTTTTGAAAACGTTTTATTTTCATCGATTACTAACCAATTTAAATTAAAATAATTTATGCACGAAATTAACTTTCATATTTTCGGACGAAAATTTACCAGTTGCTATGTTTAACTAGGCGCATTCCAAATGTAAATTTATATTCCAAAATTTTATCGCTTAAAATTCCACGAAATTTCAAATAATAACGTTATTAAAACCGGTTAAATTTACGGGTCGTTACAAATTTGGATTTATGCATCATACCATATCATAGAGTCAATACTTTTAATGGTTTATGTTTGCGCCAAAATTGGTCACAAACCCCAGAAGTAGTGAAAGCACCAATGCTTACACACAAATCATCGATATCCAAACTCAGATCTCAGATCCAGATAAAATAGAGAATAAAAATGAAGAAATAGCAAAATTAAAATGAGCTAGAAAGCAAAGAACACAGGTTTATAGTGGTTCGGCTATCTTCGGCCTACATCCACTTTGAATTAATCCTTTTATTCCTTTTATACTATGATTACAATTGCAAGCCTTTGAAATCAATAACAAAAATGGAAGAGTTTTGCGTAGAAAAGCAGAAGAAGATTCATTTTTAGTTGCTATAGAGCTGTTGTTTATAGGTGCAGATCTGAAAATATCCGCCCCAAAACCTAGAATACTTCTTCTCATGCGTAGGTGGGCCCACGTGATCGATCTGAAGTGATTTGGGACCGATCCACATGGATTCTGTATCGATCAAGAACCACTTCAAACGAGTCGAGATCGATCATGAACATTCTTGAGTGAATAAGCAAGCCTCTGTGAAAATTTTGTGATGTTTGGACCAGTAGTTTGTGAGTTATGATCGATCCAAATTTGTATTTTGCAAGTAGGATAGAACCTTCGTATCGATTGAGAATCATACTTCGTATCCATAGTCTGCATGTTGCCTTCTTCGTATCCATCAGCCGCTTCCCTTTTAGTATCGATCAGCCACTGCCTTTCGTATCCGTCCCTTGCACCCATCTTCGTATCGATCCCAAGTGTGTCCTTCGTATCGATCACTTATTTATCGATACGAAGTGCTTTCCACTATAACCATTGCCTCATATTGATCCAAGCTCCCTTTCTTCGTATCGATCTCAATGGATACGAATGCTTTGATATAGTTATATCGATCTGAAGTATATGTTAGTCCATGAGATGATGGTTTTGATAACAACAACCTTAGAATAGATTATAAAATATAAATACTAACATTACAAGTTTAGATATATATGTATATGCAGGATCTAACCATGCAGGTATCAAGAATGAAGACTGTACAGTATAGAGATTCAATATATAGAGATAGAAGACTCATGAGTATCAAGATTATCAAGAGTTCAAGATTTCAAGGTTAAGTTTGTTTTATTAGGAATATTTATTAAAACTCATAGAAAAGCACTGGCATCTTAATATCCAATTTATTCGTGGAATGGAATCCACTTCAAGCCCGTTAAATGGATGGAACCCTAAGTAGGATGGAACCTACGAAAAATCTAGTGGAACATCTTTTTGTATCCACTTACTTTTATTTCAAAATGATTTTACAAAATTATCTTGTTTTCAAAATGATTTCAAAACTTTCCTTTTAAAAGATTCAAAACTCTCTATCCTGATTTTAAATAATTTTAGCCTAAAAAACATCTTTAATTTCAAAGTCAAATTACTCCTGATTTTAAACTATCTTCAAATAATATATTTAACTTTTAAATATTTATACTTAGATTTAAATATAAAATTATAGTTAAATTATGTATATATTGTTCTTTATATTTACTTATGTATTTTAACTATAGTTAAGTATATTTATAAAGTTTAAAATAATTTTAATATAAGATAGAGGTTATTTTCAAAGAAAATCAAAACACCAAAAATCTCTTTGGGATGTCGACATGTCCAAGTACCCCATGTCGACATAATGTCAGTTGGTTTCAAAATTCAAATTTCAAAAGAAGTGTCTATTCGCCATAACTCTTCATGAATGGTCATGGCTGTTGCTCTTCTATAAATAGGGGTCAGTTTCAACGAATTTTTAATCACTTTTTTCTGGTTTTCACTCCTCTTCTTCTTCCACATTTCTTAATACAAAATCATACCATTACTTTGCCGAAATCAAAATCGAATCATACTCGATTACTTCTAGTGTGATTCTCCATCACTATCTCTACAAAGTTCTCAGTGCTATTCAGAGTTATAGACTTCTTTGTAATCTATTAGCGAGAAAAGGTGTGATTGTAGCCTTGGAAATCAATCAAAAGGGAAAATGTGTGATTGTAGCCTTGGAAATCAATCAAAAGGTAAAAGGTGTGATTGTAGCCCTGGAAATCAATTGGGTGAACTGGTTGCCCCGGAAATCAAGTATCTCTACCCAGAGGATTGTTATTCTGGAGGGTGTACCTCGTAGCCTTGAAACCGAGGGTTGTAATTGTTGAATTGATCTTGAAAGGAAATCCGTAATTAGTTGTGCAGGACTGGATGTAGGGTAACTCCGAACCAGTATAAAATCCGGTGTGTTCTTTCCTTTACTGCTTTTACTTTATATTTGCATCTGTGTTTGATTCTGTGTTCATATCTATGTCTGATTAGTGTATACATTGTTAACAAATTAAGATAAATTCAAAAGGATTAACAAATTTCTTAAAACACTATTCACCCCCCCTCTAGTGTTAATTCTAGCCTTAAGATCCTTAATCCGCATATCTCACAGTATATAGCCACATCCACCTTGATTGATACGTAGTGATTGATACGAACCAGTTTTCCATAAACCTTGATCCATCCATAACTCGAGCATACGAACTCCGTTGGACATGAAATTTGAAATGCAGCCTCTCCAAGCCTTGTTTATCATTTTATATCGATCCCACCTTGATTGGAGCTTGGTCCAATTTTGACGGTATCGATCATAGCCTTGTTTCCAATCGATCTCCAATCCCGATATCCATCCTTTTTAGCCAGTTTGTTGATATCCCGGCATTGTCCAAAAGGTGGGGTAACATTTGCCCCCCAAAACATGCCTTGTGGTAAGAAGGCGTGTTTTGAACAGCTTTAAATCCAACATCCAAAGTCCATATAACATTCATAGCCATATAATATGATCCATAATCCAATCCATTACCAAACCATTCCATCCTAGTGCTATATCCATAGCCACATCCTTATCCAAATCCGCGACTGTTTTGAGTCGATATTCAGCTCTGAATCCAATAACCAAATACTTAGCCAATTCCATATCCATCCGAACCCGACAACCGAGTTCTAATCCATTCGTATCCAGTAATCCATAACCTTTTCGGGTCGATATCCAAATCCAGGACCGCTCCGGGCCCTTAGCCAAATCCTTAGCCATTCGAGGTTGAAATTTAAATCCATAACCTTTTACGGTTCTTGCCAAGTGTAATTCACACTCGACGACCCGTGTTCAGCAATGCCTTGATGTCCCTGGTTCAGTGTCCCTAAATGCCGAGTAATGCCGTGGCTTAAGTCCTAAGCCGAATCCCGGTCGCTCCGGGACTTTGCCAAGCATAGTCCACATATCAGCTATATCTGTCAAGTATAAGGGAAACACCGGGCTATAACCTCCTCTGATGCCCCCAGCACTTCCATATGTCTTGTGTACCTCATCAAATGGTCGGTGGGATCCGTCTTACCATTGTATACTTCCAGAGTAGGCAGCTTGAAATCTAGTGGATTCCTAGCCATCCTGATATTACGAGTAAACAGACTTTTGTTTACTGCTTCCAAATCCCTGTTTGTCAAACCTCCACGAATAGTACGCCTGATAATGTCAGCTAGTCCAGTGTTATCTACCAAGGGTTGCCCCTCATCTCCATTTCCTAACTACCCTCCAAGTCCTCGAGGGAATTCTGGTACAAACTCCTCATCATGCATTCTTGTATTCCTATTGGCGCCGGGCTACGCAGCATCATATGGTATCCCTCCATGGATTGGTCTAGCATTACCCGGTGGTGTGCCCCCGAGTCTAGGTCCATCCAGATTGATTGTTGTTTGTCGATTGGGGGATGCCACCTACTGAACCACTCCATCTACTTGCTTGTTGAGCCCTTCTGATCCAGCTCCATGGATCTGAGCTCCTGCTGTTACTACCTGTCCAAATTGTCTGAGAAGGGTCTATATCATCTCCTCTTGACTTTTCATCAACTACTCCTGCATGGAATCCATCATAGTCTGCATCTCATCCCTAGTGATGTAGTTGGATGCCTAATCTGATCTAGCTCCGGAGGAAGCTTCTTGACTTCCCTCTCGATTGCTCCTTTCTATCACCTGTCTCCTTGTTGATGGCCTAACCATGGTTCCTCCTAGATTCAATCCCTCAGCTTTCCAACTCTGAACTCCAAGTCCGGTATAGCAAGTGTTGGTACTTCTAAGTGAAAGCACCAAAGCGTTTGCACCAATTGGTTACAAACCCCAAAAGTAGTGAAAGCACCAGTGTTTACACACGAATCCTCGATATCCAAACACAGATCTCAGATCCAGATAAAGTAGAGAATAAAAATGAAGAAATAACAAAATTAAAATGAGCAAGAAAAAAAAGAACACAAGGTTTATAGTGGTTCGGCTATCTCCGGCCTACGTCCACTTTAAATTAATCCTTTTATTCCTTTTATACTGTGAATACAGTTGCAAGCCTTTGAAATCAATAACAAAAATGGCAGAGTTTTGCCTAGAAAAGCAGAAGAAGATCCCTTTTTAGTTGCCATAGAGCTGCTGTTTATAGGTGCAGATCTGAAAATATCCACCCCAAAACCTAGAATACCTCTTCTCATGCGCAGGTGGGCCCACATGATCGATCTGGAGTGATTTGGGATCGATCCCCGATCGTTCCACATAGATTTCGTATCGATCAAGAACCACTCCAAACGAGCCAAGATTGATCATGAACATTCTTGAGTAAAAAAGCAAGCCTCTGTGAAAATTTCGTGATGTTTGGACCAGTAGTTTGTGAGTTATGATCGATCCAAGTTTGTATTTTGCAAGTAAGCTGGAACCTTTGTATCGATCGAGAATCATACTTCGTATCCATAGTTTGCATGCTGCCTTCTTCGTATCCATCGGCCGCTTTCCTTTCTATATCGATCAGTCGATGCCTTTCGTATCCATCTATTGCACCCATATTCGTATCGATCCCAAGTGTGTCCTTCGTATCGATCACTTATTGATCGACACGAAGTGCTTTCCCCTGTAACCATTGCCTCGTAACGATCCAAGCTCCCTTTCTTCATATCGATCTCGATGGATACGAACGCTTTGATACAGTTGTATCGATCTAAAGTATGTAGCCACATCTACCTTGATCGATACGAAGTGATCGATACGAACCAGTTTTCCATGAACCTTGATCCATCCATAACTCAAGCATATGAACTCCGTTTGACATGAAATTTGAAATGCAGCCTCTACAAGCCTTGTTTATCATTTCCTATCGATCTCACCTTGATTGGAGCTAGGTCCAATTTTGACGGTATCGATCATAGCCTTGTTTCCAATCGATCTCCAATCCTGATATCCATCCTTTTTAGCCAATTGTTGATATCCCGGCCTTGTCCAAAAGGCGGGGTAGCATTTGCCCCCTAAAACATGCCTTGTGGTAAGAAGACGTGTTTTGAATAGCTTTAAATCCAACATCTAAAGTCCATATTACATTCATAGCCATATCATCCGATCCATAATCCAATCCATTACCAAGCCATTCCATCCTAGTGCTATATCCATAGCCACATCCTTATCCAAATCCGTGACTGTTCTGAGTCGATATCCAGCTCCGAATCCAATAACCAAATCCTTAGCCAATTCCATATCCATCCGAACTCGACAACTGAGTTCTAATCCATCCGTATCCAGTAATCAATAACCAAATCCATAACCTTTCTGGGTCGATATCCAAATCCGGGACCGCTCCGGGCCCTTAGCCAAATCCTTAGCCATTCGAGGCCGAAATACGAATCCACAACCTCTTAGGGTTCTTGCCAAGCATAATCCACACTCGACGACCCGTGTTCAGCAATGCCTTGATGTCCCTGGTTCAGTGTCCCTGAACGCCGAGTAATGCCGTGGCTTAAGTCCTAAGCCGAATCCCGGTCGCTCCGGGCCTTTGCCGAGCATAGTCCATACTCAACGACCTGAAATACCAAATGACAGATAATATAGGGCCTAAGTCCTTGGCTGAATCATGGTCTCTCCGGACCCTTGTCGATCATAGTCCATACTCGACGACCTGAATAAGTCGATCCGCCACATTCGGATGGAGCGACCTATCCCTTGTCGGGCACAATCCATACTCGACGACCTTTTACCAAAAACCATATAAAAATCCATCCAAAATCCAATCTGAAACCTAGATTAAATCAGAAAACCAAGAATCCATATCAAAAATCTAAACCAAAAGGCAGATGTCCAAACCAGAATCCAAATCAGAAAACCAACAAAACCAAGAGTCTAAACCGAACTCCAAAACCAAACCAGAAAAAAGAAAATGTCCAAAACAGAAGAAAAAAAAGGTCTCACAAACTAGAGCACCGCGGTTTATCGTCATCTCAGAGCATGCCTAGGGGCTATTTCCATCCCCGTACATGAGTAAGTGACTTAGCCGTCTGCCCAAAGTTTGCTACTTATTTCATACTATCCCGATTAATCGATGACCAATCGACCATCATTCTTGGGTCTCGCGCCATCGTCGTTTGAGGTAGACGGTGGCTGCTCCTATTCCACTGCCGCATTTCGAGTTCCGACATATTGCCGCAACTGACCATTCCTTACATGCTCCTCGATTATATCCTTTAGATTCCTGCAGCTATTGGTATCATGCCCATCCAGGTCATGAAAGAGACAGTGCCTTCCCGATGCCCTCTCGCGTTCCAAGGGTTCCCTCCTTGCCGGCCTTCGATAAGGAAGGCGATCTCGAGTTTCCATGTATATCCATTCCAATGTCTCGTTTAATCCTGTGTAAGTGGAGAATTTTGGTTCTCCCCACCGCTTCCTTGCTCTACCTGAATCGTTATCTGACTTCCTCTTCCCTTTATCATTATCCTTACCTGAGCTTTCACCGGATGGTTCTCCTTCCTTAACCATGTTTACTTCCTTTAGTTTCATATCCAAACATGCATCCTCTGGTCGAAGAAATCTCTCGGCTTCATGAAAGAATTCCTCGAAATCCATTGGTGGATCCCGTATCAATGATACCTTGAAATCCGAGTTATCCCTGACTCCTGACACTACCGCCATTAGAACCATTGATGGATCCGGCCGATCCACCAAAGCAAATGCCACATTAAATCGGGTTAAGAAAGTCCTGAGCGATTCTCCCATCCTTTGTTTCACTGATGTCAGTGTCATCACATTCTTCGGTCTTTTGATATGAACCCAAAACTCCTTCAAAAACCTGTCCACCAATTCTGTCCATGTTCTAATAGATCCATCTTCCAACTGCCTAAACCACATAGTAGCTATATTTGTTAAGTATAAGGGAAACATCGGGCCATAACCTCCTTTGATGCCCCCAGCGCTTCCATATGTCTTGTGTACCTCATTAAATGGTCGGTGGGATCCGTCTTACCATTGTATACTTCCAGAGTAGGCAGCTTGAAATCTGGTGGATTCCTAGCCATCCTGATATTACGGGTAAACGGACTTTTGTTTACTCCTTCCAGATCCCTGTTTGTCAGACCTCCACGAATAGTTTGCCTGATAATGTCAACTAATCCAGTGTTATCTACCAAGGGTTGCCCCCCATCTCCATTTCCTAACTGCCCTCCAAGTCCTCGAGGGAATTATGGTACATACTCCTCATCATGCATTCTTGAATTCCTGATTGCGCCGGGCTATGCAGCGTCATCTGGTATCCCTCCATGGATTGGACCAGCATTACCCGGTGGTGTGTCCTCGAGTCTAGGTCCATCCAGATTGATTTCTGTTTGTCGATTGGGGGCTTCCCCTGCTGAACCACTCCATCTGCTTGCCTGTTGAGTCCTTCTGATCCAGCTCCATGGATCTAAGCTCCTACAGCTTCTGTTGTTCCTGGCTGTCCAAACTGTCTGAGAATGGTCTACATCATCTCCTCTTGCCTTTTCATCAAGTGATCCTGCATGGAATCCATCATAGTCATCATCTCATCCCTAGTGATGTAGATGGAGTCTTGATCTAATCCAACTCTGGAGGAAGCCTCTTGACTTCCCTCTCGATTGCTCCTTTCTGTCACCTGTCTCCTTGTCGATGGCCTAACCATGGTTCCTCCTAGATCCAATCCCTCGTCTTTCCAACTCTGAACTCCAAGTCCGGTATAGCGAGTGCTAGTCCTTCTCGGTGAAAGCACCAAAGTGTTTATGCCAAAATCGGTCTCAAACCCCAGAAGTAGTGAAAACACCAGTGTTTACACACAAATCCTCGATATCCAAACACAGGTCTCAGATCCAGATAAAGTAGAGAATAAAAATGAAGAAATAGCAAAATTAAAATGAGCAAGAAATCAAAGAACATAAGGTTTATAGTGATTCGGCTATCTCCGACCTACGTCCACTTTGAATTAATCCTTTTATTCCTTTTATACTGTGATTACAGTTGCAAGCCTTTGAAATCAATAAAAAAATGGCAGAGTTTTGCCTAGAAAAGCAGAAGAAGATCTCTTTTTAGTTGCCATAGAGCTGTTGTTTATAGGTGCAGATCTGAAAATAACCGCCCAAAAACTTAGAATACCTCTTCTCATGAGCAGGTGGGCCCACATGATCGATCTGGAGTGATTAGGGATCGATCCCCGATCGATCCACATGGATTTCGTATCGATCAAGAACCACTCCAAATGAGCCGAGATCGATCATGAACATTCTTCAGTGAATAAGCAAGCCTCTGTGAAAATTTCGTGATGTTTGGATCTGTAGTTTGTGAGTTATGATCGATCCAAGTTTGTATTTTGCAAGTAGGCTGGAACCTTCGTATCGATCGAGAATCATACTTCGTATCCATAGTCTGCCTGCTGCCTTCTTCGTATCCATCAACCACTTCCCTTTTTGTATTGATTAGCCGCTGCCTTTCGTATCCATCCCTTGCACCCATCTTCGTATCGATCCCAAGTGTGTCCTTCGTATCGATCACTTATTAATCGATACGAAGTGCTTTCCCTTGTAACCATTGCCTAGTATCGATCCAAGCTCCCTTTCTTTGTATCGATCTCGATGGATATGAATGATTTGATATAGTTGTATCGATCTGAAGTATATAGCCATATCCACCTTGATCGATACGAACCAGTTTTCCATGAACCTTAATCCAACCATAACTCGAGCATACGAACTTCGTTTGACATGAAATTTGAAATGCGGCCTTTCCAAGCCTTGTTTATCATTTCCTATCGATCCCACCTTGATTGGAGCTTGGGCCAATTTTGACGGTATCGATCATAGCCTTGTTTCCAATCGCTCCAATCCTAATATCCATCCTTTTTAGCCAGTTTGTCGATATCCCGGCCTTGTCCAAAAGGCGGGGTGACAGTTTAATTAAACAACCAAGGATTATTTATTTTTGAAATTGATAAGAAACTCACATTTTCTTTTTAATGTACAATAATACTCATTAGACATTCTAATGTATTCGCGTCCGTTTAGGTTTGTTCAATTTTTTCCATCCTTTGTAATCGGTTTTATCATTGGACTGTATCCAAATTCATTTTATACCAATAATTTTTTAAAGAAATTCATTCGCTACGAAGTAGGTATTTCTTGAAACAACAATTGTTTCTTGATGCAATGGAACGGGCGTTCATAAGCATTTCATATTTTGCCTTATATAAACCGATTTTTCATTAGTTCACAATATATTTATGTCCACAACGTAAATTAGTCGTCTAATGGCTATTATTCCCAAAATTCTCTTGGGATGATACATACAAGATCCCTTACATACAATTATTACGCGTAGTCTTTTAACTCGCACAACTAGCCAACTCCTTGGCCTAGGATAACTAGGGGTTTCTTATAAACCCTTATCTCTTATGGTTTTGTAAACTTCTTTGGTGATGTTAATTTTAAACTTGTGTATTACTCTTAAGTACACACCCTATAGACAGAGTTTAACTCAATTTCACTCATCATTAAAGTGCTTTGTCGAACAAAGTTCGATTGCTCATTTCCAAAACAACATTATGTATTATAGGGAGGAGTGACCTTTGAGACTGAATCTTTATGCATATTAGGTACATATGGAACTCTTTCCAATATATTAATGATTCAATCAAATCGAATTATTTAGGGTTGCATGTTATATTATTTACTTTCATTTTACATTCTATGAGGTTATCATATACTTAAGCATGCATATCAAATACACATGTTCATGTCTGTGATAACTCATTAGTGAATATGATAAAGTATGTGGGACCACTTTAGTATTAACAGACTTACGATTACATACATCTATATATATTAATCCGAAGTGTTCATCAATTCTTATGACATTTTCACTCAATGGGTGCTTTGCCCTTAATTATCTGAGATATAATTAACTAGTATCATATGATTCATATCCATATAATAAAAATTATTTCTCAAACTATTGCTTAGTCTATGACTCCAAAATAATTGTAAATAATTTTATATACTTTAGTATTTTCCAATGTACCAATTTTGTTATGAAAACAAATACCACATTATAGCTTTATTTCATAACGATATTCATAATATTCACATTAAAATATAACTATGTTTATTTTTCAGTCAACACAAAAAAGTAGTCATTATTTCATAAAAATATATGGTACGTTTTTTGAAAATAATTTCGTAACTTGATGCAATCAATAAGTGTTACATGACACTCTCCCACTATTTTCGTTATCGCTATAACAGCGTACTGAATTCAGAGGTCCATCATTCACTTAATATAGATTATTTATTTTATTTACTACAACTAGTTTACAGTGGAGAATTCTTTGATTAAATATCTTAAAATTAAAGAAATAAATATCATAGAAAATAATTTTTTACATGTAAATACATTTCAAAATGAAATTGTATTTCTTATTCTAATGTTAAGTATCAATTATCATTATTACAGTTTTCGTTTTCGATGTTTTTTTGTGAGGCGGAAATGACTATTCACTCTCTTCACCCCAATACCTTAAATCACATATACTCTTGTATATTCATTATTCTTTCCAAATGATCAAATCATTCAAAAAGAATCCCTTGCTTCAATACCGCAACGAACTCTTTACAAAAATGCATTTGATTATACTTAACATTTAAGAACATCAAATGGGATGCACCTTATGTAAACTCATAGATTGCAATACACGGTCTCCACTAAATAAACTCATAAGCGACCAAATTGCCAACATAATTAGTTTTTGTAGAATCAAGCGCTTGCATGGGTGTTGAAATGTTAACATGTAATAAACATTTATTAGTAAGTATATGTTATATTTATATTTTTCAATCTTCAATTCAGTTCATTTGTATATCTTAATTGATAAATGTTTTATCAATCAAATTAAATGCATAAATTTATCAATGTAGATTATTATAACATTATATAGCATATGTTCTTACGATATTTGAAAGGTTAAATGTTATCACTTTAATTTTCTAATAAGGCTCTCGCTATTCTTTTATGTTTCACCAAATCCTAACTTGAACATAGAAGCCTTTCAACCTCACTAGTGGGTGTTATGAGTCGTCCGTCTTGGAATTCTAACATTGAGTTTGCTTAACAAGTCATGGCTCCGTGGATGATGGATTATTCCTTATCAATTGTATTGTATATAAATCCTAACCCTTAGTACCTTATTCTAATTTCACTTCGACCTTGAGGTTGCTCAACGAATTAAAAAAAATTATTCACCCGTACCAACCATATCGCGAAGGCCTAGGTATAGTACATGTACCTTGAGTTTTCTCAACAAATACATATAGTTATCTTACCTCGTCTGTTCAATATATTAATAATACTACACATAACATCCCTAGCTTGAGTTTGCTCAACAACTAATATACATACATACATGCATGCATATATATATACACACACACACACATATACGTACATACATACATATATGGTAGAGGACAACATTTTATCGAAGATCCATAATCTTCAATATATTATATTAAGTGATATAGACTTATGAAATAATGTATTTCTTTTAAAATACCCTCATGATTTAAGTGTGACACACATAATAAATCATGGTACATAGACATTCATTTATGTATCCATTCCTTAAGTCTAGTTAGAATTTCTAATGTTCCACCTTTAAAATTACATTCATATTATAAAAGTTTTATTATTATATAACTTTAATATTCATGTTACTTATATAATAGTCTTATGTATAATATTATATTAATTAAATCTTATTTAATTAATTTTAATTAATTAACATTTTAATTAATTTTATATTTATCTAATATAACATTTATATTGAATATTAATTATATTTTATAACCTTTATCGTGTAACATATATATCATATATATGTATGTATGTTATTTAATTAATTAACCTTTTAATTTATTTATTTAATTAAACAATTTTAATTAAAGTACATTAATTTCAAAAAATCATTTTATATACATACATATATACTTATGATATCCTAAACATTTTCAAATATCATAACATATATCAAAATATACAATACATGTACATACTTTTCATTAGTTAACTTGTTTAATTAATTTCTACATTTTATTAATCTTATTAATAAATTTAAAATATTGAAATTAATTTATATTATTTTTCAAACATTTTGAAAATTTTATTATATTATAACTTTATAATATATATATGTGCGCGCGCGTGTTTGTGTATCTTATTTTAAATTTTACTTTTAAATTTAAAATCTTATATTTCTAATTTTCAAATCAATTTTGAAAATTAGCCCAAGGCCCAAATCGAATTGGGCCTTTGCTATTAGGGACAACCTTTAGGCTCACATATCTATTCGAGCCAAGTTGGTAGCCAGGTAGGACAGAGTGCTTAATTACCTAAACTTAATCCTTCAACACTACCTTTCTAGACACCCTACTACCTTGGTTGTAATCCTACTTAGTTAGCTCTAACATGACTAATTTAGATTGCATATGCTATTGGGTTCTAATAACATTGTTGGAACTGGGCAGCCCGTGGCGGAAGTAATTGATGAATTTATTTTACCATTTTGGATCTTTATTTGACCTATGAAGTTTAATTTATTTAGAATATTTTTGAATTTCATTTTAAATAAAATCATTATTTTATTTAAATTTCTAAAATGATTTTATATTATGTAATTAATGTTATATTATATATACATGTACATGTGTGCATGCATGTGAGCATATCAATTCGTGTAAAGTATAACATGTCCGTGTATATGTGCGAGGATTTATACCACAACGGCATTTCAGCTCACGTATTATACAAATATGTTGTCCAAATGTATGTTTATATACTTTTATATATGTATATATAAAAAAGTTACAAATACATACATACATACATACATATATATATAAACCATATTTTTATTTAAATAGTTTTTTATGAATATATATATTTATTTATAAATATAAGTATGAAATATTAATATTATATATACTAGTGTAAATCGCACGTACGTGCATTTAATAGTTAGAAATATTTATTTTTTATTTAATAAATTTTTTTATGGACGGATGTGTGCTTATAAGTGCAAAATCTTTGTTCGTCGCAGCACTTTTATTGTAAGCAAATTGACACTGAATTTCCGTTGATTCGTGGTTGGTAAGGGATTGACGATGGAGGTTGCAAACCGATGGTGAAATTCCTTGATTGATGTAGAGCTTTTTCAGAATTTCAAAAGGACACCGTGAAAATCTTCTTCATTGAATTCCCTTTATTAACAGTAAAGATGTGCCACGTCGTCTTAGCGTGGAACCATCGTGCCAATCGCCTGGAGATATGAATGTATATTTTTCACGTACATTTTATAGCCTTCACGCCCAAGCTTTCGAATTTAACATGGTGTGAAGCTTGTACATATTTTCCTTCACGTTTGCAAAACTTGCAAACATTTTATAGCCTTCACGCCCAGTTATATTTCGTGTTCATTTTATGGCCACGTGTGCAGTTAATCATGCCCAGTTATACTTCACGTATTTAATTTAGGCTATAATTTTTTTTTCACGTAATCATATATATGTAATATGTCTCTTTATATATATTTCGTGAGTGTTGCTATAGGTGTGTGTGTGTATTTGGATGTATTTGATCATTTCTTTATTGCCAGTGATGTGTGTCCATGTGAAAATATTTATATACTTGCCTTCATGTCAGTACTGCCTGGCTTTGCACATTCGCATATATATATATTTACATGTGAAAATATAGTCATGTGTATATTTTTTCGCAACACATTTGCATGCAGTATTGCCTAGCCTTTGTGTGCACCAGTTTAGCCTATCGAGAACAAAAATTTGTGCGAGACGAAGTGAAATGCGGTATGAAATGAGATTAGGGTAAAAGGGTATTATCGGAAATCCCAAAAGACACGGTTGAATGTAATTCATTGAATTATTATTATTAACAGTAAAGATATATATTTATAACTATATAAATATATTTAAATCATTTATAAATAATATTAAAAAAATTTCTTTGTTGCAAAGCTGAAAAGAATATATATATATATGTATGTATGTATGTATGTATAATTTTTTTAAAATATATATATATATATAACATAGTAATAAATATATATTGATTTTTATAAAATATAAAAAATATAATAAGTATGCATTTATCTGGTCATGTGCACGACTTAGATTCTTTTATTTATTTTAAATTTTAAAATATATTTTAATGAAATATCCATAGAGATATTATTAAGAAATTAATAAAAATTATTCTCGAAACATATTTTGAATTTTAAGTGTTTAGTACATTTTGAATGATATTTTGTAATTTTGAATATTAAATATATAATTTTAAAATTAAAAATCAATTTTTAAATTAAATTTTATTTTTTGGCCAACAATTAAATTTTTTTAAATTATAAAAAACTTTGTTTTTAATTTTTGCCCAGATTATTTTATTTTTTAATTTAATTTTATAAAATATAGAACATAATTTATAATATATTAATATACTTAGTTTATATGATTAATTGATTTAAATATTATTTAAATATTAATAATATATAAAAAGAATATTTTGTTTCTCCCAAAAATATTATACCTATTAAACTTTGTATATAAAATTATATAACCATGTTTTGTAAAAGTATGATGTAGTATTTAAATTATAATATATATGTATATATTGTATATTAAATTATTTATAATAAATATTATTATTTTTAATTTGAGCCAAGTTGTAATAGGTGTATATATGACTATTTTTTTAAATATAAAAATATATGCAAACATATAATTAATCTAATTGTGACAATATATTTATATATTGGAATTGTCACCTAACTAACAGTATAACATATATGATATAAGCATTATATCATAAATTAATATTCATAAATCAGTTAGGAATATACCTCATATCAAGTGCCTGTAAATACACCTTGAAACGATAAGGTTTGCTCCCCGAACCGATTTCCAATCATTAGAGTGTATTCTTTGATCCAATGACCACCGAACATCGAATAGAACTGTTTTTACTTTGATTTGATCTTGAAATGATGGAGGTGACATGGTTTGGCCAGAAATGGATATGCAAGGAGGCTCCAGAAATTATGAAGTAGGTATGGGTAGAGATGTTTATATAGAGAAAGAAAAAGGAGAAAAGTTAGGATCTGAATCTTTACCCATTCTCCCTGCTTACCTCCACAAACCTAACCCACCAAGATGATATCATATGGCTGCCTATCATCCCTTGTTAGAGTCGAAACAACTAGTCCCCTTCATGGGTTTTAAAACCATTTAAAACCCGAACAAAATAGTTTACAATTAAATCCAATTTAATGCTTATCAATATCATTTATAATTATTATGAATACATTTTATAATATTCGTTCATCAAATAAAAATAAAATTTTATAATTAATATTTCATAAATATTAATTGATTTAATTAATTTATAACAATTATAAATTAATTAAATCGTTTGGTCAAATGAGTATTCATCGTTTTGGTTTTGTGACCCGTTAGGTGTAAATTTAGTCAATGATTAATATCGAACTATTTGAATATTAACCTTCACACATCATTTAGCAGGTGGTATGATATTTTGGCCAAATTTATCGCTTACTTGATTTTGGTAAAATCCAATTTTACTTTGTTAAGCGACCTCATTGTGACAATTATTTACATTAATTCTCTTCGTCAAAACCATATCACTTTGAACTTATGGAATTTGGCCATGGTCAAAATTTCAATATAGTCCATATTCAACTCTATAGTCCAAACAGAAAGTCCTAGGTTCAATAATAACAATCAGGACAGATTTTCAAGTTGGGCTGATTTTTGAAACGTTTTCACGTTTAGAGCATGTTTGCAAACTTATTACCAAACAAGACCATTTTCTGTCTAGTTAGCAGCCAACTCAGCTTGGTTGTAACTATCTTCGTATAGGCGCAACGTTGAGTTGCGTCTATTATGAAAAATAAAAAGCGTAACTCATAGTTGTGCCTATTCTAGTGTAGTAAAAAAACCAGCGCAACATTGTGCCTAGTGGTTTACCACAATAGGCATAACTCTTAGTTGTGCCTTCTCTTATGGCCATATGCACAAGTATGAGTTGTGCCTTCTTCCGCTACTATATAAAAGCAGCAACAACCCCCACCTCCACCTCCTCTTTATTATTTACTTTCCTCAAATTGCTCCGGCTTGAACCCAATCGCCTCAAATCCAAATTTTCCATTTTTTCCGTCAATTTCACCCAAAATCTTCATATTTCTCCACCAATCTTCGATTAGAACAAAGCTACAACAATGGAAGCGAGATATTCTTTAACACAATATTATTTTGGTATTTTTGTAAACCCTAGATTTTTAGTGTTTGTTACTAATTTATGGTTTCTTTGTATGTATGCACGATGAACAATGTCAACTAGCTTGTTGTAGGTGGTCGTAATCGAATTCTTATCATTGAATCAACTCTAGCTTGTAAATCATGTCATTAATTTGAGTTTTTTTACATTACCTTTCAAAACCGAAGAGCAGAGATGGTAGCATGTTATATTTACAGGATAAGTATCGTACAAATTTTGAAGATTTAGTGAGGGTAATTTTTTTATATTTGCCAAGTACACTGAATAGTCAAAGGATTTTACCATTTTGAACTAACTATATGTTATAATTCTTTGTTTTGTAGAGTGTAAAACCCGTCAACTGTCTAGACCATTCATAGAGTTTTGAAGACTTAATGGAGATATTTGATGATCGTCGAGTTTGGCATTTACTTCATCAAACGGGCTTCTTGTATTTCAGGCAGATTAAATATATCAGATTTGACAGGCCCTTACTCATGGCCTTATGTGATAAATGAAGGCCCGAGACTAACACATTTCATTTATCTATTGGAGAAATAACCATTACTTTACAAGATGTTGCTATTTTACTTGGCCTTCATATAGAAGGCGCTGTTGGGAATTATTTTGGTGATGTTGATGTGGATGATATTTGTCAACAATTACTTGGTGAGGTTCCACTCCCAGAAGCAGTGGTTAATTAAAGAGAATTGAAAGTTAAATGGATTAACGACCTTATAATTGGCTCGACTATTACCCCCAATTCATCAAATGAGCCGATATAATAGTATACACGGGCAGCGATATTGCTTCTTATATCATCCAGGCTTTATCCAAATCATACCAAGGGCCGAGTTAGTGTCAAATGGTTGTATCTTCTACAACACTTTGCTACAATATCTGGATATTCATGGGGTGGCACTGTTTTACGTGCTTTGTATAAGAAGTTAGATGTTGTAGCATTGAGGAAGTCGAATGACTTAGCCAGTTGTTTAACCCTTCTACAGGTATAGCACTTTTTTACATAATAATGTAACTACTATTTTAAAGATCTTGTTTAGCACTGATAATGTGTAGGTTTGGTCGTAGACGCGTATTTCTATTGGTCATCCAAATGTTTGTACCACTGTCACCATTGGATTACCATACGGGGCTAGGTAAAATCTATTTTTAATTTCTATCGAAAACTACATGATTTAGTATAATATTCAAGCATTATTTTATTACATTATTTGTAGATGGAGGTGAGATAGACGTTGGAGAGATAATTTGGTCTGTTATGCCACATTCCATCACAATGAGCTGGACGTAATTGAGCACTATAATGTTGAGTGGATGTCATACAAAGATGAGATTTTACATGATATGCCACAAGTATGCTCATAATGTTTATACAGACGGTGTTTAATTTTAGGGCATTTGGATCGAGCATAGTTTCAAACATTATCATTTTTTTCTTTTTATTGATGGAACACATCTTTATAGAAAATATCAAAGTACTTTGTCTATGGCTATAGGTGTTAATGCAAACAACTCTCCTTTTCCATTGGCACTTGGCACTATACGAAATGAGTCAGTAGAGACTTGGGAATGGTTTTTTCATACATGGGACACTTAATTTCATCTTTAAATGTTAGATGCATTACATTTATTTCTGATAGAATTGTAGGATCGTTTTTACCCTAGAGGGGAGGTAAATAGGGTGATGCTAATAATAATAAAAATTAATACGAAAATAAAAACAATAACAGTAAATAATGCAGTAGAGGTCACACACAGATTTATCCAGTTTCGGCAATAACCTGCCTACGTGCTACCCCAAGGTTTCTACTAGAAATTAAGTAGTCAGACGCTTACACACGTAACTTGCGACACCTACTAATGACTAACCTAACTCTACGCTCAAAACCCTACCACAACTCAGCCACTGAGTTGCGAATTCTCAATTACACCCCGTAGTTTGTCCCTAGTCACACGACTAGAATTTACACAATTTAAAATAGAAAATATTACAAAATAAAATAAACAAAGCAAAACCCTAGTTTAAATAACTTAAGCCCAATATTAAATATAATATGACCGGCCCAATCGTAAATAAAATAAGACGTCTTTCCTCTTTTATAATTGCAGCCCAAATAGAAGTTCGTATCCTCTAGCCGATACTATCTTCGTTCCTCTTCCAAAAGCTAAGGTTCTTCAAATTGAAGTGCCGCTTGATAATTATTCGATTGATTTGAGGAGTTTGCTTTACTTTGCTTTGTCAATCGACTTCTGGCTTTGACTTCACTCGGCTGCTTCAATTTCTCGAGTTCGACTGAATAGAAATTGGTATGTGAATTTTGCTTTGATTTCTCTGTTTGATATGCTTGAACTCGACGAATGCCAATGATGATTTTGGGTTAAATTTATAGGGTTCAAACACCCTATGTTTTCGTTCGTACAACTGTGTTTGAATTCTTCAGTGATTTTTGCTTGGCCGTTCGATTTTGCTTGAATACTTGAGATAAATTTGACTTGTTCAATTCGTATTTGTTATTCCATGATTTTGAATTTTGCTCCGTTGCTTTGGGTCGGTTTCTTCTTTTGCTCCTATTACTTCGGCATTTTGAAATTTGTGATGACTTGACGAATTTTGAATTTTCATCCACTGTTCCATTTTTCTAAGACTTGTTCATCTAACGTGTTGGTATACATACAAATTTGAAATGAATATGATTGACCCCTGTTGATTTTTATCTCGGCCTATTGCTTCTGTTTATTTTCATTTTTGAACACTGCCTTGTATGTCTTTGTATGCCATTGCTTTATTCTACTTGTTGCCACACACACTGCCTTGTTTGAACTTGAATTCTGAGTTATTTATTTTATTCAACAAATATGTATTTAATTATGTGAAAAAATAAAATAGTACAACAACAAATACATTTAAACAAATATATATATGTTTATTATCATCAAACAGAAATCATAGGCTATTATATTCTACAAGAATGAAAGGAAGTCCAAACTCCTTGTAAGGAAAATGGAGAAGACCACATCATCATCGCTTTTGTCTTCAATATTTGAAAGCAAACTTCAAAAAAAGGTTTTGGTAGCAAAGTTTTGTAGAACTTATGTTACGTTTGTGCAAAAGTAAGAGAAATATCCAAAGAAAAGAGAGCAACTTAAAAATGTTAGCCCAGCTGCTGACAGATGGATTGACATAAGTCTTAAAAAGAAGAATGAACAATGTGCTTTGTATAAGGACAATGGTGAAAGATTTTGCACGATGACTACCAATGCATGAGAGAGTTTCAATGGAATTTTAAAAGGTGCAAGATCATTACCAGTGAAGGCATTAGTAGCACGTACCTTCCATCGCCTTGATAGTTACTTCTATAGACGACGTACTGATGGACTGGAATACACAACTGCACTCATGCCAACTTATGAAAATAAATAATGGAAAAATATGCAGCAGAAGCATGAAGTATGAGTATTAACAGGTTCAGCTTGACGGAGAGGCAAGTAACATACACGAATGCATGTACTACATAGTAACTATTGCCAATGAGAACTGTAATTGTTCATGCAATATTCTTCTTACTCATTTTCCATGCTCTCATGCTTTGGTTGCATGTGCACGATGCAAAGGAGGAGCTAATAGAGCTTACCATGATTTTATCTCGCCTTGGTTTATCGTAGGGAATTATAGACATGGTTATTCTCTAGTTTTTCATCCTATGTCTAATAGTAGATATTCAGATGTACACAAAACCCATACTATACAATAACCCCTACACATACAAAAAGACCATGGTCTACAAGAATTAAGGGAGTCGTGGACGATATGGAGGATATAAGACAAAATAGACGTGGACAATGTGATAACTTGGATCATAAGAGAAGAACGTGCGGGAAGAAATAGATAATTTGCTTCCTTTACTACTTACGTCATTCGAGTATTGTACTACTTCTACTTTTATTTTGTATGCAACTTCAGTATTAAAAGTTATGTTTTTTCGAACATTGATATGTGTTGGTCTGTTATGTGATTTTGGTATGCATTACTCAATATCCATTATATGCAAATTCGAACAACAACCAAGTAATAGATCAACTGTTACATGACCATTCTAATTAAAACTAATTAATACATAAACTCCACCAAATCATTTAATACATAACCATTGCATATCCATTCTACTAGATAACCTTTACATAATCATTGGATAAGAATGCGTAAACGTTATATGATTCCATCAAAACACACTTTGGGCTGTAAATAGTATATCTGGTGCACTAGCCTGCTATTTTCCCTTTTCATTCGACTCACTTCGACTTGCATCTCTAGGGCATATTCAGCTCCCTTAAGACACATCAAAGAATCTATCCAATGGAAGTAATTACGGTGATCAACATGGTTCGGTTGGATCTTATGATCTTTGAACTATGCATATGCGTAAAAACGACACCCTGCATTTTTTTATTCCTAGATACAACGACCTCGCATATCACTCCACAATGACAAATTGGACGTGACAATTGTCTCACTTTGCCTTCGCGACTAATTTGTTTTCCCGGTCATTATTTCAGTTCATCTAAGCAAACCCAACTCTCCAAACCATATTCAACTACAACACCAATACTCCAAGGAACTATTTCGTACCGAGTTTCAGGAACAAATTCACATTGACAATCCAATTGTTCGCAATATTTCATCAACGTGTCATCTTCGATTTCCCAATTATCCATGTTGGTTCGGCTAGCTAAATATGAAATGCATATAACTAAAAATTAGTACGAATTTTTTTCCAGAACAACATTAGATTCAAAACTAAGGTTTAGTCAACTACCTTGCAAAGATTGTTGTACCTTTGTTCCAATAGAAGAATGGTGTAGAAATATGAAAATTTTGGGTGAACTTGATGAATAAATTGGAATATGGTGACCTATGCAGTTAAAACACTTAGCGGTTCTACAGCGGTAGAGGTGCAAAAGGTTATAGTGGCGATAAAGTGGGATATAGTGGAAAATAACGAATGTACAAAAAGCTTCATTAGATATAAAATCAAATATTTAAAGTTAATTCATTCTCATTCTCACATCATTTGTATAGGAAAAAGAACTATTATTTAATTTTATATAACAAAACCAAAGAATATCACAATTTATATGGATTAGATTTGGCGACTACAATAGATTTCTAACTTATATTAAGCACAAATTATGTCTTTACCCTAACTTTGTTGATTGGTTCAAAAGAGAACTAGTCAAATCAACCATTATATATTAATGTTGCTAAAGCGGGTGCAAAATAGCTTTGATTTAGCAGATGTAGTGGAAAATAGCAGGGCTTAAAGCGGATTTACTGTTTAATATCGCTAAATTAAAATAACATAGCGATCAAAGAGCGATATGTGCTATAACAGGAATTTTGTGAGGCTTTAGCGGGGCTTTAACTGCACAGATGATGATTTGAGGAGACTGAGTTCAAAACTGGAGAAAATTGGAATGAAGGAAGGAAAGGAAGGGGGCTACTGCTATTTTTTTTATAGCAGGAGCTATATGCGCAACTATGAGTTGCGCATATGTATAAATGTAAAGGCGCAACTCTAAGTTGTACTATTTTTTTAATACACCAGAAAAGGCTCAACTATGAGTTGCACCTTTTCTTTTTCACCACTATACGCAACTCTTAGTCGCACTATTATTTTACTACACCAGAATAGTCGCAACTACGAGTTGCACGTTTTCTTTTTCACAATAGGCACAACTCATAGTTGCGCATATACGAGGATAGTTACAGCCAAGCTGAGTTGGCTGCTGACTAGGCAGAAAGTGGTCTTGTTTGGTAATAAGTTTGCAAACAAGTTCTAAACGTGAAATAGTTTCAAAATGCAGCCAATTTGAAAATTTGTCCTGCCAATTATTATTAAGCGAAATGCTATGTCAAAGACTTTAACTTTGAGTTGACTTCAGTTAACTGTGATACTAATATCATATAACCGAGGAGATGAATCCTCTCTTAAATAGTATTTCACTTCCAATACTTTTACTCGACCCAACTACGGTCGTTCAATGGATGTCATGTCACAATTTAACTATAATCAAAGCAGAGCTTTCACAATGAAAATCAACAGTATTCTCAAGTCAAGAGAACTGTGTAATTTTGTCATATCAATATTTTTCATTTGAACTTAGTTATATTAGCCAACAGAAAACTATAGATTGAGTGATTCCACGATTGTCTTATTATTATCAGTATGTAACCCCATGGTGCCCTCAACGGTCATCAGTAATGCACTGCCCAACATTTGGAGAGCGTTACATACTCTAGTATAAACAGATGTATCGATATCCAATATCGATACATCTTGACTGAAATATTCAAAATGGTATATTTATTTTTATTGTGATAAATTAGTCATGATTATAACACCTTGTAACTACTATCACAAAACACATCATTTATAGATTTTCTATTAAATGTACTTTTAGTTATATTAATTAATTAACACAACGCATTATATCAAGTATGTAATAGAAAGAAAACACATTTTATTTTAAACAAGACTGGTTATCGAATTAAATACATGTAACAAATTACATAATTACCACTAGGGCATACCCATAATTCTATCACCTTACTATATATATATAAACAAAAATGGTGAATTTTTCTCTCTCATTCAACTATGATGATATATAAATCGCATACATTAAATTATGTACATAAACAATAACGACAAGATCAATTTGTAAATTAGTTATAATCATTTATTTGGAAAAATTATCATATAGTGCATTACAAAATTCTATTTTAACTTTAAACAACTCTGTATTAAGATTTACACAACTTTTTGATCCTTCTCAATTCTTTCCTACTATTTACGTTTAAATACATATATTTAAACTAATCCCGTAGTTTTAAATTTAAGTCCATTAGATTACGTAAAACTTAAGTTCATTTTAATCACGCGTCTTCACTAAATTAATAAAAAATAAAGAATGACGCTCGAAATTACAAAAAAGCAATTTTAACAACATTTTAATCGATTGTCGTTAGCATAAAAATATAGAAGTAAACAGTTCGAAATGTTAAATCAACATTGCGTCGTAACTTAAAAAATAACGTTATATTATACCACTTATAATATAGAACCAAGCAATTTGGAAAACCATTCCCATTAAACTTTTGAAAAAAATATTAGTTGTAAATAATAAAGCTATATACATTAAACTTTTGAGAAAAAATTATGACTGCGAATATTATTGGAATAGTTTTAGATTTAAGTTCAAAATGAAAAATAGATTTTTACTTGACACTTTATTCATTATAATTTGTTGTTATATTTGGTTTAAAAGAAATAAGAGGATTTAAAAAAATAATTATAGTCATTTTAATAAATTGATTTTTATAACTTCTTCATTTTGTTTTAATTGGATTTCTAATCCTAAATATAAATTAGCTAAAAATAATCTTTTTAAAGAATATCTTAATAAGGTCAATAATAATATTAAACTATTTAAATATAAGAATAATATTTTTGATATGAATAATTGTGGTATTAATATTTTTTCAAACTTAAACGATGATTTCACTGTGTATCATAATATCGTTTTGATCAAAAGACCATAAGGATATATTCGATTAGTTTTAGTTATTGTTTTAGTTTTTGTTTGTTTAGTTTATAGATCATTAAGTTCATTCGATCATGGATTCCTTTTAGTCATTTTTCTAATCGTTATATTATTCTTTCATATTAGCTTAGTTCTAGTATCATTTCTTCTATTTCTTTTATACATATATATGTATATAAATTTCATTTATATACATATATGTGTATAATTTTAACATTTTTTAGTTCCGTTGCAAATACAAGTTTGGGGTAGATTTGATATTAGTTTCTTATTGTAGGTACACAGGATTGCAGATTGCAAGATTGTTGTATGCAGTATAGGGATCTTCTCAGTACATCTTCATCTTCATTATGGTGTTCTGTTTCCAGGAGGATTTACTATTCAGTTATGCACTACTTCCAGTTTTACAGAGTCTTCAGAGTTCACTTTCAGATCATTCACTTTTTCAGCCCAGATCATTCGTAGGTCCAGTTCAGATCATTCACTTTTCCATTCCTTCAGAGTCAGCAGCATGGAGCTGCCTTCTTAGATAGAGGTGGCTTCCCGTTTCATTGGCTATGAGATATTTCATAGTTTTTCGGGTATTTCTAACACCTTAATATCGGGCAGTGGTCATGCCAGAGCTCGATATTGGAGTGTAATGGGTGGTGGTCATGCCGGAGTTCATTTTAGGGGTACCTGAGTTTTTTCCTTTTAATTTTTGTACTTAGATTAGCTATCTGCCAGACATGTTGGCATCACCATGTCTTGATGCGTGCTCTCCTCTATTTTAGAGGATCACATATTTTTCTCAAAAAAAAAGTAAAGCTATATACATTTAGTTTTCATCCTATTTTCCTATGTTCTTTTCTTTCATATTTATCAAAAAAATGTTTTCGTAACTAATTTTTATTATTTGTTATATGCTTCTTCCTCATATTCAAAAAACAAAAGCATTTTCGTAATTATTTTTATTATTTACGAAATAACGATATGTGTTTATTGATTTAAGATATTTGAATTTTATTCAAGTAAAACTTGAAAATTGTTGTTGATGTGAACACGAAAGTTGGTTCTCCGTTCAATAAATGCAAGGATAGTCTTTTTTTGTTTTAGCAGTCGGAATAATAGATAACATAGACATGAACGTCTTCTAAAATGAACGCAAATTAGCATGCTGATTAATATAGCAAGTCCATACAAGAAGTATCATTGTTCGTCGTGTCATCCGTCCCAAAGTTATTCCATCCATTTTTTTTTTGAAAACCCAGAAGAACCCGACGGACCGGTAAACTTACCGAGGAGGGTATAGCATGATCCAATAAATTGTTCCATCGATGCTATAACACACTACTAAAAAACAGTCCATTTCCTCCTCCACTCTTTGTAACCCTAATTTGTCAAATCACAAAAGAAAACATACCAATGGCCGACGAAGCGAAGGCAAAGGGAAACGCAGCCTTCGCCGCTGGAAACTTCAACGACGCAATAAAGCACTTCACAGACGCTATAAACCTCTCTCCAACCAACCATGTCCTCTTCTCCAACCGATCAGCTGCATACGCTTCCCTGAAGCGCTTCTCCGATGCCCTATCGGATGCTAAAAAGACTGTAGAACTAAACCCTAACTGGCCGAAAGGCTATAGCCGTCTTGGTGCAGCTTATTTAGGCCTAAACAGTATCGAGGGAGCTATTGAATCCTACGAGAAGGGATTAGGTATTGATCCTAACAATGAAGCCTTGAAGTCTGGATTGTCTGATGCGAAAATGAAAATGAAGCCCTCAGATAATGGGGCGAATCTATTTGGTAAGATTTTTGAAGGGCCTGAGATGTGGGCGAAGTTAACTGCCGACCCAACTACCAGACCTTATTTGCAGCAGCCGGATTTTTTGAAGATGGTGCAGGATGTGCAGAGGAATCCAGGGAGTATCAATATGTATTTGAGTGACCAGAGGATGATGAATGCGCTTGGGGTTTTGCTTAATGTGAATATGAGAAGTGCGAATGGGACTAGTGGTATGGAAACCGAATTTCAAGAAAAGGAGGAGGAGCAAAAGAGGGAGAGGGGAAATGTGAAGGAGAACAAGGTTATGGTTGAGCCTGAGCCAACAGAGGAGGAGGTGGACGAGGAGGAGAAAGCGAAGATAGACAGGAAGAAGGAGGCGCAGAAGGAGAAAGAGGCTGGGAATGCATCTTACAAGAAGAAAGATTTTGATAAGGCAATTGAGCACTATAGTAAGGCTGTGGAGCTTGACAATGAAGATATTTCATTTTTGACTAACAGAGCAGCAGTTTATTTGGAGATGGGAAAGGTGATTTTCCCCCTCTCATGGAGCTTGATTTTTTTTTCATCTTTTTTCCAAAGGCTATGTTTGTTTTTTGACTAACCGCGCAGCAGTTCATTTGGAAATGAGATATTCAGAAGGCTTCAACCTGTTTGTTAAAAAAAATAAAATAAATCAATTCAACGTATTTTTAAAATTCTGATTGCACCAGAATTCGTATAATGTTTTTTCTGTCATATAAATTTCTATTATAGTTATAGTCTTCAACGTTTTTAACCTGTAGATTAAATATTTTCCAATATGTAGTATATGCTTTATGAAATATAATAAACAATTTTATTCATAAAAACAAGAGGATTTAACAATAATCTTCAATCAAAATACTTTGAAACGTGAAAAAACATTTGGAAAGAATTTTTTTTAATATTGATTTCATTCACCATTAGTCAAATCTATACTATACTATTAAAGATAAGTTATTCATTCTTTGCTCTAATTGCTTCTCACATTCTTTGTTTCTCTGCTTGACACATGGCGGCTTATATCCTTTCATTTCCACTTTTAGAAAAAAATTCAATTGTTGGTTATGGAAAGGAGTTAAGCCTTTTCATTTTCAACAATCTATTCTTCCTTTATCCGAAAAATACATAGTGACATATGTTATTTATGTTGGTCATTAAATTTTAAGAATGAGAAAAGATTTCATCTATTCTTCTTACACTAGTGTGTAACCCGTGCGTTGCACACGGTAATGTTGTTAAAAAATATTATTTATATATTAATTATTGCTAAAATATTTTTTTATTATCTAATATATATGATAAATTTATTGTGATATATTAATCATAAACTAAAATGACTTGAGACGCTCAAATATAAGGTTAATGTTCAATACTCACTAACTATATATCTCTGTAAAAATTAATGTTCTAACTCAAAAAAATTATAAATTAAAATTGCCAATAGTGTATATTTAAATAATTTATGTTATGTGATACACGCACACATATGAGTGAATACATAATTTCACCAGTTTGTTAATATGATTATTGTATATATATTGAATTATCATCTTTCTTGAAGGATTTATAAATGAATTAATGAATATTAAATAATTGAATTTATTTGAATAATTTGAATTAATGGTTGACATAACTAATTAAATATAAGTAGTTAATGGGGAAAAAGTTAAAATTGAGAAAAGCATAGATCTCATGGTTAGCTTATCTGCATGTGATTTTTTTTTGAATCAGACATGAACTTTTATTCATTTTTAAGTTTTTATTTTTAAATAATTTTATCCTTGTAGTTAACCATATATTTCATGTTCCTGTAAAAGGGTCATGCCTACAACTTTGATAGTTGAAAAAAAATGTTATGTAGTATTTAGTTGAGTATGATTTGGTAACATGTTGAAAGTGAGAATGTTTGTATAATCTAATTTTATCGGTTTAATCTGTGCGTTCACATCGTAATGTTGTAAAGTATAAAATTATCTTTTAAAGGTTGTTAAAAATGAAATTATGTTATATAATGTATGATATTTTTCCGAGGTAAATGAATTAGAAATTAAAAGAGTTATTATTATTTATATATATATATATATACATTTTATGTTATGTGATTTAAATATCTTCATATATCAGAATAAAGAAGAAATAATTTTATTATTTTTCTCATATACATGAATATGGTATATACTGAAATCTTCTTATTTTTAGGATTTATTAGATGGATTAATAAATATTAGTTAATCATAGTTATTTCAATAGTTTAAATTTAGATTACATAATTAGTTAAATATATATATATTTGAATGTAAAATATTAAAAGAAAATTAAGAAGGGTTTCTAAATAGTTGTAAAAAAAATAAATTTTTAGGTATTTGAAGTTAATAGAATTTTATAATGCAATGTATGATAGACTCATTTAGTAAAATCATAAATAAATTTGTTATCGTAATTAATATATATAATTTATGTTATGTGATTTATATATATTTGCATCTAAATGAATTTTTTTACCAATTTATTGATGTGCTTATAACATTCATATTGAAAATTTCATCTTTTAGGATTTATTAATAAATATTAGTTGATTAAGTTTATCAATTAATTTAAATTTTGGATTATGTAATTAATTTAAATGTATGGACTATAATGTGAAATTTTGGAAGAGAACCGTTAAATATTTGTAAATAATTATAGATTCTTTTTAAGTAGGTATTCGAATGTAAAATAATGTGAAAAATTTAGTAGGATAATTATAAAGTGATAAATCATAGAATTTTGAAAATAAAATATCCAATTTGAGAAAATTAAGGAGAATAAAGATAACTCCAAGAATCAATGAGAGAGCTTTAAATTCTTCTGTTTTACTATTATTTAATAGATACGTGTATTATTTACTACATGTTACAAAGAAACATTTATTTTTGTTTATTCACTCTCTTCTGTTTTTTATTCGTTTTCTCTTCATGTGACTTTGTTAACACTACTTTGTTTTCTCTTTATTCTTTTGCCGTCTATAATCACTGTCTTTGGTTTCTACCATGATTCGAAATTCTGACTGACACGTCGGAATTTCGACAATTTCGGTTCGGTTCGGACGATGACCGGATTGGAATTTGAATATAAATCCGTTTCGGGTGCAAAATTGAAAAAAATAAAATTTAAATTCATAGATACCTGAGAAAGAGGAGGATAGAGGCGGAGTTGAGCTGAGAGAGGAGGATAGAGGCGGAGTTGAGTTGAGAGAAAGTAAGAGAGAGGCATAATCTAGCATACAAAGTTGTGGATGGAAGAAAGAAGCGGCCTAGAGGAAGAAAGAAGCGACAATCCATTTTTACTAATTAGGGTTTTACCCCGTAACAGGCAGTGTGTGTATTGGGCTTTCGTGTGTATATTTATGAACAACTATATTAACTAGTTTAATTATTGTTTTGTACTGATTTTTTAACATAGTGTAAATTAGTATTTTTTTAATAGTTCAAGCACCTTATTATGCAAATCCTGATGTTCATATATATAAATATAATAATAATTAAATTTTTATGAAGCTTAAAACAATTTTCTATTTCTAAAATTGTTACATTGTGTACATCTTTGCAGCGGAACATGTATTTTGTACTTAACTTGAACCAATTTAAGAAAAGAAGTACCGGAATCTGCAAACTGAAATCTTAACAGAACTTTCGAAAATTTCGAAACGAAACCGAAATATCAAAATTTTACATTAACCAGAACGGAAACGGAAAGCGGAATTTTGAACTTTGGTTTCTACCGAATTCATTTTTTCTTAACTAAAAATTATACTCTTAATTAAACAAAAAACATTTATATTCATGTTCTAAAATTATATCTTAGTTTCATTACTTGTTATTTTATGTCGTACACCTAAAACTTAATTCCAATACCGACATCTCACTTCATGCTTTTCAAATTTGATCTTTATGTCCCCAAAGTTATTTCAGTAAGACCCCAACCGGTCTTCTTCCGAAGTTCCATGAAAAGGGGATCGCAACTTAATTTTTCATATCATTTTGAGTTAGACTTTACCATGTTCTAGGCACAACGGGGTTACAAGGGAGGTAGTGGCAAACGTGCTTTCTCAGCTCTATGTTTGCTAACCGGATTTCGATGATTTTTATTTGTAAGTTTCTTATTTGATATCAGTACATATGGGTAAATTTATTTGTCATCGGTTGAAAATTTGATTATTCCTTAAATTAAATATTTTGTATTGATTTTTTTATTTTGATTTAAGTATAAATTTATAATATTTGTACGAATACAATGTTTAGTATTCCATAGCCAACATTGTATTTTATAAATATTTACTAACTAATTTACATGATTAATTTGACTACGTTAAATTGATTAATTAATTTGACTGATTAAATATTATAGTAATAAATTTGTAACCTTTAAAATTTATTGGCATTGAATTGATTAATTGGTTTGATTTACCACTTTTCATAATATTGTGATATATTAGTACATGAGAAAGTAATAAATCGATTGGTTAAACTTTGCTTTGCGAAATTAATAGTATTTCGTTGTATATAGCATTTATACGAATATCTCAATATCTTTAATAAGTATATAAACAATTATAAAGGAATGCGATATATATCATAATTGGTAAAATAAAGATCTCAATAAGTGTATAATGAATATAAACAAATTTATATGGATAATGAAATGTGAGTTGTGAGGTGGAGCCTTGGCGCAACGGTTATGTCATCTGCATTGTGATCTGGGCTTCCAGGTTCGAGTTCGGAAATAGCCTCTTCGCAATGCGAGGGAAAAGCTGCGTACATTATCGACCTCCCCAGAGTCCGCTATCGTGCGGGAGCCTTGTGCACTGGGTTCTACCTTTGAAATGTGAGTTGTGACTCTTTGTTTTCAATTCCATAATTTTCCATTTTTCTCTAACAACGTTACATGTCACCACTTCATACATTTATATTTTATGTAATATTATTATTTGTCTCCGTGTATTATAAAAACTTTATCCCTACAAATATATGGTAATATACTCATATTGAGTTTAAATTTCTTCATTAGTAAAATAATATAATCTAAAAAATAATAGGTTCAATCTCCATAAGTACTAATCTAATTCCACTCTTTCACAAAGAATAATGACATTAATTTAGCACTATTTTTGCTAATCTTCTTCCTTTTTTAGTTCTAATTATGTTATATAAGATTACATCCTAAATAATATAGATACACTGAGTTTTCCTTTCTAAATTTAATAAATATAGAATGACTTTTAACTCATTTCGTTTATTTAAATTTTTGCTCAAGATTGACTTTTTCATTGGTACTTAAATTTTTGTAGGTTTTAGATTGAATTAGTGTTATAAAAAGCTCAGACTCTATCAAATATCAATTTGTTTCCATGACTTACTCAGTTTGAACTAGGGCTGTTATGGTAATGGTTACCGTTACCATTTCACAAATACCGTTACCGTATCATTTTTACTGGTAAACGAAAATTGCTTACCGTTACCGTTACCGATAGGCTGGTATACCGAAGACCGGTATACCGATAATTTGGTAACCGTTGCACTGGTAATGGTAAATTACCGTTTGTCTAATAAAGGTGAGTAACATAACACGTATTCACACCATAACGGTGCTTCATTATACAATTTATAGTGTTACTTAATAAAAAAACATAAATGAGAAAGAAGTGAAGTGTATTTAACATTATTTCACCTGGTTAATAAACTAAATTTAATCATTTGTTTGGTTCTAAATGCCTATAATAAAGCATGTTACGTGAATATACATGTATTATAAATTGACTGGTAAATTTACCGTTACCGCTGGTATTGAAGAAATGTTACCGATGATTTACCGTAGAAAATGATAAATTTACCGTTACCATACCGATTAAACTGGTATACCGATTTCACTCGAAAATGGTAACCGATTGGCTGGTAATGGTATGGTAATGGTAAATTTACCGTTACCATAACAGCCCTAGTTTGAACACTTCAATATCCCTAATTCAATGATTAACATTACTTTTAGCCTTCTGGAATATATTATTTTTCTGCAAAGAATACCAACATTAATCTAGAAATTAATGTTATATGCATCTCTTACCTATAACAGAAAAAGCTCGAAAACCTCTTTGTTTTACAAAAGAACTCGAATCAACATTAGTCATTTCTTAACTTTTCATTTCTTACTAAATTGACTTAAACTTCTATCATATATTAATTGTATTCTAATTTGAGTTTTACATTATGAGTAATGTAAATGTGTTGACTTTTTATACTAGTTCCAATTTGAGTTTACATTCTGAACATATGTTTTTATGCATCTTATGGAAATAAGCTTGAAAAATATCATAATTTATGTGACACTAACTTTAGTATAGAATTTACATGATATGTATTCTTGAATCTGTTACGTGAACTTCTATTAATTACAAACATTTATGAATTTTAAAATTAATTTTCTTACTAGGATAAAAGTTATATTCAAAAACTTTTTAGTTCGCTATGTATTTTAAAAAAATCCCAGTGTCATAATATACAAATATTTATATCAAGGTACGAGAACTCGGTTTCGTTTTCGGTCAATTGAAATTTTGGAAGTTTCGGTCTTGGTTTCGGTTTCGGTCGCGATTCCAGTTTTCTTAACAATTAGATTAAATTATGACAATTGAATCAAACTATACTTAGATTAAATTACACTAAATCATAACTAAATTAAACTTAATAATATAATTAAATTAAAACTTAACATTATACAACACAGCCTAATATACTTAAACCCAAAATAAACAATTTCAGTTCATATAACCTACATATGGATAAACCCAAAATAGTTAAACTAATTTCAGCCCAAGACAACACTGCCCAATGCAACGCAGTAGATTAAATATAACTTAATACAACCCAACACACAAACACACATCACAGTAGATTAAATGGAATTAGGGCAAAATTTGCCGTTCAAATTTTCATTTGTCGCTCAAATCCAAAGCAAAATCGAAAGGGGAAAAACGCTTAAGCGTGAAAAAAAGAGAGAAACTTCATCGAGGATCTTGCTCGATCTTCACTGCCCTACACTTCGAGGTCGATCTTGCTGCTGAGAATGAGAAGTTGATGTCGATCTTCCTCCGGATAATTTGTTCTTTCGATTTCAGTAGTGAGGTCGATCTATAATTTTTTTTACATCATAACCGAAACCGAATTTTTCGATTGATTTCGGTTCGCTTACCAACGGCAGCGGTACGGTACCCTTGAAATTTCGGGGTACCGTCCGAAATCTTAAACCATGATTTGTATCATAATATATTGAGTCATCTATTTTTTGATACTATAGCTACAAACCAGAGGATATGTTCATATTAATTACTTATTTAAAGCTAATTGTGTATTATAATATCAATATTACGGCAATAAATTCTTATCGTAAGTAGTAATGTATTAAAGGACAATTTGCAACATCACGTAATATCCATAATTCTATTTTCTTCTTATTATTCTCTCAGTTAATATGATTATGATCTATCTTCCTTTATTTTATTCGCAGAAGGATGGTAGATTTGTTAATACGCTAGTACCATAGAAGTTTTAATTGTTTGGTAATGTACATGGTAGGTTGAATGAACTATTTTTTATCATCAATTTTTATATCTGATGTCAATTTCATTTGATTTTTGTTTTATTAGCATGATTATGAATTTTGAGGTGGAGCCTTGGCGCAACGGTTAGGTCACCCGCATTGTGATTTGGGCGTCCAGGTTCGAGTTCGAAAATAGTCTCTTTGCAATGCGGGATTAAGGTTGCATACATTATCAACCTCTCCAGAGCCCGCTATCGTGCGGAAGCCTCGTGCACTGGGTTCCACCTTTAGCATGATTATGAATTGTCTATTTATTTTATTTTGTAGGGCATACTTTGTTTATTAATACATATATACCATACAATTTTCAAGCTATATAGTTAGGCAATGATAAAGTTGTTCTTCCATTCTTACACGTATGTGCATAAAAAAATCAAGTTGTGGAAAATTGTGAAGTAAAGTAATTCAAGCGATAAATTTTATACCATGTTTCGGGAAAATGTATGGACGTACAAGCAGCTCATTTGTTACGGTTGTAGTAGATAATTTTAGTTTTGTTGTAAAATGTGCTATATAAACTTATAATTCTTACTTGACGTTTTATGTGAACTTACTTGACCAAAACTTATTTTATGTACAATTTAATATTATTTGTCTTAATCAATGTATAAATTAATATATTCCTCTGTGGTGTTATTTAATAGACCGTGAAATATTCATCAGTAAATTTCCATTGAATGCATGGTTATTACCATTTTTTGGATATCTCACAAAATTGTAAGATAATTAACAGCGATTTCTTAAAAAGCGTGTTTGATGTTATATTCTTTTGAATTAACGTAGTTTAGAAATGTTTATGGATAATTATAGATTAGAGATTTACTCATTTGGAATCTTTATAAGAAAACAAAACTAAAATGGGAAGGATCATACCAAACTATATTGTCTGATAAAATGAATCGCTTGCTTTCAGTTTATCTAATTTGAACTTAGACTACTAAGATAGTCAATAATAGTTAATTCTTTTTGATTGAATTTAATGAAAGGATCAACTACTTATTTATCCTTTTTAATGCATATACCACTTTTATTTATATATATATATATATATATATATATACACACACACATTTGATTTTGTAATGGGTCAAAATTACTTTCAAGTTTACATACTTATGTATTTTCCCAGTAATGATTTTATTAAATCATGTTGTGTAGTTTGTATTATTAATACACACGCACGCGCGCACACACATATATATATTGCACATTTTTTTAGTAAAATAGGATCATGCTCAAGTAGTTAGGATCATTAGAGTTGGAAGACGCACAGTCGAGGAGTCGATATCTTTGGAAATTTAATGCAGTGAAAGTGATACGACGATTATTTATGTATACAAAATTACCAATTCACAATTTATTGTGCTGCTAAATGCATTTTGGTTCTCTTTTATTAATACCATGTATAAACAATATCAGCAAAATAATTTTTGTACAACATAACACCATTAATGGTGCTTTGGATCACAATTACATATTTTACTGTTTGAAAAGTTACATATATGCCTCAAGTAAACAGCTCATTAAACTAAATTTGTCTTCCTCCTTAATTTTAGAAATAATAATGAATGCATTGACAATTGATTTACTCAATCTCCGATGAACTAGAATTGTAAGAAAAAACTTCCACGAATCTCTGTATCAGTATATGTAAAGAGAATAATGTATTTCTTCAAATTTTCTAAAATTCAAAATTATTAACGGTAACATTTTGAATTTTTATAGCCTTTAAAAAATGCAGTTTTCAAAGATGTTACTAATGAATATATTTAGATAAAAATATTTTTCGTAAATTAATTTTAGAATCTTTGCCAAAATTGGTGAGTGTTGGCAATGCTATATTGGACCTAGTTGAATTTCACAGGCAAGTTTCTAATGTTCGATGAAAAAACTGTCTATGATTTTCAGCTGGTCAAATTATGTTTTACTGTCCACTAATTAATTATTACATGATGAACTAGCTACCATGTTTGAAAGCCAAGTAGTGAAAGTTTCACATCCGTTTGATTTTTGAAAATGATGTTAAGTTTGACTCATTTTGTGCTTTTAATTCTAGCCTAAATGCTTAGATTATGTTTTTTTTGGGAAATTTAATAGAGAATATGTGTAATTTAGTTAATTTAAATTTTTAATAACAATTATGTTTCTTGATTTGATTGTTGATGGTATTACAAATGAATATTATCATATTTTCCGATCTTAATATTATGTAAATTAATTTTTATTGATTATATATGGAAATTAATGTTAATTAATTCATTTGTTTAAAATGAAAGAGTATTAATTCTAGAATCCACAAGTGATTGCTTCTCTAATTCAAATTGGGGTCAAGCTAGAAAGGTATAAATAGTAATAATTAACTAGAGTAAATTGTACTTATTTCACCAGTTAGTTTCAATTCAAATTCATATAATAAATATATTTATCATAATTACATCTATTTTATATAACAATAAATGTATATTGATTCTTATGTGGTATCCAATTTTTTGTTGAGTAGTATTGAATTTTTTATACATCAATAGTCACCTACAAACTTGAATAAATTTAATGTCACTCGTTACATATTTTAAATTATTAAATTATGTTAAACATACACCATTTTAATTTTAATTTAGGATAAATACAATTAATTCCACTTAATTATATATTAAAATCTCTAATCATTTCCAATTTGAATTAGAATAACATGAAATGATATTGCCATGTAGTTGACAAAAAGGAATTAATTGTTAACAATTCCATTTAGGAAATTGTCACCTACAAACTTGAATAAATTTAATGTCACTCATTACATATTTTAAATTATTAAATTATGTTAAACATATTCACCATTTTTATTTTAATTTAGGATAAATACAATTAATTCCACTTAATTATATATTAAAATATCTAATCATTTCCAATTTGAATTAGAATAACATGAAATGATATTGCCATGTAGTCGACAAAAAGGAATTAATTGTTAACAATTCCATTTAGGAAATTGACATTCTTAGTAATATGTTTCCAAATTAGGAATAACTTATAGTTGATGATAGTTTCTTTTATATAACACCGTTGTCTCCAAGAATATTAGTTATATTTTGTACGAGTTGAAATCATTGAAGCATATTAATCATTCAAGGTTTGATAGTAGTGTTCGGGAAAAAACCAGTATGAAAAATTACAATCTAGAAGCATATGTTCACCTTCATATAACTAAAAACACTCAAAATGTTCGGTTAAAAAATTATGTGAACTCCGTGTGCGAAGCACGGATTCATACTACTAAGGAAATAAACTATGAGATTTTATTGTTTATCTATGCTAGCTTTATCTTGAATTAACTCATCTATTATGCAGTTACATTAACTTCATTGCTAATATTATGAGTTTTTTCATGAGACCTCTCTAACTTCTATTTCAATAATCACGAGTATCAATCAGAATGTTTAAAAATTGAAACAAACAAATTCAACAATAATAAGCGTTCAATATGTATTCAACATTTAAAACAAACAGTACTAAAGCTTTTTTAGTACTTCCAATTAGTTATGATGACCTGTTCTGCGGTCGAGGGGATGTTTGATATCTCTCTCATCTTATGGGAGGTGTGATCTTTATAGAAACCGAGTATTCAATCCTGTTATTGATAAAACGTTGGCTTGATCGCTAGATATCGGTGATATTATTCTATATTATTGGAACATTCTACTCAGTACATAAGTATTGTCTCTGTTTATAGAAAGTTGCTGTTAAGCATAACTCATTTTGAAAACTAATAAAATGTTCAATTGGTCATTAATTTGCAGTTGAGGAACTAGAAAATGTTTGCAAAACACGTATAGATGCAGATGATGCATACAGCATACGAACGACATGTTTGCAATTAGTAAACTGTATTGTTTAGCATGGGTTGATTATGATTAGATCGCTGTTAAGTATTGTGCATGTGCAAATGATGTGCTCTTTCCGTAAATTTCTTATGTAGTTATGTGCTGGTGCAGCCGGTTGGCTTGCAAGTAATCTAGCAATCTGGTCTACTAAAATTTTGTGTGATCTTAGGCTTAAATACAAATATTTTTTTAGCATCACAAGTAATTGGACCCAGATCCTACTGCAAGTCTATAACATGGAAACACATGGAACTTGTTAGTATGGTTAATATTCCTTAGTGTGTGAACATCATTTTATTTTGATAAATTTCAAATAATGTAATGCCTACCATCCTAGTTAGCTGATTAGGCGCAAGGTACATCTTCTTGTGTTTCCCTTAGTTTGTATGAGTTCAAAACTGTCGGTTTAAAATTCAAACTAAATATGTTGATCTTATTATCATGCATCAAATGTAAATATTAAAAGTATACATTTAACATTTATCGTGGTTAAGTTTTTGTTTGTATTATATGTGTGAAATTTTACTGGGATACGAGTTGATAACACTATTGGTGACACAATGTATCTCAACCATTGGATTGTCCCTTGATTTTAATCCCAAAATCGACAAAATGAAATTCAACAGTCAAGATCTACCGTGTCACATTTTTTGTTTCATTTGTGTCCAAATAACCTCCTCCATGATATGTATTATGTATACATATGTTAAGAAAGGAATTTGATATGGCAATGATACAACAACCACTATATTGGCACGCAGGCCAATACATTCTGTCAAGAAGCCTGCACGTTTTGAAGAATAAAATGGAGCATAGGATACTTTTGTCATGTCATAGTAATGTAGTATCACCCGCATATGCACAAGATAACATAAATACACTGCAAGACAATGAATGCAACAAATTTTCCTTTATCATTTTCTTTTAACAATATGTAATGTAGACCTGTCAAAATATGACCCAACCAATTAACTCAACCCATTTACCCTACTTTTAAATGGGCTGGGTCAAACCATTTATGAATTTTATTAAATGAGTTATGAGTTGGGTTGACCCATTTTTAAAATGGTTATAAGTGGGTAACCTATTTATTAAAAACATTAAATTTTAATATAAATTTGAAAAATAAGAATTTTGAACATACAATGTAGTTTTTCATGAAGACTGACAGTTGTACTTAGAAAATAACAGACCACCGCATCCTCATATTTGAACTTCACCTAGTGTAGAAGTCGCTATTTTTTTGTTCAGACTGCAATAATTTCTTCATACTAACTCGGAATCAGGCGAGACTTCGACCGATTAACTCCCACCTAAATTACGAACAGTATGAAATACTTGGATACTTGATCTTATGAACGCATACTGTAGTTCTCCAAGGGGACTGACAGTTGTACTTAGAAAATAACAGGCCATCACATCCTCATAGTTGAACTCTGCCTAGTGCAGAAGCCGCTATTTTTTTTGTTCAGACTGCAATAACTTCTTCACATTGACTCGGAATCAGGTGAGACTTCGACCGATTAACCCCCACCCAAATTACGGACAATATGTAACACTCAGATATTTTATCGTGTGAACGTACACTGTAGTTCTCCAAGAGGACTGACAGTTGTACTTAGAAAATAACAAGCTGCTACATCCTTATATATAAACTCCGCTTAGTACAGAAGTCGTTATTTTTTTTGTTCAGACTGCTATAACTTCTTCATATTAACTCGAAATCAGACGAGACTTCGACCGATTAATTCACACCTAAATTTCGGACAGTATGTAACACTCGGATACTTCATCGTGTGAACGCACACTGTAGTTTTCCAAAGGGACCGATAATTGTACTTAGAAAATAACAGGCTACTGCATCCTCATATATGAACTCCGCCTAGTGCAGAAGCCGCTATTTTTTTGTTCAGACTGCAATAGCTTCTTCATATTGACTCGGAATCAGGCGAAACTTCAATCGATTAATTCCCACCTAAATTACGGACAATATGTAACACTCGGATACTTCATCATCTGAACGCACACTATAGTTCTCCAAAGGGACCGACAGTTGTACTTGGAAAATAACAGGTCACCACATCCTCATATTTGAACTCCGCCTAGTGCAGAAGCCGCTATTTTTTTGTTCAGACTGCAATAAATTTTTGATACTGATTCGGAATCAGACGAGACTTCGACTGATTAACAGTTGTACTTAGAAAATAACAGGCTATCACATCTCCATATTTGAACTCCGTCTAGTGTAGAAGCCGCTATTTTTTTTGTTCAGACTGCAATAACTTCTTCATACTAACTCGGAATCAGGCGAGACTTCGACCGATTAACTCCCACCTAAATTACGAACAGTATGGAATATTTAGATACTTCATCGTGTGAATGCACACCGTAGTTCTCCAAGGGGACTGACAGTTGTACTTAGAAAATAACATGCTACCGCATCCTCATATTTGAACTCCGCTTAATGCAGAAACCGCTATTTTTTTTGTTCAGACTGCAATAACTTCTTCATACTAACTCGGAATCAGACGAGACTTCGACCGATGAACTCCTAGCTAAATTACGCAATATGTAACACTCGGATGCTTCATCTTGTGAACGCACACTTTAGTTCTTCAAGGGGACTGACAGTTGTATTTAGAAAATAACAGGCTACCACATCCCCATATTTGAATTTTGATAAAAATTAGAATTAAAATTTTAAATTTTTATCGGAATTCAAAATATAAAAATTAGAATTAGAATTATTTTATATATTTATTTGTTTTTTATTAGTCAAATCAAATTTAAATCTTTAAATGGATAACCCGCTTATTAAACGGGTTGGATTATAAATGGGTTGGATCATAAGTGGGTAAAAAAGAATAGGTCATAAATGAGTTGGTTCAAACTCGACCCAACCCATTTTGACTTAACCCAACCCGTTTAATAAGCCTAATGTAATGCATGGAGGTTGTTTGCTTTACATTATATATGTACCACGTGTCCCTAGGTAGTTACAATGATTGTGTATCTAGTGGCAGTGTGTAATGAAAAATGCAGGCAGAAATTAATCCAATTATCCTTCTTCAAGCTTTCCTTGTCTTCCCCTCCCAATTCTCTATTCTTCTTCTTTATGCTTCTCTGCAATTAAGATATATAGGATATGCCTGTAAACGGTCGGATACCGATTCAGATAGTGACATATTCGTATCTGTATTCGAAATCATTTTCGGATATCGGATATCCATATCCACGGATGCAAACGAATATTGGATATTCTTCAACCAGTTCACAACCAATAAATCTGAATAAATAAATAGAAAATTTTGATTCATTATAAATTCATTTCAGTACTAAAAATGCTAAGATAATAAATATGCTCAGAAAAATAATTTCAAGCAGTAAATATTAATTTTCACACATTAGTTTTTATTTTATATGAAATAGTAAATGACAATCATTTTATGTACTACAATACACAAAAAATAATTATAATCTCAATAAAAACCGGTAATTATCGGATGCCGATGTCATTTTTTAGATATCAAATAATTTTTCATATTTCAGATATGGATATAGACGAATTTCAGTTTTTTCGAGTACTCATTGACAACCATAATATTGGATCCTATCATAATTAAATATACGATTAAACTAGATGCATGATTTATTTGCATTGCTTTGCCTAAGCATCCATGTGCTTGTTTTAGACAGTCTTGCATTATTGACTACTCCTAAACCCATCAAACTTCCAAATTTCAATTTGGATCAATTAATACTAAACTAAATGCTAAAATTGTATACGCATTTATCAAAACATCTAGCTTTGATTAATCCCCACATAAATGATTAATTCCTAGTTCATACCTGCCACTTAGCGTCCACCTAACAACTTTTACAACCTTGGGTTAAATTAATTTTTTTTTTATCTTTTGTCTTTTGACTTTTAACAGTCTTTCATTACTTGTAGTGTTTATATCTTAGGTGTGTACATAATAGTAGAAAGATTGGTGATCAGTCATAGTAGTAGTTACACATATAGTGGTGGATAGGAGGAACCCTATTGTGTACTTGCATTTGCTCATAATCAACCTGTGTTACTCCTCAAGAAGGACTTTTTGATATGTTTTCTAACTATTGACCTTTATTTGAGTTTTTCTTACATGTATTTTTCTTGGGAGAAAAGTATATTGGCAGTTACGTGTTGTCATTGCTAAAGTAGTTTTGCAACTTATTATTTTCTGTTAATGCCATCAATGTCGAATTTATATCGTCTCAGTATGAAGACTGTATTAAGGATTGCGACAAGGCTGTGGAAAGAGGCCGAGAGCTTCGCTCTGTCTTCAAAATGGTTGCAAGAGCATTGACTAGAAAAGGGACTGCACTAGCAAAGCTTGCAAAAACTTCCAAGGATTTTGATCCTGCTATCGAAACATTTCAGAAGGCATTGACTGAGCACCGTAATCCAGATACGCTAAAAAAACTAAATGATGCAGAGAGAGCTAAAAAAGAACTTGAACAGCAGGAATATTTTGACCCTAAGCTAGCTGACGAAGAAAGGGAGAAAGGTGCTAAACTATTTGATTCACTGTGCACCTTTTTATCCTTTTAGGCTAGTTTCAGTTAATTGATGGTAACAAACGCAATTTAAATTCAACTTTTCCTGATAGAATTGTGGTTTCTCCAAACAATTTACCCTTCTACCTTAACAGTTAACTGAATTCTGACAACACACATTCTCCCTCTTTATCCGCAGGCAATGAGTTTTTCAAGCAAATGAAGTACCCAGAGGCAATACAACATTACACTGAAGCACTGAAAAGGAATCCACGAGACCCAAGGGTAAGAATATAATAAGTCCCTAGAAGATAATTACTTTTGCCTGAGATTCCATTTATCTTCTGAGAAAATTTGTTGTTATATCCTGTTGAAATGACCTGTAAAACATTGTTTAATTGCATTATTTTTGTCTCAGGTTTACAGCAACAGAGCTGCATGTTACACAAAGCTGGCTGCTCTTCCTGAAGGTTTGAAGGATGCAGAAAAATGCATTGAGTTGGACCCTACTTTCACTAAAGGTTACACAAGAAAAGGCGCTGTCCAATTTTTCATGAAAGATTATGACAAAGCCCTAGAGACATATCAAGAGGGACTCAAACATGATGAAAACAACCAAGAACTTCTTGATGGTGTCCGAAGGTAAACTTATTTCTAAATCCACTCATTCTTGAATTATTTTCTAGGAATTAGAGTTAAGATATGCAAGCAAGATTTTGTCATGCTGGATGAACCACATTCATATCGTTATTTCATAATTGTGGCACACTGCCATCCCCCCCCCCCCCCCATATCTGAGAAATAAGCATGAGATATACATGAGAACGTGAATAAGTCACACTTGATGTTGTATTGCATTGATAAAATGCATTGCGGTTCCAACAGGTGTATAGAACAGATCAACAGAACTAACAGAGGCGATATTAGTCCCGAAGACTTGAAAGAAAGACAGGTCATTTATCATGTTTTCTCATTTCATTTGCTTGAAAAAGCTTAAACATTTGTTGCTCACCTTTATTGTTCAACAAGCAGGCAAAGGCAATGCAGAATCCAGAAATTCAGAATATCTTATCGGACCCTATAATGCAGCAGGTAGACACAATTTACCCCATAATGTTTACATTGTATTACTAGTTTTTTATATTTGCTCTTAGGCTGCAGTATGAATTCAACCATGAAACTTGTCAGGTTTTGACGGATTTTCAAGAGAATCCAGTAGCTGCCCAGGATCATCTGAAAAACCCACAAGTGAAGCACAAGATTCAAAAGCTTATCAGTGCAGGCATTGTGCAAATGAGATGAAATTAAAAGCTTATGTTATTGTTATTTGTGAACTATTTTATGTGCTTCTTTTTCTTCTTTTCAGACGGGAGTTTAAGTACGCTAAGCATAATTGCGCTTGTATATGCTACTTGTACTAGACTTGAACTAGTTTGTATGCTTTCTACTTCTGTACTACTGCGACTCATGTTTTTGGTTGCCTAACAGCACATAGTTATTGTATCCAATTTCATAGTTGTCATCTTATAATATCAAATCTTTGCATTCTTAAGTTGCTATTTGGTAGTTGACTCTATGCAGATGTTATAATTTTCTACATTGTATCTCAAAATATTTTCAGGATATGATGTGCCTGAATACATGCCACAGTTTGGTAATGCTACTCCCATTTGGTCCGAGCTATTGCTTTAAAGCCATCGACTTCTTCCTCATAACATTGTTGATAGCATTGGATCTACTGGTACACTAATCTCTACATGGCTACCTTTTTAGATGGATAACATTTTTAGCCTTTTCAAAGGTGAAACCAAAGTGTGACTTGGTATATTTCTTTTCTTTTTCTTTGCACTATGTTTAGAGTCACTGGTGATAATATTCTTTACTCAATTATGGCAGTGCGATATTCTACCAAAAGGAAATATGGTGTTGCCCATCACTTACACTGGCTTAAAAGTTGGTAATTGTATCTCTCTCCTACCAGTAAGTCTATCCCACCTTTTGTTCTTAATATTACTATTTTATATTTATAAGGGCTAGTCTGTAGATTTCCAAACGAATGTAAAATTTTGATTTCAATTCATTAGTTCAAACTAAAATACGTAAATTTTCTGTTGTAAATTCTATTTGAGTGTATCATCAAATCATACTCTTAAGTTTCAAAGCTCTCTTTGGTGATTAAGATATGCCACTTAACATAGTACAGTAAATCATGATTAAAATTCGAATTTATTTGATTATTTAAATGTAAGACAACCCTGACATAATTTAGGTATGTTGAGAACTAATTGGTAGTCTTTGTTTTATCAATTGAAATTATAGAAAATGCAATTATGAAAAGACTGCTAAAATGTTTTCTGCCAAAAAAATATATATATATTAAATAAAATATCTCCATATAATTTTGACTATCGTTTTACATGTTGTTTATGCTTATTAATTTTTTTTTTTAAAGAACGTTGATCACATTATTTAATGATGAATTAAAATCATCAATTTTATCTTTCGGTATGTAGTGCATTGCATTTGAATTTACCTAGGTTTATGGGTTATATTATCTCTACACGATCGTGTTAATTATTTGTTGTAATTTTGTTTGTAAACTTTACAATGAAAACGAATCTTCTATTTTTAACACTTGTAACTTCCTGAAAAACAAGTAATTTGGTGGTTGATATTTGAAATTGAATTCATGTAACAGTATGAATATGATGTACAAAGTTAATAAAATCAAACCAAAAATGCAATAAATTTTTACAGCAAAATTGAACTAAATATCAGTGTGCATAATATTAATGCTATATGGTTGGAATTAGTCGATGGTCTTCGTTAATATTTGTTAAAAAAATTAATGATATTCAATATACAATTTTGCAAAGGCTATCAAAAATCTTCCATTTAAATCTAAAAATATATTAAATGAACCTCTATGCATAAATTCAACCATTTGTTTTACATGTTGCATATGCATATTTTGGTAATGAACATTAATCATATAATTTAATTACAGTAACAAATATTCAATTTGATTTTCTACATACTACATTATCTTTTGAATTCAGCAACGTTTATGAGCTACACACAATCATATTACCTTACTTGTTATTTATTTGTAAACCAACAAAATTGAGCATTATTTAAAGGTGAAAATGAATCTTCGATTCGCTATTTCTATAAAAGTATACATTATATATTAAAATTTTGATTTAAGGTTGTATTTTAAATACCAAAAAAAGTTCTTATGATTTTCAGTAAATCGATATATTATCCCGTTTGTTACGAATACCGATTTTAATTGAAGATCACTACATTATCTTGTTTGTCATGATTTTATTTGTAAGTCAATATACTATATTGTTTGGTATGAATTCAAAGCTATTTGGTTGGAAGTTCGATTAAGTTATGATTATCTTTTACACACATTTGTATGTATGTGCATACATTCAAATTTAACCATGCATTGGATGTTGGTATTAAAAACAAACCTTCATTGTTTATTCTTTTATATGTCTAACATATGCATACCTTTATAAATATGTAAAACATATGATTCAATTTGTACATGATTTCTTTGTTTGCTTTTTCTAGGAGAAACAGTGTATTTTTAATTTTTGATTGGATTAGCATTGATAGTCATATTCATTTGTTATGTTTTCGTTTGCCAGCCATTATAATTACTTGGTTTTTTTATTATGCTACAATTTGACATAATATTTAAAAGTAAAACTTCAGTTGTCTAGTATTAAAAGGATTTTTCATTGTGTATGCGGTGATAAAGATAAACATTATTGTATATTTTTATCAAGGAACATGTTAACATGTACCCATTGAGTACATTTTAATGATTTTCCTTTCATCTCTTTAATCTTTGCTCTGTTTTCTACACGTGGCATCATGTTATCCTTTTCCACACTAATATTACGGGCCTATATCGTATCTCTTCAACTGCTTGATCATTTTCTCTTCTTTTCCAATGTTTCTTTATCTTCCTCATCAATGTTTCAATATCGCTTCTTCATACATTTCTTAATTCTTTATCTTATGTTCACAACATACTCTCTTGATATTTGTTCATAGTTCATTTCTTAATTCTTCATACATTTCTTAGGATTTCACTGCCCCCAAAGATATTGAAGGAAATTAAGGAATTTTCTAGGTTTTCGCATTCTATTTTAGAATGGTAATCCTTTCTTTTGTTTGAAACCAACAGACCCTTGCTCTTCTTTCATGGTGATGTCAATCTATTGGTGCATCCCTGATTATGAAATTTACTCTAGATAAAAACCTTCTTACTGTTTTAAAAACTTGCTTGAATACAGACTACAGAGTACAAAATTTAGTTATACTACTGTTAGTGTGTTGGAGCTACTGCTTTTTTTCCCCCTAAATGGGACTTTTGTATATTTATTTTTAGGTGCGTTTGTTTCCTTAAAATCTTACAAGAGCAGTGCCCAACTTTGTTACTATTATTACACACACACAGGAAATACATCTTACTCTAAAGGCTTACAAATTAGACTCAAACAGTATAACACGGACCAGACATAAGAGTCAATAAACTGAAATCCAAAGCAAATTAAAAAAAGGCCCTTGTAACATGGACTCCTTATATAGCACAGGTAATGTGAAAATGAAGAAAAACCTACAAGACATGTATGCCTAGGATTGCATAAAAATGTTATTGTCTTAAGTCCTCTTTTATATAACACAAGTCATATTTTAATTCACCAAAGCCCTCACTGTACTTTAGATGAAGTCCATGAGTATGGTTGCACTTTCTGTGTCAGAAACACTACCGCTCAACAAATCAGTCACCCAAAAAGGTTTTGATTGGCCATTTCCCTTCTTGAGGTTGCTTTGACAACTATAGGGTTGCCGACTTAGTCGGTAATGCAAATGGCCAGTTAACTTGGTAGACATCTGTATCATAAATATCAGATAAGGCGCCGGTAATATTTTTAAGGGCGGCTCAATTCCCTATTTAATATCTTATTTTTTTGCCATAACAAACACAAATCATTATTTACTCTTATTTCTACACGACATTCATGTTCTAAAATAAAACTTATAAAAAAATTTCAACTGGTCAAAGAGGAAAAAACCAATGAATTATCGTCTATTGTACCGTTCGATCATTCAATCAAAATTCAATTTTTTTAAATAATTCTGCCTCCAACTGAATGAGTAATCATAATTTACAACATACATAACAACGGTTTCAAGTATATTCTCATCAGCACCCATGACAAATCAGTACTGGGTACAATGATCGACTAATAAACCAAAAATCAAATATTAATCCACAATATCGATCGAAAATTCAATAGGCTATTCTCAGGTTAACTATAATGAAATGTCCAACTCAAGTAGAAATTCGAACTGTCAGTTTGGTCCTTATGATGGGGCTTAGTCAAATACAAAATTAATTTGGAGACTACGAATAAGAAAATGTACGCGGTAGAAACACCGATTTTGGTCAAGAATGGAGTCAGGGAAGAGCAAACACACGGGGATTGACATCAATGAAACTTCGAGTTTCGAAAACCGCGAACCAACAGTCAAAAATACGAACCAAAGAATATGGATGAGTAACAAACAAGAATAACTTGTATGTTGGAGCATGTGCATCAGGCAACAGGGGTTAAAGGGGTGAATTTCAAATTTTTTTCTTCCATTAGCGATATCTTTAATTTGTGTTGTTATGAATAATTTAATAATATTAAATTAATGTTATTTTGATATAAAAAGAGTTGTGTTTTAACATGAAATTAATTTTAAGTTTACTCTCTTTGTTTGATCCTGAATCATATAAAATTCATTTGTGTTTATAATTAATCAATTATTTATATATTGTTATAAATTCATATGATCTAAAATGAAAGCGAAGCAAAAGTTATTCGTATGAGTGTGCCCTGTATATGGAAAAGGGATTTGAGCCAGAAGAAGATGAGGCAAGTATTGGTGAGGAAATGGAAACATCTACACTTGTTAAATAGTTTAAAATTTCATTAGTTGATATTATACACTTAAACGATAACAATATGTTTTAATTCAAACTAGTACGTAAGCACGTCCGTTGGGCATGTACAAAGACAAATGAGAGTAAAGACAAATTTAAATAAAAGAACCTTTTTTCCGCAGAGTTGGAAGCGTAAATTGAACGTTGGTAGATCAAAAGTATACATGCATAAATTGAAGACTTATAGAATTTGTTGAGATACGGTCCAAAGCTTGGATACTGTATAGCATTGATAATCACTACATTATAGTGTTCGTTCATATATTATTGTATCAATAGCAATCCGTTCATAAGCTGGGGAACATGTGCCTGGAAGAACTATGTAAAAATCTATTGGCTAAAAATAAAATAATCGCATTATCATGTAACATGAAACATACACGTCAAATAAAGTCACAGTGATAATGTCATTACCAAAAACTAATCACTAGTGTTCGTTTTATTTTATTTGACCCCACATTTCATTTTTGTAAACACAGTATAAGTAAAAGAATCTTAGATCAGAAGATGAAAAAGCCAATGTTAATTGATCGTTGCCGCAATAGTATGTTCCCACTTTTCTTTAGTTATGTTCTAAATAAAGATTGAACTATTTTATTACTCATTCAAGTACAAATATTGAAAAAAAAGTTGAAGGTGAAATTGACTTTCTCTTACAATAACTTTGGTTCTAAATGCACAACTTTTTCATATGTTTTTTTACGTTACTAAAGAAATAGAAGTTGGAAGTTTTTTCTTTCATTTTTAGGACTCTTGTGAGTAATGTTTTAGCAGACAATATTTTGTAACCACAACTTTTATTTAAACCACCAAAATCTTTTCTAACACGCTACACTTAACTCGTCATCATTGCAATTAACTTGAAGGTTCTAAAGTTGAATTTATGTAGATTACTAAATTTAATTATGGTTGATTTATGTGATTTCATTATATCATTTGAAGTGCTTAATTTACAGTGTGTGCGCTACCATGCGCACATGCATGATTTGAATGACTTCTAAACTTGCTCCAATGATGATGGCCGTGACAAAGACATACTCAGGAAGGCATGCAGTGTGCGCGCTATCATGCGCACATGCACGATGAGTCATTCTAGAATTGGTCCAAAACTACTACACGTATGTAAACTCTTTATGCTCCAACGATCATGAGTAATCCAACGTCCATCTATGAGGAGCATTACGCACATTAGTCTAGACGAATATATCGATATCATGTTCTCGATACATCTTGAGTATGAACATTTAAGGACATGTATTTATTTTATACGATCCAGTGCCCATGATTACAAATTCATTTGCAGTAGCTCAGAAAACGGAAATATGCCCAGGTTTGAAAACCATCTTGGGTTCAACTTACAAGCATGAAACATGTGACCAAACGATCTCTGATTGAACTGAAAATTGGTATGCACATAGTAGAAAATTTCAACTTTCAATGGGATATATATATATATATATATATATGTATGTAAAGTTTAAAACAAAATCTTGCTCACAAAGTTATACTAAATGTTCTAAACTAACACTTCTTTATTTTCAAAATTATACCAAAGAAATTTGGAAAAATCCATGCTCGAAAACGAATAAAAATAAGGAAAATCACTCAATCCGATATTCGAATTTAATGAGTCCACGTTTGAGACGGCGTATTTTTTTCATTTTCTGTCTTAATTCATTGATTCTTTTTTTATTTGAAAGTGAAGTTTTCTACTATGTGCATACCAATTTTCAGTTCAATCAGAGGTCGTTTGGTCACCTGTTTCATGCCTGTAAGTTGAACCCGAGATGGTTTTCAGACCTGGACATATTTTCGTTTTCCGAGCTGCTGCAAACGTGGACTCTCCAAAACCAGGGTTGTTACAGACTCCCCCTTAACAAAATTGCGTCCTCGCAATTTCTAGAGAAGAGTTTATATTCAATTCATTTATTTCATCAATCAAAAGAAAGATAGACAAGCTTGAGTTTAAAAATTTTCTTAACTCAAAATGATAGAAGACCAAGATAAAATTACTCAAAATGATAGAAGACCAAGATAAAATTGCTCGATAAATTCTAATTTTCCGAATATATTCGTTGGGATTAGCGGACTATAGAATTTGTACGAGCAATTTTATCTTAGTCTTCTTTCATTTTGAGTTGAGAGGAAATTTTTTAAACTCGAGTCTGTCTATCTTTTTTTTGATTGATGAAATAAATGAGTTTAATATAACTCTTCTTTAGAAATTGCAAGGACACAATTTTATTAAAGAGGAGGTCTGTAACAAACCTGGTTTTGAAGATTACCTGTAAATATTAAATTATAACTTTCATAACTGTAATCGATCAAATACTTATCATGCTGATTTTCTACTTAAATATATTTTGTGTATCAAAAACATTAGATATCCAATATAACAATATATACAATAGAAAATACAACAAAAAGCTTATTTTATTCCGAACAAGATTCGCTTTAAGAATTAAATCAAGTAATCAAATTACATAATTAGTCATATGATGCATGCTTAAATCTTTAGGCTTGAGCATTCAAAAGATTTTAAAAAAGGTATGTCCATAACCGAGTGCGTATTTTGAGAATCCATTTGCAACTTGTTCAATTCTCTCGTTCCCAATAATCATCTTAGAAGCGTTGGGTCGTTGAAAACTTAATCGAGAAGGATAAACACGATATATCAAAAATGAAATGAGATAATGTTAGTGTTGAATAGAAGACAAGAAGGCAAAGTCTCAAATGTCTTGGTAACTTTTTAGTAACAACCATTTACATACTTAATTATAATATGACAATCATCTAATAATAATGATAATAATAATATTATTATTCGACTTGAAAAGGCTTGCCAAACATATGCAGAGAAGAATAAAGGTTTGTCTTTAATCCTCCACATGTCTATAATTACCTAGAAGAAGATAAACGAAGCAAAATTAACAAGCAACGCATTGCTTTTCAGTTTGCTTTAAGAAAAATGAATGTTGATTCAATAACATGCGATTCTGATGTTCTAGAAGCAGTTGAAGATCATGATACCACTCCATTCCGCCGTAACGATGATGAAGAGCAACAAGGAATTAAGGAGTGTGTGTTAGATGTACAGAACAAAATCAAAGTGATAAGAGGATGAAGAAGAGCACAAGAGAACATGGAATTGATAGGTGAAGAAGACCGAGAAATAACGTCCTTAGGAGAGGGATGACATAAGAATAGAAGAGGGACTTTGTCATACTAAGTTTATGGAAGTATAACGATAGAATATACATATCAAGAAAGAAGCACCCATTATGGTTATGCTAAGTTATGACTTATCCAAGCTAGAATACGATCAATGTGAAAAAATGCAAGTGAAGATCAAATAATACCGTGTGAATTGACCCCAGCCTTCCAATGTTTAATATAAAAATTTTAATTGTTAACCTTTTATCAAAATGTTGTTTATTTCAAATTCTTGTATCTTGTTTTTAGTTTTAGTTGATAGTTTCATAAAATAAGTACTTAATTTAAACCTTTAACCCTAATGCGTGTCTTGTCAATTAATCATACTATAGTAGCGTTGTCCTCTTACGTATATTACATGTTGCGTCAAGCCAATGAATAGTTTACCGGTGCCGTTTTGTTAAAACATTTTATGCTGTCATGACTGACTATAGCTGACCCGTTGTCAGATAGTGGCATTACTATGTTTTGTCAACTATCTCTACAGTATACCTGTTACGTAAAACATTGTTACAGCATACCATTTGACAAACATTACAAACAATAGCAAGAGTTTATTACTAAAAAGACGTCCAATGTTCCTTTGTTAGCAGACGACTTAATGGTTCTAGTGAAGGCCTACATAGAAGCTGATCGAAAGCATAATTTGAATTTGGGTCAAGGTATGTATATTAGTGATGAAGGTTATTGGAACTTAACGAATGCGGTATACAACAATCATCCTGATTGTAGATTTAGACTTACGATTATGGACACTAGAAGTGAATACATGAAATTTACGAGGTCTTGCGATAAGTAATGCAAAATAACGGAAGAGGTTGAAGTTGAAGAGTTGTTTGAGGAAAATCGCCTTAAGTTCGTCTCTCGCTATAAACGGGAATATCATACTGATTTCAATAGTTATGAAACCTTTGAACTTCGCTATAGTTGGCTTACACACTTCCGATAAATCTACGTTACCGTTTAATATTAGTGGTATTGTGGTTTTTGCTTAATAGTGTATTTGATTGTATGTGCGTTACTTTACTAGCGTTCAAGTGTTATGGTATTTGTTTTATATATTTTATAATAAATGCTTTTTTTTTCTAGTAAGTGTATATGGTGTTTGACTTATGTTTTGAAATATATAGTCATCATCTCTTAGTGTCTTGTGCTAGTGTACAATTATTTATAAGACATATCGATAGAGGAATATTTTAATTCATTACTTTCACTGGTTATTGATTAAAAAAATACCGTAACAACATCTAAGATCCATGATTACAGATATGATGATTTTGGTCCTCTTTTCATGAAGTTGGTTACAAAATATGTTAGTTTCTTCTTCCAATTCCAAAGCATAATTGACCGTATTGCGGCCATAATTGTTAATCAACCCACATTTCACCACATCCATTAGGATAAAGGTTTTAAATCTCGCTCATTTTGGCCGAGATCTCGTTTTCAAGCCCGGGCGATTCAAAATAGGCAATTTCGTTTGAATCTCGTCTGACCCAAATCTCGAACGAGATTTTAGTATCTCGTTCGGTATCTCGGACGAGATTTAACAACGAGATATCGACCGAGTTGTTGAATTTTGAAAAAAATCAACTTTTTTCCTGTGTTGGGCTGGCTCATCCTTTACCTTAATTTAAGCCTTTTTAATTGTACTTTTTTTAACCCTTATTTCTTATATAAATCTCATTTAATCTTCGTCTTTTATTTTACGGCAGTGACGAGTGTAAGAAGATGATAAAATCTACATCGATTATGGTAAGTATTTCACTTTATGATTTTCATTTAGGTTTCTGATCCAAATTAGTTTACATCCGGTTTCATTTTTCTTTTTTCGACACTTTCTTAAGTTTTTTTCCTAACCCTATTTTTTGCGGCTATAAATTTTGGGCTTGACTTATTTAACTTTTTCCAAATGGATTCCCATTTTAATTTCATTTAGTCTTTGCTGCTATAATTTTTTTCCTCAAGGCTTATTTTTAAGCAATAAAGGAATTCTCTTTCATCTATTAATTTCATTTGATGATTACATGTTCATTCGTACATCATTTTTTTGCTTTTCTTATACAACAACAACAAGCCATTATTCCCAAACGAGTTGGGGTCGGCTAGAGATGAAACCCAAAACTAAATGAAAAAAAAATCAATTTAAAAGTTATAATAATAACAATAGTAATAACAATAATAAAATAAAGTCAAATAAGTAAATTAATAATAATAGCTAAGTAAAGTAAAATAAAATAAAAATATATATGTATATATATAAGAGGAATGATAATAATAATACTAATAGCGATAATGATACTAATAGTAATATTGGTCAAAGATCAAACCTACGTCTTAGGCTCATGTTTCCTAGTCCTATAATCTAAAACTTATAAAACTCAACGCTCATGGTTCTGGTACGTGAATCGCTAACTTCCACTCGCTCCGATCCATTACCAGCTCTTCGGATATACCCCAATCCTTCAAATCTCTTTTTACTACTTCCTCCCATGTCAACCTTGGTCGACCTCTACCTCTCTTTGGGCATTCAACACGACCTATAATTCCAACACGCACAGGTGCCTCGGACGGCCTTCGTTGATGATGTCCAAACCATCTTAAGCGATGTTGAATTAGTTTATCCTCAATTGGTGCTACTCCAAGTTTATCATGTATATCATCATTTCTAATTCGGTCTCTTCTTGTATGACCGTAGCTCCATCGTAGCATACGCATCTTTGCTACGCTTATCTTTTAGACGTGTTGGCTTTTAGTAGGCCAACATTCTGCACCATACAACATCGCAGGCCTGATTGCCGTTTTGTAGAACTTTCCTTTAAGCTTTTGTGAGACCTTCCTGTCACAGAGAATCCCAGACGTTTGTCGCCATTTCACCCATCCCGCTCGAATTCTAAAACTAACATCTTCATCAATCTCACCATTATACTGCAACATTGATCCTAGATATCGAAATGATTCCTTCTTAGGAACTATTTGTCCAGCCAGAGTGACATCTCCATCTTCTGACCTGACACCGCTGAACCCACACTTCATATACTCTGTTTTAGTTCTGCTAAGCCTAAAACCCTTTGATTCTAAAGTCTGTCTCCACAGCTTCAGTTGTCAATCAACCCCAATCCTACTTTCATCAATTAGCACAACATCATCAGCAAATAGCATACAGCAAGGAATCTCACATTGTATACCCTTCGTAACCTCATCCATCACTAGAACAAAAATGTAGGGACTCAAAGATGACCCTTGATGTAATCCTATGTTAATGGAAAAGTCACCAGTTTCACCATCGCATGCTCTGACACTAGTCACAACATCATCGTACATATCCTTGATAAGTGTAATGTACTGTTGGGACTCTCTTCTTTTTCAAGGCCCACCACATCACCTTTCGCGGTACCTTGTCATAAGCTTTCTTCAAATCGATAAATACGATGTGTAGATCCTCCTTTTGCTCCCTAAACATCTCCATAAGTTGTCTTATCAAGAAAATCGCCTTTGTGGTCGACCTCCCGGGCATGAAGCCAAATTGGTTTTTTGAAACACTTGTCATTCTCCTTAGTCTATGCTCAATGACTCTCTTCCAAAGCTTCATTGTATGACTCATAAGCTTAATTCCTCTGTAGTTTGTGCAACTTTGGATATCTCCTTTATTCTTAAAAATTGGAACTAGTATGCTTTTCCTCCACTCATCTGGCATCTTGTTTGATTTGAAAATATTATTGAACAACTTAGTTAGCCATGCTATCCCTGCATCTCCAAGGCATCTCCACACCTCAATAGGGATGTCATCAGGCCCCAATGCCTTACCTGCTTTCATCCGTTTTAGTGCCTCCTTTACCTCAGATTCTTGAATTCTCCGAACAAAATGTCTGCAAGTGTCATCAGAAGAGTCGTCTATCTCGATCGTAGTGTTATCACCTTCTTCATTAAATAGTTTGTCGAAATAATCTCTCTATCTATTTTTTATCTCCTCATCCTTCACCAAAAGTCTATTATTGTCATCTTTGATGCATTTAACTTGGTTGAAGTCTCTTGTCTTCCTCTCGCGGAGCTTAGCTATCCTATAGACGTTTTTTCACCCTCTTTCGTACTTAGGTTATGATATAGATCTTCATACGCCCGACCTCTTGCTTCACTTACCGCTCTCTTTGCGTTCTTTTTTACCACTTTGTACTTTTGCATGTTGTCCTCGCTCCTGTGATGATGTAAGCATTTATAGCATTCCTTCTTCTCTTTGATAGCCTTTTGCACATCACTGTTCCACCACCAAGAATCTTTAGGTTCGCGTTTATTTCCTTTCGCTATCCCAAACACCTCGGTAGCCACTTTCCGAATGCGTCTTGCCATCTCATCCCACATGTGATTTGCTTCTCCTTCCATATTCTATGCCCCTTCTACCATCACTCTATCCTTAAACACCCGTGAGGCGTCTTCTTTGAGCTTCCACCATTTCGTTCGACTAGTCTTGGCTCCTTTACCCTGTTGAACACGTATTCGAAGACGAAACTCGGATATCAAAAGCTGATGCTGTGAGACGACACATTCTCCAGGTATGACTTTGCAATCTACACAAGCTCGTTTGTCGTCTCTTCTAGTAAGTACAAAGTCAATCTGGCTAAAGTGTTGACCACTACTAAAAGTAATTAAGTGTGTCTGTCTCTTCCTAAAGAAGGTATTAGCTATCATGAGGTCATAAGCAATAGCGAAATTCAATATTTCTTCTCCTTCTTGGTTTCTATCGCCATATCCAAAACCACCATGCACTCTTTCAAACCCCCCACTAGTTGTACCAACATGGCCATTAAAATCTCCTCCTATAAAAAGTTTTTCTCTACTAGGCACATCCCTAATCATGACATCTAGCTCTTCCCAAAAATTCTCTTGACGGCTTCACTTAGACCTACTTGTAGGGCATAAGCACTAATGACGTTCAGAATCATATCACCCACTACCAACTTAACTAGGATGATCCTGTCCCCTTGTCTCCTAACGTCGACCACTCTGTTTCTATGGTTCTTGTCAATTAAAATACCTACTCCGTTCTTGTTACGCTCTTTTCCCGTGTACCATAACTTGAAGCCTGTGTTCTCCACCTCCTTCGCCTTTCGACCCGTCCATTTGGTCTTCTGAACGCATAAGATATTTACACGTCTCCTAGTCATAGTATCAACTATCTCTCTTAGCTTTCCTGTTAAAGATCCTACATTCCAACTGCCTAACCGAATCCTACTTTCATCGACTAGCTTCCTTGCCCTTCGCACCCGTCGAGTAAACTGCGAAGACCCTTGCTCATTTATCACTACATCGGGGCGTCGATGCAGCGCGCCACTAACGGAGTGACGACCCAGCCCTTGCATATTTTTCACCATACCCGAGCCTCGATATGGCGCGCCACTAAGGGAGTGACGACCCAGCCCTTGCTCACTTTTCACCATACCCGAGCCTTGATATGGCACGTCGCTAAGAGGGTCACGCCCCAACGAAATATAATTAGGTTCCATTTCCATAAGAGAGGCTGGGGTTTTTACGTTGGCTCACCAAGCCTATCACAACCCTCCTCCTTTATCCTGGCTTGGGACAGGCTGCATAGAAAACTACACAGGCAGAGTTATTTTTTTTGCTTTTCTTATAATATTACTAAATGTTTGAAAATTGTTTGTACTATGTATGCTATTTTCCACGTTTGTTTGAAATATCTATGCTATTAGTTGCTTAATGAGATTTTGTTTGCTAATAATTAAATACTATAATTAGACATAGAATATCTTAATTCTACTTGTAGACTTTTGTATTTGAAGTTATAAAATTAAGATTTCCCTTGCAGCACCATAAATCATAAAAGGTAGAAATGAGACATTATATTGTATAGGAAAATTAAGTGAATGATCAAACAAAGTAAATGTGCATATGTTATGGTTTGTTTCTTGTCTACTTTATCTCATATGATATTATATTGAACATTATTCATGAAATCTAGTTATTTGTTTATTTTACATGATACAAGTGATATTTTTCCATACTAAATTACTAATGATAAGCGTGTGATATATTCAAGGTAAGTGCATAGTGTTTTCCTTAAGGTAGTGACTAGTATTATAAATTTAGATGTATGAAAACTAATTTTCGACATGACATACACTCCGAGATAACTTCGAAATGAATTTTAGAAACCGAGATGTAAATCCGAGATGGACGATCGGGATGCACTCATCTCGTTCGAGATCTCACCTGATACAAGATAAGCTCTCTAAATTCTTCGAGACGAGACGTGACTGAAATCCGAGATTTAAAACCTTGATTAGGATACAACATGCATCTGAAGTAGCTTCATCCAATATCTTTAAACATCATCACTGTTACTAATCCTAATATACGAGTTGGCCAAATCACGCACGTAGCAAAATAATCAGTATTGATTCAACATTATAAAATATACAAAGTGTGATAAACAACTAATCATCACTGTGATTCAACGTTGAATTACTCATGACCGTTGGAGATACCAATGAATTACGTACTTATGGTTGTTTGGAACAATTATAGAATGACTCAACTACAGTCTTCGATCGATTAATATAACTAATTCAAAATAGAAGATCTCATGTAATGACGTGCAATACTATTCTCATTTGAGAGTACTATTCTCAAGTAGCTAAATTGTGCTTTGACTATGGTTGATATAGGTTGGGTACACGTTGAACCAATAGAAGTGAAATACTACTCTAGAGATGATTCGTCTCTTTCATTATAAAAGGTTGGTATTATTATAATTGGTAGTCAGTTTAAAGTCAAAATCTCTGATCAGAAAAGAACAATTAATCGATAAATGTTATCGGATTGAATCAAGGGCTTTAAAGTGACACATGAATATAATATTGGAGTTTTTGACCACTGGCCAAACTTTAGATACTTGGTAATATAGTGAAGACGAAAAGGAAACGTGCACAAAATATCATTACAAGTGTAGCTTAATAAATGTTAGAAATTGGATTTTTCCAAAATGATCTATAAGCAGATGGACTCGTACTCGATACTGTACTTTGGTAAATCTCGTATAGACTTTAGTATTTAGATCGTTTAAATATTATTGAGAATCGAGTTCACACCAAGGAGTCAACACAACAATGTTGTTAGCTGTTTTATGAGTTCGATATGTTTAAATTAATTTATTAATGTTATAAATTAATAATAAAAATTAACACAACTATCGTGTAATTTTTTTATAACATTTAGTTATTTATTTGAAACCTTAGGTTAATAAAATAATATATAATTGTTAAATATTAATTTAATTAAATATCCAAGATTTAATAATTAATAATATATGGTATATTAATTAGGTCCAACATCATGGAATTTTCATGGTGGGGCAAACATGTAGAAAGAAGGGATTTTGATGGAGTCTCTTGATCTAGATTTAAAAGAGCGGAAAATGTCGAGGTAGTATATTTTTTGGTGACTATAAATACTCCCACCTTTCATTGAAAACACAAATAAAATTAAACCTAACCTCCATTAAAATAGTTGAAGCCTTGATTCTGAATTTGCATACCAAGCTGGAAGGAGAAAGGAATAGTGACTCGAGATGGAAGAGCTAACAACACAATGTGTTACAACCAACAAATCTAAGGTATCTTTACATTTAAAAATTATATATATATATATATTTAAAAAATATATAATAAATATAACTTTAAAATAATACATACGTTTTTTCAATTTTTTATTCCTTTTCCTCTCAGCCTATGACGATATTCTAAACATAGATTCATATTTTAAACCAATACAAATTTAAATGATGTGTGTGTGTGAATGTTTTTCTTAATTTTTAATTTTTTCCTTATGGCCTTATAATAAAAATTATATATATATATATATATATATATATTAACATGGATAAAATTAAAATTAGATCTAAATTTAGATTTTGAATTTTAAATTTTAAAAAACACATATATTTCACAAGTCATATATTATATATTTATTATATTAGCCCAAATTTTTTATTTTATTTTATATTATGTATATGGTTGATGGTTGATATATATGTAATATATTATAAATAACACACATATATATTATATATCTACGCGGCTTAAAACGGATATACTATCTAATAACGCTAAATTGAAAAGGGGTAGCAGCCGAAGAGTGTGACGCACTACAGCGGGGATTTTATTAGGCTTTAACTGCACAAACATGTGTTCATAAATCTCAATGATCACAAACACTCTTTTATTGTTCATTTCATATAACTTTTAGTTTATTTATTTACATGTTGACATTCATATTGTGAATATGAATCTCTAAAATTAAATATAAAATTAATTGAACCTGAATTAAGTAATAACTAAATTAAATTTATGCATATATATTAAGTGGATAAAAAATTGTAGCAAAATTAAATAAATTTAATTCAAATAATAAACTCCTCATTTATTAATGTTCACTAAATATGATTTAGAGAAATTATTCCTCTAAACATAAAATAAGATCTAGTAATAATTTTTTTTTTGAAATTTCTCACTTTTACCCCACCGTCAATGTACATGATCCAACAACTCGGTGATCTCTAGACGGGTCATATCAACATATCAATCATGTCTAGAGCTTGTAGGTGTACCTACAATTGAGTCAGGTGCATTAGAAAATCCAGTAAAATGAGAGTTTAAAAATTAATTCTTTATGCAATAGATCTTATATAGTGTTATCACGAATAATGTTGTTGGCATTAAATCGTATTTAATGTTGTTTTGATGTAAAAAGAGTATTATGTTTTAAAAATGAGTTTAACTTAATCTTACTTTGATTATTCTGTTTTTGTGCTAAATTTGATAATTGAACACCATATATTCACGGACAATATGTATAATATAGATCCAAACAAGAATATACAAAATTATGTAAGTGTTATACATATAATATTTATTACTATAATACATGCATACATATGTGTATGCATATATATAAGAAATATATGTATACACACACAAATATGTATATAGACAAATACATAAGACATATATATATATATATATAGTTTAAATCAGAGTGTTAAATGTTCGAGTGAAATGAATGTTGTCCTATATATTAATTTCCGACTGACGGTCGTAATATACAATCATTTAAAGAAGAAGTTATATTTTAAAGTCTAATTTACAATGTCATATGTAAACATGCAATTCATTATTAATTGATGTCATTGTGCTTGGAATTTCAATATGAATTCATAGGCGCAAGTTACGCCTAACACGAATTTCATATATAAGAGTTATGAGTGTTTTAAAACTAGAGTTTAAAATGTAATTTTAACAACATGGAGGGCTAAAATAAAAATTACTTTTATCCATCGTTTGACTTAGCTGCCACATGTTATCCACTTCGAGATCTAAAATTGCTTCCGCCAAAGATAATTTCAGACTTCGCTACTCATTCCTCCGATCTCCTCTGCTCTTGTAGCTTTGAACACTGCCCCTCAGATAAGATGGGATGCTACCATTAAGTATTAGGGTGGAAACCCTAATCGTTCAAACCCCGACCGTTTACTTCATGATTACCTTAAATGACAATAATTTTCGTAAACATCATGTACAATAACTATTTTTTTTACAATTCAACTGATTAAATTCATGACAATTCAAGTAAATGATTTATAATAATGCATTTAAATATAAAATTAAGTTAAAGTGATGTCGATACGAGTCGAAACATGCACTTATTCATTGGAAAGAATACGAAAATTCATCGACTCCTTGTGCGGTTTTAAGTACTTGGTCAATATGGGGGTCCATAGCAGTGTCTTTTGTGACTACTCCTGTCTGGCTCCTTCTAGGGACGGTGGTTCGATCGTCCACCCTATGTACTCTGGAAGATCTGGAGCTTACTCCATCTCCCCTACTGCTATCACTATGTTCATCATCACCTCCGTTGCTCCCAATTTCTGGATTGGATTTGTCACTCCACTACATGGAACGGTACACTTAAAATGGTGAAATAATTCTTAAGTTTTGACTTTTTTGGCAAAAGCTAGGCTGCAAAGAGATGAAAAGAAGAGAGAATGGCGGTTATGGAATTCGCTGGGGATAATATAGTATTTTATTCGGCATTTATTGTGCAGGGTAAATGTACAGTTATGATTATATTCCATGCTGCACGCGAATCGCCATATGAACGATCACAAATGCACACGGAGTTAGCCGAAAAACATGTTATTGGTTCTACTTACTTGGGCATAGTTGGGATGGTGGGTGAATCCGTTGACCTCGTGTTAGTTTTATGCTCTAACATCTCTATTTTGATACGAGATTTTTTGGCACATGCGACACACGTGCGTATAAAACCCTCTTGTAAAGTTATTAAATTTGGAATTTCTATGTAGTTTTGATAAAAACAAATTGAAAAGTAAAAAGAAAAAAATTGTATTATTTTCATCGGAATAGAGTTCTGAAGTTTTAATCTTATATATATTCCAAAATTTCAATTTGAAAATAAATGTTAATTTTTGTTCTTCGTGGGATTCGAACTCTTAACCTTTGTTTGCATATAAGAGTATTTTTAAAACTTCGCGGTCGGATCAAAAGATTGCGTCTTTATTTCAATTATTATCTTTATTAATAGTTGGCTTGGAAGCGCAAACTTTTGACGCTACTTCGAACTTCCAAAATTGCCCTTTATATGGGATATGAAAAAATATATATGTTACTGTATAATTAATTCAAACCAATGAATATATCTTGATTTATTGTTACCACATTTAGAGATTTATGAATTTTATGTTTATGCATTAAACTGTTAGTAAATGATACAAATATCAAAACGGAAATGGTTTTACAATGCTGAAAAGATTTAATTAGTTGATTTTGATTAATTAATTTAAATGAATGAATATACCTTGATTTATTGTATACCATATATGGAGATTTATGGATTTCAAGGTTATGCATTAAATTGTGGATAGATGATACAAATATCAAAACGTATGTGTGGGGAACTAAATGAGTGCAAAAATAAATTTTAGGGAAGATGAATAAAATGTTGGAAAGCACAATTTAATGCATAACCTTGAAATCTCCATATATGGTATACAATAAATCAAGGTATATTCATTCATTTAAATTAATTAATCAAAATCAACTAATTAAAATTTTCAACATTGTAAAACCATTTCCGTTTTGATATTTGTATATTTACTTACAGCTTAATGCATAACCTTAAAATTCTTAAATCTTTAAATATGATATACAATAAATCAAGATATATTCATTGGTTTGACTTAATTATATAGTAACATATATTTTTTCCATATCCCATACAAAGGGAAATTTTGGAAGTTCGCTGTCGCGACAAAAGTTTACGCTTCCAAACCAACTATTAATAAAGATAATAATCGGAATAAATACACAATTTTTTGGTCTGACAGCGAAGTTTTAAAAATACCCTTATATGCAAACAAAGATTAAGAGTTCGAATCCCACGAAGAACAAAAATTAACATTTATTTTCAAATTGAAATTTTGGAACGCAAATAAGATTATAATTTCAAAACTCTATTCCGATGAAAATTTTACAATTTTTTTCTTTTTACTTTTCAATTTGTTTTTATCAAAACTATATAGAAATTTCAAATTTAATAACTTTACAAGAGAGTTTTATACGCACGTGCGTCGCACGTGTCAAAAAATCTCGTATCAAAATAAAGATGTTAGAGCATAACTAACACGGGGGTCAGCGGATTCACCCACCATCCCAACTATGCCCAAGTCAGTAGAACCAATAACATGTTTGTCGGATAACTCCGTGTGCATTTGTAATCGTTCATATGACGATTCGCGTGTAGTGTGAAATATAATCATAACTGTATATTTACCCTCCACAATAAATGCTGGATAAAATACTATTTTATATATTTATAAGGGCCAGTCTGTAGATTTCCAAACGAATGTAAAATTTTGATTTCAATTCATAAGTTCAAACTAAAATACGTAAATTTTCTGTTGTAAATTCTGTTTGAGTGTATCATCAAATCATACTCTTAAGTTTCAAAGCTCTGTTCGGTGATTAAGATATGCCACTTAACATAGTACGGTAAATCATGATTAAAATTTGAATTTTTTTGATTATTCAAATGTAAGACAACCCTTACATAATTTAGGTATTTTGAGAACTAATTGGTAGTCTTTGTTTTATCAACTGAAATTATAGAAAACACAATTATGAAAAGACTACTAAAATGTCTTCTGCCAAAAAAATATATTAAATAAAATCTCTCCATATAATTTTGACTATCATCTTACATGTTGTATATGCTTATTGTCTGTACCAAAATTGGGCACAACACTCTTCGGAAGGGTTTGAAGAGATAAAAATGAAGAAATTAAGTGGAAAAAGAGCATTATCTAACAAACACTTCAAAAACAAATAAGAAAGAACGCAGAAACACATAAATTTAGAGTGGTTCGGCGTATTGCCTACGTCCACTGTGAAATTGATGATTTTATTGTTGTTTTCTCGATTATTACAACTGAGTACAGCGGATTACAGCAAATTATAGTGATGAAATTCGAGTACAACAACAGCCTTGTAGCGCAAAAGTGTTTTCGGCAGAGTCTGGACGTCAGAGAGCCAAAAGATCTTTTTTCTGTAGGCCCTGGGGCTCTATTTATAGGCGTAGGAGGCAGATATCTCGGACGACTTCTTCTGGCACGTGGATGGGCCCATGCGATCGATCTTAGGCGATTTCGACTCGATCCGTGATCGATACGAACGAATTTCGTATCAATCAAGATTTGACCCAATCGAGTCGAAACTTGGCATGAACATTCTTTAGGTCGTACGTAAGCTTCTGTGAAAATTTCATAGCATTTGGACTTGTAGATCGCGAGTTATGATCGATGCAAGTTTGGGCTTTTCGGTTGTCGTTCTCTTCGTAGCGATGCTCTTCGAATCGATCACTTCGTATCGATGACCACGCACGTGATGCCAGTTGACGTGGCGTTTGCTTTCAGGATCGATCTGAAGTTCATGCCGAATCGATCGAGTCTTCCCAATGTTTGCACCTTGTTCGTACCGATTTGACTGGGTCTATTTCGTATCGATCACAGTCGCTCTGTTCGTATCGATGGAAACGGCTCAGGTCGTATCGATACAAGTTCCACTGTTCGTATCGATCGTGTGGTTTTGTTCGTATCGATCGAAGTTGTTCCAACTTGATGGATACGAACAATGGATAGTGTGATGGATACGAATAGATGGATGCGGGGTGACATCGATGGATGGATGCGAAGAGTTGATGTTTTATGGATACGAAGTGTACCTGTCTTTTGATGGATACGAAGAAGACTAGTGCTGATCGATACGAAGTGGACTCGTTTACTGATGGATTCGAACAGATCGATACAGATAAGGACACCACGGATCGATTCGAACATGATGGATATGAAGTGAAGTTGATTCTTTTGATTTGCGTCGATCATATCTTGAGCATACGAACTCCGGTTGACTTGAAATTTGGAACGTTGGCTTCCATAGCTTCGCTTGTCATGTCTCGTCAATTGTAGCTCAATCTGGACTCGGACAAAATTTACTAGTATCCATGATGAACCTATGTATAACCGATCTCCAAGACGAACTGTCATTGGTTTCTATTCAAGTTCTTGGTGTCACGGCTTGGCCAAAAGGCGAGATAACATTTGCCCCCCAAAGTACGTCTTGTGAGAACATGACGTGCTTTGATTAGTCGCATCTTTCATCCTGAATAGCTCCATCTGACTTGACACACGGTTGTTGTTTTCTCGTTGAAAGTTGTAATCCTTGATTGATTTTTCAGTAATATGAACTGTTGAATGCCAACTGTTGTACCGTGTACTGTTGTAGCCGATTGTTGTATGATAGCGATTAACTATATGTTGTTGTAATCGTCACCAGGTGGGCATTTGACCTGTGAATTTTGAAAATTGAAAATTAGTCCGACATACATACACATATGTTAACCTGACTCTTGTTAACGTTCGCACGTTTACACGTCATTGTCAATTCTCTTGTATCGAATTCCGTATCGATCCTCTCCTAAATCGATGTGAAATTCGAGTTGCAACAACGCTTGATGGTTGGTTTTAAATGCCCCTTCGTATCGACCCTCTATTGGATAGATGTAAAAGGTCGAAAGATTATGCTCGTATCGATGTAATTCACATCGATGCGTCTTGAGTGAGGTCGAAAACGGTGGATACGAATACATGCTTCGAATCGATGGAATTCAATGCTTCAGAAAAGTCTTCGTTGCACACTTCATATCGATGGAGTTCGAGTTGTTGGATACGAATAGTCAATTCGTATCGATGTAGGGTGACACCGGTTGGAATCGGTCAAGGTGATTGGGAGGCAAATCGTTTTCCTTCTGCCCTTGGGTCCATATAAAAGCGTTTTGGACTTGACAAAATTCACTTGTTTTCTGCTTGCTTTCACAGTTGCCATTTGCCTTCGCATCGATCAAAGAGATTGAAAAATAAAACTGCCTTCGTCTCCAAACCGATTAACCCATTAATTCCTCCAACCGATCGCTTAAGCTAGGTAATTAAAGCATGAATTTGCGTTGAAAACGATGAGACTTTGAATTCTTTGCCGTTCCACTTGCCTCCGCGACCAGTTCTGATGGAATGGTCGTCGGAGATGATCGAAATGAGGTCGGGGAAGGAGGAGATTCCTACATAGCTTTAGAGAAGACGAAGTGTGGGGATGCGAAGAGATTTGTGGGATGCCGTCGCCCCCAATTTCGCAAGGATGAGGAGCGAAGAACGAATTCGCATCAATCCAAAAAGTGAATGTTCGTGTCGATCTGGGTTGAGGACATTCGTGTCAAACTTAGTGTCGGTACTTCATAATGAAGAATTGGATTCGTTCTTCATTTCGTATCGATGGATTGGGGAAGAAGGTATTAACTTCGTATTGATTACAATGTGAGGCTTCGTATCGATTATTATTCAATTTCGTATTGATAGAAAATGTTCCAACTTTGTAACGATAATGCTTTTTTATCGATACGATATGTATGCTAATCGACCGATACGAAATCGACGCCTTCCCTTCGGTGCGAAGTGAACAGCCTCGATCGATACGAAGTACCCAACCTTGATGGATACGAATTTACTGTATGTCTTCGATACGAAGTTCCTGGATAGAGATCGATACGAATCCATTCATCCCTGATCGATACGAAATCCAACACTGACCCATCGATGCGAAGTTCTCGACCTAGACCAATACGAAATCCAATGTTTTTGCGGGACGATCCATGTTCGAATTATAATAGTTTTGAAATCTTTGAACACTCAAACATTCAACTCCGACGAGCTTTTGCTTTGCATATCTGGACTTAACTGTAGAACTGCATATTTGACCGCCCATCGAAGCTCGTCGACGGAACTGTAATTAATAAAATTTTAACGAACTTTAACTTAGATCGGTCTCTAAAGTCTTGATGGCACGGTTGTGACGGTCAGCGATGACGGTCATTCTAGTTGAATTACGAAGTCTTGTCGTTTGCATACTTTCCATACTCTTGTAGACATTCTTAAGCAACATGTAGCACTGCACTGCACAACACGTTCACACACTTCACACTGGGGAATGCACGGGCTTATTACCGTCTAATGATGATTTCTAATAAGTTGATTTAGGTATGGAGCCTACAAGCTCGCAACAGCAGGAAATTCAGAGTTCACTTCCTTCTATCCTAGAGATACCGGCCATCGCGGCCGAAGTTATAGATCCAGCTCCGGACGAGCTTCCTGGTGCCAGGTTCATCTGTAATCCCCTAGATTCTGTGCCGTCTAATATTTCTGAAGACATGTTGGGACGAGTATGTCTAAGGCACGGTTTGTCTTTGGACGATGTACTATTGCCGGGTCCCAATGATAGACCGCATTTTCCCTTAGAGGGGTTTACTTCCTTCAATCGCCACGCATGCACAGATGGCACACTTCCTCCGTTTAATCAGTATATTAGGGAAGTGCTATCATTCCTCGGAATCGTCCTATCTCAATTACACCCCAACAGATATGCTCTACCGAACATCCTATTTATCGTATTCATGGAGCATCTCTTTCGGCCACCGGCTCTAACAGAGATCAGATATCCTTTTAACTTCAAGAGTAGGGGAGATAGTCCGTCCTTCACATTCCTGGAGTCGGTCAGGAACTGCCAAGTAGTTACCGGATCCTGGGCAAGGCTGAGTTACTTCAAAACAGGGCCGGCCCTGAGCACTTGGAGGCCCAAGGCAATTTTTATTAAAGTATAATAGAATAAAATTTAGAGGGCCTCAGATAAAGATAACGTTGCAAAAAATTACGCTGAAGTGGGACTTGAACACTGGTTGTTCGGGTGTAATAGCAAACACTTTACCACCAAGCTAATTGATCTTTTGAATACTAGAATATAACATATTTTATATATATCTATTTTTAAAATTTTGTGGCCCTAAAGAATTGGAGGCCCTAGGCCATCGCCTTGGTGGCCTTGGGCCAGGGCCGGCCCTACTTCAAAACAGAGTGGTTCTACGTTCGATGCCCCCAGGATTTGCCAGCCGATGGCTAGCTAGACGTAAGTATTACAATCTTCTCCAAGAGCCATCTAGATAATAATAGTTGATATAAAACTAATACCTCCCCTTCTTTTTTACAGCCGCAATTTCACGGCCTGAAGGTGGGTATTTCAAAGAAATAGTGCGGGTCCTTCAAGAAGTTTCAAGTGAAATGAGGGACATCGATTCGGTTTTAACCGACAGAAACCTGAGAATCATCGGTCTAATTGAGCGGAGACAAAGCATAGGCTCGAAGGGACACTGAGGGCAACCTCGAAGAAAAAATTAAAACGCAAAACACCCGGGGTCAACACCCGGGGTCGTAATAACGGAAGGAGATGACGAAGAGAGAACGCCCACAAATGATGAGCTTGTGGCCGGGTCTTCGGCCGGATTCCAAGCGACCGGAGGAAGAAGAAAAGGCAAGGTCGCTGCTTATAAATGCCCTAAGTCTTCGAGGTGGAAATCAGCTGTGGTTTCTTTGCCTGCCCCCGGTATTAAAATCTCAAAGGCTCCTCCCTCGCCAACAAAGAGTCCTTTTGAAGGGCTTGCCGATATTCCGATTCCGGATTATGTGTCGTTTCAACATGACATCGGGTTGGAGGAGCTTGATAGTGCTCTTGATCTGAGCGAGTCGCTTGCTATAAGTGCGGTCGATATTTCCGGTTGGTCGAGGGGTTGCACATACATACACTTCACGGCACTACACGATTTTCGATCATAAATTGTCCAATTTTAGAGATCACTAACTTTCCTTTCGTTTCTCACTTACAGATACGATGTTTGGGAGAGGATCGATGTTGGGGAGCCTCCGTGCGGCTCGCAAGTCCTCCACTTACCACGAGTCCCGCAGGAGAGATTCGGATAGAGACCGCGATCGCGGGTACTCTAGTCAAGAAAGATACGAGCGGGATAGGGATAGGGATAGAAACTATAGATACCGATCTAGATCTCGTTCTCCACCTCCTAAAATCCCCTTACCACCTCCTGTTCACGTTTCACATCCATCGGAGCCTCCGCGACACAGACCGTCTTCTCACATTTCTAGGCTCGAAATTCATCGCCAGAGAGCCAAAACCATGGCCCCCACAATTGCAGAGCAGGTCATAACCGAGCCCATGGGAGAAGGTGCAATAAAGATTGCCCATCTTAAGAAAGATTTTCCAAACATTTGCTTTGACGGCTACATCTTCCCCCCTCATCTAAAGAGAATCCCTTCAGAAGCTGAAAATACAATGCATGATTACATTCATGACATATACGCCCAATATAGAGAGTGGATGAAGGCCGCAGAAAAAGCTTCAAAGGTGGCATTTGAACGAGCTAAAGCGATTGAAAAGATGGAGTTTGAACTCGGTCAAAAGGACCGAATCATACAAGTTCTCAATAACGAAGCTGAGACTTCTTGGAAATTTAAAATTGAGGCCACCAAAAAAGCTGATGAGGTGAATGTGGCGATGGAGAGATTGAGGCAAACACATGTTGCCTTGGTGGAAGAGATGGGCCACCGAAATACTACAGTCACCGCTGAATGGGACGCTGCCCTGAGAGAACTTGGCGAACTTAAAGCTAAACTTTCCGAAATCGCCAAGGAAAGGGACGACGCGAACAACGCAGCCCAGAAGGCATGCGAACATGCTGTTTTGCTTTGGGGTGAACGGGATGCGGCCATGACTAAGGTCCGCGAGGTGGAGAGTAAGGTTGAGGAGGAGGTGAAATCAGGTGAGTCCAGGCTAGAAGCCGATATCGAAGGTCTCCTTGTTGTTTACAATGCTAACGTGCTGAGGCACAGAGGCCTAGCCTGGCTCGACGACTACCCGACACATTTACATAACGCCTGAGGCCGATTGGTTGAGGAGGAGAAGGCGGTGCATCTGGGTGGGTCAGTCGAAGAGTTTGAGCTCGAGAATCGTTTGCTGAGTGAAGATGAACGAAAGATTCTCCACGAGTTGATGATTCTGCACGAAAAGGAGAGGCTTGACACCCAACATTTAGAAGTGGGAGAAGGCTCAGGGGTTGAGCACCACGATGCAAGTCTTGAAATTCCTGTGCCAACCCAGCCTGAACCCGCACCTGTGGTTGATCCCCAAGCTGTCCCTGCCTACAATCCGGATCAGCCGCAGATATCTTCGGTTATAGAGCAAGCTGCTGAAGCCGTTCAGCCATCTACAAGCCAAACTGAGTAAGGTACTCTGAACATTCTTCATACTTGTTCAAGATCGAGAGCTTTATTCGATTTGTTTACTGACAGTCTTCCTTTTCTTTTGTCCAGTGACCGAAGTTACACCGATCGTGCCTCCTGCAACTCAAGAATCTCATCAAACGCAGGAGGCTATTGTCACCGAAGCGACCACCATAACTACAACTGCGGAAGCACGCTTATTTTTGATGAGCATATGATGGAGGAACTCCTCGGTCATCACAGCGATCCTTTTGCGGACCTACCATTCGTTATGGGTGGAAGCGCACTTGCTGCCGGCTCTTCAATGCCTACCACTAATGCTCCCAGCGCGGCTCAAGCAACCTGCGAAGAAGAAATATTGGCCGAAATTGATGCTGAAATGGAGGCAGCGGCTCATGACGGTAGTTTTGGAGGTGGGATGGCGGCACCTGGTCCGGCTCTATTAAGGATGATATCATCTGGTGGTACAGTTATTGACACCAGCGCGCCTATCTCGCCTCCTATAGTCGATCCAGTTCCTCCGACTCCGCCTTCAGGGAACATTCCCGTGCACTTGGGTTCGGATGAGGAAGTTGATATCATGCCTCCTTCTGGAGATCGGCCGTCGAAAGACAAAGGCTCAAAAAGAAAAATAAGTGGCAGCTCCAGTGGGTCAACACCGAAAAGGAAGCCGAAAAAGAAAAAAGAGTAGACGTGCTTCTTTGGTTTATTTTTGGTAGATAGATAGGAATCTACTTTCGTTTTTCTTTCGTGGGCCGTGTGTAGATGCGGGTTCGGCCCCCGCTAGTAGGAATTTTGGAATCAACTTGTACATAATTTCTTTTCACATATAGTTGAAATGAAACTTCATTTTTGTTTTGAACTTGATGTATGTTTACTTGCTTAAGTGTCTCAACATTTGACTTTTTTGCTTAGTACACTTGTGAGGTTCCGATATCCGGGTCTCGCTTGAGTTTATTCATCAAGTCTTGCTCAAGTTTTAAGCACGTGTCCGCGCTCCGAGGACTTCACTTATATTCACGGGCAATCAGCCGCGTATGCTTGACACTTAGCATTCGGTCCATGCTCTGGGGACTCATAGTTGGTTGGCGATTACGCTCCGGCCCGCACTTTTGGGAATCCGGATCATCTTGACGTTTATACTCCGGTTCACACTCTGGAAATCCGGAATTTGGTAATGTTTATACTCCAGTTCACACTCTGGGAACTTAGAGTTAGTTGATGTTTACACTCTGTTTCGCACTCTGCGAATCCGGAGTTGATGTTTGCACTCCAGTTCGTGCTCTAGGAATTCGAAGTTGATGTTTATACTCCGGTTCGTGCTCTGGGATTCGGAGTTGATGTTTATACTCCAATTCGCACTCTGCGAATTTGGAGTTATCCGACAGACGGTCAGTCACTTCTGTTTAGGCTTTAGGATTTCGTTCGCACTCTAGGAACGAAAGGTGTATCAGGATCGTGGATGGTCGGATCACATCCACCCTGAGTTAACAAGTGAGGTCGTTAGATGGACAGGTCCACCCTCCTCAAACTTGGTTCAGATACGTACGAAGTCGTTAGGTGGACGGTTCCACCCTCTTCGAAAACGTATTTGTAAGTTTATACTCCAGTTCGCACTCTGGGAATCTGGAGTCAGGTGAAGGATTGTCGTGTATCAATCCTTTTTTGGCTTTGGTGTGATGGCTTGTCCCCGAGCTTGGGTTTCACTTAGCGAGTGACCAGTCGTATCACAGTCACTCCCTATTTGAATAAATCCTACCGTATGATGGAACTTAGCTCTCCGTGCATAGTGATGATCATATGAAGTATTTCAAGTAAATCACAGCTCTGGCTCGAAGAGATTGCATTTTATTGCTGAAATAAGAAAATATGGCAAAGTCGGTTGCCTTATTACAAATTCTAATCTCGAAATGCAGAAACAGATTGCAAATGAAAAATAAACTGAATGAATAAACAAAGCCTGTTATGTGTAGTAGCGACGAAGACCCTCGCTGTTCTAGGCTCTTGGAAGAGTGAGCCGTCAACGGTCGATAATTTGAATGTGCCATCTCTGAGATTTCGTTCAATAACATATGGTCCTTCCCAAGTTGGCTTCATATGCGAAGGGACCAGATAAATTCTTTTGAGTACGAGATCACCAATTTCAAAGGTTCGGGGTCGGACCTTGGCATTGTATAATCGGGCGACTCGACTCCGATATGCGGTTGCCCTCAAATCAGCCTCTTCACGCTTCTCATCCAATAAGTCGAGAGATTCAGCAAGTAATATAGCATTTGTCTTCGGATCGTAGTATGTCACACGATGAGAAGGTACTTCTAACTCGACTGGAATAACAGCTTCTGAACCATAACAAAGAGAGAATGGAGTATGACCGGTTGCAGACTTTCGGGTTGTACAGTAGGCCCATAAGGCCATAGGAAGTTCATCTATCCATTTGCCCCCGGCCTTTTCCTATCGTTTCTTCAGAATGGACTTTATAGCTTTATTGACTGCTTCGACCTGTCCATTCGCTTGAGAGTGCGCAACTGCAGAGAATTTCTTTCGATTGCAAAACCATTGGCAGAAATCTATAAATTCAACACTGTCGAATTGGGTTCGTTATCAGTGATAATGGTGTGTGGGAGACCGAATCGACAGATAATGTTGCGGACTACAAAGTTGATTACTTTTTTCGTAGTTATGGTAGCAAGAGGTTCAGCTTCAGCCCACTTTGTAAAGTAATCAACTGCGACGATGGCGTACTTCGCACCACCTTTTGCTAGAGGTAGAGAACCAATGATGTCGATGCCCCATACTGCAAACGGTCATGGGCTGACCATTTGAGTTATCTCGGTGGATTGGGCTCTAGGAATTCGAGCATGCTTTTGACATTTATCACATTTCTTGGCATAATCCGACGCATCACGATTTACAGTCGGCCAATAATATCCGTATCGAAGTACTTTCTTGGCAAGTGCTTGCCCCCCGGTGTGATCGCCACATTCTCCTTTGTGTACATCATGTAATACTCGTTTAATTTCATCGTGAGCGATACACCGGAGTAAAGGAACAGAGTACCCTCGTCTGTACATGATTCCATCCTGAATAGTGAACCGCGAGGCCTTTCGAAGAATTTTCCTCCTTTCGTTCCTACGCTCCGGTAGGGTTCCATGTTCGAGGTAGTTTCGAAATGGAGTCATCCACGACTCGGGAGTGATTTAAAATATACAGTCTGTCTCTATCTGATCAATGTTCGGGAAGGATAGTGTATCCACGGAAACTAGCCCCATTTGTTGCGACTCACCTGAGCTGGCTAACTTTGCTAGTGAATCGGCTTTCCGGTTTCGTTCTCGGGGAATGTAATAGATAGCATAATAATCAAACTGATTCAGTATTTCCTGAACCCGAGCTAAGTAAGCAGCCAGTCTTCGATCCCTCGCTTGATATTCTTCTCGAACTTGACACACAACTAATTGTGAATCACAATAAATTTCCACAGCGATAATTCTCAAATCTCTAGCAAGTTTCAATCCAGTTAAGAGGGCTTCATATTCAGCTTCATTATTGGTCGCACGAAAATCAAACTTTAAAGCATAACATATAGATTGACCTTCGGGGGTTTCAAGTACAACCCCTGCACCTGAACAACGGTCATTTGATGCACTATATATATGCATTTTTCAGATATATTCGGGAGATTTACTGGTTTCGGGCAAGTCCTCTGAGACGGTAAATTCAGCTATGAAATCGGCTAGGACTTGTCTTTGAATGGCTCGCCTTGGAGTATAAGTAATATCAAACTGATTCAGTTCGATATTCCACTTGAGTAGCCTATCAGACGTCTCAGGCCGCGTAAGGACCTGTCGTAACGGCTAGTCGGTGTAAACAATGATAGGATGAGCCTGGAAATATGGACGGAGCTTTCTTGACGCAATAACAAGGCAATAAGCTAATTTCTCCAGCTTTGGGTAATTTCTCCCAGTTCCGGTTAATCGTTTGCTTATGTAGTAGACCGGTTTTTATATTCGGTCTTCCTCCCGAACTAGGGCAGCACTGATTGCGTTTTCTGAGACCGCTAAGTAAATGTACAAGCTCTCGTGATCGATAGATTTTTACAAAATTGGTGGTGTGGAGAGATGCTGAATTAGTGCTCGGAATGCGCCCTCACATTCCGCAGTCCATTCAAAGTTTCGCTTTCCTTTTCGGATCAGATCGAAGAAGGGAATGCATTTGTCAGCGGACTTTGAAATGAACCTGCTCAGTGCTGCTACTTTCCCGTTGAGACTCTGGACTTGCTTTATAGTTTTCGGGGTTTTAAGATTTCTTATTGCCCAGATTTTTTCAAGATTGGCTTCAATTCCTCGAGCGTTGACGATAAAACCCAGGAACTTTCCAGACGCGACTCCAAAATGACATTTCAATGGGTTGAGCTTCATCCTGTACCTTCGGAGGATGTTGAACATCGATTCCAGATCTTTGATATGGTCAGTGGAAAAACGTGATTTCACAAACATATCGTCTACGTATACTTCTATGGTCTTTCCAATCTGATTGGCAAACATCCGATTGACCAATCGTTGATAAGTAGCACCGGCATTTTTGAGTTCGAATGGCATGACCTTGTAGCAATAAAGTCCCATATTAGTTATGAAGCTGGTATGTTCCTGATCAGGTAAGTGCATGTGTATCTGGTTATAGCCAGAATACGCGTCCATGAAGGATAATAGTTCATGCCCAGCTGTTGAGTCTACAAGCTGATCAATTCTGGTAAGTGGGAAACTATCTTTAGGACACGCTTTATTCAAGTCTGAGTAATCAACGCACGTCCTCCATTTTCCATTCGGCTTTCGGACAAGTACCGGCTTAGACACCCATTCCGAATATAATGCATCTCTGATAAATCCGTTCGCTTTAAGTTTGTCTACCTCTTCTTTAAGGGCAGCATATCTTTTTAGATCCATACCACGCCTTTTCTGCTTGACCGGGATATATCGCGGGATATATCGCGGGTCAATATTAAGGGTGTGGCTCGCGATATCCGGCGAGATCCCACACATGTTAGAGTGCGTCCAGACAAACACGTCGAGGTTTGCCCGGAGAAATTCAACCAATTCCTCTTGCGTTCATGGGCTTAACTGAGACCCAACCTTTAGCATTCTAGAATCATCGCTATCGTCGATCGGAACATCGATTGTCAGTTCAGCCGGAGAAGCTTGACTGTCTTTACTTTCACCTTCATTTTCGTTATCCCTCGGGTCAAGACCTCTTTGGAATTGGTTGGGGTGCTCGGGCCTGGACGCAGGCACCAATTGTCAATTATCAGCAAAGCGGATGCAGAGAGATTCCTCCACGCTCTTTCCTTTCTCCCTTCGCTGCGCGTCTCGCAGCTCAGCTACATAAAAGGCTCTCCCAGCAGCCTTATCTCCTTGAATGACCCCCACTCCACAATCAGTGGGAAACTTTAGAGTCAAACACTATGGAGCAATGGCTGCCCTGAATTCAGCAAGGGTCGGTCGACCCAAGAAAGCATTGTAAGGGGGGTCTATGTCTAGCACAACAAATTGCAATATCTAGACTCTCCGGTGCTCTCCAACTCCCAACTCCACGGGTAGTTCCACTACTCCAATGGGTATAGTAGCACTTCCATTAAAGCAATGGATTCGAGACTGACAAGGCTTCAAATCTTTGGCCTCCATCTTCATTTGGTCGTAAGCTCGTTTAAACAAAATATTCACAGAGCTTCCACTGTTAACTAAGATTCTCTTCATCCAAGCAGGACCTACTTGAGCCGAGATGACCAGTGGATCGATAGTGGGGGCTTCGACCTTATCAGCATCTCTATTTCGGAATACGATGTCGTCAGTCATCGTCTTATGTTGTTTGGCCGGAGCCCCTTCATCAAAACTACTACAACATTCGAAGTCCGCATGCCTAATAGAGCTGGCATACGACTTCATTTCCTTCCAGCTTCGATCTGCCGGATGAGGACCACCACAAACAGTGTTTATCACTAACCTCCCGTCGGTATGAGCGGGTTCTTCCTGCCTTTCCTGGTTTGGTGCACGATTCTTATTCGATGGGCCCGCACCTCCTGACTGCGGTGCCCGCACAAACTGATTCAACTTTCGTTCATGTATCAGCTTTTCAATGAGATCTTGTAAATGACGACACTCATTTGTATTATGGCCATAACTTTCATAAAATCTACAAAACTTCTCTATTTGGATTTGTCTTTCCGACGACGGCTTCGGAGCAGGTTTCTTGTACTGCATCGTATTGCAGGTCTGCAAATACACAGTTTCCAGCGACGTATTCAATGGAGTATAATTGTCGAACATGGAAGCTCTATGTCGTGGACCATGATTTGTTCTCGTTTTTTACCTTAATTTCCACTGTCCCTTGTTGGTTCTGTTTGTTTTGTATATTCAACTGAACTTTTCCGGAACTCTCTCCGGATTGTTTAACTGCAATGTTACTTTGAATTCCTTCCATGTTGGGCTCTGCGTCATCCTGCTTCCTAGACTGTTTCGCATCCTCCTCCTCAAGAATTGAGCTGCCTTGGAATAGAAACGGTCCAGTGACGCAGGTGGCTTCCCAGCTAACCAATTTCCGAACTCAAAATCAGGATCAATCCTCTTAGTTAATGCCATCAGGATAGAGTTGTCATTGGGATTGCTTATTTCTGCACACGTAGCATGAAATCGCTCCAAGTAACGTCTGAGTGTCTCTTCGGGAGCTTGAGTGACACTAGACAAAGTATTAACATCTTTAGGTCTCGTTACGTGCATACAGAATTGTTCAACAAACTTGGTGCCCATCTGGTCGAAACTAGAAATGGATCGTGGCGGCAAACGAGTAAACCACATAGTAGCAATGCCCTCCAGGGAGATGGGGAAACTACGACATTTAACTGCATCGTCAGCCCTCGCAGCATTCATTAGCTATTCATACTTCAGGATGTGTTGATTGGGATCAGAACTTTCTTCATAGACTGGCAAAGTTAGCATCCTGAATCGTCGAGGTGGTTCAGCATATAATATGTCATCAGTGAAAGGGGTATGACTCCGGGAAATCCCCCAGTCGTCATTAGTGAGACCCTGATTTTTACGGATCATCTGACGAATTATCGTCGGTATATCCGGCATCTGGATATTTGGAGCATGCTGTGCTAAGGTGTGGTCGGGTTCCACAATGCAAGGCTGGACCGGACGCGGTTAACGGTCCGTGTCCCGCCTCCTTGGTTCAAGATTTTCAGGGACATAAGGTTCTGAAGTGTGTTCTCGTCGGAGATGATGCAGATCAGCTTGATTTCTAGCATCAACTCCTTGTTCGGTAGTGGTTGTGGTAGCGAGGTTGCCTGTGACATGGTAAGGAATGGTACCCCCTCGGGAGGAGGGTCCGGTCTGATGGCTGGTGGATGGTCCAACCCTGGGTTGTCCAAGATTTAGGGCAGTTTAATGTCCGATGGCCTGGGTGTAGCTTACGTCCAGCCGTGGGCGTGTAGATCGGTGATGATCATCGGAAGAGGCTGAACTCTTGGTGGAAGAATAGGAAGCTTGATCTCTCCTAGATCTCCTTCGTTGCTGGCGTTGCAGCTGGTTGGTCAATTCCGCGTTAGCACGGAGTTGCTGAGTAAGTTGCTGACGACTCTGAGTTAGCTCTTGCATAAGCATTTGGAATTCTTCCCTGGTAACAGGTCCGGTCGGATCTGATGGTCCGGCAGCATTCTGGTTGGATGGAGGCAGTTGTACGGGATTCTGTCTATCCTGTCCTTCCTGATCAGCGGCTGTAGAAGCAGTTCGTGTGCTAACCATGATGAATTGATGAATTCCTTTCCTAGATCTGATGCAAATCTAAATAGGATGGAATGGCTTTAAAGCTTGAGATCTGGATCTTCTTCTTAGATTTATGCAATCTGATATCGATAGCAGATCCAAAGAGCAGGAGAAAAACTGGGTTTTCTCAATGAAAGCACCAAAGTGTTTGTACCAAAATTGAGCACAACACTCTTCGGAAGGGTTTGAAGAGATAAAAATGAAGAAATTAAGTGAAAAGGAGGATTATCTAACAAACACTTCAAAAACAAATAAGAAAGAACGCATAAACATAGAAATTTAGAGTGGTTCGGCGTATTGCCTACGTCTACTGTGAAATTGATGATTTTATTGATGTTTTCTCGATTATTACAACTGAGTACAGCGGATTACAACGAATTACAGTGATGAAATTCGAGTACAACAGTAGCCTTGTAGCGCAAAAGTGTTTTCGGTAGAGTCTGGACGTCAGAGAGCCAAAAGATCTTTTTTCTGTAGGTCCTGGGGCTCTATTTATAGGCGTAGGAGGCAGATATCTCGCTCAGATCTCGGGAAACTTCTTCTGGCATGTGGGTGGGCCCACACGATCGATCACAGGCGATTTCGACTCGATCCGTGATCGATACGAATGAATTTCGTATCGATCAAGATTTGACCCAATCGAGTCGAAACTTGGCATGAACATTCTTTAGGTCGTACGTAAGCTCCTGTGAAAATTTCATAGCACTTGGACTTGTGGATCGCGAGTTATGATCGATGCAAGTTTGGGTTTTTCGGTTGTCGTTCTCTTCGTAGCGATGCTCTTCGAATCGATCAATTCGTATCGATGACCACGCACAGTATGCCAGTTGACGTGGCGCTTGCTTTCAGGATCGATCCGAAGTTCATGCCGAATCGATCGAGTCTTCACAATGTTTGCGCCTTGTTCGTACCGATTTGACTGGGTCTATTTCGTATCGATCGCAATCGCTATGTTCGTATCGATGGAAATGGCTCAGTTCGTATCGATCCAAGTTCCACTGTTCATATCGATCGTGTGGTCTTATTCGTATCGATCGAAGTTGTTCCAACTTGATGGATACGAACAATGGATAGTGTGATGGGTACAAACAGATGGATGCGGGGTGACATCGATGGATGGATGCGAAGAGTTGATGTTTTATGGATACGAAGTGTGCCTGTCTTTTGATGGATACGAAGAAGACAGTTGCTAATCGATACGAAGTGGACTCGTTTACTGATGGATTCGAACAGATCGATACAGATAAGGTCACCACGGATCGATCCGAACATGATGGATACGAAGTGAAGCCACCTCGGATCGATTCGAACATGATGGATACGAAGTGAAGCCACCTCGGATCGATTCGAACATGATGGATACGAAGTGAAGCCACCACGGATCGATTCGAACATGATGGATACGAAGTGAAGTTGATTCTTTTGATTTGCGTCGATCATATCTTGAACATACGAACTCCGATTGACTTGAAATTTGGAACGTTGGCTTTCATAGCTTCGTTTGTCATGTCTCGTCAATTGTAGCTCGATCCGGACTCGGACAAAATTTACCAGTATCCATGGTGAACCTATGTATAACCGATCTTCAAGACGAACTGTCATTGATTTCAAGTCAAGTTCTTGGTGTCACGGCCTGGCCAAAAGACGGGATAACACTTATTAAATTTTTTTTTTTAAAAAGAACATTGATCACATTATTTAATGATGAATTAAAATCATCAATTTTATCTTTCGGTAAGTAGTGCATTGCATTTGAATTTAGCTAGGTTTATGTTTCTATTTCAACTATTAATAAAAATTTACCTCCATGGAACCCAACAGCCCAAACACTGAGTTCAGTAGGATCATAGCCCAAACATTCATGAACATTTAACTGTACTATAACAAAAAATGAGCTGTAAGCAAGAGCTAAATTCAAAATATACAATGTTTTCCATGCAGCTTTCCAAAAATTCATATGACCATGAAATCCTCCCCTGCATATAAACTCTAAGAACCCATCCTCAAAACAAATGACCAGCAAACTTTCTTTCCTTTGTTCTAGAAAATAACCTCCTTTTAATTTCTATCCCTAGAATTAGACAAATGAGCATTGATTACGGTGAAGCTTACGATGCAGGAAGAAAGAGATTGGAACCACAACAAGTTAAGGTTCTCAAAAGGTATGCTAAATGATATTCATTTTGTATTTTATTTTTAATTCTGTGAAACCTGTTAATCTGATCTGGATACTTTTTGTTATTTTTCTTTGAGAATAGAGTTTTCAGGGATTGCCCCAATCCGGATGAAGGGAAAAGAATTAATCTGAGTAGAGAGTTGGGACTGACGCCACAGCAGATCATGATTTGGTATCAAAACCAAAGGAATTCCGTCAAAGTAATGTTTTAGTTTTTTTCTTACCTCTATTATTTCCTTTATAATCATCACTGCTCTCAACTTATTGACAACAAAGTGGTAACTAATCTAGATTGTTAAAAAAGTAAGCCTGTAAAGTTTTTGATTAGTCTGATTAAATACTTATTTTACCCTTTTTTATATAGTTAAAAAATGAAAAGCTTTCTAATTGCTCCCTTCGTGCTGAAAACGACAAAATGAGGCATGAAATTACTGAGTTCCAAGCGGCGTTAGGAAATTGTATATGCTTAGAATGTGGAATTGCATTGTCTTCTCAAGATGATGAAAAGCAGTGGCTACAACTGAATAATGAGTGTGTTAAGGCTGAGGTTTGTTACTTTCTTTAGCTTATCATGATAATATTTATCATATTTATTTATTACATCTTTATGGATCAAAGTATTGTAGGAAACTAAAAAATTTACTCGGAAAATTTTCAAACATAACCTTGTTTTGATAAACAATAACACAAATAACCTAGTTTTGATTTTAATTACAAACATAGGTCTGTTTTCGCCAGCTAGACGAGGGCGAATTTTCAAAATGCGCCTCTGGCGAACTTTCAAAATGCGCCAACAGGCGACTTTCGAAAATTTTCCCAAAGGCGCATTTTGAAAAGTCACCCTCGAAAATACCCTGCACACATTTTAACCAGACAGCAGCCCCACCCCCACATAGTTCATTTCTTCATTTCTCCAACTCTTCCAACCAAAACCCAAAAGACACAAAACCCTTCAAAACCTTCCTCCACTTCCATTTCTTCATTTTATATTCAAATTCTTTCACAAATTAGTCAATGGCAAGCACATCAGGTATAGAACAAGAAATAGGTATGAATCTATACCCATAATTTGTTGTTTATAAAATAGGGTTTGATGTCAATGTTATCTTATAATTTGTTGTTCAAGAAAAACAATTGTGCTTGTAAAGTAAATCATTTGAACATCACCATTGATAAAACATTTACAACACTATCATTACAAGTATTTGTACACATTTTAGTGTTATATTTTGAACTAAGTTAGAAGTAGAGTATAAAAACTATAATAAAAAAGGTTCTTAAAAGCAACTTAAGATTAGTGTTATAAGCAATTTATATGAACGACAATGATTTTACGTGCATTCATACTACTTTGTGGGTTAGGAGGTTGTCAATTTTTAGTTAGTGTATTTTTTTTATCGAAATGAAATGATTTTTAATACTTGTATTTTGTAGAGTATGTTGAGATGGAGGCCGGACCCGTTGATGGAAGGGTATTATTTCTTCAAGCACAGCATCGTACTTCTAACGACATATGGATGCAGGTGGTTTTAAAAAAAATATAATTTTGTGTCAGGTGGTATAATTCCTGCTTTTTAATTGTATTTATCATTTGATCAGCGTGACGATCCAGATACAACTATAGATCACTCCACGTCGATGAAGAAAGTGACTTCAAACCATCCAGGAGTATTGGCTGAGATTGAGAGGGCCGGTTTTTTACACATAATGAAGTTAGGATACATCCAGCTTGACCACTATCTTATCACTGCTTTGGTAGACAGATGGCGACCGGAGACCTCCACTTTTCATTTCCCTGTTGGTGAGATGACGATTACATTAGGAGATGTAGCCGTGTTGTTAGGTTTGCCTATTGAAGGCAATGCAGTGGCCTATGGAGAAGTGGCATATGACTATATGCAATTGTGTCATGATTTACTCGGTCTTGACCCACCCCCCGAACAAACAAGGGGCAATGAGTTCGTGGAAGTCATGTGGTATAGACGTCAATTGTCGCACGATATTCCTGCTGATGCTACAGAGGCTCAGATTCAGCAGCGAGCGCGTGCTATTATTTTGCACATCATTGTTTCCCGATTGATGTGCGACCATACAAAGACTCGGGTAGATCTGAAATGGCTACCGTATATTGCTGATTTAGGGGAGTGTGGTAAGTTCTCTTGGGGCAGTGCTGTGTTATCTTATACATATATGGAGTTATCCAGGCTTTCTCTTTTGGAGAATAAATCTATTGGTGGATGTCTGACACTAGTACAGGTTTGAAACAAACTTCAATAGTTTACTGTTTTACATGATTTGTCTCATTTTTTGTCGTAATTTTTTCTTATAAATGCAGCTTTGGACGTGGACTTATTGTTTCCTGGAGATTTGACCAGGCAACTAGTACTCGGAAAAGTACTCGGCATCCATAGTGCTCGGCATCCGTAGTGCTCGGCATCAGGTAGCACCCGGCATCAGAGTGTCCGGCATCTAGGAGTGATCGGCGAAGCATTTGGCATCCAGGAGTGCTCGGCGTGGTGTCCGGCATCCAGGAGTGATCGGCGAAGCATTTGGCATCCAGGAGTGCTCGGCGTGGTACTCGGCATCCAGGAGTGTTCGGCGAAGCATTTGGCATCCAGGAGTGCTCGGCGTGGTACTCGGCATCAACTGGAGCTCGGCATACAGGAGTACTCGGCGTAGTACTCGGCATCAACCAGAGCTCGGCATACAGGAGTGCTCAGCGTACAGGGCTGCTCGGCATCGAGCAGCACTCGGCGTCGACTAGTGCTCGGTGTCAGCTAGTGCTCGGCATCAGGAGTACTCGGCAACAAGAGTACTCGGCATCCAGAAGACGTTCGGTGTACATAACTATTCAATATGACACTAACGTTCGGCCAGAATGCGTCGTTTGGTTTGAAGGCATTATTCGGTCAAGAGCCTCAGGCAGGGGCACGTTCGGCTTCGACTAACAGCCATCCTGCACTCCCCACACATCAATCATACCGTTCGGCATAGAAAGGATCGTTCGGCATTAGGGTGTTCGGCATACCTGGTTCGGCATGCAAAGACCACTGTACTGGGGCTGGAGTGTTCGGCCATCCAGCCCACTTAGGAAGTCCAGCCCACATTTGCCTATAAATAGAGGGGCAGGGTCACAGTGAAGAGGATTCTTTTTTGGGAAAAGAACACTGGGGAGACTCTGCCATTTTTGAGACCCATCTTCTCTACTTAAACAACTTCATTCAAGCATTTGATTCACGAATTGTATTTGTAATCAACTATAAGAAGATCAATAAAGTTTAACCTCAAAGTGGACGTAGGCAATTACGCCGAACCACTATAAATCTGGTGTTCTTACTTTCTGCAGTTAGATTAGTATTGTCTTCTCTGTTTAATTCACTTTCATCACTTATATCTCTACACAATCTTTTTCTAAGAGGTTAGTGACCAATTTTGGTGCTAACACTTTGGTGCTTTCACTGAGAATTGAATTCTCAGACCTCAAGGATCTGCTTTGAAGCTACTGGATTGAACAAATCCCCCAAGGAAGATCCGACTCACTGATAGGACATCCGTTGATTCTACTCAGAGTTCATACCAATAACTCTACAATGGCAAGACCACGTACCAGGTCAGCCTCTCATAATGCGGATGCCCACGAGACTGCTAGCGTGCAACAAGCAGGGCCTAGCAATCAACCAGCAATTCCGAATGCAGGAGTTGCCTCTCAGGACCAAACTCCAGTTGTCACCAGAATAGAGTTCAACGACTTAATGAGAGAACTCAGGGAAAGCAGGAGACAACTAGGAGAGCAGATGCAAGCTAACGCCAACCTGATGGCACAACTCACTCAACAGCAACAACAGAATGCTGGGGGCAATCCCGCCCCTTATTCTTCATCTGACAGCTCTACTTCCTCTGATGAACCTCCCAGGCGCAGACGCTGTAAGACTGAAGCTGCGCGAGCGGATGCCGTTGTTCGAACAGCTGGAGACCGCGACCAAGCAAGAGTTGGAAGCTTCAGGACCGGAGCACAAATGGAGGATGGAGGCCCAGATCATCAAAATGCTAACGATGTCGAACCTCAAGACGCACGATTGGCAGATCGCTAGGAGAGGAGGCATCAGCATGGACAGGCGCGTAGAACAGACTCTAACCTTCCGCCTTCCATACAGACACCCGATCTGACAGCCATGATCAGGCAATTGATGAAAGAAAATCAGGGCTTATCGAATGATGACTGGGGAGTGTCAAGAAGTCACACTCCGTTCACGGATATTGTGTTGCAGGCGGAGTACCCCAGGAAGTTTAGTATGCCTACTATCCCTGCGTATGAGGGAAAGACTGACCCCAGACAGCATGTCATGAGGTACGAATGGATGATGGATTCAGCTAGAGCAAATGATGCCACCAAGTGTAGATGCTTTCCGATTACTCTATCTGGGATCGCTACTATGTGGTTCACCCGACTTCCTCCGCGATCCGTGTCAAATTTCGAGGAGTTGGCAAAGAAGTTTATCGAGCAGTTCAGGATACACACGACACGCCCAAAGGATGTAATGTCTCTGTCAAGTGTAATCCAAAATCCCGGGGAGTCGTTGAAGGAATATTTGCAAAGATTCCACGTTGCGGCAACTGAAGTCAGTAATCCCAACGACCATGCAATTCTAATGGCTGTAATGAGAGGTGTGGATCCAGATTCTGAGTTCGGAGACTGGTTGGCAGGAAAACCTCCGGCTACGCTAGAGCGTTTCTACTCAAAGGCACACCAGTTCATAAGAAGAGAGGAAGCTAGGTGGGTACGCCGAGATAAGGCGCCAGGACCTGTCCAAGAGTCGATAAAGAGCAACATTGCTGTGAAGCAGTCTGGAGACAACTCGGGAAAGGTCCAAGTCAATGTCCAGAATAAGCCTGGGCAGCACAAAGAGTCCGAAGGAAGAAATCAAGGGAAGAGGAAAGAATACCTTGCGTAGTCGAGAATTCCAAGCTACAGCGAGTATACTCCGCTGAACGCGCCACTTGAGAACATTTACCTATCCACCTGCAATACTTTTCAATACAGAAAGCCACGTCCGAAAGAATCAACCGAGGAACAGAAGCGGACCGGGAAATATTGCCGCTTCCATGAAACTTATGGGCACAATACGGAAGAGTGCAGACACTTGCATGACGCTATCGAGAAGTTGATCAGGCAGAAGAAGTTGCAAGAATTTGTGAAGGATCCACAGGAAGGAGGACAGGGAACGTCCAACCCAGGTCGTGCACCAGCTCCGCGTCATCCTGAGGAGCCTGCCCGAACCGTTGGTAGACTGGTCATAAATACAATTATCGGCGGACCTCACCCTGCAGATAATAATTGGCAAGAGATGGAGCGATATGCATGCTCCCTGAAGCATGCAGATTTTGAGTGCTGTTCGAACGTGAAGGATGGGACCCCTGCCAAGCAGCAGCGCGTAATGACAGACGATATAGTGTTCAGAAACAGAGATGCTGATCAAGTAGAGGCCCCAACCATTGACCCAATGGTCATATCTGCGACGATCGGACCAGCATATGTGAAAAGAATTCTGATTGATTGTGGAAGTTCAGTCAATATCATCTTCAAGAAGGCTTACGATCAAATGAAACTAGAAACAAAGGATTTGAAACCGTCCAAGGCTCGTATACACGACTTTAACGGCGCTGCGACCGATGCAGTGGGATATGTCGAGTTACCAGTTGAACTGGGACAAGGCGAGCGTCGGAGAGTGCGAATTCTACCCTTTGTAGTTTTGGATGTGGATTCTCCATATAGCGTTTTCTTGGGCCGGCCGGCCCTGGCCGAGTTTAGGGCAGCGTTAGCCCCTTGGTGTTTAACTTTGAAGTTTCCAACTGACAAAGGAGTAGGTATTGTTCATGGCGACCAAACAGCTGGTCGTTCCTGTTATGTGGCTGAGCTCCGAGAGGCCCCTCGGAGGGAGAAGGGAAAGGTTGCGGACAATCCCGTCTGCATCCTTAATACAGATAATTGACAAGTAGTGCCCGAGCCCTGGCTCGGGCATAGTTCTCGGATCTTCGGAGATATAGATCCGAGAGACGACGATGAGAAACCCAGGGAAGAGAAGGCGGCACCGGCAGAATTAACAATTGACATTTCAGTTAGCCGTGACGACCCTTCGCGAATACTAAAGATCGGATCACAGCTTGGCCCCGCGATGACTGAAGACCTTAGCGACTTCCTCCGGGCGAATCTTGATGTTTTCGCCTGGACGCATTCTGATATGTGTGGGATTTCCCCCGCCATCACGAGTCATATGTTGAACATAGACCCGAAATACGTTCCAGTTAAACAAAAAAGGAGAGGAATGGATCCGGAGAGATCCGCCACTCTTGGAGAGGAGGTGGACAAACTTAAAGCAAATGGGTTCGTCCGCGACGCCCTCTACCCTGAATCGGAATAATCTACGCAAGTCCTCCATGAATCTTTTATACTCTCCGTAGTGCTCGGCATCCAGTACTAGTACTCGGAAAAGTACTCGGCATCCAGTACTTCCATTTGAAGGCCGATTTGGATATCACAGCAGGTACAGTTCAAGTGCTTGTCGACGACCAATTGTTCATCAAAATTAGTTACATGAAAGCTTGGCGAGCATTAAACAAAACAATTGAAAGAATTTATGGTGACTGGGCCGAATCGTATGCGACTTTGCCTCAATATTTTGAGGAAATAAAGAGAAGTAATCCGGGGACTGTTGGACATGTGACCCATGATGAAGTTGGCGTATTTGATCGTGCGTTTTGGGCATTTGGCCCTTGCATTACAGGTTTTCTACACTACCGGCCATTGCTATGTATTGACGGGACACATTTGTATGGTAAATACAAAGGGACGTTGCTTGTTGCTACTGCTGTAGATGCGGATGACTGTCTGTTTCCATTAGCTTATGCGGTTGTCGAATCCGAGTCATATGATAGCTGGGGTTGGTTTTTTTCTTGCATGCGTGAATTCATTCACAGTGTTTGCAATCGTCGTATTACTTTCATATCGGATCGGATGAAAGGAATTCCGAAGGCTTTACAGGAGAAGTGGCGAGAACCACACAAACATAGGTTCTGTGCACGACATCTTAAAGCTAATTTTCAAACAGCGGGTTTTAGGGATAACCGACTTACACCTTTATTTTATTCAGCTGCATGTGCTTCAGAAGTAGTTGAGTATAACAAAATCAGAGAAGAAATTAAAGCTACAAATTCACGGGCTCATGAATGGATTGAAAGAAGTTTAGGGAATTTTGAAGAGAATTGGGCCCTTTGCAAAGACGATGGAGGACGCTTTCATGTTATGACCACCAATGCATCCGAAAGTTTTAATGGTGTGCTGAAAGGTGCTCGATCATTACCTATAAAGGCGTTGGTTGCACGAACCTTCTTTCGATCGGTTGAATATTTTTGTAAGAGACGAGAAACGGCGAATGCTATCATAACACGTTTGACTTCAAAATGGGAAGCTAAAATAGCAGATCGAGCTATTGAAGCACGTCGTTGTAAACTAGTTCGCTTTAGTCGAATAGAATGGAAAGTTATTCATTGCTACGGCGATGAATTTAAAGTGTTAATTGATGGTCCTAACTGCTCATGTATATGCAACATCCCTCTACTGCAAAAAATACCATGTGCCCATGTAATGGCGGCTTGTTCGGCACAGGATTACGGTGCTAACAGAGCACATCATGAGTTCGCATTAGAGTGGTACTCTGTTCAAAGTTACAAAGCTTCATATCAGGCAGAGTTTCATCCCGTGCGTGATAAGAGATACTGGAGACCATACACCGGTCCACATATATTGCCTCCACCTACAAGAAGACAACCTGGACGACCTAAATCTACGAGGATAAAAAACGTTATGGACGAGCATCAAACGCCTAAATCAAACAGGTGCAGCAAATGTGGATCACAGGGCCATATATAACAGAAAGCGATGTACTGCAGCGACCTAAACTTCCATTATCAGATGTATGACTGCGTAACGAATTTAGACTTTTTGTGTTTTCAATTTTAAACGAATGTAATTTCTATGTATCAAACCAACTAGTTATGTGTTGAACTTAAATGAACTTTGCAATTGTTAGATTTGCAAGCTGGTATCTACGAAAGTTGTTATATAAGAAATTATATATGTATGTGATTGTTAAATGGACCAACATAACTTGTTTATGTATGCAGGGTATTTTCGAGGGCGACTTTTCAAAATGCGCCTTTGGGCAAATTTTCGAAAGTCGCCTGTTGGCGCATTTTGAAAGTTCGCCAGAGGCGCATTTTGAAATTCGCCCTCGTCTAGCTGGCGAAAACAGACCTATGTTTGTAATTAAAATCAAAACTAGGTTATTTGTGTTATTGTTTATCAAAATAAGGTTATGTCTGAAAATTTTCCAATTTACTCAGATTATATCTGTTGAATTTTTTAGTGAAGCGTGTTTTAGCATTAATTACTGAATGCATTTACAATGTATTCCCGACCACTAATTTATCTCTTGCCAAAAAACAATTTCTGGTGGATTGAATAAGTTATTAACTATACATCTTATTTATTTAGCAGCGATCAAAATTTAATGCATTTATTTAATTTGATGTTCTGTTAATCTTGCAGTCTTCTATTATTAATGTTGTCTTGAAATTTTCTTAGCAGTTGCAAATCAAAATAGTGTTACATCTTGACAATAATAGCTTATAATATTTGTCTATGGTGATAAATTGATGAAAAGTACACGATAGACTTATTTATTTGCTGGCCGTGATGGAGAAGCTTGGATTATTTTTGCTCAATATATAGCTTTATGCTTTGGTAAAACTTAGAAGTTAAAATTGATCTGACCATCTTAGAGGCATTTGAATATATTGTGCCTCTTAAGTGCATCTCAGCTTAGGGTATCATCTTTGTACCAACTAACGTAGCTTTTATGACCATGCAACCCTTGCCTATACAGTTATATTTTAACCTAATAATCCTGAAAATTATTTGGTGGGTTGACCATGCACATAAATACGATATGCACCCACCACATGAAATAGCCTAACATTTTATCTAAGAATCCTTTTTGTGAATTTTTCATCCATTCATTAATTTAAATCATGGTCTCATTGGAAAACCCCCTGTTCAGTGATCTAGGCCAACAAACTTCTATATCAACCCAAACGCAGATGACGTCCACATTTTCATTGTTGATCGTGACACTTACTCCTAGGCAATAACTTATTAGTTGGTTGTTTATTTTTGCAACAAGAACCTATCCGTTCTCACATCTTATCCAAAGTGCATTACCAGAATGCTCAATTCCTAGATTCATCTCAACACTTATCCAATTTTTCAGTTTATCAACATCATCTTGATGTCCTCGGTTACACCGACTTTAATTTGGTCCTGATTCATTCCTTGGGAGCTTTTGCATATTTACAATTGACTCTAGGCCATGATCGATTCTTTCAGCATACCAATTAAACTTTAGTTTGACATCTACATTTTCTCCCAGATTGGCCATGGCTTTCTAGAATATCCTAAGCTGAGATGACCAGGAAGGACCCAAATTTCCTTTTACTAATTTTCCTAAAATCCCACTTGTCCTTTTGTGTTCAAAACTATCAATATGAAACAAAAACATACAGATTTCGGTTCACATGTTATTAAGATCATCGCCACAAAGTTTGGGATTATTTTGAAATTTCTAGCTCATTTAGAACTACTTTTCAAATCGATGACAAAAATAATTATTTTCGATTACTCTTATTAACTTGGATTTTCAAGTGAGCTAAAAGTTCAGAACGACGCGACATTTTGTGTGGATGATCTTGATACCAACAAGATATTTTGCATATTAAGGGGATTTAAAAAGGAACAATGATCCTTCCCCTGTGTAGTTCCTTTCGTCTTATTTTTTGTAAAAAAGTTAGGAAACGAAATAAATTTTTGTAGATGTATTCTATCTACATTAATGGAGATGATCATGTAAAAAATTATACCATTTCAAAACTTCTATCTAGGTTAAAACTGCATTTCTTGTCGGCTGTTAAAATGCATACATGTTAAGTGATTCATAGTGATTTATGATTTTAAAGAAAAAGTTTCAAAAAGATCTGAACTTTCGGATGGATGATCTTGGTAGCAAATATAAGATAATTACAAAATTTTGGTTTGTTTGACATTTTTGACACAGAGAGACAGAAGTAGACTATGGAGAGACTAGGGATAGAGAGCGTGTTCTGTTTCAGTTTGTGTAGCAGCTTTGAAAGTATTTGTTGTTCCTTTTTCATTAATTACTGATGTATAGGCTACATTTGCAATTCTACTTACAAAAACTGCAGATTGATGAATGCATGAGAATTATAACTGATAATCTGGGAAGGCCATTTGCTGAAATGAGTTTGATGCAATGCTCGCTGGACCCTGCATCAACTGCAGAAAACACAAACAGATGCTATGACCCATCTTCAGAAGTTGTTCTATCAAATAACTCTTCTATGAATGTGCCACAACCACTGCATCCTTTCAACACTGCAATTTCAAACAGGGATAAAGCATTAGTGATCAAGCAAGCAAGCAATGCCATGACCGAACTTATATTGCTAGGCCAATCAACTGTAGAGCTTTGGTTTAAGCCCATGTATGAAGACAAGGAGGTTCTTGATCTTCGCAACTATCGTAGGATTTTCAAAAAAATTGATTATCGTTCCAGTGACCCCAGCATTCGAGTTGAGGCTTCAAGGGCTTCCGGTCTTGTCTGTATGAATCAGCTAGCACTGGTTGATATGTTCATGGATCCAGTCAGCTCTTTTCTTTTAACCTTTTTTTTTTTGTAATTATTGCTATGAATATGAATTCAGCATAGTATGTATAGTTAAACTTTACGTTATTGTAGGCCAAGTGGGCAGACCTATTTCAGACTATTGTGTCCAAGGCAAAAATGATTGATGTGCTTTCAGTTGGAATTGGTGGAAATAATCACAGTGGATCATTATTGCTGGTAAATCAGTAATACTTCATTCTTACTTTTGGTTGTATAACATTCATGATTTTTGCTAACCAATAATTTAAATGAACTTCTAATGCAGATGCATAGTGAAATTGGAATCCCTTCTCCTCTCATCCCATCTCGTCAATATTGCTTTGTTCGATATTGTCAGAAGTTAGAGAATGGCCTTTGGTGTATAGCTGATGCATCAGTTCACTTGCCAGGCTATGATCCGAAGAATAGAATGTTGCCTTCGGGTTGCTTGATTCAGGAGATGCCTAATGGTTACTCTCAGGTACCTCAACTGTGTTTACTTCTAATTTCATGTGAACTGAATTTCTTTTCCTACTTCATTGTATTGTGTTGTAGTGACGGTGGGTGTAGTTAAAGTTGTAAAAATGAAGCAAGTTTCAGGATTTAAAATTTAATTAACTAATCTCCTCTTTTGCTACACCCCATCCTACACACCCCTATGGTTTTAAAGTTATAAAATCCGAAATGAAGTGAAACTCTGGGGAAGTTCAAAATACACTATGTACATCATATATGGACATTATATCCACAGATGCGATTATTTAGAAACCTCTACATGTTCGAAATATTAAATTGGATTAACTGCTAAAACATTTATTTAACCATCAACTTGAAATATTGTTTTGAAGTTGTTATTGTTACTCAAATTAACTAAAATTTTATGGAGATGACCTCGAGGGTTGCTAGAACAGTTCTGTAAATTTTCTTTCGATTTCGAATTGTGCACTTTGAAAAATCAAAGTGCTATGGATATGACGCAATAGAGAGAGGTGTAGTAGAACCCATCCTATATACAGACACAAAACCAAACTTTTATTTGTAAATTCAAAGAAAGTTTGCACCTACTTCTGACACATGCTTCAGGTAAATCTAGTGTTGAATCTTCAACCTCATCGAGGTCCACATCTCCCAACTATAAATCATTAAATCCCCCCAAAATCCCCCATATAAGATATAGAATCTGAGAACATCAATTTTTCCCCAATATGCTACAACAATCAAGATCATTCTTAATTCTTGTACCATTGCAAACTTTGTAACATATTGAAAATCCTGAGTCCATCTAGATAATTGGAAATATTTTTTAATTGTGAAGACGATCTCAATAGCAAATCAATCATATCAACAAAAATTTGTTTCAATTCAGTTTTTTTTGGCACGTGAATACGAACGTGGGATTTTTAGGGGTTCAGTAGACAATAAGATTGAAGGAAAAGATCCACATCCCCACTAATTTATCCCTCTAAGCTCCCTTCATCCTTTTATATTCAAAGTATCAAAATGAAAATGAAACTTCATATTAATTCGCAATCAATTATATCTCCACGAATTCTTGAATCAATTTGAAGTTTCTAAATTATTTAAAATCACATTTGAATTCGACAACCACATTAAGCATTTTTGACGGTTCATTTATGATTTAACCTGTTTTCTTAGTGGGATTAATTTTTCAAACGTAAAATTTTGCGTGCGTGGTCTTATTAGTAAAACGATCATATGTACAAAATATGTTTGCATTCTAACACTTATAGATATCTTAAATTTAAGAGAGGATTTTAGCGGGATTTAAGGAAAAGGGGATGCAGATCCTTCCCCATATATCCAACTACGCTTACAAATAACAGACACCAATTAACGATCAAACCAGTATTTTTGGATGGGGACATAGTTTGAAATGATGCAAACTTTGTTTGGATGATAATGATAGTAATAAGATTATATCTACAAAACATGTATACATTTTAAACATTCAAATAAGTTAAGTATGAAGCGGTGTTTCCGGGGAGTTAAAAGAAATGAGGTTATGTATCATTCTTCATACAGGGCAAGAATCCACATTTCCCTCTTATTTATTTCTCTAAAATCTTTCATTCGTATTCATGTGTCAAAACTTATCAAGATAAAATAAATTATTTAAATTTAATCGTTTAATTCATTTGCTATCAATAATATGTTCAGGAATTTTTGAACCGTTCAAAATTTATAACTCGTTGAAATTACATTTGAAATCAATGGTTAATTATTTTTTATGACAAAAAAATTGATGACTCATATTAACTTGTATTTTTGGTGGGATTTAAGTTTCGAAACAACATACAATTTTGTATGTGTGATCTTGATAGTGCCAAGGTTATATCTATGGAATATCTTTGCTTTTTAACACTTTTAGATATGTCAAAATTTAAGGTGGGTTTCCAGGAGATTCAAAGAAAAGATACGTGGATTCTTCTTCGTATAAGAAAAAGATCCACGTCTCTCTCTCTCAGTTATATCCTAAAAAATTTCCTCCTCCTTTTGCGTCCAAAATTATCAAACAAAATTTTGTAGATTTAATTCATTTGTTATCAAAGTCATCTCAACAAGTTCCTGTAAAAAAAACTTTGGTAAACTCACATAGGTTACTTGGGTAGAGCATCTAGAAGTAGAAGCAGCAAATTTGAATCATGGAGTCTTAGTCTTACAAAATAATGTTGAAAGTGGTATTGCTTTTGGTGCTCAACGCTGGCTAACGACTCTTCAAAGAACGAGTGAAAGATCTCGTTACTTATTGGCGCCGCGTGACATGGATATGGGAGGAGGTAAAAACTAAATATCAAACTTATCCACATTTTATTTTTCTTGAGCTACTTCTTACATTGATGTTTTGCAGTCATAACAACAGTTGAAAGTAAAATAAGCATGATGAGTTTGTCAAGTAGTATGGTGAAATCATTTTGCAATAGCCTGTTTCCTGCTAATGAAATTCAAGAATGGAATGCTCTTTTGAATGCAAATGACATTCAAATTCGAGTTCTTCCTCAAAATAACGTTGGTGGACGTAATGGAATAATTCTCAATGCCATAACATCTGCGTGGCTGCCTTTTTCAACCGAGCGTGTTTTCAGCGTTTTCAAAGATGAACAAAAACGCAATCTGGTATATTTCTTCTCTTTTTGTTTGCATAATAGTTAGAAAGACTGATGGTGATATTTACTGTGTTTTCTTTCTACCCAATTGTGGCAGTGGGATATTCTGGCAAATGGAAATATAGTGCATCCCATCTCTAATCTCTATACTGGTTCAAACATTGGAAATTGTACCTCGCTCCTACAAGTTCGTTCATCCCGCCTTTTGTTCTTAATTAATATTGTTTTCACCTTGGCTGCATTAGAAGTAGATTGTCATTTCTATGTTGAATATGATGCTACATTACATCAAAATATGAGTTTGTCTTATATTAGTTTTCTAAATGTTCTTTAGGCTCGATTTTTGGGGTAAATAGTTGTAAAACAATTGCAAATGTGTGCATATTGCACATCCTAACAACAAATTTACTATTATTATCACAGTTTGTGACCTCTGATCAGCCCTCAGTGATGCTTCTTCAAGAGACATGCACTGATGCATCAATTTCAATGCTAGTCTATGCAACAGTTGACAACCCCACCATGGAAATCGTGCTGAATGGTGGCGATACATCACATATTTCTCTCATTCCTTCGGGAGTTGTAGTTATACCGAATTTCAGTTCATCGACTAGCATGGGACCTTCCAGTAGTTCGAACCCAGCAATATTAGGTTCATTTATGACTTTATCTTTTCAAATTGTGCCGAGCAATCAGTCTTCAACCAATCAGAATCTGGATATGTTAAAGAGTGTCAAAGGCATGCTATTGGATGCGGTGAAAAATGTGAAGAATGCATTGAATTTCCCTTGATCTTTGCTTCCGAAATTTATGGTTTAGGCAGTGCATTGTGTGTGCTTGGCTGCTTATGCATTTATGGTCCATTGAGACTTGTTTTTATTGTTATTTATTTTACTTTTGAGGTTGAGAGATGTTAAACTCTAAAATTCAAGATGAAGGATATTACTCTTGATCAAGTTCATAAATTAAATCTATCTTTTATTCAAATATTTCAATTAACCGTTTTATGCAGTTTGATAACCCTCATGGTGCAGCATGAAGAGTCATGTGTCCGATTTGGATGTGGGGGCAGAAATGTTCCACGTCTAGTGTTTTTGTGAAAGCGAATGCTATGTGATGAGCTGTTGGGACAATCGGTTTCAACATGTGTAGTCTGTTTACGTAAAACTGGATGGCACTAGCAACAACTAAGTCACTGATAATATTTCACAAGTTGAAGCTGCAGCACATTATTGTCTTTAGCAGAGTGCAATTAGAATTTGTGAAACATATCATGTGAAGCTCAGCAGGAAAATAAAAATAAATAAATAATAACAAAAATAGAAGCCATGGGTTATGGCACTTTAGGACATTAATAGAGACAGAATTTGTCAGTAATGATGACGTGCCAAGTGTTGATATAGACAGTTATTTAGTCTCAAGTCCAAGAAAGTAGAAAATTTCAGGGGTTAAGATGATCAGAAGTGCAGATTAAGAAGAGGTTGAGAAAAGGAAGAAAACAGGAAGTGAGCAAGAGAAGTAAAATTCATTCAAATTTCAAGTTGAGTTTTACAGCTACCTTATGTCCCTTTATATACATGTTAACAGCTTGAATTTTTACCCGATACAAGCTCAAATAAGCGCCAACAGTTTAACGAACTGCAACTGAATGATTGCTTGAACGAGTGCCTTGACTTGTTCAAAAAGCATCACCACCACCATTGCCCACTTGTATATATATATAAATACAAATGCACATCCTTCTCTAAAATGAAGTCGGCACATAACTTGCAAATGTAAAGTAAACTTTTTCAGCTTTTATATATATATATATATATATATATATATATTTATATATATATATATATTTATATATATATATTTGCATTTAGGAGTTCCTCTCTCTTCCAATAAGGTCACTGACAGATGACAGAGAATGTGCAGTTTTGATATCCTCCATTAGAGACAGACTACAGGGCTGGAGCTCTAAACTTTGGTCTCCTGCTGGTCAAATTGAATTGATGCATACTGTAATACACTATAAACTTAATTTTCGGTTGCAAAATTTTCAACTGCCTGATGCTTCAATACAAAAAATTGAAAAAGTTTGTGCGGACTTCATATGGAAGGGAGGCATTCACAAGATCAAATTTGAAAAATTATGCAGACCTAAAGATGAAGGAGGTGTGGGTCTTAGAAGACTTAAAGACATGAAAACAGTTTACACCTTGAAACAGGCATGGAGAATAATCAATGGCAAGGGTCTATGGGGTAAGTGGATGAGACAATGGTACATTAAAGGCAATTTTTGGCAAATGTCTATAGATAACAATGCTTCAGCTAATTGGAAAGCAATTCTGAAAGTAAGAAGTACTCTAGCCTCGTGCTGCACTCGTGAAATAGCCACAGGGAGGGATACTGATTTGTGGAGAGACCCCTAGATTCATGGTGAATCTCTGATTGATATTTTAGGACTTAATACATTTTCTAATTTTGGATGCCTGGATAAATGTGTACAAGATGTGATCAATAATAATGCTTGGAATTGCTCTTCCTTACCAGTGAATCAACCTAAAAAGCAAAATATTCAGTTTATGCCAATTTTCAATGGGAGAGAGAATGACATATGGGTGTGGAAACCTACCGGTAATGAATTTACTACAAAATCTACATGGAACGTGGTTAGACAAAAAGACAGTAAAGCTTTATGGAGCAAAATCATATGGGATCATGCAAATAACCCGAAGATGGCCTTCACGACTTACAAAGCTATATTGAGAAGACTACCTACCAGAGACAGGCTATCAAAATGGGGAGTGATAAATGTCTCTGAATGTGTCTTGTGCAATCAGAAACACATGAGCATCTGTTTTTTGATTGTAATTTCTCGAAACTGGTGTGGAACTCGTGTAAAAATATGATAAAATCAACATCCCAATCAAATAACTTAGAAGAAGAGATCACCTACCTGATTCAGCGAGGTCACAGCAAAGATTTGGAAGCCAAATTGAACAAAATCGTCGTAATTGTAGCTGTTTGGAGCATTTGGAAAGAGAGGAACCGCCGCGTGTTTCAAAATAAACAAAGAAGCCATTTTGAGGTCAGTAAGCTTGCAAAAGGAGACATGCAGATAATTCAAAGGAGAATTAAAAACTATTCCCTTACCAAGCTGGAACAAGATGTAACTCGAACTGCAAGAGTGGATCTGAACTCTCAATTGGCAGGAAACCCAAGTACGAGCTATCTATATCAGCCGCCATGATTTCGCGAGCTCGAATGTGGAAGAAAAAGAAGTCGTTTTATTTTTGTAGAGTGGTTACTTTATTAACAATGGAATGTTGGTTTTGTCTGTATATTGTAATGGGCCAGTTTAGGCTAATGCTATGGGCTGATAGCCTTAACAAAATTCTTACCCATTTTCAATATATATATATATTTGCAAACTAACTTATACATACATACATAAATATATATATATATATATATATAAAACTTTTCTCTAATCGAAAATATATTGATACATAACACATCTTTATATAAATTATATAAGTTCAGATATAAATACATTATGTACTTAATAACACACGTGCATATGGAAAACAGGGATTTCAACAGAATGGTTTAGACTAAACAAAAACAGACATCACAACACTATCACCCTCTCCACGCTCTCAGCCAATACAAGGTAGTAGCAACCCAGAGCATATAAGAGAACATTTCGCATTACAAGTTAATACACACACATACATGCACTACAAGAACAACAATATATTCTGACAACACGTACCGATGGTCGTCGATGGTTCTTTTCTGATTGCTGGTATATTCTAGACTTTGTTATGAATAAAATAATTAGCCATCGGAAGCCATTAGAATATTGTCGTTTGCGGCCGTTGGTAGTCGTCGGAAAATCGCATATACCTTCTACCCCAGGCCGAACCAGAAACATTTTGCTTTACCCCAAATCAACAAAAGCTTCCTCCACCATTTCCCCCTCCAGCTTCAAGCATCGAAATTATGCCAAAATCAACTCCAGCTTCGTCAATTCGGAATCTCATCTCTTCCAAACCACTAATCTCCTCTATTTTAGGTATTATCCCTAAACCCTATTTTCATGAATTCATTAATTTAGGATTAATTTGTTAGTTTAATTGTTTATATTGTCTCATTGATTGTGTAGTATAGTTTATTGAATGTTAATTACTATTATTATCCTATAAGCATTGAATACTAACTTGTTTAATTTGTGCGATAAGAAATTAGTCTGCATTAGTTGAATAATTTAGTGATTTTACGTCTTACTTGGGTTATTTAGTGTGGATGAGCATAATTTAGTTTATGCATTTTCTAAAACGTCGAAAATGATAATTAATTTTACATACGTACGGTTAGTTAATTAAAGTTTTAAACAAGTGCGTATGTGATAAACTATAGTATACGGTAGTTTAACTTAAGTTAAATGTTAATTAATTTAAAGTAAACGTCGAAATCCAATTTTTTTTAAATATAAAATATGTAATATATTTTATTCATAAAACCTTTAGAGTGTTTTTTGACCCTGTCTGATAAGTATTGTATATGATCGTTATGTGGGTATTCGTTTTTTGACAGAACGAACATCTATATTCATCATATGCAATATTAGTTGGATTTATCCTTGTATCGGACAAGTTACAAACACAGTAACGTAATTACATTTCGTAAATCATTTCATTTTAAACGGTTCACAAAATTTTGACGGCGCTTCCTTTATGTTCCCTGTGTACACGCAATCGTGTACGACTCAGGGAACAAAAGGAAAGTGCTGTCGAAATTTTGTTGAATCGTTTAAAATGAAATGATTTACAAGATTTAATTATGTTACTGTGTTTGTAATGGAAAGCAGGAGACCCGGCAACAAAATGTCAATGATCAATTAATATAAAACATTAAATTGTAAAATTGTATTGAAAAATAAATTGTCAATGTGGTTTTCATTAATATCGTATTTTTTAATTATAGTAGTAGAGATGATGAATTATTTTATTGATCGAAGCTGGATGTATCAACAACGAAGGGAAATTGGAGGCTCAATAAGTGAACATTTTAATAATCGTGTACATGTATTTATTGATTTGCTTTAAGTAATAATGGAAACGACGAAAAAATCCATTGTCCATGTAGTAGGTGTAAATTGTTGAAGCATTTGATACCAGAAATGGTTAGAGTTCATTTGCGTCAGTACGGTTTTGTGTCGAACTATTTGGTATGGGATCGTCACAGTGAATTGTAGCACCTAATCCTGTACAGTCGGATGAGGTAGTGAGTAATGAAATTATTACGGCGAATCTCGTAGAACATATGGTTGAAAATGCAACACGCTTAATGTTTCCTACTGCACAATTTATTGATGACAATGTTAATGTTAAAGAAGAACCAAATATATGAGCAAAAAAAAATACGATTTATTGGATTCCATGAAGAAACCCCTTTAGGAAGGCTGTACAATCGACATCCAATTCTCAGTAACTGCAGAATAAATTGCGATGAAATCTAAATACAACCTCATAGAAGCTGGATTTACAGCTGTTGTACAAGCTGCGAAGGGCATATGCCTTCCGATAATTTAATGTGCGAAAATCATTATGAAGTGAAAAAACTTATATTGGCTTTTGGTTTACCGTATCAAAAAATAAATACATGTTTAAATGGTTGCATGTTGTTTTGGAAAGAATATATCAATCTTAGGAATTCTAAAATATGTAATCAGGAAAGGTACAAACCAAGAAAGAAGAAGGGAAAGGAAGTCTCGTATAAACGTATGTATTATTTACCTATTACTACTAGGCTTCAACGGTTATATGCATCTTCTGTAACTTCGCATCATATGAGATGGCACGGTGTTAGAACACAGAAAGAATATACGTTAACACATCCAGTTGATGGGGAAGCATGGAAGAATTTTGACAAAAATATTCCGATTTTGTAGTGGAGAGCCGTAATGTTAGACTTGGTTTATGTACGGATGGATTTTCACCATTTTCTCAGTTTGGTTCTAAATATTCATCTTGGCTTATAATCGTTACACCTTATAACTTACCTTCATGGATGTGTATAAAAACTCAATATATGTTTCTCACAATTGTCGTCCCCAGCCCTGATGATCCAACACTAGGAATCGATGTTTATTTACAGTCGTTGATTGAAGAGTTGAAAACATTATGTTACGAAGGAGTTGAAACATACGACATCTCGAAAAAAAGAATTTTCGTATGTTTGCTTCTTTATTGTGGACTATCCGCGATTTTCATGCGTATGTAATGCTTTCAGGTTGGAGTACGGCCGGTCGCCTAGCTTGTCCTTATTGCATGGAGGAAATACGAGCATTTTCTTATCGAACGGAATCGGAGAACAAATAGACATGAGCCCTTGCAAGCACCAACGGTTTGGTCAAGCGAAGATATATATGAAATTGTAAAGGATTTTCCAAAGATACCCGAAATCGGAGAACAAATTGAAATTCAAGGTAAATCAATGATTCATAATTGGTGCAAACAAAGTATATTTTGGGAGTTGCCGTATTGGAGAAATCTACTACTTCGTCACAATATTAACGTGATGCACAACGAGAAAAACGTATTTGACAACGTTTTTAATACAATTTTGAATGTTAAGGGGAAAGCGAAAGATGATTTGAAAACAAGATGTGATATCGAAGCAATATGTAATCGTCCTGAGAAGTGCAGTTTTTGATTCGATTTTACTCTTACATAATTAAATATAAAAACTAAAACCGCTGCCTAATAGCAAATATGTTCGCGGGTTACTGCTTGATTTCGCTGCCGCTTTTCTTTTTCTTTCTATGCAATTTCTTTCCGCTTTTTTACATTTCCCTCTCCTTATTTCATTTCCGATCTAAAAAAAACCCTACCCTCATCATTTGACATTGCAAGTCGCCGATCGCCGCTTCAGATTATTGGGTGACTGTTCCTTTCAGCGTAGGTATATATTCTGTTTATCGCTCCAAATTTCGATTTGCATCAATTTATTCTGTTTATCGCTCCCCTTTCATCGTATTTTTTTTATATCGAAAGCTACTGATTGAAAGCTCCTTTAGATCAAAAGATATTGATCAAAAGCTTCCTTAGACTGAAAGCTATTGATTGACCAGGTAATTTTTTTAATGAAAAAAGTATATGCTATCATGTAGAATAATTTATTCGTTTGTGATGCATCATCAACCACTATAATTCTCTGTTTTGTTTTATATTATTATTATTTTATTTTTAATATTCGTTGACTTGGCATTAATTCTATAATCCTAGTTCATTAATTTTGATTTTATGGACTTAGCATTGTGTGAAAATGGGAAAGCAAGAATAGACGTTGAAGGAATTCTTGTGAGTTAAATGGTAAAGTATGGTCTTATGTATCGATTACGTCAAACGATGGTGTGAGACTTTACAAATAAACTAAGAAACAATGTTAGACCAATACAACAAAGACTAAAAGGTTCATACAAATACCTTTATTTTCATTCTTTCATATTATAGTACATAGGAATTGTATCAACAGACAAACATTTACAAAATATATGATTTCTTATCTCTAAACTATTTACCAAATGTTTTTTGTCTTATATATTAGTTACCAATCACTTTGAGTTCGGCCATTCTTTGTAATCTGCAACTGTTCTCTTTTAAGGTTTTAGGACTCCAATGGTTCAACTCTTTAAAAACGAGAAAGCTGTAAAGTGAAATGGATTTTTTTGTCATGGGTGGGTTGAGGATGGGAGGTTGGGGCAGTATGTTAAAGTGACAGATGTACATCCCTATTTTATATATTTTATTATGTGTTTTTTGCAATTTTCTGCTATATCCAGAGTCTATTGCTTTTCTGAACTTTTGATAACGAAGCATTAGACCATCACTCAAAAATGCAATGTTAATGGAAGCAACTAACTGTTGCCAGCCTATCTTTCTTATTGCTCTGTTACAATATTTCATATGATTCTCTTTTCTGTTGTTCCAACAAGTAAACATGTAATGTATGATAAGTAGATTTTTGGTGAATTAGTTGTTTACTGTATACCTTGCTTGGTCATGAAGTTCTTTCTCACAGTTTCAAGGTATTTGTATTGTTTGTTTTGTATAAAATTTATATACAGATTCTATTCCATTAAAATAACTTAAAGATGCATCTATTGATTGTAAATCTTACTATTGTCACTGATCGGTTGATTGTTCTTTTCCTATTTGTAATTCCATATTTTTCCTTCATTAACCCACTAGTAATAAGAATAACTTAAAGATGCATGTAACTGGAAGTTAACAAATTCCATCTCTAATCGGTTAACTAAAAAATCTAGTTGATTAGAAGAAAACAAACATGTGTGTCAAAGGCCTCTTAACCCCACAGTAGTCTTTTCTTTCACCGATGTTACCCCTAGGTGAATCTTACATTTCTCTCCTTGTGAAAATTTCATGTGAGGTAAAACCGGATGAGAGTTGAGTACGCTGAATCAAATAGTGGTACATGTAGTATGCCAAAACTATGACACAACTGAATACTACTATTTTGTATGATGTTGGTAAAGTGGTACATACTAATATTCTAAAGTTACAAGTACTGATAAATGAATCATAAAATTTAGCTATTGAGGAAAGTCCCCATTTTCTTCTTGCGTATTTGTTAAATATTTTGTTGCTCGATGCAAGGGTGCGGGATCTCTTTCAAACTGTTTAAAGGAACAGTATGAATTATGCAACTAATATACACATGTAACTTAACTGTGTAGTTTGAAGCCATGGTCAGCGATACTTCTTGTTAACCTAACCATGCAGCACTCAATAAATGGAGTATGTTGTATGCATGTAGTGATGGACCCAACTTGTACCTGGGGTGGCCAAGCGACTACCTTAAAATTTTATGTTTGAAAAAAACATAAACAAAATAAATTGTTTTGAAACCTTTTAAACTGAGGAGATATTGGATGAATGAAGAATAATAGTAATTTGAAGTGGTATGTAATTTTCTATATGCAAGTAGGCCAATTATAATAATATACTAATAGGATATATTCTCTTTCGAAAGTCGGTTGGTCACTGTTGATTAATAGCGCATGTTCATAGTGAACTTCATCTTTAATTTTTGTTTTCCATCCAACATTTCTTTGGCTACTCTCTGTGCAACCAAAATTATCTTTTTTTAAAAAGTAATATTTTCAAAATTTTACTATATCATTGTTATGTTCCTTTTATTGTAAAATAAAACCAATAGTCGTAAGCATATATTAAACCGAAGCCATTAAAACCTATAGTTTCTTAATTCATGTTTGCCAATGAAGAACATGTGATCTGATCACATCTCCCTATCTTAGCTGCGCGATCAATCGTGCTTTGGATTTCTAGTAGGGACATGATAAATTAGACATTGGAAGCAGACTAAATTAGGTCTATAAAATACAACTTTATATTAGCTTGCATGAAATTTCTGTTGTGAATGCATATGTTTTGCTATTCTTGGAAATCAGCTTGCTGTAAATATTGTGTTGCGTTGGTTACCTAAAACAAAAGCACGTTTGTTTGATTGTTCTTATATTATTCAAAATGCACCTTTTGCAGATCCCAGTGCAACATTTCAGACACAATGAATACGAGAGGTTCATCATAGCGGCCTACCCATTATGATGGATCATCATTTTCAGTGGTAAATATTTATTTTTATTAGTAATAGCATATCTTTTTGGAGCATTGACAACAAAGAAGCCAATCAATGTAATTTTGTCCGTTGGGTTATCAGTATTGCCTAAATTTTGCTGTGGATGTTCACCATCTCAGTAATAACACATTTAAAGTCTGATAGTTTCATTTTTTGGTTAGAAAATTCGGCTACTTTATAATCATTTGAGTGGTTCTCTTATCATGGAAACTTTTTTACTCATTATGAATGATAATTTTATCCTTTGAAGCCTCATGAATTCGGGTTATTGACTATCATCAATTATTTCACTGTTGTGAAATTTGATTGAAATTGTTACTGTTTTGAAAATGGATATGCATTAATCTTCTTGCAATGTATATTTCTTTGTTAGAGTAACATTATATGTTATCAAATTTGATAATTCAATAAAAACAAGGCATGGAATAATATTTTCCTACTATCAAATATATAAAAGTTGTTGGACTTTGCACTTTCTTTTGGAGGTTTTGAAAATGCTTTTAACCTAGGGAAGCAATGTATCAATCTTTCGTCTGTATTCAGGTTTCAAAAATTATTATTTTTCTGTTCATGATTTGCTGTCATTTTTTACTCAGCGTCTTTTTTTACTACCTAATCAAAATATTTATAGCTTTACCCAGCCTCGTTTTGACACAATACTTCTTAAATTTCTACTGCAGGCTAACAAGTTATTAGACACATTATTGATGGGGATGCAGTGATGATTTCTGAAGGATTTTTTTCCGTTGATGCTACGCCTGACCTGAGAGATCTTTATGTCAAGTAAGTCCCCTTTCCTTGACAAGTTATTAGACACATTATGTGTTTTGACGTTTGTTTCAACCGGTAATATAATGCTTTAACTTAGTCTATGAGCACCTTTTCAATACAATGACAAATGTGTAAGTTATAGGAAATACAGTGGATAATAGTATTACAAATGGACAGGATTGATAAATGGAAATAAAGGTTACACAATGCTCATAGCATAAAAATAAATCGAGCTACGTAGTGCAGGTTCATAGTAAAGCATTATTTTATCAAGCTGCACTTCAAGTCAGAATGATAACCACATATTGTACAACAATATTGATTCTCTAATTGATGTAATTATGTTATGAGCTTACAACTGCTCTCAATCAGAAAAACTGCTAGACCTCCTCTACTAATAAAATCTATCACTTATTGTAATTGATTCTTTCATCTCTTGAACATAGAATGAGGTAAGAGCTAGAATTGGGAAAAAAATTTAAGGTGAAATTTTATCGTTTGGAAATAATTTCAATATAAGCAAAAATTCAAATCAGCCATTGAATTTTAATGACAGTTTATTCCAGGTTTGGCAAGTATTTATTATACTTGATGAAATACTGCAATAAGTTCAAATTTCTTCTTCGTTTTTAGTTTTAACCATACGCATGTCCACATATTCGACTATTTTGATGTTAATGTTGACTAAACTCCTATATATTTGTATCTGTAAGTATATCATCAAAATTTATGTTGTTGCAGTTACCTTTCAACTTTTGTATTGGTTGTAGTTTTAAATATATCATCAAAATTTAAGTGGATCAAACTGAAATTTGTAAACACCTACGGACTCATATATGAATTGCATTAAAAGTAGATCAAACTGAAATTTGTAAACTCCTACAAAACCATATATAAACAACATTAAAAGTTCATAACTGAAAATATGACTCAATGTTTACCAATAATCAAGTCAAGTTTCATAATGATTCAACTAAATTCTCACAGATATGTAAACCAATTTTTGTGATAGAACAGTAATTGTTTAAAAGCATCAAGCTCAAGGGGATCTCATGAGAATCTCATTTTATGATACTTCGGCTTTTATATTCTTAGTTATTCGACCCTACCCATCGATTTTTGACCATCTCAAAACATTCAATTCTTCAATTTTACCTCTCTATTGCTGCTCTAGAGATCTTCTAACTGTGGTACATAGTCATAATTATTGCTTGAAAACTATAACTTCAGTGTAACCAAGGAGACACAACAGGGTAAACCAACGCTTATGCATTTTGCAATTCCAAATTTTAATCTTGTCGTCACTGCCTACATAGAAATTTAGTAGTTTAATAATTTTGATCCAATGAATGCAATGATTCAAATATGCATTCATGAATACACTTGCTAACCACTCTAGCTTAAAAGTAGTCAATCTTTCACAAATCGTTAATGCAAAAGCCACATTTTAGTATTATCATGATTTATAAAATATAGAGAGTTGAAAGTTGAATTATCGAAACTTTATATTTTGTATCACTTTTGTCACCTTAAGCATGTTTAAAACCGAAACTAATATATAGCAAGATATTTATCGGTAAAGCTAAAATTATGGTAAACACAATTATCACGAAGCCAAATATGGCCAACATTGCATCAGCAAGGCAAGAATTATAGTCAAGAGTTACGTGCATTCAAGATATAATATGCAATTTATTTAACATAATTTCCTCTATACCCAAAACGTAAATGTAAATCTGAAAATGGAACCTTATTTCTATATTATAGGTCAATTGAGCCATAAAAAATACTTATTGCTTATATACTATAAAATAAATGCATGCTTCTATCATTAATAAATTAAATTATATACACTCCTATAATTTAGCTTTGAAATTCTAATTATTGTAACCATGATTATATAATTTGTTGAAAATGTTAATAAATGGAGTTTAACTTTACCCTCCTAATAAAGCTAAGATCAACGGTAGATTAATTCCTCATTTTTAACCTTCAATGAAATTCATCAAAATGCTATAACTATAATTAAGTCATTGAAAAACATTACTTAGGAAAAATACTGAAGTCATGGCTAAAAACTAAATCACTAAGATTATATTTTTTGTACATGTTCATGATTCAAGTCTTATAGCTATTGAGGGCATTGTATCTATACATGCAGATAACGTAAAGGGGTTATAATGCAATTTGCTAGTGTGATGCAATTTGCTAGATGTAGAGCTAAAAGTATATGTAGTAATGTTAATGGTAATCTCTGCATATTTGAAGGTACCGTTACTCTTTTTACTTTATTTTAAGAATAGTTCGTTAGGAGTTTGTGTCACATTGGATTATTCTTTATTCAAAATAAAATATAAATTAAAATGGTAGTAATCATTTTATATATAACAAATTAAATAAGTTCATAAAATTTAACCAAGTTAAATAAATTTTATAAAATTAAACAAAGAAACTAAGTTTTATAAAAATTAAATAAAATTGAATAAATTAACCAAGTCTTATAGAAATTAATTACATCAATGAAGTTTTATAAAAAGTTGACTAAGCTTTATAAAAAATAACTAAAATGTAAAAGATTAACTAAGTTAAATAAGTTTTATAAAAATTAAATAAGTTTATAGAGATAACTAAGTTTATAAAAACTAATTAAGTTTAAAAAAATAACTAAGTAAAAAGAAACAAAGTTAACTAAGTTTTATAAAATAAATTAACTAGATTAAAGATGACTAAGTAGACTAAGTTTTACAAAAAAATAACTAAATTTTCCAAAATTAATTAAGTTAACCAAGTCTTATAAAAATTAATTACATTAATGAAGTTTTATAAAAAGTTGACTATGTTTTATAAAAAATAACTAAATTTTAAAAGATTAACTAAGTCAAATAATTTTTATAAAACTTAAATAAGTTTATAGAAATAACTAAGTTTATAGAAATAAATAAGTTTATAGAAATAAATAAGTTTATAGAAATAACGAAGTTAAATAAGTTTATAAAACTTAAATAAGTTAACTTTGTTTTATGAAAGTTAAATCATATTATAAGAATTACAACCATAAATACTGGCAATGTCCTACTAGATCCGTACAATAAGTAAATAAATATGTCAACTATGTTTTATAAAAATTAAAATAGTCTATAATAATAATGATAATAAATTAACCAAGTTTATAAAAATTAGCTAAGTATTATACCGATATAAAATATAGCTAAATCTTCTATAATAATATAACAACAACAATAACAACAACAACTAAAATTTATAAATATTAAATCAGATTATAAAAAATAACTAAATATTATAAAATTTAACAATAATAATAGAAATAACTAAATTTTATGAAAATTAACTAAGCTTTATAAATAAATAATTTTATAAAATTTAACTATGTATTATAAAAAAACTAACTAAGTTAACTTAGTTTTATAAAAATTAACAAGTTTATAATAATAATAAAACTAGAATATATACTTAATGCTCATTATATGTAAATAAAATAAAATATACTTAATGCTCATTATATGTAAAAAGAAATAAAATATACTTAATGCTCATTATTTGTATTTATGGCCAAACCAATAAAATAAATAATACTCTTGCATGAGTCGAGTCGACACTCAAACTGCCGATTTATTGTTAATCAGCATTCTATATTTCTGAGCGCTTGAATGCTTGGTAGACCAATGTTTTCTACTTCAATACCTTACGCATAACTTATAAATCTGTTTAAGGCTACTTATTTGCAGATTTATTGTTGCACTAACAATACTTGATCAAATAATTTTTTATTATTGCATAGACTTCATCTGCTTCTGAAGTAATGTTATGTTGGGCTGGTTAAAATCCTCATTCAATGTAGCAACTTCTCCTAACTTGCACCCGTGAAAACAAAATATACATGGTCCCAACAAACTCCTAGTTGTTTTGGTCAAAATGTCTTGATTTTTGTGCATTTTTTTAATCTCTTTGCTGGAGTAGTGGTTATTTGTTGTAGAATACCATGTCCCACCTACACGATTTACAAAGCCAATCCCAACCAAAATTTCAATTGGTATCTATGCAATCATTTCTTTCTTAAGCACGAGTATCATATTCGTGTTTTTGCTCATTTGATTTAAATAAACATGTTTTTCAAGGTACCTAACCAACACCTGATGCAGTATTATCAACCAATATCACAACGGCGGTTCCAAAACAGATAGTTGCAATCTACAATGCAGCTCAACATGGCCCAGAATCAGCTTAATGAAGAAAATAAATTGAGGAATATGGGTCAGTTCACTGCCTCTGCTGCCAATAGTGCTTTTTCAATGCTGCACAATCTTCGCCTAGTCCTCAAAATGGTTGGATAATTTACATTATAGTCGATTCTGACATTTCTGATTTACGCCTTTGTGTTTGATTCATCATTCATTATTCATTATCCAGTGCATTCGGCTTCCGCTTGAGTGGCGTTTTGGGGTGGGCTAGTTGTACAGAGTCCTACCACACATGCGTTGATGTAATAAAGACAAACATGGAATAAATAGAAGAAATGGTGATGGGCGATTGGCGAATGCATAAACACATGAATATGTAAGTTAGTTAAAATCAGCTCCACAGAGGTTAAAACAGCAACATAAGAACACAGACATGAGCACGTTAAAAGATCCATGCAGTTTGTAAAAGAGTACTACACAGTCCTCCCACGTAAACACAACACAACACTTTTTTCTTCTTCAAATAATTAGAGTAGCATTAACTTGCAGATAATATACTACCCACACAAGCATTTATAATGTCACAGGCCCAATACTTGCCAATGACAAAAGAATTATAACGCTAAACAAGAAAAAGGCTTATCGTGTGTAATATATATTTTAAAATGTAAGCAGATATTATTATATACATCCCTGTAGAGAGTAGTGATTTTAACCCACATACAATTTATTTATACTTGCCTTTAAAAAGAATACCCACCAGTGACAGTTGCAGCCAACTTGACATGAAACTATTTTGAACCAACAATGTATTAATACAAACAATGCATGAAAATGAAGCACACTATTATTGTCGTTGTTATTGTTGTAAACATGATTAATACGTTGTAAAAAAGGAGCATGATAGTAATTTCAAGTTAGGCACACTATATGTTCTGCCAAACAAGCTTAATCAACAAATTAGCCAATAAACTTAATGCTTGTTGTTTCTTTCTCACTCAGGAATGCCACTAAATGATTTTGGCCTTGGTGCAAGTACAACAAACTGCATATATGTATAAATTTAATTTAATGAAATTTTTTATTTTAATCTTTATAATGTTTCAAAGGTGGAGGCTGTGGAGTAGGTCTTGGTCTTGATTGGGGATTTGGAAGTGCATTCGGAACCAAGTATCGTTCCTCTAGAGTAATATTTCTGGGAGTTGAATATGACAAGGAAAGCAAAAGTGTATTGTCAGCTTCAGCCAATCAAGATAAAGATGCTTCAGCCGTTGATAGAAGTTACCCAATGGGTCAGTTGTTGTAATCTCATTCTGGTCACAACAATGCAATTTATATTTGCTTTTAGATACTATAGTGGACTAGATGATGTAGTTGGTTTGGAGTAGCATTTGTGTAATTTGACTTATTTATATATATGTTGTGCAAACTTGGATATGTTTATTATATATAATGCGTTGAACTATTTAAATGTGTTCATATGATTATTGTTTGAGGTTTATTTGAACATGTTTTATTTATTGGCTAATTGAAGCATATTAATAAAGATATTTCTATGATTAACGCGTTTTAGAAAATCAATAAAACAATATATAGCTTTATGCAGCATTTCATTTATGCATGAAAAAGATGTCTTACAACATTTTACAAAGGCTGCGAACCAATTTCGCAGCATTTTAAGGACGCTGTCTAACAACAAGCTGCAATAGGATCAGAATATACCAATGCATTTGTGAAACCCTGCAAAAAAGATAAAACGCTACAGTATCATACTTTTTTGCAGTGTTACAAAAATGCTATAAAAACAGAAACGCTGCAATACCTTGCTTTTGTGACAGCGTTTTTAAAATCTAGTAATTTATCTTGACCCTATCACAGCATGTTGTTAGACATCGATCTTCGTAACGCTGTTAAAGTCTGTTACAGCGTTTATAAAACGCTGCGAATGGTTTTTTTTCTTGTAGTGATACATTTAAAATGGGTTGAAGGATTAAGATTTCCTGACGGTATTTCTTCCAATATTCGTAGATGTGTCGACTATAAAAACAGTAGACTTGGTTTCAATCTTTACCCGTTCTTTTTGCCTTATCGTAGATGCGTCGACTATAAGTACGTATGGGTAGATATGTTTATATAGAGGAAGATAAGGAGAAAAGTTGAGATCTCAATCTTTACCCATTCTCCTTGCCTTATCTCCACAAACCTAGTCCACCAAGATGCCATCATATGGCCGCCTATCATCCCCTATTTGAGCCGAAACAACCATCCCCATTCATGGGTTTTAAAACCATTTAAAACCTGAACAAAATAATTTACAATTAAATCCAATTTAACGCTTGTCGATATCGTTATAATTATTATGAATACATTTAATAATATTTGTTCATTAAATCAAAATAAAATTTTACAAATAAAATTTCATAAATATTAATTCATTCAATAAATTTATAACAGCTATAAATTAACTAAATCGTTTGGTCAGATGAGTATTCATCGTTTTGGCTTTGTGACCCGTTAGCTGTAAATTTGGTCAACGATTAATATCGAACTATTCGAATATTAACCTTCACATATCATTTAGGAGGTGGTACGATATTTTGGCCAAATCTATCGCTTACTTGATTTCGGTAAAATTCAATTTTACTTTGTTAAATTTTACCTCATTGTGACAATTATTTACATCAATTCTCTTCGTCAAAACTATATCACATTGAACTTATGGAATCTAGTTATGGTCAAAATTCCAATATAGTCCATATTCAACTCTATAGTTCAAATAGAAAGTCCTTGGTTCAATAATAACAATTAGGATAGATTTTCCAATTAGACTAATTTTCGAAACTATTTCACGTTTAGAGCTTGTTTGCAAACTTATTACCAAACAAAACCACTTTCTGTCTAGTCAGTAGCCAACTCAACTTGGTTGTAACTGTCTTCATATAGGCGCAACTTTACGAAAAAGAAAAGGCGTAACTCATAGTTGCTGCTATTCTGATGTAGTAAAAAAAATAGCGCAACACCGTGCCTATTGGTTTACCATAATAGGTAAAATCTTAGTTGTGCCTTCTCTTATGGCCATCTGCACAAGAATGAGTTGTGCCTTCTGTTGTTGCCATATAAAAGCAGCCGCAGCACCTACCTCCACCTCCTCTTCATTATTTACTTTCCTTAGCTCCAGCTCGAACCCAAACCCAAATTTTCCATTTTTTCGTCAATTGCACCAAAAATCTTCATATTTTGTTGGATAATGGGTTTTGATTGCGACAAGGCACAACAATTCACGAATCTACGACTACGACAACATCCGGACTCAACGACTCAAAGTGTGGTTCATATAGTTATATATTTTAACAAGAGTCATCAAATGTGTATATAGAGTCTAGTTTAGTGCTTTGTTAAAATCTTTCCTCAAGAATGATCATTCACATTCAAATAAACTTGCATGCATATTTTAATCAAAATCAAGTTTTCAATAAATGCATGGAGCGGGGCTCGAACCCAAGTCACTTGCTTTGAAGGCAGGTACTCTAACCAAATGAGCTACTGTAGTTTTTGGTTAACAATAGAATTCAGTCGACCGAATACAGTCAGTCAGTCGACTGAATCTGTGCATTTTAACATACATGCACATCTGTACACGAATTTTTTACATGATTTTACTTTTCAGTCGACTGACCATTTTCGACCAGTCGACTGACCTGAACCCAGCTGTCATATTTTGAAAAGACATTTCCATTCTTCAAAAGGTTGCGATCCTTCTCTGAACGGGAATGGTTGCTTCTTTTGGTCAGAACTCTTCGCCAATGGTAGCAACCCTCTGTCTACTATAAATATATGTTCCCAAACACTTCATACTAACCGAAAATCATTCTAACTTTCTTATACTCTTATTGTGCTCTCATACTCGCATTCAAACAGCATAATAGCATTTTATTGCTTTGAATCTCCAAATTAACTTTCATAATCTTCGATTCTTAGCAACACCTTCCTTGCATATCTTCACATACACATCATACACTTGAGGATTTGATTATAGGAAGTTTGTACTATCAGAGGCAAATAAGTGTTTTCAAGAACACACAGTGTCAGATATTCTTTTGTATTAGCGAAGTCCTGTTCTGCTGCACAGGCGTCTGAAGTCCTCTTCGGCTGCTGAGGCAAAATCCTGTTCTGCTGCTCAAGGCTCTGTTCGGCTGCTCCGGGGTTGTTTAACCTGTTCCTCCGGGTTAAGTGAGGGTATTGTTGTTAGTGAAATTCCAGAAGGAGTCTGGGACTGGACGTAGAACGGGAGTTCGAACCAGTATAAAAAAGTTCGAACTAGTATAAAAATTCCTGGTGTGCTTACTCTTATTTACTTTATTGCTATTAACTGCTTGCGCACAGTTTAATATATATATTCCATATCTGTCGATCCACACAAACTTTTATTTGGTATCGGAGCCTCGTATTCTAGAGATCGTACAACATCCTAGAATAAATGGATACAAAGAGATCTAGTCAAGGAAATAAGAAGAGGAAAAGCAATAAAGAAAAATCAAAGGAGCAAACAAACAAATGCTTCATGGCAAAAGATAATGAGGTTAGTGATCTAACTTTTGATGATATGATACAAATAAATTCAGAACTTCTAGACACTTTAAAAAGTCTCAAAAGAAAATATAAGGAAGCTCCAGAAAATCAGAACAAAGCGGAATTTGTAAGAGATATGCTTAAAGTCGAGAAGAAAATTTTAGAAGAAGAACTTGAGAAAATACAAGATTCGGACAATTCTAACCTCGCTATATTAAGTCAAGAAATAGAAGCTCAAAAAGAAAAGATTAATGCTCTAGCTTCTGAGAATCATGAGTTAAAAACAAAAATTAAATTTGTTGAGTTAGATAACACTAGTCTCAAAATTAAGCTTGATGACAGTACTAAAAATATTTCCAATTTTAATAAAGGGAGAGAAAATTTATCCAGGATTATTGAATATTCTCAACCTGCTTTAAATAAGAAGGGATTAGGTTATGTTAAGAATTCAAAAGCTCACAATGATAAAAGTGGTATAGGATATAATATAACTGATCGTAGAAATAGCACTAGATATGCTTTCATGTATAGTAAAAATATTAGTGCTAGTACTAAATTTCGAGTAAATTCTAAATCCAATTTTATTAGAAATTCAAATACTGCTATGACCAATAATGTTTATAATTTCTCTAGAACTACAAAATCATTGACGGGAAATATGAATAAAAATTATCTAAGAATTTGGGTTCCTGTTAATTGGAAAAATAGAGAAAAATACATTGATGATTATTTTGATATGGTAATTAATAATGAAAATTATATTTTTAAAGGTTCAGCCACACCCAAATGGGTATGGTTTCCTAAAAATTAGGAAATTATAAGAACCTTGGGTATCGCATGCTTTAAATGTTAAATTTTTTTTGATACCTTACATTATAAGTAGTAGTTATTTTGTTTTATATTGTTCTATGTTAACACTTATGTGGAATATAATTTATGTCATCATATAAACACTCCTTTTTGTCGATGACAAAGGAGGAGAAAGATATTGCTCTAACACTATTTGCAGGAATAAACGATGCAAGCACAGATTAAAGGGGAGAAAAGATTAATTATTTACAGGAATATATAGCATAGATTCAGGTGGAAAAATCTATAGCACGATTACAGGAATATATTCAGGGGGAGGGATAAGTCAACAAAGCTTGTCGAAGATTCGTCCTTAGCAAATGGAGTTGTCATCATCAAAAAGGAGGAGAATGTTGGATCATGGGTTTTGATTGCTGAATAGACACAACAATTCACGAATCTACGACTACGATAACATCCGGACTCAACGACTCAAAGTATGGTTCATATAGTTATATATTTTAACAAGAGTCATCAAATGTGTATATAGAGTCTAGTTTAGTGCTTTGTTAAAATCTTTCCTCAAGAATCATCATTCACATTCAAATAAACTTGCATGCATATTTTAATCAAAATCAAGTTTTCAAAAAATGCATGGAGCGAGGCTCGAACCCATGTTCACTAGCTTGGAAGGCAAGTACTCTAACCAAATGAGCTACTGCAGTTTTTGTTTAACAACAGAATTTAGTCGACTGAATACAGTCAGTCAGTCGACTGAATATATGCATTTTAACATACATGCACATATGTACACGAATTTTTTACATGATTTTACTTTTCAGTCGACTGACCATTTTCGACCAGTCGACTGACCTGAACCCAACTGTCATATTTTGAAAAGACATTTCCATTCTTCAAAAGGTTGCGGTCCTTATCTGAACGGGAATGGTTGCTTCTTTTGGTCAGAACTCTTCACCAATGGCAGCAAACCTCTGTCTACTATAAATATATGTTCCCAAACACTTCATACAAACCAAAAATCATTCTAACTTTCTTATACTCTTATAGTGCTCTCATACTCGTATTCAAACAACATACAAGCATTTTATTGCTTTGAATCTCCAAATAAACTTTCATAATCTTCGATTCTTAGCAACACCTTCCTTGCATATCTTCACATACACATCATACACTTGAGGATTTGATTATAGGAAGTTTGTACTATCAGAGACAAATCAGTGTTTTCAAGAACACACAGTGTTAGATATTCTTTTGTATCAGCGAAGTCATGTTCTGCTGCTCAGGCATGTGAAGTCCTCTTTGGCTCCTGAGACAAAATCTTGTTCTGCTGCTAAGGCGTGTGAAGTCCTCTTCGGCTGCTGAGACAAAATCATGTTCTGCTGCTCAGCTCTCTGTTCGGTTGCTCAGGGGTTGTATAACCTGTTCCTCCGGGTTAAGTGAGGGTATTGTTGTTAGTGAAATTCCAGAAGGAGTCTGGGACTGGACGTAGAACGGCAGTTCGAACCAGTATAAAAATTCCTGGTGTGCTTACTCTTATTTACTTTTCTGCTATTAACTGCTTCCGCACTTAGTTTAATATATATATATTCTATATCTGTCGATCCACACAAACTTTCATTTGGTATCGGAGCCTGGTATTCTAGAGATCGTAACAACATCCTAGAATAAATGGATATAAAGAGATCTAGTCAAGGAAATAAGAAGAGGAAAAGCAATAAAGAAAAATCAAAGGAGCAAACAAACAAATGCTTTATGGCAAAAGATAATGAGGTTAGTGATCTAACTTTTGATGATATGATAGAAATAAATTCAGAACTTCTAGACACTTTAAAAAGTCTCAAAAGAAAGTATAAGGAAGCTATAGAAAATCAGAAGAAGGCGTAATTCGTAAGAGATATGCTTAAAGACGAGAAGAAAATTTTAGAAGAAGAACTTGAGAAAATTCAAGATTCAGACAATTCTCAACCCGCTCTATTAAGTCAAGAAATAGAAGCTCAAAAAGAAAAGAATGATGCTCTAGCTTTTGAGAATCATGAGTTAAAAACAAAAATTAAAATTGTTAAGTTAGATAACACTAGTCTCAAAATTAAGCTTGATGACATTACTAAAAATATTTCCAATTTTAATAAAGGGAGAGAAAATTTACCCAAGATTATTGAAAATTCTCAACCTGCTTCAAATAAGAAGGGATTAGGTTATGTTAAGAATTCAGAAGCTCATAATGATAAAAGAGGTATAGGATATAATATAACTGATCATAGAAATAGCAATAGATATGCTTTCATGTATAGTAAAAATATTAGTGCTAGTACCAAATTTCGAGTAAAGTCTAAATCAAATTTTAATAGAAATTCAAATAGTGCTATGACCAATAATGTTTATAATTTCTCTAGAAGTACAAAATCATTGACGGGAAATATGAATAAAAAATATGTAAGTATTTGGGTTCCTGTTAATTGGGAAAGTAGAGAAAAATACATTGATGATTATTTTGATATTGTAATTACTAATGAAAATTATATTTTTAAAGGTTCAGCCACACCCAAATGGGTATGGTTTTCTAAAAATTAGGAAATTATAAGAACTTTGGGTATCGCATGCTTTAAATGTTAATTTTTTTTTGATACCTTACATTATAAGTAGTAGTTATTTTGTTTTATATTGTTCTATGTTAACACTTATGTGGAATATAATTTATGTCATCATATAAACACTCCTTTTTGTCGATGATAAAGGAGAAGAAAGATATTGCTCTAACACTATTTGCAGGAATAAACGATGCAAGTACAGATTAAGGGGGAGAAAAGATTAATTATTTACAGGAATATATAGCATAGATTCAGGGGCAAAAATCTATAGCACAATTACAGGAATATATTCAGGAGGAGAGATAAGTCAACAAAGCTTGTCGAAGATTCGTCTGTAGCAAATGGAGTTGTCATCATCAAAAAGGGGGAGAATGTTGGATCATGGGTTTTGATTGCTGACAAGACACAACAATTCACGAATCTACGACTACGATAACATCCGGACTCAACGACTCAAAGTATGGTTCATATAGTTATATATTTTAACAAGAGTCATCAAATGTGTATATAGAGTCTAGTTTAGTGTTTTGTTAAAATCTTTCCTCAAGAATCCTCATTCACATTCAAATAAACTTGCATGCATATTTTAATCAAAATCAAGTTTTCAATAAATGCATGGAGCGGGGCTCGAACCCAAGTCACTTGCTTTGAAGGCAGGTACTCTAACCAAATGAGCTACTGTAGTTTTTGGTTAACAATAGAATTCAGTCGACCAAATACAGTCAGTCAGTCGACTGAATCTGTGCATTTTAACATACATGCACATCTGTACACGAATTTTTTACATGATTTTACTTTTCAGTCGACTGACCATTTTCGACCAGTCGACTGACCTGAACCCAGCTGTCATATTTTGAAAAGACATTTCCATTCTTCAAAAGGTTGCGATCCTTCTCTGAACGGGAATGGTTGCTTCTTTTGGTCAGAACTCTTCGCCAATGGTAGCAACCCTCTGTCTATTATAAATATATATTCCTAAACACTTCATACTAACCAAAAATCATTCTAAATTTCTTATACTCTTATTGTGCTCTCATACTCGCATTCAAACAGCATACAAATATTTTATTTCTTTGAATCTCCAAATTAACTTTCATAATCTTCGATTCTTAGCAACACCTTCCTTGCATATCTTCACATACACATCATACACTTGAGGATTTGATTATAGGAAGTTTGTACTATCAGAGACAAATTAGTGTTTTCAAGAACACACAGTGTCAGATATTCTTTTGTATTAGCGAAGTCCTGTTCTGCTGCTCAGGCGTGTGAAGTCCTCTTCGGCTGCTGAGGCAAAATCCTGTTCTGCTGCTCAGGTCTCTGTTCGGCTGCTCAGGGGTTGTATAACCTGTTCCTTCGGGTTAAGTGAGGGTATTGTTGTTAGTGAAATTCCAAAAGGAGTCTGGGACTGGACGTAGAACGGGAGTTCGAACCAGTATAAAAAAGTTCGAACCAATATAAAAATTCTTGGTGTGCTTACTCTTATTTACTTTACTACTATTAACTGCTTTCGCACTTAGTTTAATATATATATTCCATATCTGTCGATCCACACAACCTTTCATTTGGTATCGGAGCCTGGTATTATAGAGATCGTAACAACATCCTAGAATAAATGGATACAAAGAGATCTAGTCAAGGAAATAAGAAGAGGAAAAGCAATAAAGAAAAATCAAAGGAGCAAACAAACAAATGCTTCATGGCAAAAGATAATGAGGTTAGTGATCTAACTTTTGATGATATGATAGAAATAAATTCAGAACTTCTAGACACTTTAAAAAGTCTCAAAAGAAAATATAAGGAAGCTCTAGAAAATCAGAAGAAAGCGGAATTCGAAAGAGATATGCTTAAAGACGAGAAGAAAATTTTAGAAGAAGAACTTGAGAAAATTCAAGATTCAGACAATTCTTAACTCGCTCTATCAAGTCAAGAAATAAAAGCTCAAAAAGAAAAGAATAATGCTCTAGCTTTTGAGAATCCTGAGTTAAAAACAAAAATTAAAATTGTTGAGTTAGATAACACTAGTCTCAAAATAAAGCTTGATGATATTACTAAAAATATTTCCAATTTTAATAAAGGGAGAGAAAATTTATCCAGGATTATTGAAAACTCTCAACCTGCTTCAAATAAGAAGGGATTAGGTTATGTTAAGAATTCAAAAGCTCACAATGATAAAAGTGGTATAGGATATAATATAACTGATCGTAGAAATAGCACTAGATATGCTTTCATGTATAGTAAAAATATTAGTGCTAGTACTAAATTTCGAGTAGAGTCTAAATCCAATTTTAATAGAAATTCAAATACCGCTATGACCAATAATGTTTATAATTTTTCTAGAAGTACAAAATCATTGACGGGAAATATGAATAAAAATTATCTAAGTATTTGGGTTCCTGTTAATTGGAAAAATAGAGAAAAATACATTGATGATTATTTTGATATGGTAATTAATAATGACAAATATATTTTTAAAGGTTCAACCACATCCAAATGGGTATGATTTCCTAAAAATTAGGAAGTTATAAGAACCTTGGGTATCGCATGCTTTAAATGTTAATTTTTTTTTGATACCTTACATTATAAGTAGTAGTTATTTTGTTTTATATTGTTCTATGTTAACACTTACGTGGAGTATAATTTATGTCATCATATAAACACTCTTTTTTGTCGATGACAAAGGAGGAGAAAGATATTGCTCTAACACTATTTGCAGGAATAAACGATGCAAGCATAGATTAAGGAGGAGAAAAGATTAATTATTTACAGGAATATATAGCATAGATTCAGTGGGAAAAATCTATAGCACAATTACATGAATATATTCAGGGGGAGAGATAAGTCAACAAAGCTTGTCGAAGATTCGTCCATTGCAAATGGAGTTGTCATCATCAAAAAGGGGGAGAATATTGGATCATGGGTTTTGATTGCTGACAAGACACAACAATTCACGAATCTACGACTACGATAACATCCAGACTCAACGACTCAAAGTATGGTTCATATAGTTATATATTTTAAGAAGAGTCATCAAATGTGTATATAGAGTCTAGTTTATTGTTTTGTTAAAATCTTTCCTCAAGAATCATCATTCACATTCAAATAAACTTGCATGCATATTTTAATCAAAATCAAGTTTTCAAAAAATGCATGGAGCGGGGCTCGAACCAGGTCACTAGCTTGGAAGGCAGGTACTCTAACCAAATGAGCTACTGTAGTTTTTGTTTAACAACAGAATTCAGTCGACTGAATACAGTCAGTCAGTCGACTGAATCTATGCATTTTAACATACATGCACATCTGTACACGAATTTTTTACATGATTTTACTTTTCAGTCGACCGACCATTTTCGACCAGTCGACTGACCTGAACCCAACTGTCATATTTTGAAAAGACATTTCCATTCTTCAAAAGGTTGCGATCCTTCTCTGAACGGGAATGGTTGCTTCTTTTGGTCAGAACTCTTCACCAATGGTAGCAACCCTCTTTCTACTATAAATATATGTTCCCAAACACTTCATACTAACCGAAAATCATTCTAACTTTCTTATACTCTTATTGTGCTCTCATGCTCGCATTCAAACAGCATACAAGTATTTTATTGCTTTGAATCTCCAAATTAACTTTCATAATCTTCGATTCTTAGCAACACCTTCCTTGCATATCTTCACATACACATCATACACTTGAGGATTTGATTATAGGAAGTTTGTACTATCAGAGACAAATCAGTGGTTTCAAGAACACACAGTGTCAGATATTCTTTTGTATTAGCGAAGTCCTGTTCTTCTGCACAGGCGTGTGAAGTCCTCTTCGACTGCTGAGGAAAAATCGTGTTCTGCTGCTCAGGTCTCTGTTCGGCTTCACAGAGGTTGTATAACCTGTTCTTTCGGGTTAAGTGAGGGTATTATTGTTAGTGAAATTACAGAAGGAGTCTGACACTAGACGTAGAACGGGAGTTCGAACCAGTATAAAAAAAGTTCGAACCAGTATAAAAATTCCTGGTGTGCTTACTCTTATTTACTTTACTGCTATTAACTGCTTCCGCACTTAGTTTAATATATATATTCCATATTTGTCGATCCACACAAACTTTCATTTGGTATCGGAGCCTGGTATTATAGAGATCGTAACAACATCCTAGAATAAATGGATACAAAGAGATCTAGTCAAGGAAATAAGAAGAGGAAAAAGCAATAAAGAAAAATCAAAGGAGTAAACAAACGAATGCTTCATGGCAAAAGATAATGAGGTTAGTGATCTAACTTTTGATGATATGATAGAAATAAATTCAGAACTTCTAGACACTTTAAAAAGTCTCAAAAGAAAATATAAGGAAGCTCTAGAAAATCAGAAGAAAGCGGAATTCGAAAGAGATATGCTTAAAGACGAGAAGAAAATTTTAGAAGAAGAACTTGAGAAAATTCAAGATTCAGACAATTCTCAACTCACTCTATTAAGTCAAGAAATAGAAGCTCAAAAAGAAAAGAATAACGCTCTAGCTTTTGAGAATCATGAGTTAAAAACAAAAATTAAAATTGTTGAGTTAGATAACACTAGTCTCAAAATTAAGCTTGATGATATTACTAAAAATATTTCCTATTTTAATAAAGGGAGAGAAAATTTATCCAGGATTATTGAAAATTCTCAACCTGCTTCGAATAAATGGGATTAGGTTATGTTAAGAATTCAAAAGCACACAATGATAAAAGTGGTATAGGATATAATATAACTGATCGTAGAAATAGCACTAGATATGCTTTCATGTATAGTAAAAATATTAGTGCTAGTACTAAATTTCGAGTAGAGTCGAAATCCAATTTTAATAGAAATTCAGATACCGCTATGACCAATAATGTTTATAATTTTTTTAGAAGTACAAAATCATTGACGGGAAATATGAATAAAAATTATCTAAGTATTTGGGTTCCTGTTAATTGGAAAAATAGAGAAAAATACATTAATGATTATTTTGATATAGTAATTAAAAATGAAAATTATATTTTTAAAGGTTCAGCCACACCCAAATGGGTATGATTTCCTAAAAATTAGGAGATTATAAGAACCTTGGTTATCGCATGCTTTAAATGTTAATTTTTTTTTGATACCTTACATTATAAGTAGTAGTTATTTTGTTTTATATTGTTCTATGTTAACACTTACGTGGAATATAATTTATGTCATCATATAAACACTCCTTTTTGTCGATGACAAAGGAGGAGAAAGATAATGCTCTAACACTATTTGCAGGAATAAACGATGCAAGCACAGATTAAGGAGGAGAAAAGATTAATTATTTACAGGAATATATAGCATAGATTCAGGGGAAAAAATCTATAGCACAATTACATGAATATATTCAGGGGGAGAGATAAGTCAACAAAGCTTGTCGAAGATTCGTCCGTAGCAAATGGAGTTGTCATCATCAAAAAGGGGGAGAATGTTGGATCATGGGTTTTGATTGCTGACAAGACACAACAATCCACGAATCTACGACTACGATAACATCTGGACTCAACGACTCAAAGTATGGTTCATATAGTTGTATATTTTAACAAGAGTCATCAAATGTGTATATAGAGTCTAGTTTAGTGTTTTGTTAAAATCTTTCCTTGAGAATCATCATTCACATTCAAATAAACTTGCATGCATATTTTAATCAAAATCAAGTTTTCAAAAAATGCATGGAGCGGGGCTCGAACCCAGGTCACTAGTATAAAAATTCCTGGCGAACTGCTTCCGCACTTAGTTTAATATATATATTCCATATCAGTCGATCCACACAAACTTTCATATTTCACCTCCAATCTTTGATTAGAACAAAATGCAACAATGGAAGTGGGATATTCTTCAACACAATATTATTTTGGTACTTTTGTAAACCCTATATTTTTAACTGCTGATGTAAATAAAACCTTTGAAAAGAATGGTATCTTATAAGACCACGCCCACACGTAAGCACGAACATGTTTTATTTTATGATAACCAAAATACTTTATACTGAATTACTTTGATATTATCTTTAATGACATTGGTTTGAAAACACTTTTCAAAAATATATTAAAATAAAGTATCAATATCCGGACTAAGTTTATGGTAATATATTCGTACTAGATCAACGGAATATATGATACCCAAGGGGTAGCTGAAATGTTTGCAAAGCATTACATTTTTGAGTTGTTGGATGATTGAATTTGATTGAGACGTACCGAACTAGGCCCACACAATGGTTTGAATTCAATTGTTGAATTGGTGGATGTTGCAACTTGAGTTGTTAGATGATTGAATTTGATTGAAATGTTGAATTTTGATTGTAGTGGAGTTTAGACCGTTGTTGAAAATGAAACCCTGCACACTTCTATATGTTTTTTGGAAAAAAAATTGTACTGACGACTTTTACGTTTTGGCCAGCTCGGGTTGAGCTGACATGACCAAAACAGAGCTACGATTAATATTAGTTTTGAGGATTTTTTTTGGATTTGGCCTGGTTTCGAAAGTAATTATCGCAATTAGCCCTGTTTCGAAACTAATATCGAATATAGCCTTGTTTTGGCCAGCTCAGCGCCGAGCTGGCCAAAACATACTGGCGACTTTTCAAAAGTCGCCAGTTAATTTTTTTTTTGTTGCCAAAACGAGGGCGACTTTTGGGAAGTCGCCCACTGGCGATTTCCCAAAAGTCGCCTACTTTTTTTTATAAAATATGGGCGACTTATGGGAAGTCGCCAGTGGGCGACTTCCCAGAAGTCGCCCATTCGGGGCTCTGCAACATAACCAGAGCCCCCCACTCCCTTCCTTCCTCATTCTCATCTCTTCCCCTTCTCTACCAAAAAACCCCAAACCCTACATTTCGAAATTTTTGTCCAAACCCATTTAAATTTCGTTTATTTTTCAACAAAAGTAGTAGATTTCGAAGATCTACTTCAACCGTAGGGAAACGTCATACGGTCGAATCCAATCAAGGTATGCAGTAGAAACCCTCAGTTTTGAATTTAGTTTGCAAACTTAATTTTTTTTTTGCTTGATGTAGAATGGCTCCTAGTTTTATTCCAACTATTTGCTATTTTGATGGTGAATTGGTTATTGACGATTTAATGTGTGCGAAATATCTTGGTGGATCTTACAAACCGGCTAAAGTTCGAAGAGGATCTACTTTTGAGCAGTTGAAAGAGTCGGTATATAAAGCAACAAAGATAAAACCAGAAGAGTACGAGATTGAAATAGTTTGCAATTGGCCAACAGATTCCGGATCCAAAGCAATCAAAATTGTTGACGACGAGGATGTTGAATTAATGTTTGCTGCCTCGACCAAATCTATTGAGTTGTTTGTTGAGAAAAAAAGGAGATCGGTTGCAGAGCAAGCAACACCGGCACCTGTATCAAATTTCGGCGTTGAACAATATTCTAGAATGGTGGAGAACATGAGTACTGGGCAGGGAATTCCGTCACCTAGTTTTAGCAATCCGACTCAGCACATATCGCAATACGGGCAACAACAAATGTATTATGGGTTTCATCCATTCATGAGTTTGCAGCCAAATGTCCAATTTACCTACCCACATTTAACGCAGGACATCTTTCCACGAATGAGTCAGAGGTATTGTTTAGCCGTGATTACATAGAGATATGTTGTATTGAATTTTTATTAATATTATATCTATTTTGTATTCCCGTCCAGTTTTACTCCAGTTCAGAATTGCACTCAAAGAAGTGCTAGAGCATCGAGTAGTCGTACAAATGAACGAATGCAGCCAACTCCGCCCGAATTTTACTATTTAAGCCAAAAGTAAGTTAAATATTGCAATATGTTGCAAAATCGTTGGTTTGTAGCAGTAAACTAAAATTGATGTATTAATTTACTGCAGCTGCGCAGCAAACAACATTACTACACAGTCATACGTCCAACCACCGAATGAACCAGCAGGTCAAACTATGTGCAATGATGATATGGATGTAGAAGATGAAGAAGATGTACAAGCTGTAGATGTTCCTGCACTTGATAGTATGTCTGTTGTGTCAATACCAGAGGTTGATACTGCCTGGGTGGAAAATATGCAAGTATCCACTGGACTATGATTTTGGAGGTGCAGAAGTAGATTGTGTGGACAACGATGAACCGGAAATGGAGATCCCGATGGATGATGATTTGTGCAGTGCACAAATTATGGCTAAGTCAATTGTAGCAAATGTAAACTTCAACAGCGAATTATTTCTATCATGCAGCGTACAAACTGGTTTCAAAGTAGGCATGGTGTTTGAGAGTAAAGCTAAATTTCTGCAACAACTATCAGAATGGTCAATCTTACATGCGGTGTCCTTTAAGCCAATAAGGTCGAACAAAGAAAAATACACCGCCATTTGCAACGTTGATGACAGTTGTCCTTGGAGAATACATGCTATTGACTCAAAAAAGACACAGGCTGGATGGTGGGTTATTAAAAAATATCCTAGTGATCATACATGTGTTAACCCTATAGTGAACTCAAATCATAGGCAAGCTACATCATCGTTTATGGTGTCGAAGATCATGCCTTTCGTGAAATCTGATTTGAACATTACAGCCGGGACGGTGCAAGTTCTAATGGAGGAACAATTATTTATAAAAATTAGCTATCTGAAAGCATGGAGAGCATTGAGCAAGGCATTACTGCAGCATCTCCCCTGCGCTCATGTGATGGCTGCTTGTTCGTCGGTGGCCAATGGTGCGAACAGAGCTCATCATGATTTTGCATCACATTGGTACTCTGTTCAGAATTACCTAGCGGCATACACTGGAGAATTTCATCCCGTACGAGATAAAAGGTTTTGGTCACCACACGAAGGTCAAATGGTACTTCCACCTCCTGCAAGGCGAGCTCCAGGAAGGCCTAAGTCAACTAGAATTAAAGGCGTTATGGACGAGATGCAGCCTCCAAGGCCTAATAGATGCAGTAAATGTGGTATGCACGGTCACAAAAGGAGTCGCTGTGATTCAGTCATGTAGTTTTCGTATGCGTGTTATTATTGCTTTGATGTTAGTAAGCTGTATGTTGTTAATGTACGAACAGTTTGTGTTTTTACTTCATGTGCTATGTTCGAGATGTAAGCTAGTGTTTCGCAAACCTTTACAATACTCGTTCAACGATACATAATACAATTACATATAAATGAAAGCTGCCGATACAAATTCAACGGTACATAATACAGTTACATATAAATGAAAGCTACCGATACAAATTCAACCATACAATTACATTTGTGTTTACTTCTCCTCCCACAATGTACGAGGACTCAACTTATCGAACGGTACACCCTTATTCAATAGTGCGTTGCGATATTGTAGGTTCAACTTCTCCAAACGGGCGTTTTCCGCTTGCATCTCAAGGGCGTATGCAACTCCCCTCGGACACATTTCTGGATCTTTCCATTTAAAAAAGTTACAACATTCAACATGATTTGGACGTATCTTATTATCGTCGTACGATTCACAACGGTAAAAGCGTCGGCCCGCATTCCTTTCATTCCGACACACAACCACTTTACATTCATCTCCGCAATAACAAAGTACCGGAGGCGGTGTCCGGCTTGTACTAGCATTGTTAGTGTTACGACGAGCAAGCACATCCATTAATCTTCCATGAAGTGTTTGATGTTTTGATGTACCGCCAACCCTAGAGGGGGGCAAGTTTTCAACCTGTGTTTCGGGGACGAAATCAACTGCAACATTTACTTCATTAACCGGCGTAGAGCGTCGTTGTTGTTCAAATTCGTCATACATTTTCATCATCGTCTCGTCGTCTATCTCCCAATTATCCATTCTTGAAAATATCAAAGTTGGAGTTATAGTAAATGTGGAAAGGATTAAACAAAATTAATAGAGCTTATGAATCTTACCTTCTTTTGGTGTTTGTAAATCTCAAAAAGATATTCTTTTGCCGTCGGAAATATTGAATTTGTGGAAGAGAGAATTGAGTTAGGTTTTAGGTTCTATAGTTGCAATTTGGTAAAGTAAGTTATGAGGAAGGTTAAAGGGCTGGGTTTCTGTTTTGAAACCCTGCATTTCTGGGGCGCCTTTTGAAAAGTCGCCTACTGGCGACTTTTCAAAAGTCGCCAATTGGCGACTTTTGAAAAAGCGCCCCAGAACTGCAGGGTTTCAAAACAGAAACCATGGACCACCAATTGCATTAATTCAACAACGCCTAATTCAACATTTCAATCATCCAATAATTGAACAAATTACAACATCCACTAATTCAACATTTCATTCAAACTCAAACATTTCAATAATTCAACATTTCATTCAAACTCAAACATCCAATAATTCAACATTTCATTCAAATTCAAACAATTAACATCCTCCAATGCAACAAAACAAATCCGGACAACGCATATCATTAAATTATACCATCCTCAGTTCTTCAACCTACGAAGTTCTCGTGGAGTTCGTTTTGGTTTTCTCATAGACAGTGGAATTTCATCCGGCGAATCCTCCTCTTCACTTGCTTGTGTAGGATCAATAGGCTGTGAAGGACCGGGAGCAACTTCAACCTGTGTTTCTTGAGATGAAGATGCTCCTTTTCGATGTCTACGTCGCTGATACGTACGAGTAGTGGGAGGCGGAGGAGGAGGCGGTTCGATGAGCAACTGTGCTGGCGGAGGAGGAGGCGGTGGAGGCGGTCTTGGTCGTGTTAGCTTGTTTCTTCCCAAAATACTTTCCAAGATGCGTTTTACACTAAAGCATTTTCCCTACGACCTTTGAGGAACCTCTTGTGCAAGCTCGTCCACAATTTCTATCGCACGATAAATGCCGTCCGCCTGCCATGACATAAAATTCAAGATAAAGGATAAATTTCAAATATTGAAATAAAGACGACGTGTGCACTACGTACCACATTCCTTTAGAGAGGTGCTCTAGGAGTGTAAGGGTATGCAATAACAGGAGGCGCTGTAGGTGGATCGATGGCACGAAGAACATATCGACGCGTGATGTTCCAGTACCAAGACAAATATTCTTCTTTGGACAATGTGAACTCGCGTTCCTGTTGCGTGTGCACGTAGCGCGCGATCCACGTCTCAATTGCCATAGCAAACTCCCCAGCTTCAATATCGATCCTGTAATGTGGTGGTTGTTCCGGTAAATGCTGGGCCATACCAAACTGCCTCATCACTCGGTCAGGCAGATGATAGGCGACATCATTAAAGCAAATCAGAGGCACCCGAGCAGTCCACAGCTGAATGGAAATGGTACATAAGTTTGGCAGATGTCCAAGCATATCGTCGTACGGGGTCCAAGTCACAGACTGATAGTCTAGCACATCGAGCTCATTACGGTAGAAGGCTACATGACGCCTCGGCGATGAAACGGTGCTTTTAGGTCCTACCCACCTGTACAAAAATTAAATTGTGACTTCTTAGTTCCAAACACGTAAACTTAGTATACTACGTAATAAATTATACCTAGCACCGTATGGCAATGATAAATCAACCGCCGTCCTCCTCATCGTTATTCTACCCACGGGTAGATAAGTCCAACACCAAAGCTGCAAATAAAAGATGACACATGGTTGCGGTTGAATAAAAGAATATGGAATAACGGTCGCCGAAAGTAAATAATGGACATACCTGTACTAGACTCACACAACCACCTATGCTTCCGCTCTCTTGCAAAGCAAGCCTAGTCAACTCGCAGTAAGTATATGCAAGAACTGCACTGTCCCACGAATATTGGCGACAAACATCAAAGTTTACTAAAAAAGGAAGCCATCTAAGCCATATCCGTGTCTTAGAATGATCGCATATCAACCTCGAGCATATAATATGCAATATAATGGCCCTGGCTCGTTGCTCAATCTGAATCTCCGTGGCGTCTGCTGGAATGTCGTTCACAAATTGTTCCCTAAACCATAATGTCCGTATCATTTCGTTTCCCCACCACTCCTCAGCTGGAGGAGTTAAACCTAGGAGCTCTTGGCATAAAGTAAGATAATCAGCTGGATCGGGGTTGGTCAACGGAGCACCGTCTATGGGTATGCCAAGTAAGCACGCAACATCACCCAACGTGATAGTCATCTCCCCGGCTCGTAGGTGAAATGTCGATGTCTCCGGCCTCCATCTATCCACCAAAGCGGTGATAAGATGATGATCTAACTGGATGTGCCCCACCCTAAAAACCAGTCCAAATCCAGCTTGGTCTATCAACTATATAACGCCTGGATGAGCAGATGTTACTCTATTCATTTTAGACGAATGGTCTATGGTTTTGTCTGCAGTATTGCCCTGTCAATATATCACAAAAAAAATTTCAACATGTTACATACATTACCTTCATATATATGTACATTTTGAATAATAAGATTTTTACCGCGACAAATTCCGGATTATTCGTTCGATGCCGTTGTTGCATATACAGGACAGATCCATCAATTGGTCCAGGTAACAACTCCGAGTAATCTACACATATACAAAATAACACTATTCTCAAAATTATTTTTCAACATAACACTACAAATTTACGGATTGTTTTTCAACATTTTACCAATGATTTCAACCATACATAGATACCACAACCATCAATGATTGCTAACAATCATTAAAAACCATAATTTGCAAATTCCTTCAAAACCCTAAATTGAAAACTATTTGATTTTCCCATACCTTGAGGCTCATTCCAAGTTGAAGAGCTTGCCATCTTGTATTTTGTTGAAAAATATACGAAATTTAATCGATTTGGGGCAAAAATTTCGAAATGTGGGGTTTGGGGTTTTTTGGAAGAGAAGTTGAGGAGATGAGAATGAGGAAGGAAGGAGGGGGGCTCTGGTTATGTTGCAGAGCCCCGAATGGGCGACTTCTGGGAAGTCGCCCACTGGCGACTTCCCAGAAGTCGCCCATATTTTATAAAAAAAAGTGGGCGACTTTTGGGAAATCGCCAGTGGGCGACTTCCCAAAAGTCGCCCTCGTTTTGGCAACAAAAAAAAAATTAACTGGCGACTTTTGAAAAGTCGTCAGTATGTTTTGGCCAGCTCGGAGCTGAGCTGGCCAAAATAAGGCTATATTCGATATTAGTTTCGAAACAGGGCTAATTGCGATAATTACTTTCGAAACCAGGCCAAATCCAAAAAAAATCCTAGTTTTGAATGAGGGCTGCCTATGATAATTAGTTTTAAAAGAGGCTGAGCAGAAAAAAAAATTCCTAAAAAACAGTACATTTCCTCCTTCACTCTTTGTAACCCTAATTTGTCAAATCACAAAAGGAAACATACCAATGGCCGACGAAGCGAAGGCAAAGGGAAACTTAGCCTTCGCCGCTGGAAACTTCAACGACGCTTTGGGTTTTGCTTAATGTGAATATGAGAAGTGCGAATGGGACTAGTGGTATGGAAACCAAATTTCAAGAAAAGGAGGAGGAGCAAAAGAGGGAGAGGGGAAATGTGAAGGAGAACAAGGTTATGGTTGAGCCTGAGCCAACAGAGGAGGAGGTGGACGAGGAGGAGAAAGTGAAGAAAGACAGGAAGAAGGAGGCGCAGAAGGAGAAAGAGGCTGGGAATGCATCTTACAAGAAGAAAGATTTTGATAAGGCAATTGAGCACTATAGTAAGGCTGTGGAGCTTGACAATGAAGATATTTCATTTTCGACTAACAGAGCAGCAGTTTATTTAGAGATGGGAAAGGTGATTTTTTTTCCCCTCTCATGGAGCTTGAATTTTTTTTCCCAAAGGCACCGTTTGTTTTTTTGACTAACCACGCAGCAGTTTATTTGGAAATGAGATATTTCAGAAGGATTCAACCTGTTTGTTAAAAAAAAAAAATCAATTCAACATATTTTTAAAATTCTGATTGCACCAAAATTCATATAATATTTTTTCTGTCATATAAATTTCTATTATAGTTAATAGTCTTCAACGTTTTTAACCTGCAGATTAAATATTTTCCAATATGCTTTATGAAATATAATAAACAATTTTATTCATAAAAACAAGAGGATTTAATAATAATCTTCAATCAAAATATTTTGAAACGTGGAAAAACATTTGAAAAGAATTTTTTTAATATTGATTTCATTCACCATTAGGCAAATCTATAATATACCATTAAAGATAAGTTAATTCATTCTTTGCTTTAATTGCTTCTCACATTCTTTGTTTCTCCGCTAGACACGTGGCGGTTTATTTCCTTTCATTTCCACTTTTAGAAAAAAAATTCAATAGTTGGTTATGGAAAGGAGTTAAGCCTTTTCATTTTCAACAATTTATTCTTCTTTTATTTGAAAAATACAAGGTGACATATGTTATTTATGTTGGTCATTAAATTTTAAGAATGCAAAAAGATTTCATCAGTTCTTCTTACATACGTGTATTATTTGTTACATATTACAAAGAAACATTTATTTTTGTTTATTCACCTTCTTTTGTTTTTTATTCATTTTCTCTTCATGCGACTTTATTAACCCTGTTTTGTCTTCTTTTTATTCTTTCGCTCTCTATAATCACCGTCTTTGGTTTCTACCATGATTCGAAATTCCGACCGGCACATCGGAATTTCGGTTCGGTTCCGACGATGACCGGATCGAAATTTGAATATAAATCCGTTTCCGTGCAAAATTGAATAAAGTAAAATTTAAATTCATAGACATCTGAGAAAGAGGAGGACAAATGCGGAATTGAGCTGAGAGAGGAGGACAGATGCGGAATTGAGCTCAGAGAAAGTAAGATAGAGACAAAATCGAGCATACAAAGTTGTGGATGGAAGAGAAAGAAGCGGCCTAGAGGAAGAAAGAAGCGACAATCCATTTTTACTAATTAGGGTATTACCCCATAACCTGCAGTTGTTTGTATTGGCCTTTGTTTATTGGGCTTTCATGTGTATATTTATGAACAACTGTATTAGCTAGTTTAAATTATTGTTTTGTACTGATTTTTTAACAGTGTAAACTAGTATTTTTTTTAATAGTTCAAGCACTTTGTTTTGCAAATCCCCATGTTCATATATACATATAAAAATATAATAATAATTAAATTTTTATGAAACTTAAAACAATTTTTTATTTCTAAAATTGCTACATTGTGTACATCTTTGCATCAGAACATGTATTTTGTATATAACTTGAACCAATTTAAGAAAAGTAGCACCAGAATCCGCAAACTGGAATCTTTAACAAAATTTTGGAAAATTTCAGAACGGAACCGAAATGTCAAAATTTCCCATTGACAAGAACGAAAACGGAAAGGGAATTTTAAACCTTGGCTTCTACCAAATTCATTTTTTCTTAACTAAAATTACTACTCTTAGTTAAACAAAAAACATCCATATTCATGTTCTAAAATTATATTTAGCTTCATTGCTTGTTGTTTTATGTCGTATACCTAAAGCTTAATTCCATTACCAACCTCTCACATCATTCTTTTCAAATTCGATCTCTACGTCCTCAAAGTTATTTCAGTAAGACCCCAACCGGTCGTCTTCTTCCGAAGTTCCATGATTTCGATGATTTTTATTTGTAAGTTTCTTATTTGATATCAGTACATATAGGTAAATTTATTTGTCATCGATTGAAAATTTGATTATTCCTTAAATTAAATATTTTGTATTGGTTTTATTTATTTTGATTAAATAATCTAATTTGTAATATTTGTACGAATACAGTGTTTAGTATTCCATGGCCAAAATTGTATTTTATAAACATTTACTAACTAATTTACATGATTAATTTGACTGCGTTAAATTGATTAATTAATTTGACTGATTAAATATTATAGCAATAAATTTGCAACCTTTAAAATTTACTGGCATTGAATTGATTAATTGGATTGGTTTACCACTCTTCATAATATTGTGATATATTAGTACATGAGAAAGTAATAAATCGATTGATTAAACTTTGCTTTGCGAAATAAATAGTATTTCGTTGTATATAACATTTATACCAATATCTCAATATCTTTAATATAATAAACAATTATAAATGAATGCGATAGATATCATAATTGGTAAAATAAAGATCTCAATAAGTGTATAATGAATATAAACAAATTTATATGGATAATGAAATGTGAGTTGTGATTCTTTGTTTCCAATTCCTTCATTTTCCATTTTTCTCAAACAACGTTACATGTCACCCACCTCGACATTTATATTTTATGTAATATTATTATTTGTCTCTGTGTATTATAAAACCTTTATCCCTACAAATATATGGTAATCCACTCAGATTGAGTTCAAATTTCTTCATTAGTAAAATAATATAATCTAATAAATAATAGGTTTAATGTCCATATGTACTAATCTAATTTCACTCTTTCACAAAGAATAATGACACTAATTTAGCACTATTTTTGCTAATCTTCTTCCTTTTTTAGTTTTAATTATGTTATAAGATTCCATTCTAAATAATATAGATATACCGAGTTTTCCTTTTTTAGTTTAATAAATATATAATGACTTTTAACTCATTTCATTTGTTTAAATTTTTTCTCAAGATTGACTTATTCATTGGTACCTGAATTTTTGTAGGTTTTGGATTGAGTTAGTGTTATAAAAAGCTCAGACTCTATCAAATATCAATCTATTTCCATGACTTACTCAGTTTGAGCAGTTCAATATCCCTAATTCAATGATTAACACTACTTTTAGCCTTCTGAAATGTATTATTTCGCAAAGAATACCAACATTAATCTAGAAATTAATGTTATATGCATCTCTTACCTATAATAGAAAAAGCTCGAAAATCTCTTTGTTTTACAAAAGAACTTGAATCATCATTAGCCATTTCTTAACTTTTCATTTCTTACTAAATTGACTTAAACTTCTATCATATATTAATTGTATTCTAATTTGAGTTTTACATATATTAATTGTTCTTATTATTCTCTCGGTTAATATTATTATGATCTATCTTCCTTTATTTTATTCGCAGAAGGATGGCAGATTTGTTAATACACCGATACCATAGAATTTTTAATCGTTTGGTAACATACTTTGTAGGTCAAATGAATCATTTTTTATTACCAGTTTTTATATCTAATGTCAATTTCATTTGATTTTTGTTTTATTAGCGTGATTATGAATTTCGAGGTGGAGTCTTGGCGCAACGGTTAAGTCACCCGCATTGTGATCTGGACGTCCAGATTCAAATCCGGAAATGACCTCTTCGCAATGCGAGGTTAAGGCCGCATGCATTATCGACCTTTTCAGACTCCGCTATCATGCAGAAGCCTCGTGCACTGGGTTCCACATTTAACATGATTATGAATTTTGTTTGTTTATTTTATTTTGTAGGGCATACTTTGTTTGTTAATACATATATACAACAACAATTAAGCCATTATCGCAAACAAGTTGGGATCGGTTAGAGATGAACCCAAAACTAAACGACAAAGTCAATTTAAAAGTTATAATAATAACAATAATAAAATAAAGTCAAATTAGCAAATTAATAATAATAATAACTAAGTAAAATAAAAATAAAGATAAAAATATATACGTTTATTTATATATATAAAAAGAGAAATGATAATAATAATAATAGTTATAATGATACTAATAGTAATATTGATCAAACATCAAACTTATGTCTTGGGCTCCTGTTCCTTAGTCCTATAATCTAGAACTCATAAAACTCATAGTTCATGGTTCTGGTACGTGAATCGCTAACTTCCACGCGCTCCGGTCCATCACCAGCTCTTCGGATATACTCCAACACTTCAAGTCCCTTTTTACTACTTCCTCCCATGTCAACCTTGATCGACCTCTATCTCTTTTTGAGCATTCAACGTGGCATATAATTCCAACACGCACAGGAGCCTCGGAAGGCCTCCGTTGAAAATGTCTAAACCATCTTAAGCGATGTTGAATTAGCTTCTCCTCAATTAGTGCTACTCCAAGTTTATCACGTATATCATCATTTCTAATTCGGTCTCTTCTTGTATGACCGCAGCTCCATCGCAATATACACATCTCTGCTACGTTTATCTTTGCTACGCTTACCTTCTGGACTTGTATGCTTTTAGTAGGCCAACATTCTGCACCATACAACATCGCATGTCTGATTGTCGTTCTGTATAACTTTCCTTTAAGATTTTGTGGGACTTTCCTGTCACAGAGAATGCCAGACGCTTGTCGCCATTTCACTCATCCCGTTCGAATTCTAAAACTAACATCTTCATCAATATCACCATCATACTGCAACATTGATCTTAAATATCGAAAGGATTACTTCTTGAAAACTATTTGTCCGACCAGAATGACATCTTCATCCTTTAACCTCACACCGCTGAACACACATTTCATATACTGTGTTTTAGTTCTGTTAAGCCTAAATCCCTTTGATTCTAAAATCTGTCTCCACAGCTCCAGTTGTCTGTCAATCTCAATTCCACTTTCATCAATTAGCACAATATCATCAGAAAATAACATACACCAAAGAATATCACCTTTTATACCCTTCATAACTTATTTCTTTACGAGGGCAAAAATGCAGGGGCTCAAATCTGACCCTTGATGTAATCCTATGTTAATGAAAAAATCATTGATTTCACCATCTCATGCTCTGACACTAGTCACAACATCATCGTACATATTCTTGATAAGAGTAATGTAGTTCTGGGACTCTCTTCTTTTTCAGGGCCTACCACATCACCTTTCGCGGTACCTTGTTATAAGCTTTCTTCAAATCGATAAATACCATGTGTAGATTCTTCTTTTGCTTCCTAAATCTCTCCGTATGTTGTCTTATCAAGAAAATCGCCTCTGTGGTCGACCTTCCAGAGATGAAACTAAATTGGTTTTTTGAAACGCCTGTCATTCTCTTTAATCGGTGTTAAATGACTCTCTCTCAAGGCTTCATTGTATGACTTATAAGTTTAATTCCTCTTTAATCTGTGCAACTTGGACTTCTCCTTTATTCTTAAAAAAATGGAACTAATATGCTTCTCCTCCACTCATCTGGCATCTTGTTTGATTTGAAAAAATTATTGAACAATTTAGTTAGCTAGGCTATCCCTAAGGAAGTGGCGACCCAACCCTTGTTCACTTTTTATCATATCCGAGCCTCGATATGGTGCGTCGCTAAGAGGGTTACACCCCAACAAAATATAATTAGGTTCCATTTTCATAAGAGAGGCTGTGGTTTTTACGTTGGCTCGCCAAGTCTATCACAACCCTTCTTTTTTATCCAGACTTGGGACATGCTGCATAGAAAACTACACAACGAAATATATACCATACAATTTTCAAGCTATATAGTTAGTCAATGTTAAAGTTGTTCTTCCATTCTTAAACGTATGTACATAAAAAAAATTAAGTTGTGGAAAAAAGTGAAGTAATTCAAGTGATAAAATTTATATCATGTTTTGGGAAAATGTATGGATGTACAAGCAGCTCATTTGTTACGGTTGTAGCATATAACTTTACTGTTTTAGTAAAATGTGCTATACAAACATATAATTCTTATTTGACGTTTTATGTGAACTTACTTGACCAAAACTTATTTTATGTACAATTTAATATTATCTGTCTTAATCAATGTATAGATTAATAAATTTTTCTGTCGTGTTATTTACTAGACCGTGAAATATTCATCGGTAGTTACTACCGATTTTTTGGATATCTCACAAAATTGTAAGATAATTAACCACGATTTCTTAAAAAGTGTGTTTGATATTATATTATATTGAATTAACGTAGTTTAGAAATGTTTATGGATGATTATGGATTAGAGATTTACTTATCTGGAATCTTTATAAGAAAACAAAACTAAAATGGGAAGGATCATATCAAACTATGTTGTCAGATAAAATGAATTGCTTGCTTTCAGGTTATCTAATTTGAACTTAGACTACTAAGATAGTCAATAATAGTTAATTTTTTTTGATTGAATTTAATGAAAGGATCAACTACTTATTTATCCTTTTAATGCAGATACCACTTTTATTTTAATATATACATTTGGTTTTGTAATGGGTCAAAATTACTTTCAAGTTTACATACTTGTATATTTTCCCAGTAATGGTTTTATTAAATCATGTTGTGTAGTTTGTATTATTAATATATGCATATTTTTTTAGCAAAATAGAATCATGCTCAAGTAGTTAGGATCATTGGAGTTGGAAGACACACAATGGAGTCGTCGATTCTTTGGGAATTTAATGCAGTGAAAGTGATACGATGATTATTTATGTATACAAAATTACCAGTTCACAATTTATTGTGCCGCTAAATGCATTTTGGTTCTCTTTTATTAATACCATGTATAAACAATACCAGCAAAATTATTTCTGTACAACATAACACCATTAATGGTGTTACATATTTTACTATTTGAAAAGTTACATATATGCCTCAAGTAAACAACTCATTAAACAAAATTTGTCTTCCTCCTTAATTTTAAAAATAATAACGAATGCATTGGCAATTGATTCACCCAATCTTCGACGAGCTAGAATTGTAAGAAAAAACTTCCAAGAATCTCTGTATCAGTATATGTAAAGAGAATATTGTATTTCTTCAAATTTTCTAAAATTCAAAATTATTTACTGTAACATTTTGAATTTTTATAGCCTTTAGAAAATGCAGTTTTCAAAGACGTTACTAATGAATATTTAGATAAAAATATTTTTCGTAAATATTTTTAGAAACTTTGCCAAAATTGGTGAGTGCTGGCAATGCTATATTGGACGCCGTTGAATTTCACAGGCAAGTTTCTAATGTTCGATGAAAAAACTTCCTATGATTTTTAGCTGGTCAAATTATGTTTTACTGTCCACTAATTAATTATTACATGATGAACTAGCTACCATGTTTGAAATCCAAGTAGTGAAAGTTTCACATCCGTTTGATTTTTGGAAATGATGTTAAGTTTGACTCATTTTGTGCTTTTAATTTTAGCCTAAATGCTTAGATTATAATTTTTTGTTTTTGGAAATTTAATAGAGAATATGTGTAATTTAGTTAATTTAAATTTTTAATAACGATCATGTTTCTTGATTTGATTTTGGATGGTATTATAAATGAATATTATCATATTTTTTGATCTTTAGTATTAAGTAAATTAATTTTTATTGATTATATATGAAAATTAATGTTAATTAATTCATTTGTTTAGAATCAAAGAGTATTAATTCTAGAATCCATAAGTGATTGCGTTTCTAATTCAAATTGGGGTCAAGCTAAAAAGATATAAATAATAATAATTAACTAGAGTTAATTGTAGTTATTTCACCTGTTAGTTTCAATTTCAATTGATATAATAAATACTAGAAGAGCAGCCAAATGCAAAAGCAACATTTGGTTGATAGTTTCCACTAAAAAAAAGCGAGCGGTGGTAATAATTTTCGAAAAAATGCAGAAGAGTTTACATAATACCTAAAACCTTGGGTATTTAAGGAGCAGCAGCAATAGAAGCACAATAAGCCAGCTAACTATGAGATTTTATTGTTTATCTATGCTAGCTTTATCTTGAATTAACTCATTTATTATGCAGTTACGTTAACTTCATTGCTAATATTATGTGTTTTTTCATGAGACCTCTCTAACTTCTATTTCAATAATGACGAGTATCAATCAGATTGTTTAAAAATTGAAACAAACAAATTCAACAATAATAAGCGTTCGATGTGTATTCAACATTCAACATTTAAAACAAACGGTACTTAAGCTTTTTTTAGCACTTCCATTAGTTATGATGACCTATTATGCTGTCGAGGGGATGTTTGATATCTCTCTCATCTTATGGGAGGTGTAATCTTTATAGAAACCGAGTATTCAATCATGTTATTGATAAAACATTGGCTTGATCGCTAAATATCAGTGATATTATTCTATAATATTGGAACATTTTACTCAATACGTAAGTATTGTATCTGTTTATAGGAAGTTGCTGTTAAGCATAACTCATTTTGAAAACTAATAAATGTTCAATTGGTCATTGATTTGCAGTTGAGGAACTAGAAAATGTTTGCAAAACACGTATAGACACAGATGATGTCATTGTGCTTGGAATTTCAATATGACTTCACAGTCGCAAGTTACGCCTAAAACGAATTTCATATATAAGAGTTATAAGCGTTTTAAAACTAGAGTTTAAAATGTAATTTTAACAATATGGAGGGCTAAAATAAAAATTACTTTTATCCAAATGCTACTTGACCAAATGCCAAATAAAAAAACAACTATCACATTTATTCTTCTAAAGGAATTTACTCTAGTTTATTTTAGCTCTGAAAGTTCATTTTCCATTGCTTTTCCTTCAGTATTTTGTTTCTCCCGTCAATAACTATCAACTTAAAGTATCAAGTTCCTTCAGTTTGAAACTATTACTTTGTTGTCAATAACTATCAGTTTAAATGAATGAATATACCTTGATTTATTGTATACCATATATGGAGATTCATGAATTTCAAGGTTATGCATTAAATTCTGGATAGATGATACAAATGCCAAAACGTATATGTGTGTAGAAGTTAATGAGTGCAAAATTAAATTTTAGGGATGATGAATAAAATGTTGGGAAGTGGAATTAATAACCGTATTATTGAACTCATTAATTTCCTTTCCAACTTTCCAACATTTTATTCATCTTCCCTAAAATTTATTTTTGCACTCATTAATTTCCAAACACATATACGTTTTGGCATTTGTATCATCCATCCACAATTTAATGCATAACCTTGAAAATTCATGAATCTCCATATATGTATACAATAAATCAAGATATATTCATTTATTTAAATTGATTAATCAAAATCAACTAGTTAAATCTGTAAAACCCTTTCCGTTTTGATATTTGTATCATTTACTAACAGCTTAATGCATAACCTTAAATTCATAAACCTTCAAATATGACATACAATAAATCAAGATATATTCATTGGTTTGACTTAATTATACAGTATCATATATTTTTTCCATATCTCATACAAAGGGCAATTTTGAAAGTTCGCGGTCGCGTCAAAAGTTTGCGCTTCCAAACCAACTATTAATAAAGATAATAATCGGAATAAAGACGCAATCTTTTGATCTGACCGCGAAGTTTTAAAAATACCCTTATATGCAAACAATGATTAGGAGTTCGAATCTCACGAAGAACAAAAATTAACATTTATTTTCAAATTGAAATTTTGGAACGTAAATAAGATTATAATTTTAAAACTCTATTCCAATGAAAATATTACAATTTTTTTTCTTTTTACTTTTCAATTTGTTTTTATCTAAACTACATAGAAATTCCAAATTTAATAACTTTACAGGAGGGTTTTATACGCACGTGCCAAAAAATCTCGTATCAAAATAAAGATGTTAGAGCATAACTAACACGGGGTCAGCGGATTGACCCACTATCCCAACTATGCCCAAGCCAGTAGAACCAATAACATGTTTGTCGGATAACTCCGTGTGCATTTGTGATCGTTCATATGGCGATTCGCGTGCAGCGTGAAATATAATCATAGCTGTATATTTACCCTGGATAAAATACTATTTTATTTTTAATTCATAAGTTCAAACTAAAATACATAAATTTTCTGTTGTCAATTCTATTTGAGTGCATCATCAAATCATACTCTTAAGTTTCAAAGCTCTGTTCGGTGATTAAGATATGCCACTTAACATAGTACGGTAAATCATGATTAAAATTCAATTTTTTTTTATTATTCAAATGTAAGACAACCCTGACATAATTTAGGTATTTTGAGAACTAATTGGTAGTCTTTGTTTATTAACTGAAATTATAGAAAACGCAATTATGAAAAAGACTGCTAAAATGTCTTCTGCCAAAAAATATATATATTAAATAAAATCTCTCCATATAATTTTGACTATCGTCTTACATGTTGTATATGCTTATTATTATTTTTTAAAAAGAACATTGATCACATTGTTTAATGATGAATTAAAATCATCAATTTTATCTTTCGGTAAGTAGTGCATTGTATTTGAATTTGGCTAGGTTTATGTTTCTATTCCAACTATTAATAAAAAATTTACCCCCATGAAACCCAACAGCCCAAACACTGAGTTCAGTAGGATCACAGGCCAAACATTCATGAACATTTTACTGTGCTTTAACAAATAACGAGCTGTTCATGCAGCTTCCCAAAAATTTATATGACCATAAAATCCTCCCCTGCATATAAACTCTAAGAACCCATCCTCAAAACAATTGACCAGTGAACTTTCTTTCCTCTGTTCTAGAAAATAACCTTTCCTTTTAATATCTTTCCCTAGAATTAAAAAAATGAGCATTGATTACGGCGAAGCTTACGATGCAGGAAGGAAGAGATTTGAACCGCAACAGGTTGAGGTTCTCAAAAGGTATGCTAAATGATATTCATTTTATATTTTATTTTTAATTCTGTGAAACCTGTTAATGTGATCTGGATACTTTTTGTTATGTTTCTTTGAGAACAGAGTTTTCAGGGATTGCCCCAATCCGGATGAAGGGAAAAGAATTAATCTGAGTAGAGAGTTGGGACTGACGCCACAGCAGATCATGATTTGGTTTCAAAACCAAAGGAATTCCATCAAAGTAATGTTTCAGTTTTTTTCTTACCTCTATTATTTCCTTTATAATCATCACTGCTCTCAACTTATTGACAAGGAAGTGGTAACTAATCTAGATTGTTAAAAAAATATGCTTACAAAGTTTTTGATTAGTCTGATTAAATACTTATTTTACCATTTTTTATATAGTTAAAAAATGAAAAGCTTTCTAATTGCTCCCTTCATGCTGAAAACGACAAAATGAGGTGTGAAATTACTGAGTTCCAAATGGCGTTAGGAAATTGTCTATGCTCAGAATGTGGTATTGCATTGTCTTCTCAAGAGGAGGAAGAGCAGTGGCTACAACTGAATAATGAGTGTGTTAAGGCTGAGGTTTGTTACTTTCTTTAGCTTATCATGATAATATTTATCATATTTATTTATTGCATCTTTATGGATCAAAGTATTGTCCATGGCTTTCTAGAATATCCTAAGCTGAGATGACCAGGAAGGACCCAAATTTCCTTTTACTAATTTTCCTAAAATCCCACTTGTCCTTTTGTGTTCAAAACTATCAATATGAAACAAAAACATACAGATTTCGGTTCACATGTTATTAAGATCATCGCCACAAAGTTTGGGATTTTTGAAATTTCTAGCTCATTTAGAACTACTTTTCAAATCGATGACAAAAATAATTATTTTCGATTACTCTTATTAACTTGGATTTTCAAGTGAGCTAAAAGTTCAGAACGACGCGACATTTTGTAGATGTATTCTATCTACAATGGAGATGATCATGTAAAAAATTATTCCATTTCAAAACTTCTATCTAGGTTAAAACTACATTTCTTGTCGGCTGTTAAAATGCATACATGTTAAGTGATTCATGGTGATTTATGATTTTAAAGAAAAAGTTTCAAAAAGATCTGAACTTTCGGATGGATGATCTTGGTAGCAAATATAAGATAATTACAAAATTTTGGTTTGTTTGACATTTTTGACACAGAAAGACAGAAGTAGGCTAGGGATAGAGAGCGTGTTCTGTTTCAGTTTGTGTAGCAGCTTTGAAAGTATTTGTTGTTCCTTTTTCATTAATTACTGATGTATAGGCTACATTTGCAATTCTACTTAACAAAAACTGCAGATTGATGAATGCATGAGAATTATAACCGATAATCTGGGAAGGCCATTTGCTGAAATGAGTTTGATGCATTGCCCGCTGGACCCTGCATCAACTGCGGAAAACATGAACAGATGCTATGACCCATCTTCAGAAGTTGTTCTATCAAATAACTCTTCTATGAATGTGCCGCAACCACTGCATCCTTTCAACACTGCAATTTCAAACAGGGATAAAGCATTAGTGACCAAGCAAGCAAGCAATGCCATGACCGAACTTATATTGCTAGGCCAATCAACTGTAGAGCTTTGGTTTAATCCCATGTATGAAGACAAGGAGGTTCTTGATCTTCGCAACTATCGTAGGATTTTCAAAAAAATTGATTATCGTTCCAGTGACCCCAGCATTCGAGTTGAGGCTTCAAGGGCTTCCGGTCTTGTCTGTATGAATCAGCTAGCACTGGTTGATATGTTCATGGATCCAGTCAGCGCTTTTCTTTTAACCTTTTTTTTTTGTAATTATTGCTATGAATATGAATTCAGCATAGTATGTATAGTTAAACTTTACGTTATTGTAGGCCAAGTGGGCAGACCTATTTCAGACTATTGTGTCCAAGGCAAAAATGATTGATGTGCTTTCAGTTGGAATTGGTGGAAATAATCACAGTGGATCATTATTGCTGGTAAATCAGTAATACTTCATTCTTACTTTTGGTTGTATAACATTCATGATTTTTGCTAACCAATAATTTAAATGAACTTCTAATGCAGATGCATAGTGAAATTGGAATCCCTTCTCCTCTCATCCCATCTCGTCAATATTGCTTTGTTCGATATTGTCAGAAGTTAGAGAATGGCCTTTGGTGTATAGCTGATGCATCAGTTCACTTGCCAGGCTATGATCCGAAGAATAGAATGTTGCCTTCGGGTTGCTTGATTCAGGAGATGCCTAATGGTTACTCTCAGGTACCTCAACTGTGTTTACTTCTAATTTCATGTGAACTGAATTTCTTTTCCTACTTCATTGTATTGTGTTGTAGTGACGGTGGGTGTAGTTAAAGTTGTAAAAATGAAGCAAGTTTCAGGATTTAAAATTTAATTAACTAATCTCCTCTTTTGCTACACCCCATCCTACACACCCCTATGGTTTTAAAGTTATAAAATCCGAAATGAAACTCTGGGGAAGTTCAAAATACACTATGTACATCATATATGGACATTATATCCACAGATGCGATTATTTAGAAACCTCTACATGTTCGAAATATTAAATTGGATTAACTGCTAAAACATTTATTTAACCATCAACTTGAAATATTGTTTTGAAGTTGTTATTGTTACTCAAATTAACTAAAATTTTATGGAGATGACCTCGAGGGTTGCTAGAACAGTTCTGTAAATTTTCTTTCGATTTCGAATTGTGCACTTTGAAAAATCAAAGTGCTATGGATATGACGCAATAGAGAGAGGTGTAGTAGAACCCATCCTATATACAGACACAAAACCAAACTTTTATTTGTAAATTCAAAGAAAGTTTGCACCTACTTCTGACACATGCTTCAGGTAAATCTAGTGTTGAATCTTCAACCTCATCGAGGTCCACATCTCCCAACTATAAATCATTAAATCTCCCCAAAATCCCCCATATAAGATATAGAATCTGAGAACATCAATTTTTTCCCCAATATGCTACAACAATCAAGATCATTCTTAATTCTTGTACCATTGCAAACTTTGTAACATATTGAAAATCCTGAGTCCATCTAGATAATTGGAAATATTTTTTAATTGTGAAGACGATCTCAATAGCAAATCAATCATATCAACAAAAATTTGTTTCAATTCAGTTTTTTTTGGCACGTGAATACGAACGTGGGATTTTTAGGGGTTCAGTAGACAATAAGATTGAAGGAAAAGATCCACATCCCCACTAATTTATCCCTCTAAGCTCCCTTCATCCTTTTATATTCAAAGTATCAAAATGAAAATGAAACTTCATATTAATTCGCAATCAATTATATCTCCACAAATTCTTGAATCAATTTGAAGTTTCTAAATTATTTAAAATTACATTTGAATTCGACAACCACATTAAGCATTTTTGACGGTTCATTTATGATTTAACTTGTTTTCTTGGTGGGATTAATTTTTCAAACATAAAATTTTGCGTGCGTGGTCTTATTAGTAAAACGATCATATGTACAAAATATGTTTGCATTCCAACACTTATAGATATCTTAAATTTAAGAGAGGATTTTAGCGGGATTTAAGGAAAAGGGGATGTAGATCCTTCCCCATATATCCAACTACGCTTACAAATAACAGACACCAATTAACGATCAAACCAGTATTTTTGGATGGGGACATAGTTTGAAATGATGCAAACTTTGTTTGGATGATAATGATAGTAATAAGATTATATCTACAAAACATGTATACATTTTAAACATTCAAATAAGTTAAGTATGAAGCGGTGTTTCCGGGGAGTTAAAAGAAATGAGGTTATGTATCATTCTTCATACAGGGCAAGAATCCACATTTCCCTCTTATTTATTTCTCTAAAATCTTTCATTCGTATTCATGTGTCAAAACTTATCAAGATAAAATAAATTATTTAAATTTAATCGTTTAATTCATTTGCTATCAATAATATGTTCAGGAATTTTTGAACCGTTCAAAATTTATAACTCGTTGAAATTACATTTGAAATCAATGGTTAATTATTTTTTATGACAAAAAAATTGATGACTCATATTAACTTGTATTTTTGGTGGGATTTAAGTTTCGAAACAACATACAATTTTGTATGTGTGATCTTGATAGTGCCAAGGTTATATCTATGGAATATCTTTGCTTTTTAACACTTTTAGATATGTCAAAATTTAAGGTGGGTTTCCAGGAGATTCAAAGAAAAGATACGTGGATTCTTCTTCGTATAAGAAAAAGATCCACGTCTCTCTCTCTCAGTTATATCCTAAAAAATTTTCTCCTCCTTTTGTGTCCAAAATTATCAAACAAAATTTTGTAGATTTAATTCATTTGTTATCAAAGTCATCTCAACAAGTTCCTGTAAAAAAAACTTTGGTAAACTCACATAGGTTACTTGGGTAGAGCATCTAGAAGTAGAAGCAGCAAATTTGAATCATGGAGTCTTAGTCTTACAAAATAATGTTGAAAGTGGTATTGCTTTTGGTGCTCAACGCTGGCTAACGACTCTTCAAAGAACGAGTGAGAGATCTCGTTACTTATTGGCGCCGCGTGACATGGATATGGGAGGAGGTAAAAACTAAATATCAAACTTATCCACATTTTATTTTTCTTGAGCTACTTCTTACATTGATGTTTTGCAGTCATAACAACAGTTGAAAGTAAAATAAGCATGATGAGTTTGTCAAGTAGTATGGTGAAATCATTTTGCAATAGCCTGTTTCCTGCTAATGAAATTCAAGAATGGAATGCTCTTTTGAATGCAAATGACATTCAAATTCGAGTTCTTCCTCAAAATAACGTTGGTGGACGTAATGGAATAATTCTCAATGCCATAACATCTGCGTGGCTGCCTTTTTCAACCGAGCGTGTTTTCAGCGTTTTCAAAGATGAACAAAAACGCAATCTGGTATATTTCTTCTCTTTTTGTTTGCATAATAGTTAGAAAGACTGATGGTGATATTTACTGTGTTTTCTTTCTACCCAATTGTGGCAGTGGGATATTCTGGCAAATGGAAATATAGTGCAGCCCATCTCTAATCTCTATACTGGTTCAAACATTGGAAATTGTACCTCGCTCCTACAAGTTCGTTCATCCCGCCTTTTGTTCTTAATTAATATTGTTTTCACCTTGGCTGCATTAGAAGTAGATTGTCATTTCTATGTTGAATATGATGCTACATTACATCAAAATATGAGTTTGTCTTATATTAGTTTTCTAAATGTTCTTTAGGCTCGATTTTTGGGGTAAATAGTTGTACAACAATTGCAAATGTGTGCATATTGCACATCCTAACAACAAATTTACTATTATTATCACAGTTTGTGACCTCTGATCAGCCCTCAGTGATGCTTCTTCAAGAGACATGCACTGATGCATCAATTTCAATGCTAGTCTATGCAACAGTTGACAACCCCACCATGGAAATCGTGCTGAATGGTGGCGATACATCACATATTTCTCTCATTCCTTCGGGAGTTGTAGTTATACCGAATTTCAGTTCATCGACTAGCATGGGACCTTCCAGTAGTTCGAACCCAGCAATATTAGGTTCATTTATGACTTTATCTTTTCAAATTGTGCCGAGCAATCAGTCTTCAACCAATCAGAATCTGGATATGTTAAAGAGTGTCAAAGGCATGCTATTGGATGCGGTGAAAAATGTGAAGAATGCATTGAATTTCCCTTGATCTTTGCTTCCGAAATTTATGGTTTAGGCAGTGCATTGTGTGTGCTTGGCTGCTTATGCATTTATGGTCCATTGAGACTTGTTTTTATTGTTATTTATTTTACTTTTGAGGTTGAGAGATGTTAAACTCTAAAATTCAAGATGAAGGATATTACTCTTGATCAAGTTCATAAATTAAATCTATCTTTTATTCAAATATTTCAATTAACCGTTTTATGCAGTTTGATAACCCTCATGGTGCAGCATGAAGAGTCATGTGTCCGATTTGGATGTGGGGGCAGAAATGTTCCACGTCTAGTGTTTTTGTGAAAGTGAATGCTATGTGATGAGCTGTTGGGACAATCGGTTTCAAGGTATCACATTACCCGATAACTCAAATTCATATAAATAGTCAGTATCGAATTCAAAAATTTCATCACCCATAAAGAAATACATCTAATCATTCAATCATAGAATCAATTAAATGGGTGAATCATTCATATATAGAAATTGTCATCAAATCCAAAATAATCAGTAATGAGACATCCTCAAGCGAAGTCGGGCAGTAATGAAGCAATGCCCACTGAAGCAGTGCCCACTATCTCTCTCAATCTCATATATATACCACTATCAAATCAATAAGGAAGATTTAAGCCAACTCATGACAATATCCAAATATAATCAATAATAAGTAATTTGTCTGCCTGTTAAAGGTAGGTCGTGGCCTAAGAAGGCTACAGAGTTGACTATACTCAAGACAGGGTCTCAGGTATAATGTCATATATACATAAAATATATCTATCTACTACCCACATACATCCACATATTCCGGAACCAGACGGGAGTTTGATGGCCGCCTACCACAAGCTTGCTCTAGGAACCCATGTCTACTCGCCTTTGGCAAAGTAACCGTCTATTCCTACAGTTTTCAGTTACCTCGACGGATATCGTGACCCCATCCACAAATGGTCCATCTACGCGTAGCCTGGTCACGACCCTGCTTTACCCCTATTGGTAAGGGACTGCTGGCCTCGGCGAAACAAGGGTCTATGGGCAACTACTAATCTCGTGATGCACATCAAAATCATGAACAAACAGTGTCGCAGATTTGGGGTCCGAGCCCACGACCAAGCCGCTTGGATGGATACTGGTTAATCTAGTTCACTCTCGAAACATAACGGGAGTCGGTCTAAGGTAGACAAACATTTAATATACACAATTTATGTGGCTAACTAGTAGCCTCCATACGTACTCACCACAGCGAGGCGCAAACAACATGCCCCGTATTGAGTGTCATCCATGAGCAAAAGAAAACTGAATAAATAACACAACAACGTTCCATACCACCACGTGTTACTAGTCCATTTATTCAATGATCATACATCACACTCGTCCTTCCTTATTCTATAAAACGAGTCAAGGCAAAACCAAACCGGTAAACATACTCCTTCATTATTATAACAAAGCATGTAATGTTGCTCCATAACATACTAATCAAATTGGTAAGGACGAAAATATTGAAGCACACAGCAAGGCAAGAATCAAATACTTAAAAGCATGCACTGCTGTAAATAATGCATGAAAAGTAGTAAAGTAAGGCCTAAAAATATGCGGTCTTACACTTTTAATAAACACCTAGCAAATGCATATATATATATATATATATATATATATATATATATATATATATATATATATTTGCATTTGGGAGTTCCTCTCTCTTCCAATAAGGTCACTGACAAATGACAGAGAATGTGCAGTTTTGATATCCTCCATTAGAGACAGACTACAGGGCTGGAGCTCCAAACTTTGGTCTCTTGCTGGTCGAATTGAATTGGTGCATACTGTAATACACTATAAAGTTAATTTTCGGTTGCAAACTTTTCAACTGCCTAATGCTTCAATACAAAAAATTGAAAAAGTTTGTGCAGACTTCATATGGAAGGGAGGCATTCACAAGATCAAATTTGAAAAATTATGCAGACCTAAAGATGAAGGAGGTGTGGGTCTTAGAAGACTTAAAGACATGAAAACAGTTTACACCTTGAAACAGGCATGGAGAATAATCAATGGCAAGGGTCTATGGGGTAAGTGGATGAGACAATGGTACATTAAAGGTAATTTTTGGCAAATGTCTATAGATAACAATGCTTCAGCTAATTGGAAAGCAATTCTGAAAGTAAGAAGTACTCTAGCCTCAAGCTGCACTCGTGAAATAGCCACAGGGAGGGATACTGATTTGTGGAGAGACCCCTAGATTCATGGTGAATCTCTAATTGATATTTTAGGACTTAATACATTTTCTGATTTTGGATGCCCGGATAAATGTGTACAAGATGTGATCAATAATAATGCTTGGAATTGCTCTTCCTTACCGGTGAATCAACCTAAAAAGCAAAATATTCAGCTTATGCCAATTTTCAGTGGGAGAGAGAATGACATATGGGTGTGGAAACCTACTAGTAATGAATTTACTACAAAATCTACATGGAACGAGGTTAGACAAAAAGACAGTAAAGCTTTATGGAGCAAAATCATATGGGATCATGCAAATAACCCGAAGATGGCCTTCACGACTTACAAAGCTATATTGAGAAGACTACCTACCAGAGACAGGCTATCAAAATGGGGAGTGATAAATGTCTCTGAATGTGTCTTGTGCAATCAGAAACACATGAGCTTCTGTTTTTTGATTGTAATTTCTCGAAACTGGTGTGGAACTCGTGTAAAAAATATGATAAAATCAACATCCCAATCAAATAACTTAGAAGAAGAGATCACCTACCTGATTCAGCGAGGTCACAGCAAAGATTTGGAAGCCAAATTGAACAAAATCGTCGTAATTGTAGCTGTTTGGAGCATTTGGAAAGAGAGGAACTGCCGCGTGTTTCAAAATAAACAAAGAAGCCATTTTGAGGTCAGTAAGCTTGCAAAAGGAGACAAGCAGATAATTCAAAGGAGAATTAAAAACTATTCCCTTACCAAGCTGGAACAAGACGTAACTCGAACTGCAAGAGTGGATCTGAACTCTCAATTGGCAGGAAACCCAAGTACGAGCTATCTATATCAGCCGCCATGATTTCGCGAGCTCGAATGTGGAAGAAAAAGAAGTCGTTTTATTTTTGTAGAGTGGTTACTTTATTAACAGTGGAATGTTGGTTTTGTCTGTATATTGTAATGGGCCAGTTTAGGCTAACGCTATGGGCTGATAGCCTTAATAAAATTCTTACCCATTTTCAATATATATATATATATTTGCAAACTAACTTATACATACATACATACATATATATATACATACATATATATATATATATATATATATATATATCTATAAAACTTTTCTCTAATCGAAAATATATTAATACATAACACATCTTTATATAAATTATATAAGTTCAGATATAAATACATTATGTACTTAATAACACACGTGCATATGTAAAACAGGGATTTCAACAGAATGGTTTAGACTAAACAAAAACAGACATCACAACACTATCACCCTCTACACGCTCTCAGCCAATACAAGGTAGCAGCAACCCAGAGCATATAAGAGAACACTTCGCATTACAAGTTAATACACACACATACATGCACTACAAGAACAACAGTATATTCCGACAGCACGTACCGATGGCCGCCGATGGTTCTTTTCCGACGGCTGGTATATTCTAGACTTTGTTATGAATAAAATAATTAGCCATCGGAAGCCATTAGAATATTGTCGTTTGCGGCCGTTGGTACTCGTCGGAAAATCGCATATACCTTCTACCCCAGGCCGAACCAGAAACATTTTGCTTTACCCCAAATCAACAAAAGCTTCCTCCACCATTTCCCCCTCCAGCTTCAAGCATCGAAATTATGCCAAAATCAACTCCAGCTTCGTCAATTCGGAATCTCATCTCCTCCAAACCTCTAATCTCCTCTATTTTAGGTATTATCCCTAAACCCTAATTTCATGAATTCGTTAATTTAGAATTAATTTGTTAGTTTAATTGTTTATATTGTCTCATTGATTGTGTAGTATAGTTTATTGAATGTTAATTAGTGTTATTATCCTATAAGCATTAAATACTAACTTGTTTAATTTGTGCGATTAGAAATTAGTCTGCATTAGTTGAATAATTTAGTGATTTTACGTCTTACTTGGGTTATTTAGTGTGGATGAGCATAATTTAGTTTATGCATTTTCTAAAACGTCGAAAATGATAATTAATTTTACATACGTACGGTTAGTTAATTAAAGTTTTAAACATGTGCGTATGTGATAAACTATCGTATATGGTAGTTTAACTTAAGTTAAATGTTAATTAATTTAAAGTAAACGTCGAAATCCAATTTTTTTAAAAAATATAAAATATGTAATATATTTTATTCATAAAACCTTTAGAGTGTTTTTTGACTCTGTCTGATAAGTATTGTATATGATCATTATGTGGGTATTCGTTTTTTGACAGAACGGACATCTATATTCATCATATGCAATATTAGTTGGATTTATCCTTGTATCGGACAAGTTACAAACACAGTAATGTAATTACATTTCGTAAATCATTTCATTTTAAACGGTTCACAAAATTTTGACAGCGCTTAATTTATGTTCCCTGTGTACACGCAATCGTGTACAACTCAGGGAACAAAAGGGAAGTGCTGCCGAAATTTTGTTGAATCGTTTAAAATGAAATGATTTACGAGATTTAATTACGTTACTGTGTTTGTAATGGGAAGCAGGAGACCCGGCAACAAAATGTCAATGATCAATTAATATAAAACATTAAATTGTTAAATTGTATTGAAAAATAAATTGTCAATGTGGTTTTCATTTATATCGTATTTTTTAATTATAGTAGTAGAGATGATGAATTATTTTATTGATCGAAGCTGGATGTATCAACAACGAAGGAAAATTGGAGGCTCAATAAGTGAACATTTTAATAATGGTGTACATGTATTTATTGATTTGATTTAAGTAATAATGGAAACAACGAAAAAATCCGTTGTCCATGTAGTAGGTGTAAATTTTTGAAGCATTTGATACCAGAAATGGTTAGAGTTCATTTGCGTCAGTACGGTTTTGTGTCGAACTATTTGGTATGGGATCGTCACAGAGAATTGTAGCACCTAATCCTGTACATTCAAATGAGGTAGTGAGTAATGAAATTATTACGGCGAATCTCGTAGAACATATGGTTGAAAATGCAACACGCTTAATGTTTCCTACTGCACAATTTATTAATGACAATGTTAATGTTAAAGAAGAACCAAATATATGAGCAAAAATTTTTATGATTTATTGGATTCCATGAAGAAACCCCTTTGGGAAGGCTGTACAATCGACATCCAATTCTCAGTAACTGCAGAATAAATTGCAATGAAATCTAAATACAACCTCATAGAAGCTGGATTTACAGCTGTTGTGCAAGCTGCAAAGCGGCATATGCCTTCCGATAATTTAATGTGCGAAAATCATTATGAAGTGAAAAAATTTATGTTGGCTTTTGGTTTACCGTATCAAAAAATAAATACATGTTTAAATGGTTGCATGTTGTTTTGGAAAGAAGATATCAATCTTAGGAATTCTAAAATATGTAATCAGGAAAGGTACAAACCAAGAAAGAAGAAGGGAAAGGAAGTCTCGTATAAACGTATGTATTATTTACCTATTACTACTAGGCTGCAACGGTTATATGCATCTTCTGTAACTTCGCATCATATGAGATGGCACGGTGTTAAAACACAGAAAGAATATACGTTAACACATCCAGTTGATGGGGAAGCATGGAATAATTTTGACAAAAAATATTCTGATTTTGTAGTGGAGAGCCGTAATGTTAGACTTGGTTTATGTACGGATGGATTTTCACCATTTTCTCAGTTTGATTCTAAATATTCATCTTGGCTTATAATTGTTACACCTTATAACTTACCTTCATGGATGTGTATAAAAACTCAATATATGTTTCTCACAATTGTCGTCCCCAGCCCTGATGATCCAACACTAGGAATCGATGTTTATTTACAGCCGTTGATTGAAGAGTTGAAAACATTATGTTACGAAGGAGTTGAAACATACGACATCTCAAAAAAAGAATTTTCGTATGTTTGCTTCTTTGTTGTGGACTATCCGCAATTTTCATGTGTATGTAATGCTTTCAGGTTGGAGTACGGCCGGTCGCCTAGCTTGTCCTTATTGCTTGGAGGAAATACGAGCATTTTCTTATCGAACGAAAGGAAAATTTCATGATTTGATTGTTATCGGTGTTTTCTCCATATTAACCATCCTTTTAGAAGAGACAAAAAAACTTTACAGCTAATAGACATGAGCCCTTGCAACCACCAACGGTTTGGTCAAGCGAAGATATATATGAAATTGTAAAGGATTTTCCAAAGATACACGAAATCAGAGAACAAATTGAAATTCAAGGTAAATCAATGATTCATAATTGGTGCAAACGAAGTATATTTTGGGAGTTGCCGTATTGGAAAAATCTACTACTTCGTCACAATATTAACGTGATGCACAACGAGAAAAACGTATTTGACAACGTTTTTAATACAATTTTGAATGTTAAGGGGAAAACGAAGGATGATTTGCAAAGAAGACGCGATATCGAAGCAATATGTAATCGTCCTGAGTTCATATCAAGCAAAATGACACAAAAAACCAAAAGCATACTATGAGCTAGACAATAATGAAGTTAAAATACACTACAAGAAAAGTTGGGTTTTGCAGAAATAGGTAGCAACGTTTTATGAGAAGTGCAGTTTTTGATTCGATTTTACTCTTACATAATTAAATATAAAAACTAAAACCGCTACCTAATAGCAAATATGTTCGCGGGTTACTGCTTGATTTCGCTGCCGCTTTTCTTTTTCTTTCTATGCAATTTCTTTCCGCTTTTTTACATTTCCCTCTCCTTATTTCATTTCCGATCTAAAAAAACCCTACCCTCATCATTTGACATTGCAAGTCGCCGATCGCCGCTTCAGATTATTGGGTGACTGTTCCTTTCATCGTAGGTATATATTCTGTTTATCGCTCCAAATTTCGATTCGCATCAATTTATTCTATTTATCGCTCCCCTTTTATCGTATTTTTTTATATCGAAAGCTACTAATTGAAAGCTCCTTTAGATCGAAAGCTATTGATCAAAAGCTTCATTAGACTGAAAGCTATTGATTGACCAGGTAATTTTTTTAATGAAAAAAGTATATGCTATCATGTAGAATAATTTATTCGTTTGTGATGCATCATCAACCACTATAATTCTATGTTTTGTTTTATATTATTATTATTTTATTTTTAATATTCGTTGACTTGGCATTAATTCTATAATCCTAGTTCTTTTATTTTGATTTTCTGGACTTAGCATTGTGTGAAAACGGGAAAGCAAGAATAGATGTTGAAGGAATTCTTGTGAGTTAAATGGTAAAGTATGGTCTTATGTATCGATTACGTCAAACGATGGTGTGAGACTTTAGAAATAAACTAAGAAACAATGTTAGACCAATACAACAAAGACTAAAAGGTTCATACAAATACCTTTATTTTCATTCTTTCATATTATAGTACATAGGAATTGTATCAACAGACAAACATTTGCAAAATATATGATTTCTTATCTCTAAACTATTTACCAAATGTTTTTTGTCTTATATATTAGTTACCAATACTTTGAGTCCGGCCATTCTTGTAATTTGCAACTGTTCTCTTTTAAGGTTTTAGGACTCCAATGGTTGATCTCTTTAAAAACGAGAAAGCTGTAAAGTGAAATGGATTTTTTTGTCATGGGTGGGTTGAGGATGAGAGGTTGGGGCAGTATGTTAAAGTGACAGATGTACATCCCTATTTTATATATTTTATTATGTGTTTTTTGCAATTTTCTGCTATATTCAGAGTCTATTGCTTTTCTGAACTTTTGATAACGAAGCATTAGACCATCACTCAAAAATGCAATGTTAATGGAAGCAACTAACTGTTGTCAGCCTATGTTTCTTATTGCTCTGTTACAGTATTTCATATGATTCTCTTTTCTGTTGTTCCAACAAGTAAACATGTAATGAATGATAAGTAGATTTTTGGTGAATTAGTTGCTTACTGTATACCTTGCTTGGTCATGAAGTTCTTTCTCACAGTTTCAAGGTATTTGTATTGTTTGTTTTGTATAAAATTTATATACAGATTCTATTCCATTAAAATAACTTAAAGATGCATCTATTGATTGTAAATCTTACTATTGTCACTGATCGGTTGATTGTTCTTTTCCAGTTTGTAATTCCATATTTTTCCTTCATTAACCCACTAGTAAAAAGAATAACTTAAAGATGCATGTAACTGGAAGTTAACAAATTCCATCTCTAATCGGTTAACTAAAAAATCTAGTTGATTAGAAGAAAACTAACATATGTGTCAAAGGTAGTCTTTTCTTTCACCAATGTTACCCCTAGGTGAATCTTACATTTCTCTCCTTGTGAAAATTTCATGCGAGGTAAAACCGGATGAGAGTTGAGTACGCTGAATCAAATAGTGGTACATGTAGTATGCCAAAACTATGACACAACTGAATACTACTATTTTGTACGATGTTGGTAAAGTGGTACATACTAATATTCTAAAGTTACAAGTACTAATAAATGAATCATAAAATTTAGCTATTGAGGAAAGTCCTCATTTTCTTCTTGCGTATTTGTTAAATATTTTACTGCTCGATGCAAGGGTGCAGGATCTCTTTCAAACTGTTTAAAGGAACAGTATGAATTATGCAACTAATGTACACATGTAACTTAACTGTGTAGTTTGAAGCCATGGTCAGTGATACTTCTTGTTAACCTAACCATGCAGCACTCAATAAATGGAGTATGTTGTATGCATGTAGTGATGGACCCAACTTGTACCTGGGGTGGCCAAGTGACTACCTTAAGATTTTATGTTTGAAAAAAACATGAACAAAATAAATTATTTTGAAACCTTTTAAACTGAGGAGATATTGGATGAATGAAGAATAATAGTAATTTGAAGTGGCATGTAATTTTCTTTATGCAAGTAGGCCAATTATAATAATATACTAATAGGATATATTCTCTTTCGAAAGTCGGTTGGTCACTGTTGATTAATAGCGCATGTTCATAGTGAACTTCATCTTTAATTTTTGTTTTCCATCCAAAATTTCTTTGGCTACTCTCTGTGCAACCAAAATTATCTTTTTTTAAAAAGTAATATTTTCAAAATTTTACTATATCATTGTTATGTGCCTTTTATTGTAAAATAAAACCAATAGTCGTAAGCATATATTAAACCGAAGCCATTAAAACCTATAGTTTCTTAATTCATGTTTGCCAATGAAGAACATGTGATCTGATCACATCTCCCTATCTTAGCTGCGCGATCAATCGTGCTTTGGATTTCTAGTAGGGACATGATAAATTAGACATTGGAAGCAGACTAAATTAGGTCTATAAAATACAACTTTATATTAGCTTGCATGAAATTTCTGTTGTGAATGCATATGTTTTGCTATTCCTGGAAATCAGCTTGCTGTAAATATTGTGTTGCGTTGGTTAACTGAAACAAAAGCACGCTTGTTTGATTATTCTTATATATTCAAAATGCACCTTTTGCAGATCCCAGTGCAACATTTCAGACACAATGAATACGTGAGGTTCATCATAGCGGCCTACCCATTATGATGGATCATCATTTTCAGTGGTAAATATTTATTTTTATTAGTAATAGCATATCTTTTTGGAGCATTGACAACAAAGAAGCCAATCAATGTAATTTTTTCTGTTTGGTTATCAATATTGCCTAAATTTTGCTGTGGATGTTCACCATCTCAGTAACAACACATTTAAAGTCTGATAGTTTCATTTTTTGGTTAGGAAATTCGGCTACTTTATAATCATTTGAGTGGTTCTCTTATCATGGAAACTTTTTTACTCATTATGAATGATAATTTTATCCTTTGAAGCCTCATGGATTCGGGTTATTGGCTATCATCAATTATTTCACTGTTGTGAAATTTGATTGAAATTGTTACTGTTTTGAAAATGGATATGCATTAATCTTCTTGCAATGTATATTTCTTTGTTAGAGTAACATTATATGTTATCAAATTTGATAATTCAATAAAAACAAGGCATGGAATATTATTTTCCTACTATCAAATATATAAAAGTTGTTGGACTTTGCACTTTCTTTTGGAGGTTTTGAAAATGCTTTTAACCTAGGGAAGCAATGTATCAATCTTTCGTCTGTATTCAGGTTTCAAAAATTATTATTTTTCTCTTTATGATTTGCTGTCATTTTTTACTCAGCGTCTTTTTTTACTACCTAATCAAAATATTTATAGATTTACCCAGCCTCGTTTTGACACAATACTTCTTAAATTTCTACTGTAGGCTAACAAGTTATTAGACACATTATTGATGGGGATGCAGTGATGATTTCTGAAGGATTTTTTTTCCGTTGATGCTACGCCTGACCTGAGAGATCTTTATGTCAGGTAAGTCCCCTTTCCTTGACAAGTTATTAGACACATTATGTGTTTTGACGTTTGTTTCAACCGGTAATATAATGCTTTAACTTAGTCTATGAGCACCTTTTCAATACAATGACAAATGTGTAAGTTACAGGAAATACAGTGGATAATAGTATTACAAATAGACAGGATTGATAAATGGAAATAAAGGTTACACAATGCTCATAGCATAAAAATAAATCGAGCTACGTAGTGCAGGTTCATAGTAAAGCATTATTTTATCAAGCCGCACTTCAAGTCAGAATGATAACCACATATTGTACAACAATATTGATTCTCTAATTGATGTAATTATGCTATGAGCCTACAACTACTCTCAATCAGAACCACTGCTAGACCTCCTCTACTAATAAAATCTATCACTTATTGTAATTGATTCTTTCATCTCTTGAACATAGAATGAGGTAAGAGCTAGAATTGGGAAAAAAAATTTAAGGTGAAACTTTATCGTTTGGAAATAATTTCAATATAAGCAAAAATTCAAATCAGCCATTGAATTTTAATGACAGTTTATTTCAGGTTTGGTAAGTATTTATTATACTTGATGAAATACTGCAATAAGTTCAAATTTCTTCTTCGTTTTTAGTTTTAACCATACGAATGTCCACATATTCGACTATTTTGATGTTAATGTTGACTAAACTCCTATATATTTGTATCTGTAAGTATATCATCAAAATTTATGTTGTTGCAGTTACCTTTTAACTTTTGTATTGGTTGTAGTTTTAAATATATCATCAAAATTTAAGTGGATCAAACTGAAATTTGTAAACACCTACAGACTCATATATGAATTGCATTAAAAGTATATCAAACTGAAATTTGTAAACTCCTACAAAACCATATATAAACAACATTAAAAGTTCATAACTGAAAATATGACTCAATGTTTACCAATAATCAAGTCAAGTTTCATAATGATTCAACTAAATTCTCACAGATATGTAAACCAATTTTTGTGATAGAATAGTAATTGTTTAAAAGCATCAAGCTCAAGGGGATCTCATGAGAATCTCATTTTATGATACTTCGGCTTTTATATTCTTTGTTATTCGACCCTACCCATCGATTTTTGACCATCTTAAAACATTCAATTCTTCAATTTTACCTCTCTATTGCTGCTCTAGAGATCTTCTAACTGTGGTACATAGTCATAATTATTGCTTGAAATAACTTCAGTGTAACCAAGGAGACACAATAGGGTAAACCAACGCTTATGCATTTTGCAATTCCAAATTTTAATCTTGTCGTCACTGCCTACATAGAAATTTAGTAGTTTAATAATATTGATCCAATGAATGCAATGATTCAAATAAGCATTCATGAATACACTTGCTAACCACTCTAGCTTAAAAGTAGTCAATCTTTCACAAATCGTTAATGCAAAAGCCACATTTTAGTATTATCATGATTTATAAAATATAGAGAGTTGAAAGTTGAATTATCGAAACTTTATATTTTGTATCACTTTTGTCACCTTAAGCATGTTTAAAACCAAAACTAATATATAGCAAGATATTTATCAGTAAAGCTAAAATTATGGTAAACACAATTATCACGAAGCCAAATATGGCCAACATTGCATCAGCAAGGCAAGAATTATAGTCAAGAGTTACGTGCATTCAAGATATAATATGCAATTTATTTAACATAATTTCCTCTATACCCAAAACGTAAATGTAAATCTGAAAATGGAACCTTATTTCTATATTATAGGTCAATTGAGCCATAAAAAATACTTATTGCTTATATACTATAAAATAAATGCATGCTTCTATCATTAATAAATTAAATTATATACACTCCTATAATTTAGCTTTGAAATTCTAATTATTGTAACCATGATTATATAATTTGTTGAAAATGTTAATAAATGGAGTTTAACTTTACCCTCCTAATAAAGCTAAGATCAACGGTAGATTAATTCCTCATTTTTAACCTTCAATGAAATTCATCAAAATGCTATAACTATAATTAAGACATTGAAAAACATTACTTAGGAAAAATACTAAAGTCATGGCTAAAAACTAAATCACTAAGATTATATTTTTTTGTACATGTTCATGATTCAAGTCTTATAGCTATTGAGGGCATTGTATATATACATGCAGATAACGTAAAGGGGTTATAATGCAATTTGCTAGTGTGATGCAATTTGCTAGATGTAGAGCTAAAAGTATATGTAGTAATGTTAATGGTAATCTCTGCATATTTGAAGGTACCGTTACTCTTTTTACTTTATTTTAAGAATAGTTCGTTAGGAGTTTGTGTCACATTGGATTATTCTTTATTCAAAATAAAATATAAATTAAAATGGTAGTAATCATTTTATATATAAAAAATTAAATAAGTTCATAAAATTTAACCAAGTTAAATAAATTTTATAAAATTAAACAAAGAAACTAAGTTTTATAAAAATTAAATAAAATTGAATAAGTTAACCAAGTCTTATAGAAATTAATTACATCAATGAAGTTTTATAAAAAGTTGACTAAGTTTTATAAAAAATAACTAAAATGTAAAAGATTAACTAAGTTAAATAAGTTTTATAAAAATTAAATAAGTTTATAGATATAACTAAGTTTATAAAAACTAATTAATTTTAAAAAAATAACTAAGTAAAAAGAAACAAAGTTAACTAAGTTTTATAAAATAAATTAACTAGATTAAAGATGATTAAGTAGACTAAGTTTTACAAAAAAATAACTAAATTTTCCAAAATTAACTAAGTTAACCATGTCTTATAGAAATTAATTACATTAATGAAGTTTTATAAAAAGTTGACTATGTTTTATAAAAAATAACTAAATTTTAAAAGATTAACTAAGTCAAATAATTTTTATAAAACTTAAATAAGTTTATAGAAATAACTAAGTTTATAGAAATAAATAAGTTTATAGAAATAAATAAGTTTATAGAAATAACTAAGTTAAATAAGTTTATAAAACTTAAATAAGTTAACTTTGTTTTATGAAAATTAAATCATATTATAAGAATTACAACCATAAATACTAGCAATATTCTACTAGATCCGTACAATAAGTAAATAAATATGTCAACTATGTTTTATAAAAATTAAACTAGTCTATAATAATAATGATAATAAATTAACCAAGTTTATAAAAATTAGCTAAGTATTATACCGATATAAAATATAGCTAAATCTTCTATAATAATATAACAACAACAATAACAACAACAACTAAAATTTATAAATATTAAATCAGATTATAAAAAAAACTAAATATTATAAAATTTAACAATAATAATAGAAATAACTAAATTTTATGAAAATTAACTAAGCTTTATAAATAAATAATTTTATAAAATTTAACTATGTATTATAAAAAAACTAAGTAAGTTAACTTAGTTTTATAAAAATTAACAAGTTTATAATAATAATAAAACTAGAATATATACTTAATGCTCATTATATGTAAATAAAATAAAATATACTTAATGCTCATTATATGTAAAAAGAAATAAAATATACTTAATTCTCATTATTTGTATTTATGGCCAAACCAATAAAATAAATAATACTCTTGCATGAGTCGAGTCGACACTTAAACTGCCGATTTATTGTTAATCAGGATTCTATATTTCTGAGCGCTTGAATGCTTGGTAGACCGATGTTTTCTACTTCAATACCTTACGCATAACTTATAAATCTGTTCAAGGCTACTTATTTGCAGATTTATTGTTGCACTAGCAATACTTGATCAAACAATTTTTTATTATTGCATAGACTTCATCTGCTTCTGAAGTAATGTTATGTTGGGCTGGTTAAAATCCTCATTCAATGTAGCAACTTCTCCTAACTTGCACCCGTGAAAACAAAATATACATGGTCCCAACTGTAACGACCCGTAAATTTCAACTGTTTTAATAACGTAATTAGTTGAAATTTTGTGAAATTTTAAACGATAAAATTTTGAAATATAAATCTGATATTTGGAATGCGTCTACTTAAACATAGCAACTGGTAAATTTTCGTCCGAAAATATGAAAGTTTATTTCGCGCGTAAATTTACTTCAATTTAATCAGTTAAAAAGCGATGAAAATAAAATGTTTCCGAAACCTAAATATTTTTACATAGAAAAATTCTAAACCATCTTCTGAGCAAGATGTCAGTTTGTCGTTTTTCCAAATTCGAACATCTTTGGCTCCGTCGATCTTATTTTTCAGTGTTTTTCTTGCATTTTCCGCTAGTAGAAAAATTCGAATTTTTATAATTCAATCATACCACTGATATCTGTATACCGTTTTGATCATCTCGTCGTGCTGATCTCCGCAGTGTATTCGTACGTATGTTTCGACGTCTGGTAGGCGGCGAAATCTGTAAACATTAAACTGTATCGGTACGTTGCGTGAGACTTTTGGTTTCTTTGTGCCTTTATTTTTCCAACTGCACAAACCCAACAACTATTTACATTTGTTAATCTCTGAATTCAATAGTTGCATGTCACTATTTCCTAGTTTCAATTGAATAATTAGCGGGCACGTTTCCACTTCCGGTTACCAGTGCATTCTCGTGACTTTACACTTTTCATTTATTTTCATTTGTTCAACAGTCGTGCCATTTCATTTGTCATTATCATTACCATTCTCTTCCCACTGTTTCATTTTCTTCTGTGCTAGTCTATAAAGTGATAATTAAAAGTATATACATTTATTGTTTATATAAGGCAGTGGCAGAGAACATGCTTCTCTCTGTTACAAATTAAACGTAACCTATATTTATGAGTAGCCTGTTCATTCTTCCAGAATAAAAATGGACAAAGCTCATACAACATTTCAAATGGAATGCTTATTTTGAAACCTCTGTCGTTCTCTTTTATTTTTCCATAACCAAACATCTCCACTGCTCTCCGCCTATTTTCACTCATGCAATCTCCAACGGTCAAACTTGCCGCACCACCCGCTCATTCACAACCGCCGAGCATCTCCGCCTTGACACCGGACCCGCCACCAACCGAGTCGGCAGCCTACCGACCCATCCTCAGCCTAGCTCCGCAACCCTCCGCAATCTTCTTCCTTTCCCATGGCCTCGGCAGCCAAGCACCGACGCCACCTCCTAGCGGCGAGCCCAAACGCCGTTCCCATCGTCAACACTGCCCTCTTCTTCCCTCCGACCTCCTAGTCAAAGCCTTCTCCTCCGCCGACCACATCAGCGCATCCACCTTCCACGCCCGAGTAGCCTCCTCACATCCACCTTCCATGCCCGAGTAGCCTCCTCACATCCATGCAAGCTGAAACCGCCTCTCTCTTGAACACCATCAGCCCATCTCACCCGACCTGAAGTCGCATGAACCACCTCACGTCGCCTAGTACAGCCACCATGGCCCGCCCATAGCCATCAACTTCCGCCTGTAGCACCACAACTTCGCCTCTCCTTCACTTTCGCTCGCCCATCACCCATGCTTGCAAACTTTCATGCCGTGCCTTCCTTTCTCTGCTTATGTTTTAGCAAGATAAGTTGTATCTTATTTTTATAAGTTATAAAAGTCTTATGCATAGTCAGTGTTATACTATTTTGAACTATACTATGTATGTAAGTTAAATATATATATGTTTATATGTACATATTTTATTTTAGAATAGTATTATATACATATAGGTGATATTCAGAATTGTAGCAGAGATATATATATACACTATAGAATATATATGCGGTTTGCAGGTGCATTTACAGGTTTTATTATCCTACATAATCGTTATAAATTATTTTATTAAAACTGATATTTATATGTTGCATAGTATATGAATTTTATAATGAAAGTTCTCTTAAATGTATATGATAATATAGGCGAAGAAATTTGTATTTACTGTATTGATAGACTGTTTATCATATAGTGAAATATGTTAAAATTGATATTTTTATAACTTACATTTCTAAGGCATTTAATAAATGTATTTGTTGTATATCATACAACGTATTAGTTCTGGTAGCATACATGTTTAATACCGAATAATTTGATATGTAAGTTAGTTATATTTAGTGGACTATCAATTTATATATATAAGAGTATTCTTTAAAACAATGATTTTGAATTACATATATATTTAATTTAATATGTGTTTAAATTAATATTGATTTGAAAATGATAAAATAATATTGTGTACATTTTGTTTCTGGGATATCAAACTGATTTTGATTTGTTCTCATCGTTTTCTGTTATCAGCTCGCTCTGTCGAAATCTTACCAACCTTGTTTGTTTTGGACTCGTGCCTGGATTTCGTAACTCAATCTCAATGTCCGTATCGGTGTGCGTATCTATGTCATCCCTTGTTCTCTCTAGCCTCGAAAGGTGAGCACTCACTCACGATTAACGTTCTTTTATTTATTAAATTTGATTTCAATTGAAACGACAATCGAAATATGCTGCTGTTAGTTAATTACACTGTTATATATGCTATTACCTATATCAGTTCACCTGTGACATCTGACACCATTATCTGTTAATTATTTATGCGATGATAATACAGTTTGGCTGGTAATTGATTGATTGTTTGATGTTTATATTGGACGTTAAATTGTTAATGATTTAAGTGATAAATAATTTGAAATTGAAATTGACGTAGGATAGTAGATTTGATATATGTGTTAAATTTGATTAAATGACATTTGTATAATATGACCCCTTTAACTGTTAAATTTATCGACACGTAGGATTTGTTTAATTACATCTTGAACCACTGAATGTATGTTGTTAAACTGATGAAGCATGAAATTGTAAATGGATGACAAGTGAAAACCATAATGTAATAATCTTTAATCTACATGAAATGATAGTGTAGATTCTAGAAATAATTATATTAATTCGTACAAATAACAATGCGAATTAATACGGTTATTTCGGAATTATTTGAATTGATTATTGGATTGATATTGATTGTTGTTATTGCTTTTTTATTTACTTTAACACCATCCTAGTTATCACACTGCAAGTTCCCTTTGTTATGCTTTGATTTTGAATTGAATTGGAATCGGGTTGAAATGATAAATACCCAAATTGAACTTTGACCTAGGATAGAGAATTAAATAAAAACCCGATTGGTCAATAATTTGATTTGAAAATAAATTGAAGATTTTTATTTGAATAAATAATATGGTTTTGAAATGAAGTTGAAATTTGAATTTTAATGAAAAGAAAATGTTAATATTTAATAATCTGAAACAAAATATTAACAATTTAATTGATGAAAGAATGTTGTTTAATTTGAGAAATGATTGAATTAAGTTTGAAATGATTTAATAATTAAGTTTGAAATTATAATTAAGTTTGAAATTATTAACTTTGAAATTATTTAATAATTAAGTTTTGAATTATTTAATAATTAAATAAGATTGAATTATTTAATGATTAAATTTAATTGAATTCTTTAATAAGTAAAATTGGACTTTTGAAAAAGTGAATTTACTTCGTAAATAATTGAAATTGAGTTTTCTTTATTAATTAAGTTTTGGAAAATTATTTAAAGTAAGTAAATAAATAATTGAAATTGAATTTTCTTTAACAAGAAATAAAATGCGATTTATTGGAATTAATGTAAGACTTGAAATTTAAAGAATTCGATTTGATGAATTTAATTTAATTCATTTTGTAAGTTTTGATTTAATGAAGTTGAACTTAAGTAATTGATTTAATGAATGAGAAGTTTAATAGAAATTGTTTTGAATGAAATTAATTTAACGATATTGAATGAAATCGATAAATGAATGTAAATTGATTTGAATGTTAAATTAAATTAATTTAAATGGTTTCGAAATGGAACTTGTATCCGAATTTAAATCGATATGTGAATTGTTTTAAAAAGAAATTGAAATTGAATTATAGGATTTTGAAAGTATGAATTTGGAAGATGAAATGTAAATTATGGAAATTGTTTTGGAAAGAGAAACGAAATGTTGATTTATAAACTCTGATTGAAATTGAAATTGACTTGGTTTTTAAATAAATAAACGACCAATCGGTGAAATAATTTCGAAGGTTATTAAAGAGACCAGAATCGGTTATGGACATACTCTCTGTCTAAACCGAAACCACTTTAATAACTATACGCGGAGTGTGATCCAGAATGAAGTGGTTGGAATGATGTACGTGATGACTGAAGAAAGTGAACGATAATGGATAGCCTTGACACTTGTGTCAAATTGGAAATGACTAAAACAGGAGCCGTGCCGGGCCAATGGAGGATTAGCTACCTCAAGTGGACACACTTCTTCGAACTACTCATTACTTGTTGTCGATTGGTGCACCCTTGATTTTGGGAGTGTTGTTTCACGGTGTTGCAGGCGCTGCGGCGTTGCGTTCTCACCAGTCCGGATCAGGCAAACGGTAGTATCAATACCTTGGGTATTGCCTCATGTGCCTTGTCATACTTGTATCCCTTTATTCGCGACCACTACGAATTTGTTTTGTACCTTTAGTATATGGATTGCCCTCTGGTGACTTCCGGTTTTGGGGAAACTACGGTCTTGTACATGCTTTTGGGAATAAAAATGTGTTAAGGGTGGAATGGGCCATGACTTAACACTATTTTGATATCTTTTTTTATTACTGATAGACATTATCTACTTAGCGTACATTACTACCTAGTAGATAGTTTAACGGATCCTTAAAGGATGGTTATTCCAAACATCCTTTGAGTTACTTGTATTTCAATTGCTATTTCACTTGAGTTGGATTTATTAATATAAGAATGTTAATCCTGACTCGAGTGTTTTGTATTTTGCTTTACGCTCGGGTCAGACTGAGTGTACCAGTATTCGAGACTCACCTTTGAAGTTGGAGCTTTGCTTGAAGATCCGGCCATCTATTCTGCTTTCAGTATTCGCTGATTCCAGTGATGTATTCCGATTTGTATCTGATGTATCGTATTACTCTTCCGTTGTATCTGGTTTAACTCTGATGTAACTTATACATTTATATAGTAGCTTCATGAACTACTATCTCTTTTATTTCCGCTGTATTTATTACTCTGTGTCTGTGATCTGTGATTATTTATTTACTGTATATGCTCAGTTTTGCCAATTTAAATTAACAACGCGGTATTTTGAGCAATTCAATTCCGGCATGAGTGTCTACCTATACACTTATAATGGATGCGAATGGTCCAAAATAGCGGGTCGTTACACCAACAAACTCCTAGTTATTTTGGTCAAAATGTCTAGATTTTTGTGCATTTTTTAAATCTCTTTCTTGGAGTAGTGGTTATTTGTTGTAGAATACCATGTCCCACCCAGGGACGGACCTATTTAGCATTTGGGGTGGGCGGCTGCCCACCCCACAAAAAAAAAACCTTCGTCAACGGCAGCCAGCGACTCCGGTTCCAATTTCAGCCTTCAGTCCTCCATCTCCAGTCTCAGTCCTCCTTCAGTCCTTCTTCAGTCTTCAGGAAAATCTAGTAAGTTCCCAATTTTAGATTTGAATTCCATAAACCCTAGTTTGCATTGTGAATTGTGATTGATGTTCTTAATTTTAGATTTAAAATTTTAGATTCGAATTTTAGATGTAAACATAAATCTAAACCCTAGTTACTAGTTAGGCAGTACTCTAGCAATGAAGTTGCAACTTGCAAACAAGTACCAATGAATAGATACTAGCAGTAGCATTGTATTTGTAGCAATGAAGTGCTTGACCGATAAATTGACAGTAAATTGTGCAAATTATACAATAAATTGTAGCACGGTAGACTATTTTGTTGATACTGGCAACAAATATTTGTAGCACATTATGCTATTTTGTTGATACTGGTAGTTGATACTGGCAACAAGTATTTGTAGCACAGTAGGCTATTTTGTTGATACTGGCAATAAATTGTAGCAAATTATTTAATTTTCTTCTATTATTCGCCCACCGCAAAATAAATTCCTGGTTACGTCCCTGGTCCCACCTACACGATTTACAAAGCCAATCCCAACCAAAATTTCAATCGGTTTCTATGCAATCATTTCTTTCTTAAGCACGAGTATCATATTCGTGTTTTTGCTCATTTGATTTAAATAAACATGTTTTTCAAGGTACCTAACCAACACCTGATGCAGTATCATCAACCAATATCACAACGGCGGTTCCAAAACAGATAGTTGCAATCTGCAATGCAGCTCAACATAGCCCAAAATCAGCTTAATGAAGAAAATAAATTGAGGAATATGGGTCAGTTCACTGCCTCTGCTGCCAACAGTGCTTTTTCAATGCTGCACAATCTTCGCCTAGTCCTCAAAATGGTTGGATAATTTACATTATAGTCGATTCTGACATTTCTGATTTACGCCTTTGTGTTTGATTCATCATTCATTATTCATTATCCAGTGCATTCGGCTTCCGCTTGAGTGGCGTTTTGGGGTGGGCTAGTTGTACAGAGTCCTACCACACATGCGTTGATGTAATAAAGACAAACATGGAATAAATAGAAGAAATGGTGATGGGCGATTGGCGAATGCATAAACACATGAATATGTAAGTTAGTTAAAATCAGCTCCACAGAGGTTAAAACAGCAACATAAGAACACAGACATGAGCACGTTAAAAGATCCATGCAGTTTGTAAAAGAGTACTACACAGTCCTCCCACGTAAACACAACACAACACATTTTTCTTCTTCAAATAATTAGAGCAGCATTAACTTGCAGATATTATACTACCCACACAAGCATTTATAATGTCACAGGCCCAATACTTGCCAATGACAAAAGAATTATAACGCTAAACAAGAAAAAGGCTTATCGTGTGTAATATATAATTTAAAATGTAAGCAGATATTATTATATACATCCATGTAGACAGTAGGGATTTTAACCCACATACAATTTATTTATACTTGCCTTTAAAAAGAATACCCACCAGTGACAGTTGCAGCCAACTTGACATGAAACTATTTTGAACCAACAATGTATTGATACAGACAATGCATGAAAATGAAGCACACTATTATTGTCGTTGTTATTGTTCTAAACATGATTAATACGTTGTAAAAAGGAGTATGATAGTAATTTTAAGTTAGGCACACTATATGTTCTGTCAAACAAGCTTAATCAACAAATTAGCCAATAAACTTAATGCTTGTTGTTTCTTTCTCACTCAGGAATGCCACTAAAAGCTTTTGGCCTTGGTGCAAGTACAACAAACTGTATATATGTATAAATTTAATTTAATGAATTTTTTTATTTTAGTCTTTATAATGTTTCAAAGGCGGAGGCTGTGGAGTAGGTCTCGGTCTTGATTGGGGATTTGGAAGTGCATTCGGAACCAAGTATCGTTCCTCTAGAGTAATATTTCTGGGAGTTGAATATGACAAGGAAAGCAAAAGTGTATTGTCAGCTTCAGCCAATCAAGATAAAGATGCTTCAGCCGTTGATAGAAGTTACCCAATGGGTCAGTTGTTGTAATCTCATTCTGGTCACAACAATGCAATTTATATTTGCTTTTAGATACTATAGTGGACTAGATGATGTAGTTGGTTTGGAGTAGCATTTGTGTAATTTGACTTATTTATATATATGTTGTGCAAACTTGGATATGTTTATTATATATAACGCGTTGAACTATTTAAATGTGTTCATATGATTATTGTTTGAGTTTTATTTGAATATGTTTTATTTATTGGCTAATTGAAGCATATTAATAAAGATATTTCTATGATTAACGCGTTTTAGAAAATCAATAAAACAATATATAGCTTTATGCAACATTTCATTTATGCATGAAAAAGACGTCTTACAACATTTTACAAAGGCTGCGAACCAATTTCGCAGCATTTTAAGGACTCTGTCTAACAACAAGCTGCAATAGGATCAGAATATACCAATGCATTTGTGAAACGCTGCAAAAAAGATAAAACGCTACAGTATCATACTTTTTTGCAGTGTTACAAAAATGCTATAAAAACAGAAACGCTGCAATACCTTGCTTTTGTGACAGCGTTTTTAAAATCTAGTAATTTATCTTGACCCTATCACAGCATGTTGTTAGACATCGATCTTCGTAACGCTGTTAAAGTCTGTTACAGCGTTTATAAAATGCTGCGAATGGTCTTTTTTCTTGTAGTGATACATTTAAAATGGATGGAAGGATTAAGATTTCCTGACGGTATTTCTTCCAATATTCGTAGATGTGTCGACTATAAAAACAGTAGACTTGGTTTCAATCTTTACCCATTCTCCTTGCCTTATCGTAGATGCGTCGACTATAAGTACGTATGGGTAGATATGTTTATATAGAGGAAGATAAGGAGAAAAGTTGAGATCTCAATCTTTACCCATTCTCCTTGCCTTATCTCCACAAACCTAGTCCACCAAGATGCCATCATATGGCCGCCTATCATCCCCTATTAGAGCCGAAACAACCATCCCCATTCATGGGTTTTAAAACCATTTAAAACCTGAACAAAATAATTTACAATTAAATCCAATTTAACGCTTGTCGATATCGTTATAATTATTATGAATACATTTAATAATATTTGTTCATCAAATCAAAATAAAATTTTACAAATAAAATTTCATAAATATTAATTCATTCAATAAATTTATAACAGTTATAAATTAACTAAATCGTTTGGTCAGATGAGTATTCATCGTTTTGGCTTTGTGACCCGTTAGCTGTAAATTTGGTCAACGATTAATATCGAACTATTCGAATATTAACCTTCACACATCATTTTCACACATCATTTAGGAGGTGGTACGATATTTTGGCCAAATCTATCGCTTACTTGATTTCGGTAAAATTCAATTTTACTTTGTTAAATTTTACCTCATTGTGACAATTATTTACATCAATTCTCTTCGTCAAAACTATATCACATTGAACTTATGGAATCTAGTTATGGTCAAAATTCCAATATTGTCCATATTCAACTCTATAGTTCAAACAGAAAGTCCTTGGTTCAATAATAACAATCAGGATAGATTTTCCAATTAGACTAATTTTCGAAACTATTTCACGTTTAGAGCTTGTTTGCAAACTTATTACCAAACAAAACCACTTTCTGTCTAGTCAGTAGCCAACTCAACTTGGTTGTAACTGTCTTCATATAGGCGCAACTATGCGAAAAAGAAAAGGCGTAACTCATAGTTGATGCTATTCTGATGTAGTAAAAAAAAAACAGCGCAACACCGTGCCTATTGGTTTACCATAATTGGTAAAACTCTTAGTTGTGCCTTCTCTTATGGCCATCTGCACAAGAATGAGTTGTGCCTTCTGTTGTTGCCATATAAAAGCAGCCGCAACACCTACCTCCACCTCCTCTTCATTATTTACTTTCCTTAGCTCCAGCTCGAACCCAAACCCAAATTTTCCATTTTTTCGTCAATTGCACCAAAAATCTTCATATTTTGTTGGATAATGGGTTTTGATTGCTAACAAGGCACAACAATTCACGAATCTATGACTACGACAACATCCGGACTCAACGACTCAAAGTGTGGTTCATATAGTTATATATTTTAACAAGAGTCATCAAATGTGTATATAGAGTCTAGTTTAGTGCTTTGTTAAAATCTTTCCTCAAGAATCATCATTCACATTCAAATAAACTTGCATGCATATTTTAATCAAAAACAAGTTTTCAAAAAATGCATGGAGCGGAGCTCGAACCCAGGTCACTAGATTGGAAGGCAAGTACTCTAACCAAATGAGCTACTGTAGTTTTTGTTTAACAACAGAATTCAGTCGACTGAATACAGTCAGTCAATCGACTGAATCTGTGCATTTTAACATACATGCACATCTGTACACGAATTTTTTACATGATTTTACTTTTCAATCGACTGACCATTTTCGGCCAGTCGATTGACCTGAACCCAACTGTCATATTTTGAAAAGACATTTTCATTCTTCAAAAGGCTGCGATCCTTCTCTGAACAGGAATGGTTGCTTATTTTGGTCAGAACTCTTCACTAATGACAACAACCCTCTGTCTACTATAAATATATGTTCCCAAACACTTTATACTAACCGAAAATCATTCTAACTTTATTATACTCTTATTGTGCTCTCATACTCGCATTCAAATAGCATACAAGCATTTTATTGCTTTGAATCTCCAAATTAACTTTCATAATCTTCGATTCTTAGCAACACCTTCCTTGCATATCTTCACATACACATCATACACTTGAGGATTTGATTATAGGAAGTTTGTACTATCAAAGACAAATCAGTGTTTTCAAGAACACATAGTGTCAGATATTCTTTTGTATTAGCGGAGTCCTGTTCTGCTGCTCAGGCGTGTGAAGTCCTCTTCGGCTGCTGAGGCAAAATCCTGTTCTACTACTCAGGTCTCTGTTCGGCTGCTCAGGGGTTGTTTAACCTGTTCCTCCGGGTTAAGTGAGGGTATTGTTGTTAGTTTCCAGAAGGAGTCTGGGACTGGACGTAGAATGGGAGTTCGAACTAGTATAAAAAAAGTTCGAACTAGTATAAAAATTCCTGGTGTGCTTACTCTTATTTACTTTACTGTTATTAACTGCTTGTGCACTTAGTTTAATATATATATATATTCCATATCTGTTGATCCATACAAACTTTTATTTGGTATCGGAGCCTGGTATTCTAGAGATCGTAACAACATCCTAGAATAAATGGATACAAAGAGATCTAGTCAAGGAAATAAGAAGAGGAAAAGCAATAAAGAAAAATCAAAGGAGCAAACAAAAAAATGCTTCATGGAAAAAGATAATGAGGTTAGTGATCTAACTTTTGATGATATGATAAAAATAAATTCAGAACTTCTAGACACTTTAAAAAGTCTCAAAAGAAAATATAAGGAAGCTCTAGAAAATCAGAAGAAAGCGAAATTCATAAGAGATATGATTAAAGACGAGAAGAAAATTTTAGAAGAAGAACTTGAGAAAATTCAAGATTCAGACAATTCTAACCTCGCTCTATTAAGTCAAGAAATAGAAGCTCAAAAAGAAAAGATTAATGCTCTAGCTTTTGAGAATCATGAGTTAAAAACAAAAATTAAAATTGTTGAGTTAGATAACACTAGTCTCAAAATTAAGCTTGATGACATTACTAAAAATATTTCCAATTTTAATAAAGGGAGAGAAAATTTATCCGGGATTATTGAAAATTCTCAACCTGCTTCAAATAAGAAGGGATTAGGTTATGTTAAGAATTCAAAAGCTCACAATGATAAAAGTGGTATAGGATATAATATAACTGATCGTAGAAAGAGCACTAGATATGCTTTCATGTATAGTAAAAATATTAGTGCTAGTACTAAATTTCGAGTAAATTCTAAATCCAATTTTATTAGAAATTCAAATACTGCCATGACCAATAATGTTTATAATTTCTCTTGAAGTACAAAATCATTGACGGGAAATTCGAATAAAAATTATCTAAGTATTTGAGTTCCTGTTAATTGGAAAAATAGAGAAAAATACATTGATGATTATTTTGATATGGTAATTAATAATGAAAATTATATTTTTAAAGGTTGAGCCACACCCAAATGGGTATGGTTTCCTAAAAATTAGGAAATGATAAGAACCTTGGGTATCGCATGCTTTAAATGTTAAATTTTTTTGATACCTTACATTATAAGTAGTAGTTATTTTGTTTTATATTGTTCTATGTTAACACTTATGTGGAATATAATTTATGTCATCATATAAACACTCCTTTTTGTCGATGGCAAAGGAGGAGAAAGATATTGCTCTAACACTATTTGCAGGAATAAATGATGCGAGCACAGATTAAGGGGGAGATAAGATTAATTATTTACAGGAATATATAGCATATATTCAGGGGGAAAAATCTATAGCACGATTACAGGAATATATTCAGGGGGAGAGATAAGTCAACAAAGCTTGTCGAAGATTCGTCCGTAGCAAATGGAGTTGTCATCATCAAAAAGGGGGAGAATGTTGGATCATGGGTTTTGATTGCTGAACAGACACAACAATTCACGAATCTACGACTACGATAACATCCGGACTCAACGACTCAAAGTATGGTTCATATAGTTATATATTTTAACAAGAGTCATCAAATGTGTATATAGAGTCTAGTTTAGTGCTTTGTTAAAATCTTTCCTCAAGAATCATCATTCACATTCAAATAAACTTGCATGCATATTTTAATCAAAATTAAGTTTTCAAAAAATGCATGGAGCGGGGCTCGAACCCAGGTCACTAGCTTGGAAGGCAAGTACTCTAACCAAATGAGCTACTGTAGTTTTTGTTTAAAATAGAATTCAGTCGACTGAATACAGTCAGTCAGTCGACTGAATATGTGCATTTTAACATACATGCACATCTGTACACGAATTTTTTACATGATTTTACTTTTCAGTCGACTGACCTGAACCCTACTGTCATATTTTGAAAAGACATTTCCATTCAAAAGGTTGCGATCCTTCTCTGAACGGGATGGTTGCTTCTTTTGGTCAGAACTCTTCACCAATGGCAGCAACCCTCTGTCTACTATAAATATATGTTCCCAAACACTTCATACTAACCGAAAATCATTCTAACTTTCTTATACTCTTATTGTGCTCTCATACTCGCATTCAAACAGCATACAAGCATTTTATTGCTTTGAATCTCCAAATTAACTTTCATAATCTTCGATTCTTAGCAACACCTTCCTTGCATATCTTCATATACAAATCATACATTTGAGGATTTGATTATAGGAAGTTTGTACTATCAGAGACAATACAGTGTTTTCAAGAACACACAGTGTCAGATATTCTTTTGTATCAGCGAAGTCCTATTCTACTGCTTAGGCGTGTGAAGTCCTCTTCGGCTGCTGAGACAAAATCATGTTCTGCTGCTCAGGTCTCTGTTCGGCTGATCAGGGGTTGTATAACCTGTTCCTTCGGGTTAAGTGAGGGTATTGTTGTTAGTGAAATTCCAGAAGGAGTCTGGGACTGGACGTAGAACGGCAGTTCGAACCAGTATAAAAATTCCTGGTGTGCTTACTCTTATTTACTTTACTGCTATTAACTACTTCCGCACTTAGTTTAATATATATATTCCATATCTGTCGATCCACGCAAACTTAAATTTGGTATCGGAGCCTGGTATTCTAGAGATCGTAACAACATCCTAGAATAAATGGATACAAAGAGATCTAGTCAAGGAAATAAGAAGAGGAAAAGCAATAAAGAAAAATCAAAGGAGCAAACAAACAAATGCTTCATGACAAAAGATAATGAGGTTAGTGATCTAACTTTTGATGATATGATAGAAATAAATTCAAAAATTCTAGATACTTTAAAAAGTCTCAAAAGAAAATATAAGGAAGCTCTAGAAAATCAGAAGAACGCGGAATTCGAAAGAGATATGCTTAAAGACGAGAAGAAAATTTTAGAAGAAGAACTTGAGAAAATTCAAGATTCAGACAATTCTCAACTCGCTCTATTAAGTCAAGAAATATAAGCTCAAAAAGAAAAGAATAATGCTCTAGCTTCTGAGAATCATGAGTTAAAAACAAAAATTAAAATTGTTGAGTTAGATAACACTAGTCTCAAAATTAAGCTTGATGACATTACTAAAAATATTTCCAATTTTAATAAAGAGAGAGAAAATTTATCATACACTTGAGGATTTGATTATAGGAAGTTTGTACTATCAGAGACAAACAGTGTTTTCAAGAACACACAGTGTCGGATATTCTTTTGTTTTAGCGAAGTCCTGTTCTGCTGCTCAGGCGTGTGAAGTCCTCTTCGGCTGCTGAGGCAAAATCCTGTTCTGCTGCTCAGGTCTCTGTTCGGCTGCTTAGGGGTTGTATGACCTATTCCTCCGGGTTAAGTGAGGGTATTGTTGTTAGTGAAATTCCAGAAGGAGTCTGGGACTGGACGTAGAACAGGAGTTCGAACCAGTATAAAAAAAGTTCGAACCAGTATAAAAATTCCTGGTATGCTTACTCTTATTTACTTTACTGCTATTAACTGCTTTCGCACTTAGTTTAATATATATATTCCATATCTGTCGATCCACACAAACTTTCATTTGGTATCGGAGCCTGGTATTCTAGAGATCGTAACAACGTCCTAGAATAAATGGATACAAAGAGATCTAGTCAAGGAAATAAGAAGAGGAAAAGCAATAAAGAAAAATCAAAGGAGCAAACAAATAAATGCTTCATGGCAAAAGATAATGAGGTTAGTGATCTAACTTTTGATGATATGATAGAAATAAATTCAGAACTTCTAGACACTTTAAAAAGTCTCAAAAGAAAATATAAGGAAGCTCTAGAAAACCAGAAGAAAGCGGAATTCGAAAGAGATATGCTTAAAGACGAGAAGAAAATTTTAGAAGAAGAACTTGAGAAAATTCAAGATTTAGACAATTCTCAACTCGCTCTATTAAGTCAAGAAATATAAGCTCAAAAAGAAAAGAATAATGCTCTAGCTTCTGAGAATCATGAGTTAAAAACAAAAATTAAAATTGTTGAGTTAGATAACACTAGTCTCAAAATTAAGCTTGATGACATTACTAAAAATATTTCCAATTTTAATAAAGGGAAAGAAAATTTATCCAGGATTATTGAAAATTCTCAACCTGCTTCAAATAAGAAGGGATTAGGTTATGTTAAGAACTCAAAAGCTCACAATGATAAAAGTGGTATAGGATATAATATAACTGATCGTAGAAATAGCACTAGATATGCTTTATATAGGGTGTAATTGTTTGTTTCCTTTTATTAACTTCCCTATTATAAACTTTCCTGATTTAACTATTTGGTGTGATATATAAACACCTCTTCTTGTATAACAACCGTGGGAATAAGAATATAGTTGCTTTTCGTTTCTCCTTTATGTCTCTTACAAATTATATTTGACACCAAACCATTTAACATGGTATCAGAGCAGTTCAGAAAATTATCCTAAACCCAGAAAATCAGAAAAACCCAAAATTTGTTACCTCCTCCCCTAAACCCAGATCCTGTTCAAGGACAGTCATCGAAATCAAAAATTCCAACTCCATCCATCACGATTCAGGCAACGACGTCGAGTTTTTAGTAGTGGAGCCGAGTGAAATAAATTTTTTTTTGAGTAGGCAAAATAGTTGCTGGATTGTTTCAGTTCTGTGAATCTATCCCGGTCTTTGATTCCCTGTTAAATGGGTGAAGAAAAGGTATTAACTATGGTAAACGTCGTACCGATACTATCAAAAATCACTGACCACAAGTTAAACGGAGCCAACTACCTAGATTGGAGCAAAACTGTGCGCATCTATCTCATGAGCATTGAGAAAGATAACCATCTAAACGACGACCCACCGCAACTAGACTCAACTGAGAAAGCCCACCTGAATTGGCTTCGTGTTGATGCTCGTCTCTTTCTTCAAATTCGAAATTCGATTGATAATGAGATAATTGGCTTAATCAACCACTGTGAATTCGTTAAAGAATTATTGGATTATCTGGAATTTTTGTACTCTGGAAAAGGAAATTTGTCTCGTATGTATGAAGTCTGTAAATCTTTTTACCGAGTTGAGAAGAATGACCAATCGTTGATGACCTACTTCATGAATTTCAAGAAGACATATGAAGAGTTTAATTTGCTTCTGCCCTTAAGTTCAGACGTAAAGGTTCAACAAAAACAGCGCGAGCAGATGGCGATCATGAGTTTTCTTGGTGGATTACCTTCTGAGTTTGATTCTGCTAAAACACAAATTCTGTCTGGAACTGACATGTCTTCATTACATGATGTGTTTAGTCGACTTCTCCGAGCAGAAAACGTAGCTTCTTCAGGTAACAGCTCTGTTCACAACAATGCCCTTGTCTCTAGGAATATGAACTAGAAAAATCAATACGTAGGCAAACCTGACTATCGAAATATTCTATGCAACTACTGTAAGAAAGTTGGGCATACTAAGTTGGAATGCAGAAAACTTCAGTATAAAAATATGCAGAGGCAATCTATCGGCACTGGCTCAAATCAGGTTGGAACAGGGCAGTTTGGAACAGGACAGTTTGGAACAGGGCAGTTTGGAGGAAATAGGAAAATTGCAAATTCAAATTTTGCTGGTGGTAATAACTTGGATCAGGTGAATGCTGGACAAACAAATATTGAGGCTAGTCAAACTTTGGGAACTAATGATCATACCCTTGGAACATCTGGTAATAAGACAGTGCATGATTACATCGATGAATTTGCTAAATTCCTAAAGCATCAAGGAACTTCAAAGGACTCTTCATCAGTAACTGCTCTAGCTAATTCAGGAAGTAGATGGGTCATTGATTCAGGCGCAACTGAACATATGACAGGTAACTCCTCACTTCTTTCGAACTATCATTTAAACACTTCCAATCGCTCAGTTGTTTTAGCCGATGGATCTCTTTCTCATGTCCAAGGAACTGGGGTTGTTAACCCTACTCCTACTCTCTCTTTACCCTCTGTCTTACATTTGCCATCATTGTCTTTTAATCTACTTTCTGTTAGTCAGATCACTCACAATCTAAATTGTTCTATATTATTTTTTTCGAATCATTGTATTCTTCAGTACCTAACGACGAAGCAGATTATTGGTAAGGGGCATGAGTCTGGAGGGCTGTATATTCTTGATTCGTCACCTTCCATAATTTGTTCAAGTATCACCTCTACCCTCAAGATTCATTACCAGTTAGGCCACCCATCTCTTTCTCTCCTCAAGAAGATTTGTCCTCAATATAGCTCTTTGTCTACACTAGATTGTGAAGCATGTCAGTTTGCTAAACATCATCGTCACAGTACAAGTCTTAGAATTAATAAACGTGCTAGTGCTCCTTTTGAACTTGTACATTCTGATATTTGGGGTCCGTGTTCAATTTTGTCTAAATCTGGATTCAGATATTTTGTTACATTTGTAGACGATTATTCTCGTACAACTTGGCTTTATCTTATGAAAAATCGATCTGAATTATTTTCTATATTCTCTGGCTTCTGTGCCGAAATCAAAAATCAATTTAATACTTGCATTCGTACGTACATTACGAAGTGATAATGCTAAAGAATATACATCTGCTGTATTTCACTCTTATATGACTCAGCATGGAATACTTCATGAAACATCGTGTGTTGACACTCGATCACAAAATGGTGTGGCAGAAAGAAAAAATAGACATCTTCCTGAAACTGCTCGCGCTCTTTTATTTTCAATGAATGTTTCTAAAAATTTTTGGGCCGATGCAGTTTCTATGGCCTGCTTTCTCATAAATCGTATGCCATCTTCTGTACTTAATTGGGAAATTCCATATAAAGTTTTGTTCCCGAACAAACCGTTATTCTCTGTTAGCCCTAAAATTTTTGGTAGTACTTGCTATATTAGAGATGTAAGGCCACAAATAACTAAACTTGATCCAAAATCTTTGAAATGTATTTTTGTTGGCTATCCACAACTCCAAAAAGGATATCGTTGTTTTTGTCCTAGCCTTAATAAATATATAGTCTCCATTGATGTCAATTTTTTCGAAAATACACCTTTCTTTTCAAAATCTGATTCTACCACTACCTCTACTATTCAAGACAGTGATGATTTTCTTATATATTTTACTCAAACTGTTCCTACTGACCCATTCATCCAAAACTCTGAAACATCTTCTGACCAACATACAGATATATCTAATATATCTTCTCCAATTGATCCCATTACAGAACAAAACATAATGACTTCCTCTGAGTTAGGTCTCCCAATTGCTTTAAGAAAGGGAAAACGCAAATGTACTTTCCTTATCTCATCGTTTGTCTCATATAATACCTTATCCACTTCTTCATATTTATTCATCACTTCTCTTGACTCAATTTCAATTCCTAAATCTGCCACTAAGGCCCTATCTATTCCTGGTTGGCGGAAGGCAATGATTGATGAAATGAATGCTTTGGAGTTTAATAATACATGGGATTTAGTAAAATTACCTATTGGTAAGAAAGCTATAGGATGCAAATGGGTATTCTCTGTGAAAATTAATCCAAATGGATCAGTTGCTCGTTTAAAAGCTCGATTAGTTGCAAAAGGATTTGCTCAAACGTATGGAGTAGATTATTCTGAAACATTTTCTCCTGTTGCAAAATTAACGACAATACGATTATTCATCTCACTTGCTGCCACACATGACTGGTCTTTACATCAACTTGATATTAAAAATGCTTTTCTTCATGGCGACCTTAAAGAGGAAGTATATATGGAGCAACCACCTGGCTTTGTTGCTCAGGGGGAGAATGGTTTAGTATGTCACCTTAAAAAGACTCTATATGGACTAAAACAAAGTCCTCGTGCTTGGTTTGGAAAATTTAGTCAAGCTATTGAGAATTTTGGTTTGAAGAAAAGCAAAGCAGATCACTCAGTATTCTATAAAAATTCAGAGAATGGAATTGTTTTGCTAGTTGTCTATGTGGATGATATTGTTATTACAGGAAGCAACAACGAAGGGATTGAGTCTCTTAAACAATTTATTCACACTCAGTTTCATACAACAGATTTAGGAGAACTAAAATATTTTTTAGGTATTGAGGTTTTAAGGAGTAACAAAGGTATTCTTTTATCTCAAAGAAAGTATGTGCTTGACTTACTAAAAGATACAAGAAAGCTAGGATCAAAACCATGTAGTACTCCAATGATTCCAAATATGCAACTAACAAAAGAAGGCAAATTATTTGAAAATCCAGAAATGTATAGAAGATTGGTTGGAAAATTGAATTATCTTACTATTACTCGTCCAGACATTGCATATTCTGTTAGTGTTGTAAGTCAATTCATGTCATCTCCAACAGTTCATCATTGGACTGCTTTAGAACAGATTTTATGCTATTTAAAAGGAACAGTTGGGCTTGGTATTGTATATACAAATCATGGACATAACCAGGTTGAATGCTTTTCAGATGCTGATTGGGCAGGTTCTAATATAGATAGAAGATCTACAACGGGGTTTTGTGTCTTTGTTGGAGGAAACTTAATTTCATGGAAAAGTAAGAAGCAAAATGTTGTCTCACGTTCAAGTGCAGAATCAGAGTATCGAGCTATGGCAAAATCTGTGTGTGAGATAGTTTGGATATATCAACTCTTGAATGAAATAGGACTGAAAACTATTATTCCCGCTAAATTATGGTGTGATAACAAAACTGCTATTTATATTGCATCTAATCCGGTGTTCCATGAACGAACCAAACACATAGAGATTGACTGTCATTTTGTTAGGGATAAAATACAAGATGGTTTAATATCTACAGAATATATGAAGACTGAAGAACAGATTGCAGATATCTTCACCAAAGCTTTGAATGGAGTTAGAATTAATTACTTGAGTAACAAGTTGGGCCTGATTAACATCTACGCTCCAACTTGAGGGGAGTGTTAAATATAGGGTGTAATTGTTTGTTTCCTTTTATTAACTTTCCTATTATAAACTTTCCTGATTTAACTATTTGGTGTGATATATAAACACCTCTTCTTGTATAACAACCGTGGGAATAAGAATATAGTTGCTTTTCCTTTCTCCTTTATGTCTCTTACAAATTATATTTGACACCAAACCATTTAACACATGTATAGTAAAAATATTAGTGCTAGTACTAAATTTCGAGTAAAGTCTAAATCCAATTTTATTAGAAATTCAAATACTGCCATGACCAATAATGTTTATAATTTCTCTAGAAGTACAAAATCATTGACGGGAAATATGAATAAAAATTATCTAAGTATTTAGGTTCCTGTTAATTGGAAAAATAGAGAAAAATACATTGATGATTATTTTGATATGGTAATTAATAATGAAAAATATATTTTTAAAGATTCAGCCACACCCAAATGGGTATGGTTTCCTAAAAATTAGGAAATTATAAGAACCTTGGGTATCGCATGCTTTAAATGTTAAATTTTTTTTATACCTTACATTATAAGTAGTAGTTATTTTGTTTTATATTGTTCTATGTTAACACTTATGTGGAATATAATTTATGTCATCATATAAACACTCCTTTTTGTCGATGACAAAGGAGGAGAAAGATATTGCTCTAACACTATTTGCAGAAATAAACGATGCATGCACAAATTAAGGGGGAGAAAAGATTAATTATTTACAGGAATATATAGCATAGATTCAGGGGGAAAATCTATATATAGCACGATTACAGGAATATATTCAGGGGTAGAGATAAGTCAACAAAGCTTGTCGAAGATTCGTGCGTAGCAAATGGAGTTGTCATCATCAAAAAGGGGGAGAATGTTGGATCATGGGTTTTGATTGCTGACAAGACACAACAATTCACGAATCTACGACTACGATAACATCCGGACTCAACGACTCAAAGTATGGTTTATATAGTTATATATTTTAACAAGAGTCATCAAATGTGTATATAGAGTCTAGTTTAGTGCTTTGTTAAAATCTTTCCTCAAGAATCATCATTCACATTCAAATAAACTTGCATGCATAATTTAATCAAAATCAATTTTTCAAAAAATGCATGGAGCGAGGCTCGAACCCAAGTCACTAGCTTTTACATGATTTTACTTTTCAGTCGACTGACCATTTACGACCAGTCAACTGACCTGAACCCAACTGTCATATTTTGAAAAGACATTTCCATTCTTCAAAAGGTTGCGATCCTTCTCTGAACGGGAATGGTTGCTTCTTTTGGTCAGAACTCTTCGCCAATGGCAGCAACCCTCTGTCTACTATAAATATATGTTCCCAAACACTTCATACTAACCGAAAATCATTCTAACTTTCTTATACTCTTATTGTGCTCTCATACTCGCATTCAAACAGCATACAAGCATTTTATTGCTTTGAATCTCCAAATTAACTTTCATAATCTTCGATTCTTAGCAACACCTTCCTTGCATATCTTCATACACATCATACACTTGAGGATTTGATTATAGGAAGTTTGTACTATCAGAGACAAACAGTGTTTTCAAGAACACACAGTGTCAGATATTCTTTTGTATTAGCGAAGTCCTGTTCTGCTGCTCAGGCGTGTGAAGTCCTCTTCGGCTGCTGAGGCAAAATCCTGTTCTGCTGCTCAGGTCTCTGTTCGGCTGCTCAGGGGTTGTATGACCTATTCCTCCGGATTAAGTGAGGGTATTGTTGTTAGTGAAATTCCAGAAGAAGTCTGGGACTAGACGTCGAACGGGAGTTCGAACCAGTATAAAAAAAGTTCGAACCAATATAAAAATTCTTGGTATGCTTACTCTTATTTACTTTACTGCTATTAACTACTTTCGCACTTAGTTTAATATATATATTCCATATCTGTCGATCCACACAAACTTTCATTTGGTATCGGAGCCTGGTATTCTAGAGATTGTAACAACATCCTAGAATAAATGGATACAAGGAGATCTAGTCAAGGAAATAAGAAGAGGAAAAGCAATATAGAAAAATCAGAGGAGCGAACAAACAAATGCTTCATGGAAAAAGATAATGAGGTTAGTGATCTAACTTTTGATGATATGATAGAAATAAATTCAGAACTTCTATACACTTTAAAAAGTCCCAAAAGAAAATATAAGGAAGCTCTAGAAAATCAGAAGAAAGCGGAATTCGAAAGAGATATGCTTAAAGACGAGAAGAAAATTTTAGAAGAAGAACTTGAGAAAATTCAAGATTCAGACAATTCCCAACTCACTCTATTAAGTCAAGAAATAGAAGCTCAAAAAGAAAAGAATAACGCTCTAGCTTATGAGAATCTTGAGTTAAAAACAAAATTAAAATTGTTGAGTTAGATAACACTAGTCTCAAAATTAAGCTTGATGACATTACTAAAAATATTTCCAATTTTAATAAAGGTAGAGAAAATTTATCCAGGATTATTGAAAACTCTCAACCTGCTTCAAATAAGAAGGGATTAGGTTATGTTAAGAATTCAAAAGCTCACAATGATAAAAGTGGTATAGGATATAATATAATTGATCGTAGAAATAGCACTAGATATGCTTTCATGTATAGTAAAAATATTAGTGCTAGTACTAAATTTCGAGTAAAGTCTAAATCCAATTTTAATAGAAATTCAAATACTGCTATGACCAATAATGTTTATAATTTTTATAGATGTACAAAATCATTGACGGGAAATATGAATAAAAATTATCTAAGTATTTGGGTTCCTGTTAATTGGAAAAATAGAGAAAAATAAATTGATGATTATTTTGATATGGTAATTAATAATGAAATTTATATTTTTAAAGGTTCATCCACACCCAAATGGGTATGGTTTCCTAAAAATTAGGAAATTATAAGAACCTTGGGTATCGCATGCTTTAAATGTTAATTTTTTTGATACTTTACATTATAAGTAATAGTTATTTTGTTTTATATTGTTCTATGTTAACACTTACGTGGAATATAATTTATTTCATCATATAAACACTCCTTTTTGTCGATGACAAAGGTGGAGAAAGATATTGCTCTAACACTATTTGCAGGAATAAACGATGCAAGCACAGATTAAGGAGGAGAAAAGATTAATTATTTACAGGAATATATAGCATAGATTCAGGGGGAAAAATCTATAGCACAATTAAAGGAATATATTCAGGGGGAGAGATAAGTCAACAAAGCTTGTCGAAGATTCGTCCGTAGCAAATGAAGTTGTCATCATCCAAAAGGGGGAGAATGTTGGATCATGGGTTTTGATTGCTGACAAGACACAACAATTCACAATCTACGACTACGATAACATCCGGACTCAACGACTCAAAGTATGGTTCATATAGTTATATATTTTAACAAGAGTCATCAAATGTGTATATAGAGTCTAGTTTAGTATTTTGTTAAAATCTTTCCTCAGGAATCATCATTCACATTCAAATAAATTTGCATGCATATTTTAATCAAAATCAAGTTTTCAAAAAATGCACGGAGCGGGGATCAAACCCAGGTCACTAGCTTGGAAGGCAGGTACTCTAACCAAATGAGCTACTGTAGTTTTTGTTTGACAACAGAATTCAGTCGGCTGAATACAATCAGTCAGTCGACTGAAACTGTGCATTTTAACATAGATGCACATCTGTACACGAATTTTTTACATGATTTTACTTTTCAGTCGACTGACCATTTTCGACCAGCCGACTGACCTAAACCCAACTGTCATATTTTGAAAAGACATTTCCATTCTTCAAAAGGTTGCGATCCTTCTCTGAACGAGAATGGTTGCTTCTTTTGGTCAGAATTCTTCGCCAATGGTAGCAACCCTCTGTCTACTATAAATATATGTTCCTAAACACTTCATACTAACCAAAAATCATTCTAAATTTCACTACAAGAAAACTACTCATTAACAGCAAAATAGGTCAGCGTTCTTTTTGTAGATGCTGTTGTTATCTTTTTTCCTTTTACTTTTGCTTCACCGAACGCTGTTAGATAAGTATTTTAGTCGAAAGACATTTTGGAATCCATTAATTATTTTTGGCCGCCCATTTCATAACTTGTAACGACCCGGAAATTTCGATCCCGAAAATTCCAGATAGTTAGGAAAAGAAGAAAGAGATAGAAGAAGAAACAGAAAATAAAACACAGAACCTCACATTCGCAGCGGATCAAACTATAATATCAAATAATAGCAGTTTACAAAAGAATAATATATCTGTCAATTTGCATTTATAATACATCAGAGTTACTCTCATACACAACACTGAGTAGATACAAATCAAATATATCTCAAATAAATAGAAATAATAGTCACAGCGAAAACACTCCATACGTCCTGCCATCCAGCTCATCTCCTAAGCTCCAGAACGTCCTTACCTGAAAATCTGTAATACTCGGTCTGACCCGAGCATTACATCAAAGTAACACCCGGGTCAGGCTGAAATCCAGCGTGAGTAATTCCATAATTTGAAAATACCAAGACCAAACCATAAGCAAACCCGGGTAACTCGTACTTCTTCACGAGTCCATTACTCAATATTTACAATACTTGTTTCATACTCGAATTCTAAATATTCGAAGGTCCGTAATATCCCATTCAGCCTATTGATTTCACAAATCCAATCTTTATATCATCAAGTAAATTGCCTTATCCATCAACAAATCTCTAATTGCAAATCTATTGTTCTTTAATTTTTAATTAATGAACTTAAATTTTAATTCAGCTTCTTAAGAGTAATCCATCCTTAATTATTCTATAATTTATTAATTTCCTCCCAGTTTACTAATTAATTAACTATGTTTATTAATAAAGTACTTATCACTAATAGATCATACAAAAATCCAAACAGATAAATCACAGAGTAATCACCATATAGCCATCACAATACTGATATTCAAGGTAAATCAACAAATCCCATCAACGAATTTTATAATTAGTTCAATTGACTTATATTAAATTGTTTCTTAAGAATTATCTAAATCTTGACCTATACCCCATTAACTAATGATTTTATTTATTTCGCAATATTACATTAATCATCTTCTTAATTATATTTACATCAATTTATTAATCTTAATTAATCGTCAATTTACCCTTAATTATTAATTAACTAAAACTCAATTCATTATTTATTCATCACTAATTACTTAATTACTTTCCAAAACAATCAATTAACAATAATTATCGATCTTAATTAACATAAAAAAACAATCTTCCTTGAACTTTGGAAACAAATTATTACTGACTTGAAAACTTATTGTTAATTTAAATTTAATACTTAACCTAAGTTAATTACTTAATTAAAATATTAATTAAGGTTTTTTTATTTATTTATTTATTACGTATTTACTTAGTTAAATAAAGCCTGAAACAATTCTTAACTTAAAATAGTCAACATTAATTATTTCATAGATGCTAAAATTTGTTTTACATTATAAACTTGAAATTTATTAGGCTTAACCCATTTTGAAACAACCCGTGAATGTCCAGATTTTACTCGAGTAGTTACTCGAGTATCCCACCGTTTCTCCCGAGTAATTCCTCTTCCCCATGTACTTTTCTTCTCCTCTTTTTTTTCTTTAAGTTTTTAAGTTATAAACTTCAACAACAGGAAACACGTACTCACCCAGGTCTCACTCGAAGCAACCTCTCATATTGTTCGAGCATCTTCTCGAGTCGTTCACCACAAAACCACCCTGACACCTATACGCTGCCGTGCACGTGTACAGCACTTCGCCGCCGCTCCGGCGAACTTCGGTACCTCCAACAAATCGCGGAACAACACCTCACTCGAAAACATAACTCAATTCGTCGCGAAAAGTTCCAGAACGAAAATAAGCTTCCAGTTCGAAAATTCAAACCTGACCCATTCAACCATTTTGCTTCGCCTCGCCACGTCATCCATCAGAGGAGACGCAATTCCGGCCCCACTACGTCAACCCCCTAAGCTATACTTCCCCAAAGTTTCGAGAAGCTCGGTCAATCAAGGGAGACGAACTCGTCTCATTTTCCAACCACAACAAATTCGAAGCTTAAACCCTAAACTAATCCCGTTCCATCAATTCGTGATATAGAAAAATTATTTGGAAATTTTCTCTAAATCTTTAATCAATAAGCTAGCTTCAGACAGAGTTTCAACAATCAAAATTTGTTGGATCACCGGAAATTGATTAAAACATGTTTTCTGATCAACTAAGAACTGCTCGTTGAATACTTAACAAAAAATCATCATATTCGTTTTAAAAATCCTATCTTTGAACGTTTATGCAAGTTATAAAATCAAATCATTAATTTAAAATTCTCGAATTCATCATATAATCTTTTATTTACTGTAAAACTGAGTTTCAGAGTCAAGTTCTTCATTATCAAGCTTAAAACAATTTCTGAATCATGACTTAAGTTCAAACAAACTTATTTTATTCAAAATCCTAAGTTTAAAATTATTTGTATGAAGATATATATATTTTTCTCTACTATTGTTTACTCTGTAACCAGAGGTTGGGAAGAACAGATACAAAAGGAATATACAGAAAGTGAGGGGATGGGTTTTACTCATAGACATATAAAAACAGAGGAGATTGGGTTTAGATTACTCACTTGATTGATAAAAGAACAGAGCACTATGTTGAAATCTGTTTTTGTAACAGTCTTGAATTTTGAAAACTGGAAACTGGAAAGTGTCTTCAACATTGATCTTCAAATCATCTTTCTTCTGTTTAGTTGTAGTTGTTAATTGTTTGATGTTGTTGTATACTTGTTTAGGATTTAAATGGAAGTTTCATTGCAGTTTATACTTGCTCGAATTTGAAATGGAAGGTGATAAGAGAAGTAGTTTATAGACTGAAATAGTTTACAGGGTATCACTTTTCTCTTTTATTTTATTTTCTTATAGTCAGAGATTTTTATAAAAATGGAGGCTGAAATCACATTTGTATACACTCGAATTGACATTGTTTGGCTGCTAAGAATTTGAAGCATTAAATGTTGTTGTACTTGATGTTTATCTTCACACTTATCTATTTTTTCTCTATACTTGCCTGTGACTTAGACTACAAGCCACCAGCATAATATAAGATACATGAATAATATATCTTACTTTGCTTTGATTCTCTTTGTTCTCACGTTTACCTGCATGTTTATATTCGAGCATTTGTTTCCATATCTATGCAAGTTTTGTTATGAATCCCATCTTCTTGTTTTAATTATTGTTATAACTTTTACTTATGTATTTGTTTTATTGCTTGTTATTTCAACATGTATTTATATTTATTAATATTGTAAAACTCACCTATCAAATTTTATTCACAATTATTGTCAAATCAATTTAATTTTCATCACCGATTATTAAATTGATATTGCCAAAATTTCCGGGATGTCACATTCCTCCCCCCTTAAAAGAATTTCGTCCCCGAAATTTAATCAAAGGTAATTTAATAATCCAATTAAAGATTTAAATTTAAAATACAAGCACATATCCAACATACGCTAACAACCTTCGCAACCAATCAAACAAATCTAACTATCCAGATAAAATTCTGGTTAGAATTCTCTCGAGTTTTGCCGAGTATAAATACCGGGTCATCACATTCCTCCCCTCTTTGAATCCCTTCGTCCTTGGAAAGGAACGAAGCCAGAATTTATTAAAATACTTAATATTAGATAAATATCCTTTAATCATCTTTAAAACACTTTTTAATATCTATATAATATTACTAAAATATTTTTTATAAAAATACCTTATAACTCGATGTTTCAACAAGTCCATCCTCGTTCTCACAGAAATTCGGTCATACGTTGATCAGGCGTAAGACTGAAAATCTATAAGTACTCGGCAAACTCGTTTCCAACACCCAGTGAAAATACTATGGAAAATAATTTTATTGAAAATATCGAAAACATTTTTGAAAATAGAGGAAATATCTTTAGTAAAAATGCTCTGGAAATCATCACCCCCATCCATGGTCGCAGTTAACCCGATGGTTACGTTGCCGTCCCGGCAAAATCCACAGATAACTGTAGGTCTCCGCGCCACTCGATTACGCCATGGAACCCGCTACAGATCGCAGTTATACCCGGGCTATACGTTGCTATCACAGCAAAAAACCCATATAATTGTAGGCATCAGCGCCACCGAATTTCGCTGCCAAAGAATGAAACTCCTCCACTTGACCATAGACCGCAGTCTACCGATGTTGCGTTGCCTTCCCGGCAAAATCAAGTGTAGACTGTTGGCACTCATCCTCCACACGATTTTCGCTATGGTCCCCACAGTAGATCGCAGCGACATCGAGTTACACTGTCGTCACAGCATAACCCAAATGCCCCTGTAGGCATCAGCGCCATCGACTTTCGCTACCAAATAATCCTCAGGAACTAGTTTGTTCGGACTCCTCACAGGATCAACTTTAGAACCTCCCTCTTAGAGGCTCAAGGCAGTACCACTCAGTGGCACTCCTGAGAAGTTCATTCAAGGGAGCGCCTTTTTCCCCAGAGTCACTTTCAAAACACTTTATACTATACACATATAGTATTTTCCAAATCATACACCGAGTATGAATCACATATAAGTGCCTTTTCACAAAATCGATTCCCAAAATCGATAATTTCCAAAGTGGGCTTTTCCAAATCTCAATATTGATTTTACTCAAAAATCAAAAGCCTTTCCAAATCCATGGGTTCCCAGAACCTTTCCTCAAAATTCTTTTCAAAATCATTTTCACAAATCCTTTTTTTATATATACATATATATAATAATCTTGGAAAATCTTTGATTCAATTCATACTTGTATAAATTCCCTTTTTATACTTCAAATAATTTCAAAAACTCTTTTTCTTCTGGCAAAAGATTCAACAAGGGGAGTTTTATCATATATATAACAAAGATGCATAACTTTGTTTATTCCAAATCAAATATTCAAATTTTGATTACTTTTTTTTTAAAGTCATTCACCATATTGTTTACTTTCATAAAGTAAATTTTAATCATAGAAATGTTCAATTTCATTATATTCCACAAAATATACTTTCAATTTCAAAAATCATTTCCAGTTCTTATCCACAAATTTTCAATATCAATTTTATTCAACCCCGTACGATGCACCCATATCATCCGTACGCAATATCAATCTGATCGCTCACTCGATCATACAATTTCACTTCCGAACTAGTATTGTCCACCCGACTTCCTAGTGCGGACACAGATCTGGTTTCTTGATCAGAAACCATCATTCTCCTTGCATAGTCACAACTATGATAGAGAATATCCAGAACCAATCAAAAATCCATATCCAGGTTCGCCGTCGAAAATCGAGCGAAAAATCCCAACTCGGATCGATAATACTATCTCGAAATTCTATGCTCGAATCTGGATCAAACCATTATGCGAATAGAATAATATACGCACATCCTACATATTCATCTTCATTGATTATTAACTAAATCAATTTCTCTTTCTATTCACATTTCCTTTAATTTCTATCCACATAATCACAATTGTTTCAATTCCATTGGATTATCACTTTAATCCTTATCCCAAATGGATATTCAATCACAAACAGTTCGAACTCTGTCCAATTAAATTTTGAAAATATCTTGGAAAATTTTAAAATGAATAAGTAGTTGAAAAATAATTTTTAGTTCGTAAAATAGCTGTAAAACAGTTAACTAATTGTAAAATAATTGGAGAATAGCTAAATAATTATAGAAATTTTAGATAATTGCAAAATAGTTGTAAAATAGTAATTAATTTGTGAAATAGTTGAAAAATAGTAATTAGTTTTAGAAAACAGTTGAGAAACAGTAATTAGCTTATAAACAGTTACAAAATAGTCAAATAACTCCAAAAGTAGTTATAAAATAAGTATATAAAAAAATTGGGTTTAATAAGAAAGGTTGTATACATTAAATAGCTTGGAAAAATAAGCTTATATTAAAATAGTCCAGAGTCAAAACTATTCGCTTTCCCAACAATCCAATTTAAATTTCCACTTCCATTTAAGTTGACCCAATTCCAATTTAAATAATCCTCAATTTCCATTGAAATTGATTTAACCCCACTTCAGGTTGGATCAATCCTGATTTCTTCCTCAATCTAAATCAAATTCCATTTGATTTTAAACCTGTTCAACTTTAATCATAATTTCAAATTATTCCAATCAATTTTAGACTATTATCGATTGAACCCACTTCAATTTCAAATCATTTCAATTTAATCCAATCCAAAATTCCCATTTAAAATTTTAAACTTATACACCTTCAATCTCAAATCCAATTAATTCAAATCAGATTCAATTTGAACTAATTCAATTTCAATATCAATTTTAAAACATCTCGAATTATATAAATTCGAGTTAAATTCTCAAAGGTTGGTTTAACTTTTTAAACCAAATTAACTTTTATTTTTACATCAATAACCCAAATCTTTAAACAATTTAATTTTGAGTTAAATTCTCAAAATTCCATTTTTAAATTATCTTTACTTAACCTTTCCCAAAGTTCAAATAAGCATTCAAAACAATTTTATCTTAAAATTTAACTTATTACTCAATTTTATCTTCCAATTTGAAACCAGTTCTTAAACAATTTTAACTTACAAATTCAATCATTCAAATTTCAGTTCAAAGTAACCCCTTATCCTTAATTTCAAATTAAGGTTTAATTTCCCTTTTATTCCAACCATGGATGTATTATCACACTTCATTTCTTATTCATTTAAACAAATCCAATTCTTAATTTTAAGATTTTTAACAACAATAGGATGATATCATCCAATTTATTTAAAAACATCCATTCAGTTTCAATTTCCATTTCCAAATCTCAAACCCAATTTGAGATCACAGAAACTCCCAATTCAAATTGTTCATCCAAACTTATTTAACTTCTACAAAGTTAAACTCAATTTACTTAATCCAATCAACCTCATTAAATCTTTAAACTTCACATTAATAACCTTCCCACTTATTAAGTTCAAAACTTATCACTTTGGGCATCACATCTCATTCCATATTTAAAACTCAACATTTAGAGTTTATTCAAACTATTTTTGATTAATGTATATTCCTCATATATACATATTATTTCCTATACACACTAAGTCACCCTTAAATTTTAAACCACCTTTGGTTTTAAATTCAAATCAAATTCTGGACCCAGATTTAAAACTTCACAATTTTAGATCATCTTCAATTCCAATTTATAAGTCATACTTACCCAAATGTTTTACTTCCCTAAAACATTTCATTTTACTTACACAACAATCATAGTTTATTATTAAACACAACTATGATAATGATCAAGATTATCATATGAGGAAACCAATTCATTATTATCTTATTCTGAAACTTTTCCTAAATTCCAATTTTAAATTTCAGTTTGAATCTATTTTAAATTTATCTTTATTTAATTTCATTTTGGTTGTATTTTTTTATTACCACTTAATTTAATTTCAATAATTTAACAACCAATTCCTTTAATAGAAATATTGCTTTATATATCAAATAAATTTTTATGTAAAATCATTTACCTTTAAAACCATTTAAAATCTTTATATAGGAAAATAACAAGTACGTTCTCTCATATATATATACACACTCAACTCATCCTAAGGTAATACTAACCCTATCTCTGATGAGTACACCCACCAGAGCCAAGGTTCTCGCTTAACCTTTAGCTCTGATACCAAATGTAACGACCCAGAAATTTCGATCCCGAAAATTTCAGATAGTTAGGAAAAGAAGAAAGAGATAGAAGAAGAAACAGAAAATAAAACACAGAACCTCACATTCGCAGCGGATCAAACTATAATATCAAATAATAGCAGTTTACAAAAGAATACTATATCTGTCAATTTGCATTTATAATACATCAGAGTTACTCTCATACACAACACTGAGTAGATACAAATCAAATATATCTCAAATAAACAGAAATAATAGTCACAGCGAAAACACTCCATACGTCCTGCCATCCAGCTCATCTCCTAAGCTCCAGAACGTCCTTACCTGAAAATCTGTAATACTCGGTCTGACCCGAGCATTACATCAAAGTAACACCCGGGTCAGGCTGAAATCCAGCGTGAGTAATTCCATAATTTGAAAATACCAAGACCAAACCATAAGCAAACCCGGGTAACTCGTACTTCTTCACGAGTCCATTACTCAATATTTACAATACTTGTTTCATACTCGAATTCTAAATATTCGAAGGTCCGTAATATCCCATTCAGCCTATTGATTTCACAAATCCAATCTTTATATCATCAAGTAAATTGCCTTATCCATCAACAAATCTCTAATTGCAAATCTATTGTTCTTTAATTTTTAATTAATGAACTTAAATTTTAATTCAGCTTCTTAAGAGTAATCCATCCTTAATTATTCTATAATTTATTAATTTCCTCCCAGTTTACTAATTAATTAACTATGTTTATTAATAAAGTACTTATCACTAATAGATCATACAAAAATCCAAACAGATAAATCACAGAGTAATCACCATATAGCCATCACAATACTGATATTCAAGGTAAATCAACAAATCCCATCAACGAATTTTATAATTAGTTCAATTGACTTATATTAAATTGTTTCTTAAGAATTATCTAAATCTTGACCTATACCCCATTAACTAATGATTTTATTTATTTCGCAATATTACATTAATCATCTTCTTAATTATATTTACATCAATTTATTAATCTTAATTAATCGTCAATTTACCCTTAATTATTAATTAACTAAAACTCAATTCATTATTTATTCATCACTAATTACTTAATTACTTTCCAAAACAATCAATTAACAATAATTATCGATCTTAATTAACATAAAAAAACAATCTTCCTTGAACTTTGGAAACAAATTATTACTGACTTGAAAACTTATTGTTAATTTAAATTTAATACTTAACCTAAGTTAATTACTTAATTAAAATATTAATTAAGGTTTTTTTATTTATTTATTTATTACGTATTTACTTAGTTAAATAAAGCCTGAAACAATTCTTAACTTAAAATAGTCAACATTAATTATTTCATAGATGCTAAAATTTGTTTTACATTATAAACTTGAAATTTATTAGGCTTAACCCATTTTGAAACAACCCGTGAATGTCCAGATTTTACTCGAGTAGTTACTCGAGTATCCCACCGTTTCTCCCGAGTAATTCCTCTTCCCCATGTACTTTTCTTCTCCTCTTTTTTTTCTTTAAGTTTTTAAGTTATAAACTTCAACAACAGGAAACACGTACTCACCCAGGTCTCACTCGAAGCAACCTCTCATATTGTTCGAGCATCTTCTCGAGTCGTTCACCACAAAACCACCCTGACACCTATACGCTGCCGTGCACGTGTACAGCACTTCGCCGCCGCTCCGGCGAACTTCGGTACCTCCAACAAATCGCGGAACAACACCTCACTCGAAAACATAACTCAATTCGTCGCGAAAAGTTCCAGAACGAAAATAAGCTTCCAGTTCGAAAATTCAAACCTGACCCATTCAACCATTTTGCTTCGCCTCGCCACGTCATCCATCAGAGGAGACGCAATTCCGGCCCCACTACGTCAACCCCCTAAGCTATACTTCCCCAAAGTTTCGAGAAGCTCGGTCAATCAAGGGAGACGAACTCGTCTCATTTTCCAACCACAACAAATTCGAAGCTTAAACCCTAAACTAATCCCGTTCCATCAATTCGTGATATAGAAAAATTATTTGGAAATTTTCTCTAAATCTTTAATCAATAAGCTAGCTTCAGACAGAGTTTCAACAATCAAAATTTGTTGGATCACCGGAAATTGATTAAAACATGTTTTCTGATCAACTAAGAACTGCTCGTTGAATACTTAACAAAAAATCATCATATTCGTTTTAAAAATCCTATCTTTGAACGTTTATGCAAGTTATAAAATCAAATCATTAATTTAAAATTCTCGAATTCATCATATAATCTTTTATTTACTGTAAAACTGAGTTTCAGAGTCAAGTTCTTCATTATCAAGCTTAAAACAATTTCTGAATCATGACTTAAGTTCAAACAAACTTATTTTATTCAAAATCCTAAGTTTAAAATTATTTGTATGAAGATATATATATTTTTCTCTACTATTGTTTACTCTGTAACCAGAGGTTGGGAAGAACAGATACAAAAGGAATATACAGAAAGTGAGGGGATGGGTTTTACTCATAGACATATAAAAACAGAGGAGATTGGGTTTAGATTACTCACTTGATTGATAAAAGAACAGAGCACTATGTTGAAATCTGTTTTTGTAACAGTCTTGAATTTTGAAAACTGGAAACTGGAAAGTGTCTTCAACATTGATCTTCAAATCATCTTTCTTCTGTTTAGTTGTAGTTGTTAATTGTTTGATGTTGTTGTATACTTGTTTAGGATTTAAATGGAAGTTTCATTGCAGTTTATACTTGCTCGAATTTGAAATGGAAGGTGATAAGAGAAGTAGTTTATAGACTGAAATAGTTTACAGGGTATCACTTTTCTCTTTTATTTTATTTTCTTATAGTCAGAGATTTTTATAAAAATGGAGGCTGAAATCACATTTGTATACACTCGAATTGACATTGTTTGGCTGCTAAGAATTTGAAGCATTAAATGTTGTTGTACTTGATGTTTATCTTCACACTTATCTATTTTTTCTCTATACTTGCCTGTGACTTAGACTACAAGCCACCAGCATAATATAAGATACATGAATAATATATCTTACTTTGCTTTGATTCTCTTTGTTCTCACGTTTACCTGCATGTTTATATTCGAGCATTTGTTTCCATATCTATGCAAGTTTTGTTATGAATCCCATCTTCTTGTTTTAATTATTGTTATAACTTTTACTTATGTATTTGTTTTATTGCTTGTTATTTCAACATGTATTTATATTTATTAATATTGTAAAACTCACCTATCAAATTTTATTCACAATTATTGTCAAATCAATTTAATTTTCATCACCGATTATTAAATTGATATTGCCAAAATTTCCGGGATGCCACATAACTTATGCTTCCCCAATTTTTTCATTTCCCTCTTCCACTGCCCTAACCTAAGTTCTCATCATCTTTATTCACATAGCAGCACCTTCCTCTACCTCTTTCGCCTCTACCTCGGCCTCCATCTTCACCTCTGCCGGGTCCTATTTTTGGGCAACCCCTAAAGACAACATCGATGTAAAAAAGACCCTAATTACAAATCGTGACTTGCTCGACTGCTTTATCCTAATCGCACCACGCGGTCGGTGGTGATGCCACGCTACTTCCTACTTTGCTCCTCCAAAATTCGTGCCTACGAGCTTGTCGACTCTAGCTCCTGCCTCATCCGACTGTGATTTGTGAATACCTCAGGCTGTTGGCTGAATTGATTACTGAAAGAATGAGGTATATTTTCTATATTTATGTGATTTGTTGACTGTTGACTATGCTATTTCGTTTGAGGCAACCGTTATTTTGCTTACTGCTTTTGTTGGTTTATCAAAAAATGGTACTGTCGCTGCGTTTGTTGAATTGTGTCGAGTGGTTTATGAGTTCAAATCGTCTGTCAAGTTGCTAAATTAAAAAGAAAATAACATAAATACGATTTGCACTGCTGTTCATGTTATGGTTTACAAAAAGTTATATAATGATTTTTGTGGATTTTTAGCAAGTTAGTATTTAGGCTTACTTTAAGTTAGCATAATATAAGGTTTTATTTGTCATTTGTATTTAAACAAAAGTAATAAAAAGTAGATTCGCTTTTGTTTACTGCATCAATCAAAGGGTTTAAAGAGGCGCATTAGGTGAGAAGTTATAAGAGCAAAAACAAAACTGGAGAATAATAATAATAAGACTATGGTAACATAATGGTTGTATCTATGGAATCATGTACGGTTCATATGCTAACAGAAATGATACTTTTTGTTCAATATATGGAATTGTCTCATCCATAATCATCTCTCCGTTATGCATGCATTTAGATATATACTGCCCATCCTTGTATTTTTTATTAGCATCATTCAACTTGACCATGTCAAAAAATGGTTTATAATTAATATTTGTTTTGACAAAACTTAAGTATATTTTCTTTATAAATCTAAAAATTAAATTACATTATGCATATACTTACCAAGTTAATGATAATAAAAAATGAGTAGTTATTTGTTGTTAACGTGGCTGATCATTTTCCTTCTATCATAATGTCACATGAGGAATTAACCTGTTCGAATGTATCCTTTACATTCCACATAATCTTACTTTAAAATATTTAGTAATTCTCTTGGAATATCCCTTATAATATCTCTACGATCATGGTAGGCAAAGGAATTGTATTTTGAATTTTATACTCAAGGTTTATTATCTTGAGTAATTTCTTATAAGAATAGTTAGCTGTTTCTTTACATGCTTATTATTATTGTTAGAAAAAATATGATTAGTTTAATACAATTTTAATGATATCTTCAAGTTAATTTGGTAGCCTGACATATTTAATGCTTTCATTTTACCACTCTTCTACAAATGATCGATTTTTTTTTAAATATTTCATGTAATTAACATGATTTTGAATCGATTTTTCTTCTTTCTACAGGGAAAGATATGTCGATAAATATATAATTATAAATGGACAAAAAATGAAATTATGGTACAGAAGGTAATAATACTATACGTTTTTGTCAAATTACTATTTATATAATTTTTTCCACTTGCCAGTATAAATAGTGTGCTTCGTTTCCTTTTTTATACCTATTCATTTATTTGGTTTTATTATATGACATTTTAAAATGATAGTTACTGCTAATACGTGGACTTTTGGGTTAGCAGCTTCCTCAAGTGCCACACATATAATGGTTAGTCTACCTCTCTTTTATATTTTATAATGCCTAATAAAATGAACCATGATATTTTTCTGGTGATTTGTGAATCTGTTTGCCACAGAACCAAGGTTTCAAATATCTACTTGTTCATGAACGCATGAACTAGCGTTAAGATTCCATGGCTTCTAATTAAGGCGGCTGTAGTTATATAGTATTGCCATTGAGAAGGACCTAGTAACTTGAAAGTATATATGTATTTGGTATAAATAAAGAAATTTTAAACTAACATCCAATTTATTGCTTGATATTCGTATACCGATAAGTTGGTTAGTGTTGGTTGACAACCTGATCTTGAAAGTGCAAGAAAAAGGCAGAATTAACTTGCACCAAGGATTAATAATCTGTGTATTTGATTTACAATATCCCAGTATAAATCATTAGTCAATAATTGATATATAAGATTACTAATATACATGGTTACTCATGTTGTTGCAAACTTGCAATATTATTTGTTTGATGAGGTAAAGAAAGTGAGGGAGAAGCAAGCACACATCAAAAGGTAAAAGTCAATTATAATACTATCGTGATATCATTTAAATTTTGGTAATTAATTCCATAACCATTATAATGTGTTTTTGGTCAATTCTAGGGAAAGCATGACAAAAAGCATGATAAATGCAATTTATTGGATTGGTGTGGGACATACGAAATGAGAAGTGTCTCCAAGGTTAGCAGTTACTGACTTTAGTGCTTGTTCGGTATTGCTGTTTATCATACTGAATGAAGAGAAATCTTAGAACACTTGATATCACAATTATATAAATTTTATTGATAGCTACCCAAAGCTTAATGAACAAGTTGTAAAATATTCAATGAATCCACACAATCACAAATCCTTATCTTAGTTTAACTTATCATACACTTTGAAGTAAACAAAAATCCTGATTTATTTCCTCTCCCCGTGCATTCCCCACCGTCTAACTTTAATTTAATAATGCATTTTGATTCACACTTCGAAGAAGTTCTGTAATGATATGGAGAAGGGAGCCGAACAAAATGTTATGTCTATAAATTCTAATTCTATTAAAGGGAACTGTATTTAAACTTTTGTGCTCCAAAGGTTGCAGAAGTTTCTAAATTTTATAAGTGTGCTAAGGTGGTAGAATCAGATAATCATATAAATGTTTTGAAAGGGTAGTTGAATAAATATAATGATGTTGTTAGGTAAAGAATTTTGATGCAACTGAATTTAGTGTAATAAACTTTGAAGCAAGCCATCATATCATGTCAAATTGTGCATGCAGAAGAGATGATGTCTGTAACCTTATCAATAATTCCTACTACTTCATCCTCCTTTTTCATGCTTCCCTGTCTCTGCACTTGCTTCACTGATACTCTAGTGTGTTCTCCTTCTATAGGTTGAGTGTTAATCATCGATTGGCGGTTGTTCACTACAGGGCTGTAACAGGTTCAGACCAGCTGCCTGAACCACCCTCTTCCTCTTCCTTTGGTTTTGAAAGCTCCATTTAAGATTGTAGGTGGCGGCCCTTGCTCTATATATCATTTCTTAAATGTTAACTTGATTAACATTTTACTCACTCAAATTAGTTTGGCAGGTGTGGCCAGCGGTGCATCTGCAGGAAAGACTACAGTATGTGACATGATCATTAATCAGCTTCATGACCAACATGTTGTTCTCATCAATCAAGTAATTCCTACATGTCATTTTGGTAAAATTATTAATATCACTTCTATATTTGTTACATCAGAACTTAGAAGTAACTTGTAGATTAAATGTTTAATTTTGCATCTTTTTATCAGCAACCTCCTTTTCTTTTTCTTCAGAAAGAAATTTGAAAATTTGGCATTATATAGTTCATTTTCACACACCGAGTATTTTATTTTACACATGAACTTATTGACATGATACCCTTTTTATTTTCAGTAGCATGTTTATAATTTATTTAATTCAAGCAGGAAATTTCAAGCAGTAGTCTCTAAGGATGGCAAAGTACCTTTTTTTCTTGATCGCAATCATTTACTTAGGTTTTCGATTTAAGCATTATATGAAATAGCTGCAATGTATCACTGGCAAGGATTTGATAGTTTATGCTTCCTCTACAATTTGATTATTTTAGTGAGTGTAGTTTAAAACGAGCTATAAATCTACAAAGGCTGTATAGTTTATACATCCAATATTATGCAAAATGAAGCAATATGTGCTCAATAACTACATATTCTTAGGTAGCAAGTATCGCAATCGGGAAATGAAGCAAATATATGTAGAAAACACAAAAAGAAGTAGTTCCATCCAAAGAGCAATAGAGGCTCCTTATTGGCTCCTTAATCCACATCTTAGAAATATTTTTAACCCCGCAACACATATTTTTAGATTTAATTCTTCAGTACTTATTGGCTTCATTTCACTAGCGACTTATAATTTTATTAGTATACAATTATTATTTTGGAAAAAAAGTATAGAAATCGAAACACTAGCAGTAATGTATAGTCTAATGAATTTCTTTATCCTAATCAGCTTATTATATACACACACACACACAGATATATATATATATATATAATATGGCATGTCAAGGTTAAGCCTGAACTATGATTTGGTTGTTGTAGACAAATTTTAAAGACTTTACCATAATTGAGTGAGTGCTCCTTAATTTCCAATCTGCTCACCCTTTGTGTATAATGTTACATTTATAAATATTAGGATAATATTATCTAAGTTAAGTATTTGAAAGAAAAACCAAAAAGTTTTTTATGGGTTAAAATTTCAAACGTAATCTTAAGAGTTTTGTCTAACTTAAATTAAATTCAATATTAATTACCAGCTATATTAGGTGCCTTTTTCATCTTTTCAATACTCCAAACTATTCATTTGTTAATTCAAATATATTATACCTACAATGAATTTGAAGTCTAATATTGTTTTAAAATTTATTTAGTTTCATAAGGTGCATTTGAATCTGATTGAAACTTAGCAGCATATTTTCTTAAACTTGAATTCATTTTCAACTATGAATTGAATGAGCACCTTATTTTATCATAAGCTATTTCATGTGTATTTTAGTAACGAAACAATTTTAAGTAGTTTGAATATATTAGTTCAATGGATATTTCAAGTTCAATTAGTGAAATAAGCTTATTTTTTCATAGAAGAGAGAAATGATTCTTTTACGTACTTAACATTTGTTTTCTAATTTATGTTTTAGATTTTAGTAGGATGAAACTATAGGAAGCAGTTTCTCATTGAAGTAAATATTGCTTTCATTTTAACATCTTTATCTCATTTACAGGTACTCAAATGAATTCTAAACTTCAGAACATAAGAGATGCGGAGAACTGAAAAGCTTTATAAAAGATGAAGGAAGTAAACAAAGAAGAAGCATGGTTACGATCTCCAGGCATATAAGCCTATAAATTTCACTTGAAACCCCAGGTATGTACTTTACTTAGGTTATACTTCTTACCAAAATTTTGCTCCTGAAACCAGATAGCCTACCCTTCTTACTAAATGTTCTATATGAGCGATGTTGGCACCTGTGTTCTGATTATTTTTACATGACATATTAGTGCCATAAACATAGTAAATATGGAGTCCCAAATAGAGATTAGGAATTTTCATGCATATAATTTAGGAATACATCAATTATTAGCACTATAGAAAGTGGTCAGTGCATGCAACTTGTATAAAAAGGATAGTATTGCACTTCTTCTGACATTTTTATCTTACCACAAATAAACTATTTTATTTTTTAAGCTCATGTTTGCTACAGAGTTTATAGTTCCTTCAAATTTCATATATTTTGTGACATGCACAACATGAACAATCACAGACCTTCATTTTAATTGAATATACTACATTTTTTTACCATACAGAATTTGGAAGGGTGTTACATCTCGAACTCATCCAAATATCTTAGCATAAAAGAAATAATAAAGCAAGAGGAAAAGGAGGGAACATCGAAAAAGACTGGAAGTTGCTCTAAAGCTGTAGTCTGGCTTACCAGGTATCAAAATCTTAACCCAAAATTCAAAAATGTTTCATCTCATATATTAAATATGTGGAAAAAATTCAAGTGAGTATTTTTTTATTAGATCATTATGTTTTAGCCTTGAGGTATTATGAAGATTAGAGAAGGATCCTAAAATGACACTAGAACAAGTTGTGGGAGAAGCTTACAAGAATGTACTACAACCATGGCATGGTTGGATCTAAGCAAGACATGCAAGAGTTGCTTCTTAGCATCGGTATTATATCACCAGTTACAAAAGAGTCAGCTGGTGCTCATTATCATCAACAGTTATCACGACAGGTTTATTATTCAGTACATGTTTTCTTAGATTATCACAACATATTATATCTGGCATGCTAAATGCTAACTTTTTCTCAATTTGTCTCTTGACGATAGCTTGCTGATTTTGTCAAATTGCCACTTGAGAAAGCAGGAGGAATGATAGCTTTGATAGATATCTACTGTCTTTTTAACCGTGCCAGAGGAACTGGTATAATTAGATTTATTCTTCCACTGTATAAAATAATTTACTTTCATTTTAGTTTCTAATATGTTCCTCCTCCTTGTTTTCTGCGTCACAAGAGCAGTCCTGTGATGCTTAGAAGTTTGACAGTGGGGTGATGGTTATTCAAAACAAGGCTCACAGCGATGAAGAGGTACCATTCATTATTTTATTATACTCATCTTTATTCCTAGTAAAATAGAACATTCTGTCTTGAATGTTTGAGAAGCTTTTAATTTATTTATTGAATCACCTACTCAGCGAACTATTTTTGGATCTCTTACAGCACTGTATACTATTTAAATGTATCTGGTGCTTTTGTTATTTGTAACATCTTATTTGTAACATCGAGGATGAATGGATTTTATCAGCACCATTCATAATAAAAAATTGTTATAAAATATATTTTGAATTGTGCACGAATTTATCGACCATCATCAGTGTTGTCTGTATGTAGGAAGCTTCACTAAATTATATATGTGTCTGCTTAATTTGAGATCGGCTGTTATATTTTGCCAATTTCAGTGTGTTTGTGAGTTAAGGATGGGCCAATTTCAGTGTGTTTGTGAGTTAAGGATGGTCCGTTAGCAACCAATCCTCTACTGAATGCATCTATTTTAGATGTGTACAAACTATACATGCATGTGAGCATACGTGCATGCACACATGTGCATGTATATATTTTTTTACCTTTCACTGTAAAACTTTAAACATATGTAATATAACGTTATTTCCATAATTGGTATCCATGAAATGACTTTTCTTGCTGTATCACCTTTGAATTTCCGTATGATAACATCAACGTTTTATATTTTATTCACTGGAAGCTAATATTGAACACAGGTCTTTGCAAAAATATCATCTCTTGTGGATAAACCTGAAGCTCTTAGGTCAGGAATAAGTCCAAGTGATGCTGCATTGATGCTTGGAATTGCACCAGCTTTAGCCAAGGAACAGTTATTGGCTGCTGAAACCAAAGGTGCTAATGATAGTGTAGTCAATTTGTACAATATTTATCATCCTTCTGCTTGTTCTATGTACTAATGGCGAATGTTAGAATGGGCTCAACTTCCATGTAAGTTTCACAACATCATGTTTATATGCATTCTTGTTCGCAGTTGAAAAATTAACAACTATTTTGCAATATCCGAACACACAATAGTGCAGTCTAGTTAATAATTGAAGCATTTTTATGTACATGTTATGTCCGTATTGAATTTTGTGTTAAACCTTTGGTCATAAGGTAATATTTGGATTATTGTGTTTTTGTTTTGGTCATAAGGTAATTTTTCAACTGCGACTGTTGTCCCAAATGAGAGCGTGTGTGATTACTGAATTGTCATAAGGATAAGGAGGGTGTTCGGATGGAGGTTTTGTTGCTTGAACTTGGTAGTGGTCGAGGAAGGCAGTGACTGGTTGTAGATGCTGCAGAAGGAAGGTGAAGATTGTTCGTAGGTAGTGGGTGGACATCAGTGAAAGGGGGTTGAAGATGAATGTGCAGGTTGAACTGGACAGTTTGGTGTATGTGATGGAAGTGGAGGAGTAGGGGACTGGTAGTGTTGGAATGGATTGAAGTTGTGATGCTTTAAGTGGTTGAATGAGGTGTTGGACTGTAGTGGCAGTTTAGGTGAATGGGATAAATTTCCGATGTACAGGAAGTGGATGTAAGTGCAGTAAGAAGGTAAGGTTGTAGGTTGGTGTTCGCAGCTAGTCTGGTGATGTAGCTATGAAGGAGTTAATTGTTTAGCAAGAGATGGAGGGTGGCTGTACATTCAAGGGTTGAGTGTTGTGAACTTTGTAGGTGGTCTGGTTGATTTGCTGATGAACTTTGTGAAATTTGAGTGTTGAGGGTGGCTTTCCCATGTAATTGGTCTACTGTGTTATTTTTGTTTATGGATATTATTGAAACTTGATTTATAGATGTTTTTTGTATATTAATATTGTTTTAGCTAGTTTATTTAACAGATTATTATTCATTAGAACATGTTATATATACTGGTTGCTTGATTATACTCAAAATGTAGTTCTGGAATATGCAAATATAGTGGAATGTTAATGCTGTAAAAATCATATAAATAGAAGACATCATCTATTTTAATGCTGTCAATGAAGAAACAACAACGTTTAATTCGTGTTGTAATTATCATTAAATAGTGAGTAACAGCGTTTATTAAACGCTGTTGTAAACTGTAGTAAAACATCATCCCAACTGTAAAAACATAACACAACACGCATTAAACGCTGTAATAAAAATATTAACAGCCTAAATAAAACGCTGTCAAAAGAATAATTTCCACAGCGTTTAAAATTAAGCTGTTGTAAGTTCTTTTTATACGATAGCTTGTCGTTATACAACGTTTGTTCTAACGCTGTTGTGTCATATAACAGCGTTTAATAAACGCTGTGGTATCAAATTTTTTACAGCGTTTTCTATTTTGCTGTTAAAACTTTTGCATCTACGACAGCATGTCGTTATACAGCGTTTATAATAACGCTGTCGTATCATATAACATCGTTTTTGAAACGCTGTCAAAAGCTGTTTCTGGTGTAGTGAAGAAAGCAACCCCCAAGGGTGATGAACCAAGGTTCGAAGCGAAGCATGGAGGATACGTAATTCAAAGCGTATCACGTTTGGTCACATAATACACTTTGGGGGGCAAGTGTTTCCTGGAGATTTGGCCAGGCAACTTAGTACTCGGCATACCCATCGTTCGGCAACTAGATCGTTCCGCATCTCTTTGCAACCGTCATTTAGGAACGCTCGACATCCAGGAGCGCTCGGCCAAAGGCATCGTTCAGCCAAAGACTTCGTTCGGCCAAAGGCATCGTTCGGCCAGAGACCTCGTTCAGTCAAGATATTGTGTTCGGTCAAGATATCGTTCAGCCAGAGACATCGCTCGGCCAAAGGCATCGTTCGACCAAAGACTTCGTTCGGCCAAAGGCATCGTTCGGCCAAAGACTTCGTTCGGCCAAAGGCATCGTTCGGCCAGAGACCTCGTTTGGTCAAGATATCGTGTTCGGTCAAGATATCGTTCGGCCAGAGACATCGCTCAGCCAAGGTATCGTTCGGCCCATCAAGGACGTTCGACAGTCAAAGATGGCTCGGCATTCTCCCCAGCATGACCGGCTTCGATTGTTACTCGGCCTACTCTTCCCACACAACAAACGCATCGTTCGACATGAAGAGGATGGTTCGGCATTCGACCGTTCGGCCTGTTCGGTTCGGCATACAATGACCACTCCATTTGGGCCAAGGTATTCGGCTGCCAGGCCCGCCAGGGAAGTCCTACCCATCTTTGTCTATAAATAGAGAGGCAGGGGCACAGTGAAATGGATCTTTTTTCGGGAACACTGGGGAGACTCTGCCGCTTTTAAGACTCATCCTCTTTACTTAGCAATTGTATTCAAGTAGTTGGCAAACGAATTGTATCTGTAATCAATTATCAAGTGAAGCAATAAAGATTAACCTCAAAGTGGACGTAGGCAGTTACGCCGAACCACTATAAATCTGGTGTTCTCGTCTTTACATTCAATTTAGCATATTGATCTTTGTTTAGATTTACTTTCATCATTTATCTCTCTACACAATCTTTCTCAACGAGGTTAGTGACCAATTTTGGTGCTAACAATGACATATGCACATCTTATGTTCTAATATCATTGATATACTTGACGTTGAAATTGGAAGTTGTTGGGTTGGATATCTTTGTAATTTAATTGGAATTTTTCTTTTATGCAAAACTACTATCAATTTAAAACCATTTTTCAAAACTATTTTTCTTTTATTCTTCTTAAACAAACTGTTTTATTCTATTTTACATACAAACTATTTTACAAACTATTTTATAAACAAAACTATTCTAAATTCAAAACCTTTTATAAAGCAAAGATGTTCAATCCCATATGCTCTTCATACTGCGTAATTGATTTTGGAAAATTTTGATTTTGATATAAGATGGACCTTATGTAAATATAAGATGATTTTGAAAACCATTGATTTTAGAAATGAATTGTAGACTTAAATTATATTGATTTAGAAACTTGGACTATTCTCCAAACCTATTATTTTGGAAACTTTGAAACTGAAGATATTTAAATTAAGAAGAAATAATTTGGTGTAATTGTATATGATTTTGAAACTGAACTGATATTGAAACGAATTGAATTGAGAACCTTATTTTAAATACTTGATTTGGGAGTTATCGAACTTATATAAAATTGGTTTGTATATGTATGAAATTGATTCGAAAACTATTGATTTGGAAAGGTACTCAATTTGAAAGGTGAAATCTTATATAATCGAAGTCTATATAAGTGTAATTTGATATACTATTGATTTTGGAAGGTATTTGGTTTGAAAATGAAATCTTATATATTATAGACTTTATATAAGTATGATATTTGAAAGTGATTTGAAAAGGTACTATATGATACATATTTTCAAAGTAAAGATATGGAAAGTGCCTTCTGCTTGATATCCGCTTTGTGGCCACATTGTGGATTCATTCTATCGATATAATTTCTCTGATTTGGGTTTTCTGGATATGATACTCAAGTGTCCATTGAATTCCATGGCGATCTCCATGGTCTTACGAGCGCGACTGCATAGCGTAATTTGCACGGGCTGCGAGAGCCTAGGGTACGGATGTTTCCTGGGGGATCCAGGTGTAACCATTGTGTATCTACGATCTATTAGGTCTCTTGGTAGCGTAATCCGCAGGGGCTGTGAGAGCCTAGGGTACGGATGTTTCCTGGGGGATCCAAGCGTAACCATTGTGTATCTGCAGTACTACCAGTCTTCATGGCGTAATCGCAGGGCTTGGGGGGGGCTACGGGTACGGATGTTTCCTGGGGGATCCAGGCGTAACCATTGTGTATCCGCGATCCATGATTGACATGTTTTGGTTTTTTTATTTGGATTGTACTTTCCATATCTGTTTTTTTTAAGTTTTCCAGTATTTTACTGGGTGTTGAAACAAGTCTACTAAGTACTTGGAGAATTCTAGCTTTGTGCCTGATCAACGCATGGCCAGAGTCTACAGGAACGAGGATAAACTTGTTAAGACATTGAGTTATAAAAGTATTTTGATAAAGTATTATATAAAGGATATTTTGATCGGTTATTTTCCTTTCTAAAAGATTTTAAAGTGTTTTAAATATTGTTTACCTCTTTAACTAATAATTTGAATTAAATGACTTTTATGGATATAATAAAATGGATTTAACCAAATTATTAAATATTAAAGAATTCTAATTGAAATTTATATGGTTTTAAATTTACGGTTCATCCTTGTCCTTCGATCCATTTTTCCTGCTAGCTATCCCTATTTCTACATTTTCCTACTAGCTATCCCTATTTCTCCATTTTTCCTACTAGCTATTTCTATTCTCCTACCTTCTTCCTTTTCGGGGACGAAAAGCTTTGAGTGGGGGAGAGTGTAAAAACCCATAATTTTAGTAAATATTTTTAAATAAATTTTTATTTTGAAACTTTGATTTTTAAATAATTTTAAATTGAAGTTTGGAATTTTTCCTATGTATTTTGGATTTTTGTTTCATTTTTTATTTTTCCAAATACAATTAAATATTGATTTTTTGGAAATATTATATTTTGTCAAACCTTTATTGTTTATTGAAAATTTTGAAAGTTGAATTTTTAAATTTTAATCTTTTCTTTGAAACAGTAATTGGTTCTGATATCTGCTCTGTTTTTCGCTTCGTCGAATTCCGTTTTAAACTTTTTAGAATTTGATGAATTTAGCATTTTACACACAGAATTTTATCTGCATTTTTATTTTTCATTTTCTATTTTATTTGCCATCTTTTATTTTGTTTTGGGTTTTGAATTAAATTGTGTGAATTTTGTTGTGTTTGGAATTTTTTTATATTAGTTGTATTTAGTTTACAATTTTTAATTCTAGTTTCAATAAATTAAACTATTTTCTTTGTTTATTTTCTTATTTTCCTAAGACAAATTATTTATTTTCATTTCCACTTATTTTTTTATTTTTATTATTTACTTGATTTTTATTTGTTTATATTGAATTAAAAAGAAAGTGGAAATTCAAAGAGACAAAAGGCTTTAACTTGTGACTTTTCAATGCCTAGTCCTTTCGCATGCTTTGGCCGTTCAAAGCATCTATTGTAGCCGTGAGTTTTATTTGTTTTTCACTTGAAAAACTTCCCATCTCACTTCATTCTCTCGGCTATTTTCATTTCTGAAAAAAATGTAAGTTAATGGCTTCTTTTTTTCTACTTTCTCTCTTCTTTTTCTTGTATTTTTGCTTGATCTCTTTAGCTTTGCTCGGCCACCACCTATATTATTCTCCACCGACCACCACATCACCATCCCCTCCTCATCCACGGCCAACAACCCTCCTACCCCTCTGTCCAGTCAGGGTCGTGACCACCTAGATGAAGCCATCACCACAAATTTTGCAAAAATACAAACATATGCATAGCCAAGCCCTAGTTTTCCCATCCCCTTCATTTTTGACCACGGCCACACCCTTAGCCACCACCACCAGCAAGTACACCACCTCTGACCATCACTTCAGCCATCACCAGACCTGTACCTGACCAAGGCTGAGCTCACTTGACCTTTGGCTGAGCCTATGGTGCACCAAAACTCCACTTTTGGCCTTGACCCTTTAACTTCTCTACTTGTAACTCCTACCCCTTCACATTCTTGCCTAACCATGCCATATTGAGTCCAAACCGAGCCTTACCATCAAAGAAAACATGTTGTGGCCGAGCCATAAGCAAGTATGGCCGAGCAAATGTTGAGTTATGGTCAAACAAAATTGATTAAAAGCTTGGTTATGTCTTTTGTTTATTTTGATCCCATTTTTGTTTCAATATAATTTTGGTGTTGTATTTATATTTATATTTTTCTTTGTTTTGGTTGCTGAATACAAGATTAATATCTTGGCTATCTCTCCACTCAAATCAAAAGTAGTGCTATCATGCTTTCTAGATTTTTGTTTGTGTGTTTGATTTGCTAACTCCAGCGTAAAAAGGTGAGTTATTCACGCTTGACATTCATACTTATAGAATTATGAATTGATAACAAGTGAATGTGTAGAAACTATTATGCCATGTTATACCTGCCCGTGTTATGTATTATATGATGTTAAACCCTGTTATAAACCTGTCACATCATCTGCTATGTTATATTCTGTTATATTGTTTATTTTATTCTGATTCTCACACTGTAAGTTCCCTGTAGAATAGAATCACTATGGGTTGAAATGATACATACCCGAATAGACTTTAGAATAGGGAAAAATCATTATGGGCTGAAATGATAGGCCTGAGCGATTTTTTTTTATCAACTTGGGATTTCGGGTTTGAAATGATAGAACCCGGATTTTTCTTTATAAATTACGGATTGAAATGATATATTATCCGTATCACTTGACCTAGGTTAGAAAATAGTATACAGACCCGTGGTTATTATATATATTTTTTTCTGGAAAATTTTAAGTATTTTAAAATGTAAAATCTAATATTTTGATTTAAATTTGGATTTAGATGATTTAATAAAGTGATAATGATTTTTCTATGTATTAAAAATGTTAAGTAAATGAATGGAAATTTTTTGATTTGAAACATAACTAAATTTGGAGATTTGTAATTTGATTTTTATTGGAAGTTTAAGTTAATCAAATAAAAATGGAAATTAAGTTTTATTTATGAAATGGAAGTTTAAATTTAAGTGTTTAAGTAAATGGTTAAAAATGCAAAGAATGGAAAAATGGTACACTTGAATTTAATAAGTGAAATTATTAAAAAATTTGATTTTATTGTAAAATTCTTCTTTATAAAATCATGAGTTAAAGGGTATTTAAATGAACCTTTTTGAAGTGGAAAAATATGATTTTTATAAGTTAAAATAGTTAAAATTGAAGTTTATCTGTTTCTGTAATTTTATTATAAATTTGGAAATCGAATTAGTAGCACTTCAGAAATGCTATCATTTCTGAAATTAACTTAAAATCTGAAGTAAAAGATACTGCAGCACTTTGTAAGTGCTGTGGTTGATGCAAATGAACTAAAGGCTAATTAACTAAAGGCTACTGCAACACTTGGTAAGTGCTGTGGTTGCAGAAAGAAAATCTAACTGAAACTAATAAAAGGGCTACAGTAGCACTTGATAAGTGCTGCAGTTGACTGAAATAAGATTTTTAGTTGTAACTGAACTACTACAGCAGTGTTGTACATGCTGTCTTTGCCGAATTGAATTGTTTTCAAATGTAACTTACCGCAGTATTTCTAAGTGCCGTGGAAGCTGAAATTTAAATGTTTAAAGTATTTAAATGAGCTCAGAAAAGGTTAAATTTTTGGGAATTGAATATTTGATCTGAAGGTATAATGACTTCACTTTTAATGGTTTAAATGAATGATTTTAATTCGAAATTATAAACCATTTTTGAATTTATAACCATGGGTGCACTTCTTTAGGTGCCATTTGATTTACTTGTGATTGTTTTGATACACACCTTTGATTTGAGAGTGTGGCTAGAGGTGAGCGATTACTGCAGCTCTGCGCTACCTTAGTCACATTAACACTGTTATTTGCATTGTTTACTCTAATATGAACATTCCTATGATAGCGTTTATTCCTGCTTAATTGATGGTTTAACGGATCCTTAAAGGATGGGCGATTCCAAGCATCCTTTAAGTTATTGTGCATTGCTATTACAGTTTACTTGAGTTGGTTTACATTGTATAAGTATGTATGTCCTAACTCGAGTGTTTGTGTTTTACTTTACGCTCGGGTCAGCTTGAGTAACACAGCTTTGGATTCATCTTCTGGAGCTAGAGATTTGTTGGAGCTTATTTATCTATCGGTCATCTGTTTCTATTCTAGTTATTTCCCATTCATTATTGTCTCTGTATTTTTTATTTATGTATCCTGACTTCTATTGTATCCATTCTAAACTATGATATTTTGTATATGTTTTGAGAGTACGTATATAGTAGCTTCATGAACTACTATGGTATTTTATTTCCGCTGCGAGTTATTCTGATATTCTGTGTCTATGATTCCATGTTTGATTTTATTTGCTCCAAATTTTCTTGACAATCCACTGTTTTGAAGTATTCAAGTCCGACATGTGTGTCTGCTTATGATTATTGTCGATTTGAATGGTCCAAAATAGTGGGATGTTAAACACCTCAACCCCACTGACCTCGCTTTCTCTCCACCAAACCCGAACCTCCCACTATCAGATCCGCCACTCGAGATCGTCCCTCTTCCCCTCGCTCATCCTCTCTTCGGCCTGCAGCCTCACGTCCTGTCCACTCGACCCGTTCATACCATTCGCCCAGCCTCCACCATGAACACCACCACCCCTTCATTGTCGAAAGCCACTTCAGCCCATCCTTGCCTCTAACTACGCGCCACCACCTTGCTCGAACAACCCGACCACCTGACACCCTCTGCACCCGAGCCCACCATCCACCTACCCATGCCGAACTTTGCCTCTTCCTTTGACATAGCAGCCATAGCAAGGTTTGCCAAGCTCTATCACCAAAGTTTGCCTGCTTATATTTTGCCAGCTTCTCTTTCTTTCTTTACATTTTTGCTTTTATAAATTGTATTATATAATTTAAGATTTCATATCTAAGAATAATATATAAGTCATATATATGCAGTTTGTACATATATATAAGTTTATATAAGCTACATATGGTATGTTGGTATAATGGTAAGTTTATATTAGTTATACACAATCTGTTTCATATATATATATTCAATATAAATTTGATGTGTTTGCATATATATGGTTATGTTAGTACTTTTAAAATATATACATATGGTATGTTAGTATTTTTTAAATGTATATATGATATGTTATGTTTTTTTTTACAATGAATAATATATAATATAATATATATAAGTATCTTGCATTTTAAATAAGTGTATATATAAGTATTGATTTAAAATATAATATGTATATGATGTTATATATATACGTTTGCGTTTACTTTAATATATATATAGTCGTTTGGAAAAAATGGAAACATTGCAGTTTTCTTTACTTCTCTTTTGAAAATTTAGTATATATATGTATAAAAGCCTATTACAGCCAGTAGCATACGTGTGTTGCTCTCTGAAGCATATGGGTATATGTTTGCCTATATAACCTATATATACTCATTTTAATTTGCACTTGATATTTTAAATAAAAATGATTATATAGATATATATATTTCATACATACAAATTTAAGTTGATATTTAATGTTTGTTTGAAGGGTATCTACGTTAATATTTGGAAATCTTTGAATATATATATATATATGAGTTATAAATTGAATATCGAGAAAGTATATGTTTTGATTTTTTATTTTAAATGTAATATATAGATATGTCATTTTAAATATGTATTTTTAAATTGAATATTGAAAATTTATAAATTAATATGATTTGCATTCGTTTCAGTTATCAAGCTGATTCTGACTTGTTTCATCGATTCCTTATTATCAGCCCTGTTCATCAAATTCGTGTTCATTGTACGTTACTTTGGAATTCATTGCTCGGATTCGCAGGTCAGTTCATTATCAAATTTCTCTAGCCTAGAAAGGTGAGCAACCACTCACGATTAGCATTCTTATAGTTAGTAAATTTGATTTCACTTGAAACGACAATTGAAATATGCTATTAAATTTGAATTGCTAGTTATTTAATTGTTAAATATGTTATGCCATTATCTGAAATTGTTCACCTGTGATATGACACCATATCTTGTTGTATATATTACATTTAATTTGTTACTGATTATATATGCCTGTGTTGATATGTTATATTATAATTGTTCTCACTCTGCAAGTTCCCTGTTAGTTTAGAAATTCCCTATGGGTTGAAATGATACATACTCGAATGATCTTGTAGATTAGGGGAAATTCATTATGGGATGAAATGATAAACCCAAGCGATTTTCATTGTTTTGAAATTTCAGGATTGCGGGATGAAATGATATATACCCGTAAATATTTAAATTGCGGATTGAAATAATAAATATCCGTATCACTTGACCATAGGATAGAAAATTTTATACGTACACCGTTGGTCTATATTTTGAAATGATTTCCAAAGTTTGAAAGGAAGTATATGGGTTTTAATAATATTATTTTATATAATATATAAATGCTATTTTATATCTGTATAAAAAATTAGATTTTAAAATAATATGTTTTGGAAATTTTAATTTATATGTTAGTTTTGGAAAATATAAATTTTAAGATTTTCTTATAATTTTATTATTTTAAAAGTATATAAAATAAGATTTAATACAAATACATTTAATAATAAGATTTAATTTAATTAGATTTAATTTAAGTAGTATATGATATGTTTTGGTATTTATTTAAAATTATATTTTAAAAAAATAGATTTTATAACTTTAATAATAAAGGTTGGGAAGATAAATTAATGTTGGCTTGGAATTTAAATTGGTTAAAAATTGAATTTATTTGAACTTATCGATTTTGAGATTTTGAAAATTATGATTTATAACTTGATTCGATAAAAAGGTGATTAAATGAATATTCTCAACTTTAAATAAAATTGAGACTGAATATTTAATATTGATTTAAATTTATAAATTGAGATTTTATTTGATTGTTATTGAAATGATTAAGTGAATATTTTCAATTTGAATAAATTTAAAGTTAACTATTGAAATCTAAATGAAACTTATATTGAAATTATTTGAATATTTAAACTTTGAATCTTATTGGAATTGAAGAGATAGTTCAAACTCGGATTTGAAATCGAGATAATTGAAATGGTTTATTGAGAATTTGAATTGAACCTTTGACCTTTAAATTAAAATGTTTAAACTGGAATTGGTTTAAAATTGAATTTTGGAATTTAAGATGATTTGAATCAATTAGTGAAATTGGAGGAAACTAAGTTTATTATATAAAGTATTTTAATATATATAAACTATTTTAATATATAAAGTATTTTAATATATATAAACTATTTTAATTTATAACTATTTTAATATATATACTAATTTAAATATCTAAACTGTTTAAGTCAAAAGTGTTATGATTTCAAAGGTTCTATGATTTCCAAAGTGTCACGATTTCAAAAGTGTTATGATTTCCAAAGTGTTATGATTTCAAAAGTGTTATGATTCGAAAGGGTTATAATTTTGAAAGTGTTACGATTCTGGAAATGAATATTATTTAAAGTGAACAATGATATCAAATTGATATGGTTTTTCAAATGAATATGATATTTTGATATGAAATATGAACTATTTGAAAAGAAATGACCATGGTTTGAAATAAGCGTTTGGTTGTTAAAGAGACCGGGATCGGATATTGTCATACTCTCTGCCAATACCGAAAACAACTTTAACAACTGTGTACGTGGTGGAGATTCCAGAATGAAGTAGGATGGTTTGATGATGATTCTATATGGTATTTACGTAGCCCTGACTCCCGTGAGTCAGCTTGATGTGGCTAAAACAGGAGCCATGCCGGGCTAAGTGAGGTCATTCCTCCGATCGGATAAATTTCTTCGATACCATTCTATTGCTTTTGTGATTGATTGGGTGCACCCTTTGAATTGGTAGTGTGTCACGAGGTGGGCGATAGTAGCTGATATGCGTTACCACCAGTCCAGATCCGCAAACGGTATATCTACCCTGGCATTGCCTCGAGTGCCTTGTCACATGCCTTATCGCGCCTTCTACGAGTTTGGTTTGTACCATACCTATGGAGTGCCCTCTGATAGCCCTCTAGTTTACGGAGGAATTACGGTACAGTATAGACTATGGGAATATATAAAAATGTGTTAAAGGGGATATGGGTAATGCCTTAACGCTATTTTAATACTTTACTTTACTATAGGCATATTATAATAGCGTATATTACTACATAGTAGATAGTTCCACGGATCCTTAAAGGATGGGTATCCCAAACATCCTTTAAGTTACTTGTATTTCAGTTGACATTTCACTTGAGTTGAATTTACTGATATAAGAATGTTAATCCTGACTCGAGTGTTTTGTGTTTGCTTTATGCTCGGGTCAGACTGAGTGTCACAGCATTTGAGACTCAACTTTGGAGATTGGAGCTTTGCTTGAAAATCTGTCTTATCTATTCAGCTTTTCCAGTTGTTTTGTTTAGACTTGTCATCTGTTTGTATTCAAGACTATATTTTATTTGAGATATTCTGTTGTATTTTATTTCAAACTCTGATGTTTATATGGTAGCTTCATGAACTACTATTTACCTATTCCGCTGCTTATTTTTGTAATACTCCATGTCTGTGATTCTGTGATTTATTTATTTTCTGTATATGCTGAGTTTGGCAAATATAAATTAACAATCTGATATTTTGAGCAATTCAAGTCCGACATGTGTCGATGCGAATGGTTCGAAATACCGGGTCGTTACATCACTGGTATTTAAACTCTCGAATTCCTTTAATTTATAAGACATATTTTTAATAAATCATATTTATAAGATATCTCTCTTTAATGGAAATCATTCTCAAATATTTATTTCTAAAATATTCTAGCTTCTTTATATATCATTTTTCAAGCTTTTATTTCAGAAATATTTAAGTTTCTTTTGATAAACTTCTTTTATAAAACCACAATTTAATATAACCAACTTATATCTTTAATTATCCCCAAAATATACATTTAAGAAATATTCTAATTTCCTTTTAATAAAACAACATTTATTAAAACTCAATTTTATCAAATCAATCCTTTATATAAAATCGTTTCTAAATATTCATCTCAAAATATTCAAATTTTCTTTTTAAATAAACAACCCTTTTAGAAATTAAATTTTTAACCCAACATTATCAACTAATGCCTAATATTCAAATTGTGAAACTTAATTCACAAGGTATTCGTTTCAATGTTCCCAAATTTCCTATCTACGCAAACCAAGTTTCAAAAAGGAAGATTCCGGATAGATTAATGAATAATAGTCAATGTTGAGAAATGGGCGAGCATGACCGATCAAATCCTAGATGATAATGATGGAATATTATCATTCCTAACAACCAAGCACAAAAAAGAATAATTGTATTAAATTTTCTTTGAAAAATTTATTCTTTTATATATATAAAATATATTTCCGGGTAAAGTTATTTCATTTACCCATTTTATAACAATACTGTGTCAATTGGTCTTGTTCGAGTGTTTAGGAAATTCCTATCGATAACGTTGACCAAACGCATCGATCAGAATTCTTAAGCCACTCAACATATCAAACAATACAATTTAAAACATTTTTATATCACTAACAAATACACGCTCCTATAGACACACACACACACGCACACACACTCTCAAACTCATCCTAGGGTCCCACTTACCTTATCTCAAATGAGTCAACCCAACCAAGCCTAGGTGTTCGCTCAACCTAAGCTCTGAAACCAACTGTAACGATCCACTTTTCCATACATTCTTAATAAATTCCTTTATAAACATTCTAAATAAATTCCAAATCCTGTTTATAAAACTTCTCCTTCTCAGATTCTTTGAAACTCATTTATAAATTCCTTTATAATTATCCAAAGCAATTTATAAAACTCTTCCCATATTTAATCCAACTCATTAATAGACTTTTTAAGTCAATACGTCATCTTGATAAACCATAAGTTATTTAAAATAGCTTTAAATAACAAATTACCATTTAAACATCCCTATATTTCATTTTAATAAAATCTTATTTAATAATATATTAGATTAATTTCAAACACTATTAGTGTATTGATAAGTTAACTTCAAAACAATATTAATATAATAATTAACTAATTTTAAACATTATTAAAACAATAATAAATTAACTTTAAACTAATATTAATATAAAATTAATTATCCTTTAAATACAATTAAATAACCTAAATCAATATATTTATTTAACTTTAATTAAAAATTAAATTATATATAATCATTTAAATAATTAATTAAGGTACAATTAAAACATTTCTAAACTATAACTAAATAACTTTTAAATTGTAAATAACATTCTTAAATAACATATAGAAATAACTTTTAAGAATCATATTTGTAAAATAATTAACTTAAATCATTATTTAAAACAATTACTAATTATCTTTAAAACATTATTAATGAATAATTATCCCATTTTAAAATCTTATTACTAATAAAAATTCTTAAAAAAAATTTCAAATCAAAATTTAACTTTTAAAACTTTGAAGGAGGTTTAACGATCACCCTGGTACTTATATAAGCTACCATATCATTCAGTCTAACTTTTCAAGTTAATAACTGATATTCACATAATCAACGGCTAAATAAATAATTTAACATTTAACCGTCATTGGTTAACATATTACTTATCCAGAGTGGCATATCAATTTACGACATATAACCAAATGTCCAAATCTATAGAATAACATAACGGGGATTTATTCTGCTAATTAAATGTCAAATTTATTTAATTAGCAGAACGGGGTTTTATTCCGCTAAACCAATGTCCAATTACCATGTTCGATCCAGTTTAACTCAACAATAATTTATTTGGCCAAATAAACATCAATATTTAAGGTATATAAATTTTAAATAACGTTATTATATAAATAACGTAATTTAAATCACGTCTGTTTTCATATGTCATAAATTTATATTTGTCCAAAGTTATCAACAAGTTATACAATAACATTTTAGTCATTAATACGAGTACAATGCAAAAAGAATCAGGTTGATCGGGTTTAAAACGGTCGAAATATTCCATTTCAAAGTTAACTAGCTTTTTATACATTTAAACAAATTAAAGGAAGTTTATTTCTCACCTTCAACAAATTAGGCCAAGCCCAAAGCAACAAACCCGCACCCACAACGAAGCTAAAGTTCTTCTTTCTCAACGCCATAGTCTTCCCCAATCTTCCATCTCGTTACCCAGCCTCCACCGTGCACGCATGCATGTGCACAGCCATTCCTCTTCGTCGTTCGACCAACTCCAGCCATCCACGCATTTGCCATCACCTCTTCATACTGCTGCACTATCTCACTACTGCTTGGCCCTCCAACCCAATTTCTGATGATCATGTTTCCAAGCTCGAAACGGCTGGAACTCAACAGGCACGAAAATCGAGCAACCCACCTACTACACTCACCTAAAGCTTCGCCCACTATCACCGAAGAAACCTCGCCACCTCGCATAGCTTTTAGACACACCGCGAATGACCTCGACACCTTGTGTCGCTGCCAGTTGAACCAAAACCGACCCCCTAATACAAACAATTCCCATCAACATAGACCACTAGAACAAAATCCGCCACGATCATGACCTCTGCCTCGATCCTAGGCCCCTCCCCGATGCCTCCGATCATCCCCTCTACCACCGGTTCGCCGAAAATTAATTTTCGAATGATTTTCGATCATCTTTTCCTCCATGATGATTCACAACCCTGAAAATTACTAAACAATCACTAAAAATCATGATTCGATGCCACAGTCCCATCCATATCCTCCGTTCATCAATCCGTGATCGTTGAAAACAATCGTTTTCTTGACCACTTGTTGTTATTTAAAGACATCTATCAAATCACTCGACGAAAACCCACAAAACTATTTTTAGAGTAAACTAGATTCAATGACGAACAAATTTCATTTTGGAAGTTTAATCAAATAGTCAATAGTTTTGGAGATATTGATTTTTGAAGTTAAGAAAACTTTGAATTTTAATGGTTTTTGAAATTAACAGAGGAAGCATAAAAAATATAAAGAAGAAGAAGGCTCTACTCCCTACCATACCCATATATACTTATGTCTTCATGGTCAGATCAAATCCAAAAATTTATTTTTCATGTCAAATCAATAGAACAAGTGTGGCTGGTAGGGTGAAAGAGTAGACAATTTGGTGGCTGTGGAGACTTACAGTGTACTGTGTGGGTGTACTATGTATCTTTATATTAATGATTCTGCTACCCTGCTACACAGCATCATATCCATATACGAGCTGCAACCGATTGAAAATGAACTATGGTTGCTTACAGAATGTGGATGTGATCATAAACCAAAAATAAAATAGACAAGTTATTCAATTCTGTGAAGTCTCAAAATGCCAGCGTTTACCGTAAAATACGTCAAACGAAAATTTACTTATTTCCCCAAATTAAAAATTATGGAAAAATTCTATAAATTAAATTAAAAATACATCATTACAAATCAAAAACAAATTTTAAACATAGATTTTATTATAATTTAATTCAAATCTGAATATTTAAACAAATTGAGTGTTCAAATTCGAAGACCCAAAAATACGGGTTGTTACAGAACGTGTGGCTGAAATCAAAAGGGAGTTGAGGTGTAGCCAAATTGAGTGTAGCCGATCCTAGCCCTTTATATATAAATTCATACATACATACATATACATACAAACATACATACATTCATACATTTATACATACACACACAAATATATATGTATACACCTTAGTCAAATATATATGTATGTGTGTGTGTGTGTGTATATATATATATATATGTATATATATACACATGGTACAAATTGCATCTTAATAGGTCCAATTTCGACTAAATCGAAAACCCAAATTCGTTAGGGTATGGATCGTTAATGTTGGTAACCTATAATAAACATTAGTACATTAGAGAGCTATCTATATGAACTCATAGTGGAATAGTAAAATGTAATAAAACATATATACCGACTAAGGCTACTACCTTGAAACCAATATTATTCCTTTGACATCTAGTTGCCTTGTTAGTGAGAAGCATGAATGAGAAGACATGTCCAACTCCCTTTACGTCTTATACCAGTATCATGTCCCCCTAAATCTATCATGTGGGTTATAATGAGGAGAGGTTAGAACAATGTTCTGGTGACTGGTAAATTACATACTTTATCCATAATACTAGTTTATGCCGATTGATTTCCATTTAAGTGTTATGTATACTATTCATGGATTAGTCATTTAATTCCATACACACATACAATATGTCCAACCTACTCCCAGTAAGTATATATACGTGTGTGTGTGTAAGCGTCGTTGCACTCCTCGAAAAGGAAACCTCAGCCACTCAATACTTCTTAAATAGGGAAGAGACAGACCCAACGGCCATTTGATACCTCGACCCAGAAGTGGCCCACCGTAACGATCATTTATACTTTTTAAATAGAGAAGAGGCGGAGCCAACGACCATTTAATACCTTGACCCTGAAGCATTCCTCTTCGCAATGTAATCGATGGTCGACCGGCCCTAACTATGAAGGCCGATGACTCCTAAATGTGGCTTTATAATCTAGTTAGCCATATTACTAATGCATCTCAAAGACTTATCTAAAGGTTAACTAGCCAACCTCTAACCAAACTGTGACGACCGCCCATGACCCCTGCACTAAATCTAAAGATAGTGCGCTGTAAAGTGTGCCAGGCGACCATGGACGATTGTCAGGGTAGATTAAAACAGCAGAATCTATCGTATTACTCACAGCGCATGGACAAAATACAATAGAACATATGTATAGTGAAGCTTTACAAAACAAAATGACATCATATAAAACTCCATAATAGTTGAATACAAGCATCCAAATAGCCAATACATCAAGCCTCACTACATAACACTCAGAGAATACAAAACAGCGGAACATCCAGTACATATAATAAGAAGATAATATGCAACCCTCCAGGTCGTCTTCGATATCAGCATCGTGAGAAGAGAACAGCACCTGTCACCTGTTACCTAGTCTGCCCGTCCCAAAAATGGACGAACAGCCCAAGGCAATAAGAATTAAAACATAAAGCCTTGAGTCAGACAACAGTCTTAGTGAGCAGTAAATTAACTAACAACATACCAAAAGAGCATAAAGGAAAAGGAATAGGAATACAACCCTCCCACTCCACCTCTTTCTACAGTGATAGCCCCCAGACACACACTAAGCAGAAGCAACATAGCAGAGCATACAACTTAAAGTAAAGTAATAATCATTCGAGTCAAGGGCGATGTTTTCCAAGTACCAAGGCCTAAATCAAATAAGCACCCAGAAAATACCGCTCTTGAGTCCGAATGACGATACAACCAAACATCCATGACTCCGGCTATCACTGTTATCATTGCTTCGATATCACCGTTAATTGAATGACCGGCACATTCTTTCAGCCGTCCGTCAAGGGCTAATGGAAACCCCGGTTCTAGACATAACTCCCGCACGTCGTCGCAGCCCGTGCCTAGGACTATCGAATCTGCCCAGAGTACTCGACCATCAACAGTTGGCCATTGGGACTATCGAATCTGCCCAAACGTACTCTTGCTTAGAGCATGCTAGAACCTTCAACAACGATGCTATCCAAGCCTCCTAGTCATCCTCCTCGACGACTATTCTCATATCCATTCATTATCCTCAACTCGAATCATATCACCGAGTTATCAACATGCTTGGAATGATCCCGTCTGGATTAGACCAAGTCTTCATCACATGATTGCCTCGCTTCATCACATCCTCGCAAAGCCTCATCTCAACATCACATCATCAAATCTACGCATAAGAGCTTCATCATCCCGCTACCTATGCCACGAGCAGCTTTCCCAATTCAAGAGCCTTTCCCTTAGCTTTTGAATCATCTTCGACCACCTTGTCTAAAACCAATCAACAATCATCTAATTCACAGCAATCAATCATGTCAAACATCAATCCAAGTAACCAAGCATTCAAATATAAGCAAAATGGACAATTATAACAATAATGGCAATTTCGTAATTAAGGAGTTAAAAGTCTAACAAGCATGAAAACATGAGAATTATCTCTACAACTTGATGAATGAACTTGCATAGGTTAATCATATACAAAAATGGTTGTCGAATCATCATGAACAATGGATCTACATGGATCTACACTTAGGTTTACAAAAACGCATAGAAATCACTATTTTAACACCAAATCAAGCCAACAATCCGATCTACTCCTTTGGATCCGTGTGAGAGATAATCACCACTCACCAAATCACCAAAACAAACCCAAATCAACACGCTTCAGATCTGGACAGCGAGGGATCAAGCTTGATCTATCACGAATCCGCTTCAAACGAAGAAATCTCTCTTGAAAAGATGAAGATCTTCAATCTAAGCTCTTGAATCTTCAATCTTGATCTTCGATATGGATGGAAGGAATCACTAGATTAGAGTAGAGAAAAGAAGTGAAGAAGTGTAGAAGTCAAGCTCTCAAAATGGCAGCACTTCGTCGCTTCGAAATCCGGATCCCAAAAATGAAGCCAACCCCCTTCTATTTATAGGCGAAAATCCCTTAAGTCGTAACTCGGAGTTAGGTCGTTTCCGACCTACGACCTAAGACCTTGCCGACCTAAAACCCACCGACCTAAAGACTAACCAACCTACGACTTAACAAAACGCGCATCCAAGCACTCAGCGACCTATGACCTAACTAACCTGCGACCTACCACAGACCGCTTCTTCGCGACCTAACAAAGCTCTCCATCCTACGACCTAACGAGGACATCTGCGACCTAACAACTCAGGCGCTTCAACGACTTAAAGGCTTACGACTTATAACCTCAGCGACCTAACACACCAACATAGCGCACTAGCAACCTAACACTCACGCGCCTTAACAACTCAGCGACTTACCAGTGTTACGACCTAACACTTAGAGCCACGCGACCTAACACTTAAACTATCCTAGCAACCTACCAACCCATGCGACCTAACAACTTATGCGACCTAACTCCTTAGGTCGCCTAACGACCTAACTACGCTAACAAGCTATCCACTAGGTCGCAACATACTGGGTTGTTAACTCGCTAACCCTTAGGTCGCGAACTATTATAGGTCGCTCCCTGCTTATCCCCTAGCTTCCTTAGGTCGTTGCCCCTATAAGTCGTCTACGACTTAACTGTTATCAACTCCTAGGTCGCTCAACCAACCTACACTACCATACGACCTAACCACTTCATCCTTAGGTCGCTCCACCTTCCCAGGTCACCAACTACGACCTAACTTCCTAAGGTCACGACTTATCACCTAGGTCGTTCACGACCTAGGACTTAGAAAAAAAAATCTGCCTAAAAATCTGAAATGACTTGAAAATGCTAAAATTCCAGATTTTGACGAACTTGTCGATCCGTAAAAATACGGGTCGTTACACAAACAAACAAGCAATCAAAATTTTAGGTCAGTGCATATCCCGTACGAACTTTACACCAGCAGAAAGTTTAGCCCATCCAGGCTTAACCCAAGTCTTTACTAAAGACCGCTCAAGATCGATGATAGCCTTGACCTATGTCTAGCCCTATTTCACAAATACCAGTTTACCAACAATGCTGACAGAACGTCGGCCTCCAAACCTAAATTTCAGTTAGATTTACCTAATGCAAATTAAGGAAAATGCCCACTCCACATTAGTTAGTATCTCTGGTTTGGAAATGAAGCTGTTGGAACCGGACCATACAAAACGGGGTAACTGGGTAAATTTCAAAAAATTTATTCCATTTGGATCTTGTTGGCTGTATAAAGTCTAATTTTAATTTAAATAAAATCGATATTTTATTTAATTTATAAATAAGGTTTAAATTATTATTATTATGTTTGTATATTATACAGTATAATATGTGTACCATATACATATATATGTGTGTACGTGCACAAGCTACATAAGTCGTGTGCATGGTTTAACATGCCCGTGTATAGATATTGGGATTTACACCATAATGGACATATTTGCCCCTCCAAATACATATGTGCTGTCTAAAATATATACTTGTACATATGTATATATAATTTTATAAATAATATCAAATAATGTTTGTAAAGTATGAATGTTTATGTATATGTATAATCAAAAATATAATATAAAGTAATTGTAAATATTGTTACAAGTGACTTAATATAAAATCAAATTTAAATTTCAAATTCTGAATTTCAGATCTGGATCTATATAATAAAATATGTAGATATTTCAAATTCCTATATTATATTAATATTAAATAATCTTTAGTTTTAACAGAACTCTAGTTGGTTCAACCCTTAGACAACTTAAGTTGCTTTTCGCTAGATTAAATCTTTATAATATTGACAATGATAATGATCATATTAGTTGGGAATGGGACAAGAGTAAGAAATATTCTACTAATTCTTTTTATAGATTTATTAACTTTTCGGGTGTAACTAATAATTTTTTTAACTTTATTTGGAAATCTAACGCTCCTCCAAAATCTAAAATTCACATGTGGCTAATTATGCATGGTAAATTAAATACTATATAATTTTTAAAAAGAAAAAATATTAACATTGATAACAAATGTTATTTTTGTAATATGCATTCTGAGGACATTAATCATATTTACTATGATTGTATGAAAACTTATTTTATTCTTATGAATATCCTTAATATTTTTGAATTTATATTAGTACTAGAATTACTGATTGTGTTTTTTATTGGAACACTTTTAGATTTAAGTTCGATAAAGTTAACAGATATTTGCTTGATACCTCATTCACTATATCTTGTTGGTACATTTGGTTTGAAAGAAATCAAAGAATTTTTAATAATAATAACATTAATCACTTCAATAAATTGATATTTTTAGTTTCATCTTTTTGCTTTAATTGGGTTTCTAATCCTAAATATAAATTAGCTAAAAATAATCTTTTTAAGGATTATCTTAAAAAGGTTAGTAACAACATCAATATATTCAAACAAAACAATAATAATTTTAGCACTAATAATATTAGTATTGCTGCCCTTTCTAATTTAAATAATGATCACTTAGTGCATAATTGTTTGCTCTCTAATGCAAATTCATAGAGATTTTGTTTTAATTTAGCTATAATTGTTTTAGTTTATAGTTCGTTAATTTTATTCAGTATGGATCATTTTACTCTTACTATATAGAATTATTAATTTTTGCACTAAATTATCTTTTCTTTATTTTATTGCTTTAGATTTTATATACGCATATATGTATATAAATTATATTTATATACATATATGTGATTTGTACTAATTTTGTTCTTAGTTTGGTTACAGGTCTTGGAATATATAGATTGTCAGTGTCTCTTTTCAGGTTTGCAGGCAGCTAGAGTCTTTTTTCAGGTGCTCAGGATAGCCGTTTCCAGGATTGCAGATTGTGTCAGGCGCTTATTTCAGCTATATCGTGTCTTCAGAGTGGCTTAGTAAGGTTTTCAGAGTAAAGTCTCTATATTAGGATCATTTACGGTGCAATCACAAAGAGTCTTCAGAGTGGATCTTCCTTTCAGCATCACCTTCAGTTTTCACCTCTGTGTAGTTGCTTATTCATTCCTCTAGATCCAGTTCCAGATTCATTGCTTATTTGGTGATGGCATCCTGCATTTTCTTTAGTTTTTAGGTACTCCTAACATCTTGATATCGGGGGGTGGCCATGCCGGATCTTTATATCAAAGTGAGATGGGTGTGGCCTTGCTGGAACTCATCTTAGGAGTATCTAATTTTTTTATTATGATATTAGCACTCAGATTTTATTACCTGCCAGGCATGTTGGCAGCACCTCATTTTAGTGTTATATATAGTTACATGTGTGCTCTCCGCTATTTATAGAGGACCATACATTTTTCTAAAATATATTAATATTAAATAAATATATAATATATTATATATATATTAAAATAATTATTATTATTTTCAACTCATATACATATTATATATATATATATTTTTACGTAAATACATATATGTGTGTATATTTTTTTGATTGTGTGTATTTATACATATATGTAAGCTTTAATATGAATATATATATATATATGTGTGTGTGTATATGTATATATATAAACATATATACATGGCCAGAAAATAAATGATTTTTTTAAATGGTTTTTAGTTTAGAGAAAACGTTTTTCCATTAAAATTTCCAGTTGGAAATCTTGAATTTTTTTTTTGAAAACTATTCAATACATATCTATAACTTTATTAAATACTTATATTTATTTATTTTACAATGTGTGTGTGTGTGTATATATATTAACAATATATAGAATTAAGTATAATAACTAAAATGAATTATATATGTAATATCTATATGTGGATTTAACATATATATATATATGTATTTATTTTTTATTATTTTTGGAAACTATAGCATATATATATTAATAAAATAAATATACATATATTTTATAAAATTATGTATGTGCTTTAAAATAATTGTGAAAAAATCAATTGTTAAATATTATTCAAATATAATTTCTTTTATATTACTAGTTGTGAACTATTTATTATTATATACATATACCGTTTTATATATATATATATACGTATATATATTATCACCAAATGTAGACAATATGTCGGTATGCAAATTCATGATATTAATTTCTAACAAAGCTAGAATATGACATGAATAAGCAAATTAGACATTATAAACAAGTAATAGTACCTTTCACCAAAGCCTATTTGTTCGCACCTTGAAATGAAGAATCAAACTCCCTGAATTGAATCTTGTATCCAGAAGTTGCTAGCTTCTCGAATAAAACTACCACCGATGATCCAATCGACTTTAATTTGATGTCAAAATGCTTGAAAAGGTGGAGCGGTGAGGTATAATTTTTGGCCATCAAAAGAGATGAAGAGGTTGCTAAAAATCAAAAAAGGAAAGTAAGGGTTTAGAGATGTTTAAATAGAGGAGATACTAAGGAGAAAAATATGGATTCAGATCTCTACTTGTCTCTTACCATTTCTCCTCCTTTTTAATTCAAATCCAACCCTTCCTTAGCCTTCATTATGGTCGGCCCTCCCTTGCACATTCCAACCAAAAATTCAAGCCCCCTTATGGGCCTTTAAATCATTTTAGGCTCGAACAATGTTTGTTGCATTTAAATCCAATTTAAGTACGTATCAATATCATATATCGATCAATATATTGATAACTATTATAAATACACCGTTCAATACTGTTCAACACATCAAATAAAATTTTATAATTAATATTTCATAAATATTAATTAATTTAATTAATTTATAACAATTTATAAATTAATTAAATCAGATTAAAAATTATTCAACGTTTATGTTGTGTGACTCTTAGTTGTAAATGTCAGCGACTAATATTGAACATTTCAAATATAACGCTCACACATCACTTAGCCGGTAGTGTGACATATGACTAAATTTATCACTTACTTGGTTTCGGTAAAATCCAATTTAACTGTATTGAGCAATAGCTAGCAGTGAAAATTATTTACATCAATTCTCTTCGTCAATACTATATCACTTTGGACTTATGGAACTTGGTAATGATCAAAATTCCAATATTGTCCAATTTCGACTCTGTAATCCAAATGCAAAATTATTGGTTCAATAATAAAAATTATTATCAGTCAAACTTCTTTGGCCAGAGACTTTGACATTGAGTTGATTTCATTTGAACGTAGTACTAACCTCATATAACCGAGGAGTCGAATCCTCTCTTAAATAGTGTTTCGCTTCCAATGCTTCCTCTAGACCTAACTATAGTCGTTCGATGGACACCATGCCATGATTTAACTATAATCAAAGCGGAGCTTCCATATTGAAGCTCAATAGTATTCTCAAGTCAATAGAACTATGTAATTTTGTCACATCAATATTATATGTTTGACCTTAGTTATGTCAACCAATAGAAAACTATCGAGTGAGTCATTCCACGATTATCTACTAACCAGCAGTATGTAACCCTTTGGTGCTCCTAACAACCATGAGTAATACACTACCGTACATATGAAGAGCGTTACATACTCTAGTCTCAACATATGCATATATCCAGTCTTGATATATCTTGACTAAGAATATTTAAAATGGTATGTTTATTTTATTATGATAAATCACTCATGGTTACAATGCATTGTAACTACTATCACAAAATATACCATTTATGGATCGTCTATTAAATATACTTTTGTTTAAATAAATTAATTAATACATAACACTTTATATCAAGTATATAATAAAAAGTAAACACTTTTTATTTCGAAAAAGATTGGTTATCGATTAGATATGTGTAACAATTACATAATTGCTCTTAGGGCATACCCCTAACTCTATCAATATTGCACTTGCACTTGGGCCAATTATGGAATATCAATCTCATCCCTTTGATCAGTTTGATGAGAACCGATCGAGTTAGACCCTTTGTGAATGGATCTACTATGTTGTTTTAATCATCTACTTTGTCAATCAACTCTCTCTATTGTTGATAAACGACCTTTATCATGTGGAACTAGTCGGAGTATGTTTCTCAACTTATAATGAGCTCTTATAATTACATTGTTATCATATAACAATCATGTAGTTTTCTTATTGCTTTGGAATCGCCCTTAACTTAGTTATAAATCTGTGCATTTATATCTATACATTGCTTTTATTGCGGCATTATTCAAGACGATGTACTTAGCCTTTCGTTCAATCAGCTATAACCATTCGTTTGGAACATTTTTAGCTAAAAGCTCCTTGACTAAAGTTCGATCATGAATTTAATACCGACATATTATACTTAATAACTCTCATGAATTTTGAGTTTGCACACTCCTTCATAAGGAGTTTGTTGTTTCTATAAATAATTATGTAGTATTTCATAAATACTCGAGGATACTCTAAACTGCCATTTAGTGATCTTAACTTGGATTAGATATTTTCTTCATGTATCAAATATATAAGCAAAGTATAATATTGTAGATAATAAAACATGTATGATAATTCCTATTGTCAGTACATAAGGAATCCATCTTACATGTCTTATATTAAACATTTTAATAAGGCGTCTTTGCATATCGTTTTAGGACATTCCCAACGTCCACTGTACTTAATATAAAAGATATAATTTCATTTCCAATATCGAGTATTGAACAACCAAACTATTACTGATTTTAACATAAGTACATCGTTAATAATCAGCAATGTGTTGTTTACTTATAGTATAGAAATATCCATGTACCTTTTAGTGTTCTTTCTTATGGATGCACACTTCCTCTACAATTTGACTGAAATCAAACTATTCAGTATTTCTATCAAAATACTTATTCAATTCCGATGCTTAAAGAATGATACTTTCGTATCATTTCTTCCATTATATCTGAAAACCAAGAAACTCGATATCACCCCCACTGACTTTGAGACACTTTGGTTGTTATATGCAAATAGTCCATTCTAAATCATTATCTAAAATTTTCCATTTCAACACATATGTACCAAAACACAAAGTATACCAAACGATAATTTTATGAGCAAATCTGAATTTTCTTAAGCAAATTGAATGACGAATCTATTATACTAATTTCAACAATTGAAATTTACAATTTTTTTCTAATCATTATTGCTCATTTAATTCTAACTGAATTAGTCTTGCTCTTGAAGACATATTCACGGCCGATGGATCATATCCCTTTGGAAACCACTACCAAAATCATATTTTGATAACATACTTGTAATCCTTTTGGATTTGTACATCATACCATATGGAAGAGTCAATACTTTTACCGGTTTAATTGACAATCAAGGATTATCTATTCTTGATATTGATAAGAAACTAATAGTTTCTGTTCAGTGCATGAACATACTTATTAGACACTCTAATGTGATGTGTTCGTTTAGGTTAGGTTAATTTCAAAATTCCACATAATCGGTATTATCTTTGGATCATATCCAAATCCATTTTTACTACCAATAATCTCTCAGAGAAATTCCTTTGCTGCGAAGTTGGTGTTTCCTGACTAGTTGTTTCCTAATGCAACTTAATAGGTATTCATAAACACTTTATGAATTTCCTTTTATATTAAACTAATCTGATTTTAGTTTATAATTATTATGTTCAAAACATAAATTGGTCATCCAATGATAGTAGTTCCCGAACTCCTTTTTGGGGAGATTCATACAAGATCCTTCATAAACAATTATTACATGCGGTTTCTCGACTCGCACAAGCTCCCAACACCTTGACCTAGGACACGTTGGGTTATTTATAATCCCTTATCTTGTATGATTTTGTTAACCATTCTTTAGATGAAATTAATTTTAACCTCATGTACTACTCCAAAATATACGACTTTACAGAAAGAAGTCAACTCAACTTCACTCACCATTAATCATACTTTGTTCAACAAAGTTTGATTACTCCTTATCGATGCATCATTATGTATCATAGGGAGGAGTGATTTTTGGGATTGAATCATTATTCATTTTTAGTAATGTTCAGAACTCTTTTCAATACACTCAACCATTCGTTTAAATTAAATCGTTTCATTTTCTACTTCATGTTATTTTATTTACTTATGTTTTATATTATATGAACTCATCATTAACATACCACATGTGTATCATATACACATGTTCATGTCTACGATAATTCATTGGTGAATACAACAAAATACGAGGAACCATTTTGGAATTGATAGACTTTCGATTACATACATCTATATGTATCAATCTGTAGAGTTCATCGTCTCCTATGATGCTTCCTCTGAATGGGTGCTTTATCCTTAATTTTCCGAGATATAATTTACTAGTACTATAAGATTCATAATCATATAATCAAAATTTATTTCTTAAAACTGTGGCTTAGTTCATAATTCCAAAATACTTGCAAATAAATTTAGATACTTTTGTGTTTTCCAATGCATTATAAATACCAATACAATAGTTTTGTTTTATAATGAATATTTATACTGAAATAAAGCTATTTTTGTTTTTTTAGTCAGTGCCCAAAAACATTTATTATTTCATCAATAATATTTGGTATGTTTAACGAAAATAATTTTCATAACTTGATGCAACCAATAAGTGTTATATGGCATGCTCCCACTATTTCCGCCATTACTATAATAACATATGAAATACGATGCTCCATTCAACCACTTAATATAGGAAATTTATTTCATTTATTGTAACTGATTTACAATCGAGGATTTTTAGATCAAATATCTTAAATGCAAATAAATAAGTCTTATAGAAAATAATTTTCTATGCGAAAATACATTTCGGAATAAAAACCGTATTTCTCATTCCAATTTTAAGTATCAATTATTACTTACAATTCTTGTTTTCAATGTTTATTCATAAAGTAGAAGCGACCATTCACCCTCTTCATCCTAACTGTGCCTTAGGTTATATCAACTCTTATACATTTCATTTCCTTTCCAAACAGTCGATTCATTCAAAGAAAATCCTTACTACAATATCATAACAAACTCTTTAAAAAGTGCATTTGGTCATCCTTAATTTTTAAGGAAATCAAATATGTTGCACTTTATGTAAAATGATCAAATTGAGATTTCAATCATCGAATTCTTATACCTATCTTGTAGCTTTTGTTCCAGTGTTACATTTAACACAATAAGATCATTATTATAATCAATCATATTGAGTCAATGATCTCACACTGCAGTTTACTTGCTTATTTCAATGAACTAATTTCATCAAGGTTTCGTACATTAGGAACTGTGACCGTTCACCATATATGTAACGACCCAGAATTTTGAACAATTTAAATTGAGAATATTTAATTAATTTTAAATATTTGAATGATGATTTGAGTTGGATTTCAAATTTTCAGAATGAATTGGCGATTAAATTTTAAAATTTAATCTATTGAAAACTGGATAAAAATTTGAATCTTCAGTTTTAAGCTGAAGAAAAATATTTCAAAAGCTTTTAAAATTCGTATTGATAATACTGAAGATAATAGAAGCTTCAGAATCGAATTTGAAATTTATTTGATCAGTTTTGGATTTAATTATTTAAATTGATATTTGAAAATAGCATTCCAAGGCACAGTCTTGGAATTGGACGAAACCAGTTCCATTGGGTCCGGAATATTGAATTATTACCGGATTTCAAATTTCGTATTGAACGGAGTTGCCGTGTGACCGTACGATAGGTAAACGCATTTAGATTTAATCGAATTCAATGTAGATTTTTAATGCTTAAAACTTTGCCGACATACACACGTTCATTTCATATACCACACCTAGTATCACGCAGAAAATCCCGGAGAGAAATCGTGTGAAACATGCCTTTTCTAATTTTTAAAGTAACCATCTTCCTCAGTTCAAATCATTCGAGATCTGTTCGTTCAAATCAAAACAATGGCGATCGAGTTCTCGTTCAAATCATTTCAAACATAGATCCCCTCTTTAAACATTCATTCACGAAATAAAAATCAGTTGGCCGAAGCCTCTTTAAAAAAATCAAAATCGACTTCGTCTAAGATTTTATTAAGGGGAGGATCGACTTTTCCAATCAGAGGGCTCGTTCGTAGAGCAACGTCTGGGATGTCGAAGGCCTGGAGCGATCGCGATTTTGTCTTCGGTGGCGTTCCTTTCTTGTCGCGAGAACTAGGACAGCGACTGGGTGGATGCGACGGCTGTCGCGAGATGGAAGGGCGAGCGATGGCGTGAGGCAGTGGAGGTCAGACATTGGGTTCGAATTTGAGAGCAGGTTGGGGGATTCACGATGAACTCGAGTGAGGCGCCGTTGATGGCCGTGGTGGAGGCAACTGAAGATGACTGTCGCGATGGCAGCGATAAAGGTGAAGATCGAGTGGCCTTGACGATGGCTCGAGCTTGAAAACTTGGGGCAGACTGTTGTCTGCAATTTTGGTAAAGGTAGTTATTTTTATTTCTGTAAATTTTTATTTTTATTATTATTCGTTTCATTCAATTTGAAAAAAAAAGAAAAAAAAGAAAAGAAAAGAAAAGAAAGAAAGATGGATTTGAATAGTTGTATATAGACAGTAAAATACATAAAGACTAGATCTTGAATCTATAAACATTGTTTTATAAGTATATTTATACATATGTGGTTTGAAAAGGAGGAATAATTTATTTAAGTAAAATTTAGTTGAGATTTAATTTTTATTAGATAAATTTGTTAAGAGTAATCTGTTAAAATTAAAGAAATCAGTTAAGATAAAAAGTAGTGGATTAATTTGTAAGAGGAAAAGAAAAGAAAATGTTTTGTTAAATAGAAATTGGTTTAAAACAAATCCATTGAATAATTAAAATTACCAAATCAAAATTTGTTATTCGATTGATTCAAATATTAATAAATTGTGTAAATATTTATACAAGGTATAAATTAGGCCTGTCAAAAGTTAATAAACCCATTTAACCCGACCCATTTAACCTTATTTTAGACAGGCCTGGGCCTTCTGAGAGATATTTTCTTACCAACCCGTTTAACCTTGATATTTTTCACGTAACCTGTTTAACCTTCTTACCGACTCCACCCAGTTACATTCCAAACCCTAAATCAATGGCGATTGTCGTCGATTCAAACTGTTCTTTTGTCGGGTCGAGTTGATTTGTTCTTCTTCACACCTACGAGTCTTCTTCACGTTGATTTTGATCCCAGTTCACATCAAACAAGGCCGTAAGCAAGGAAGAGGTATTATGTTGATTTTGTTATTTGATCCGCACTCTTGGGTTTTTGAATTACCGAATTATTGTTGTGATCTTGGGTATATTTTTATGTTTTTATGGGTTGGACTATCGATTAGGGTTGTAATTTGTTTGAACGATTTCGCTCCCTTCAGAGCTTTAATCATCTTTTATCCCCGTAGTTCATAGAAGAAATTTAGAATTAACCCTAAATAGAGCGATTTGGAGTTTGATTCGAAGTAGTTATACCCTTCCTTTTCAACATATTAGCTTTCTCTGGATTTGTAAAATGATAGCATGTTGACTTTATGTGAAATGAAGTCCTGTATAGGGCTTTCATGTTCTTTACTTTAGACGTAGCTGTGATTAAACTGATTTATGCATATGGGGTTTATTTAGCAAGGCTGAACATTTTGGATGTAAATAAGAAAAACTGAAGATTTTTGTGTACTGAGAACTATATGGCATTTGTTGATTTGAATGTTTGCTTCAAAAAAATTACACTTGAAAGAATCTTAGATGCTTTTGTAAGGAAATTTTGAAAAGTTATTTGAAAAATATGTTCTTTTGCTAAATCAAAGACAGTCATAACATGTAACTAACCACAATATATCAGCATGTTATACTGTATATGTGTATATTTATAACATGCCATTTCTGTAAATTAGATTTGTGATATACTGCATAACAGGTATTAGTTAGTTACTCATGTTTTATTTCTTTGATGTATCGATCAATATAGGTGGTGGTTGACTTCACTGCTACATGGTGCCCACCATGCAGAGCTATTGCTCCATTCTTTGCCGAGTTGTCTGAGAAGTACCCTGATGTTTTGTTCCTTAAGGTTGATGTTGATGCTCAATCTGTAAGTCTCGCTCTTCCTTGCAGCAAAACAATATTTCTTGCTTAATTACATACATATATTGAAATGTCCAATACTTTGATATTCTGTCATCAGTATTAGTTTCGGTTTTACTTTGTTTATGGTTATAAAAATTTGGATGTGTTTCCTGTTCCGATTTGCAACAAATGTTTTCGTACTTTTTTCTTTTTTCTTTTTGCTTTGCTTGCATAAACATTTGTTTTGTACTATTCTGAAAGACAAGATTAGACCACGCTAAAATTAGTTCACTAATTTATATTCAAGCAAAATCTGATGTTATAACACAATGCACCTTTAGATTGGAGTTCTTGAATAAGATTTGAAGTTCATATCTCATAAGTCGTTTTGGCTAATACCGATTAGGCTTGCATCTAATCGCATACTGTCATTTATATTAGTGCATGACAATGAGAGTTTTTGCAACCTTGATGACAGCACCAGTCAATCATATACAACCAACTCTAACTACTAAATACTTAAATAGAGATAGAAATGACTATATTATTGAATATCGATGTCATTGCCTAGTATTTTCTTCAACACTATTTACATTCTTTGGCTGCATTAACTCTAGCTGCTCCAAACAAAAGCGTACTGAAAATTTGTGCAGTTTTTTTTTCAGTGAAAAACCATCGCTGATTTGTAGCTTCTGAATAGCTTGTGTTGATTTGCAGCCTCGAAAAGTGAAATCTCTATATAAACAACAACAACAACAACACAGTTTGTAGTTATCCCATTATCTCTCTCCCTACTCAAAAAATATTCGACAACCATCTTCTGATTTGGAAGCTAGTCAAATAAGGTACATATTATAGCTGTATTGTATTCATTTTTTATGTATGTTGCTGATTGCTAGTGGAAGATAGGTGTGGGTTTTGTGTAAGCTTCACGATGTACCGTGTTTTTTATTTGCTGTATGATGTACCGTGTTTTTTTTGTATCATTTTTACTGGTCAAAAGTTACACAATGTGTACATACTGGCATTATTATTTTAATTAATAACATGTCTTTGTCACTTATAATTGAGCATAACTAGCTTCTATACATGTCATCGTCAATGTTGGATGTAGTAAACAAAAAGAGAGTGCAGTTTTTTTAAACAACCGTGATTTGATCATCAATCCCACAATCCATATTTTATACATTTTCCTAGAATTTCGTATGTTTATTATCACTGGTAGCGAAACGTGAACTTGTTACTGTTGATCATTTAATCTTTGCCAACTGGATTCAAAACTTAAAACTTGATCATTATGTTATAGTCTGCTGGCGATTGTTTCTAAATAATAAAAACATTTCATATGAACAAGTTTGTCATTTTATCTGTTAAATTACATTAGATGTTTCTACTTACTCCTTAGTGACTTTATTATTTGTTTGCAAACGAGGTTTCTTTTCCACCCAATCATGTAAAATTGTTGTCTGTGAAGTTAAGGTAGATGGAGCCAAAACTTGAATAAACTTGCACAGTTTCATCAACAACATTTAGGCACAATTGTGAACATGCATGTGTTTATTATGATGAAATGAGTCGCAAGATGCCTTTATATTGTATGTATGCTAAGTAATTAGATGGATAAAAAATTACTGCCTGTACATGCTTTTTCAGAAGTGTTACAGTTTTACTTACATGTACCTTATTTAACCATTTTATATTTAATTGTAACTATAATTTTAATTTACATGTGCACTTACAGATTTTTACAATATGGATATTGTTGACCAAGATACTCAATTAAGAAACACACCGGAGTTGGCAGCAGATGTAGATTCAGTGGGTAGCTCTTCAAGAAATAAGCGACAAAAGGGTACGTATTCCGATGTTTGGAAATACTTTGAAAAAAATGAAACTATTGAGGGTCAGAAACGTACTTGCTTTTGCAAAAAATGTAAAAGAAAATATATATGGGGTGGTACTTATGGGACTAAAAATTTGCTGAATCATGTAGAAAAGTGTCCCTTAATCGATAAAAGCATAGAGGTTAATCAAAGAAGTGCTTTCGAACAAAAGAAATATAGAGACTTGATGGCTAGAGCAATTATACAACATAACTTACCCTTCAAATTTGTTCAATATGACCGTATTCGTGAGATTCATTTCTACTTGAACAATCAAGTGGAGCATTATTCAAGAAACACTTCGCGTTCCGATGTTATGAAAGTATATGAGAATGAAAGAGTCAAACTTAAGGATTTTATAAAATCATGTAGTGGAAGAGTTAGTTTAACATCTGATTTATGGACTTCAGTAAATACGGATGGTTTTATAACTCTAACCGCTCATTTTATTGATAATGAGTGGAATCTACAAAAGAAATTGTTGAATTTTTGTTTAATGGCACCTCCACACTCGGGCTCGGCTATATTTGGAAAAATTTCGAGTATGTTGGTTGATTGGGAAATAGTCGATAAAATATTTGCATGCACTCTAGATAATGCATCTGCTAACGATAAATTCGTTGATTTACTGAAATCACATCTATGTCATAGAAAAGCAATGGTTGCGGATGGACAATTTTTGCATGTCAGATGTGCCGCCCACGTGCTAAATTTGATAGTGCAGGATGGTTTAAAATGTGTCGCTTCTTTCTTAAGTAACATACGTGAGAGTATTAAATATATCAAGGGTTCTCAATCTAGAAAGAAAAGTTTCGTCGAATGCATAACCACTCTTTCATTGAATGACGTTAGGAAAGGATTGCGTCAGGATGTTCCTACTAGATGGAATTCAACTTTTATAATGCTTAAAAGCGCAATACATCATGAACAAGCACTTTACCGTCTTAAGCTTATTGATTCTAGTTATATTTATTTTCCAACATCCGAAGAATGGATCAAAGCAAAGAAAATTTCACGTTTTCTAGGAGTTTTTTACGATGCCACTTCCTTATTTTCCGGCGCAAATTACCCAACGGCTAACTTATTTTTTCCAAAAATTTTCTTGGTTCATTTTACTTTGAAGAAGTGCACGGAAGAGAATGACTTTATGTCTCACATGGCAAGTGAAATGCTCAAAAAGTTTAATAAATATTGGAGTGAATTTAGTGTGTTACTTTCCATTGCTTGCATTTTTGATCCGCGATACAAAACAAATTTCGTTCGGTTTTCTTATAACACATTGTATGGCGACTGCTTAGAGTTTGAAAGGGTGGAAAGAAAGTTGGAAGCACTATATGATGAGTATAGGGAAAGGGTGAGAAAAGAATCGTCCATTGAAACATGTGTCGTGGAAATCGTGGAATCCACACAATCATTTACGGGTCCTTACTCGCAAGAATGCGAAGATATGATGGATCGATTTGATTATTCCGAATTTGCTAGCAATCCTCGCAAGTCCGAACTTAATTCTTATTTGGAAGATGGATTAGTTGATCGTAAAATGCAATTGGATATTCTTTCATTTTGGAAATCGCAACAATATAAATATCCAATTTTATCTCTCATGGCAAGAGATATTTTAGCTGTTCCAATTACCACAGTCGCTTCTGAAAGTGCATTTAGTATTGGTGGTAGAGTTTTAGATGACTATCGCAGTTCACTTAAGGAGGATGTTGTTGAAGCATTACTTTGTTCAAGAGATTGGTTGTATGGAACATCTATAATGTCAACAATCGAAGATCATACGGAAGATGTTACCGTTCTTGATAATGAACCGGCTACTTAATTTTTAACTCCTCTTTTAGCTAATTGATGCATTGTTAGAGGTACACTACTTATTTATAGTTATCTTTCATTTTCCGTCTTTTGGTCATATTGAAATTTTTTTGTTGTTGCTGCTATAAATTTCATCTATACTATTTTATATGCAGGTTTGGAGAAGAATCTATACTATTTTATATGCAGGTTTGGAGAAGAACATGCTAGTGAGTTGTGAAGAATAACCTTCAGTTTACTGTTTTAATTCTGCATCAGGAAAGTGCAGATCACTGCATATTGTGTTTGAATTTACTTTTTACTTTGCATTATAAACAAGTTTTAAAAAAGAAGTCTATGTTGTTGTTGTCCATGCTAGCGCCATGTAAACTATGAGTAGCTTCATTCATTTGGAATGTATTAATGCAGTTTCTTTCTGTAGTAATTATTTGTTGTATTTCCTCTACTGCACAGTGCGTGATTGCATAGAAATCATTACTGCACTGTTCTATGATTATCTTTACTGCACTGTTCTATGACTAACTGTTTTGTTTTATGATTTAGTTAAAATTTGCTTTATGGGTCATAAGGGTTAACCCATATTAAAAAAAGGTTAAAAGGGTTGGATTAAAAATTACGTCAAAAGAGTTTGATCAATTTCTATGCAACCCTTATGTAACTCAGTTCTACCCTTTTGACACACCTAGTATAAATGGAGCAAAACAAATTGGAATAGAAATGGATGGAAAATTAAAAAGCTAAGGTGAGATTCTTCTCACTCAAAATAAATTTTGTATTGCAGTTATTTATTGACTGATTGATTGCTATTGGATGTGATATTAGATATAATAGGATATACCTATATATATATATATATCAATATATACATATTGGCATATGTATATATTGGATTGATTGATTTCCCGCCTCGTATAGCGGATGAGACCCTATTGCGCCGTTAGTAAGCGGATGATTTTTATAAAACCCATATACCGCGATATTCCACCTCGAAGTGGAATTGGTATTGTGCTAACGTCTGTGGATGCAGGGAAACAGGTTGGAGGGATCCAACTGGATTCCTCACCAGTATTTATTTATTTACAGATATTGATGTATATTCTATGATCATGTTGATATATGATGTTTGTTGTTGTGATTGACTAATTGGTGCTGTTGCATCATCGGATTCAGTTTTGAAGTTTAAAAATAACGACTTTTACTTTAAAAAGGATTTTAAAGTGATTTTTGAAAGTAGACGTTTTATTGAATTTTTGTGTTGATTTATTTCAAATAAATAAACGTTTAAAATCTTAAAGTTATAGAAATTACAATGTTGTGAAATATAACTGAAAGGTAATTTCTTTTAGAATAAATAGTTAAGAAATTTATAAATGAATTTGTAAGAATTTATAAGTGAATGAAATTTATAAATTGTGAACTTATAAATGGAAATGATTTTGTAAAATAAGGGAATTATAAGTATTTAACTTACAATATGGATTGTGGGTATAAAAAAAATTTAGTTATGAATTGAATTAGTTAACAAAGGAGATTTATAAATTGAAGTTTTTCTAAATAGAATATGATTTATAAACGTTGTTTTATAAATCCGAAATCACTTATTTTGATAAGTAAATTATAGAAGTTAATAAAAGAAATCTATAAATCGAAGTTGTTAGAAAATAGAAATAGAATTTATAAACGTTGTTTTATAAATTCAAAATCAATTGAATTTGATAAATTAAATATAGAAGATTATCAAAGAAGATATATTCGCGTTTTTGGATAGCGAAATTTTATTGAAATAAAATGTGTAGAAATGATTGAAATTGGGTTAAGTGAATTATATTCACGATTTTGGACAGTGAATATATTGTTAAGTAAAATGGATATTGTTTTGAGAAGTGACATTAAAAATGAAGTAAACATTTTAAAGATGTTTTAAAATGTATTAACTATCGAAATCATAGATTTCAACATTCATTGTTGAAATAGACATTTTCGAGGAAGAAGGAAATGATGGACTATAACACTGTTGTTATAGTAAATGATTTCCGAAAGGAAATGTTAATGTTTTATATAGTATTGGGATTTATATATCTATCTAAAATTTCGAATACCTATACTAGTGATTTGAGTCGTCGTAACGATGTTTTACGTAACATTCGTTTTGACTCAGATAAATGTGTTATAGAAATAGATTTTCTTCAAGAATGAAATATGTACTTAATATTGATTTAAGTATATCGAATATTTTCAAATGTTGAAAATAAATTGATTTGTGAATTAATTATTATTAAATAAGTATGGAAATGCTTTTCCAATATGAAATGAAACGTTTTGAAATTTTATCTTTTAAAGATAAATTGAAATGTGAATATTTGAAATTTGTTTTCAAACAGTTAAGTGTGGAAATTATATATCTAGTAAAGATATTTTTGGGAAATAAATAATTTGGGAAAATTATTTGGAATCTGATGATGTTGCGCATCTTTATTGATAGTTAAATAACCGACTATCAATAATTACCTTGAATAGGTATTTGTTGTGAATTGGATGAATTTGAATGCCACACTTATTTTTAAATAAGCGCTCACTATTCGGGTTAGCCGGGATAGGACCATGGGGTCGTATAACCCATTCCGAATATGTGATACGTCGATATGAATTGCATTTGATGACCGGTGTTGAAGACCAGATATTTTTGAAAACGGAAGGATTACCGTCGAGTTACTCTACATCGACTGATCTCCGGTTTAGAGGTTTTATCACCCTTAGTGACGGGAAGTCCGGACGTGATTAGAAAATTATTTAGATTTGCAAGGGCTTCGTGAGAAGTGCCTTCGGTTCTGTTCGATCCCGGAACAGACTTGTATGGATTGTGTGTCTGACATTACAAATTGAGATATAAAGCCGATTTCTTTCAAATACATATCTGTTGGTGGCGGAGAATTTATTCTCTTAGCTTAACACCCTTCTCTGAGACGTACGAGCTCAGAGGTTATGTAGTTGAAATTTATCAGCGATATATCCCAATTTAGTAATGTGGCATGCTGAGTGTTGCAGTGTGATGATCAGTGTTTGATCATTTGCGATATGATCATTTGTTTGATCTTATATCTTTGTGATCATAGGTTGATCATTTGTTTGACCCGAAGCATGGCTTTGTGACAAAGCGTAGCTTTGTGGACGAGACTTCGTCGAGCCTCACACCCCGAAAATGGTCAAAACAGGAAGGATGAAGCAATGTTCTAGGGAGTAGCGCCCCTTAGTGTATGTCATTCCTTCTGGATAGAGGTGGTATCATGGTATGGAGCCCAGATACTTAACCTATGTGGTCACTGCATTATTATTATTATGTGGTTGTTGCGAATCGAGGATCCTCGGGAAGATCGGTTACGATCGGGGGATGGCATACGCGTGTCAGTAGTTACCTATTTTTGCAGAGGTAACCCGGCCTTGTGTTGGCAGAGATCCGGTTAGGTTCTCGGGACGTCATTCCAGAGGCGTTTCCATGTGGCAATGGGAAGTTCCTTATCCTGACCATTTGTTGGAAATCCAAAGAAACAATACGTGACTTGTACGGTTTCAGTTGTAGAACCTGCCATTTAATATGGTAGCTATAGTAGGCATACTATAATGGTACCTATGCTGGCTAAGATTTATATTGTACTTTTCAAATGATTTCTACACTATGCACTAATAATAATATCAAAAATGATTTGATTTTTGCGTAGTAAGCATCTTTGACTATCATAAGAAGAAATCTTCCCCAATTCTGCGTTTGCATTGTGTGTGTGGCGGGAGGTCTTATGGTAGTTTCATTTTCCAAAAGCATTGCGAATTGACTTTAAAATTTTTCTGTTGTTGAATTTAAAGATAAATAACTGTTTTACGATCTCACACCAGTCACCATGACTGACTCGGAGTTTATTGTTTCCCTTCTAAACTCTAGGTGCCCACAAATTTCCACATGGGCAGTCTAGAGTTATGTTATCAGGATATTCTGGATATTCTGGAGCTTTGGAAGCAAGCTGGTTGGCGAAACGTAGTATTTGTATCTGATATTATTTATTCCACTGTGTATTCTGTATGAGGACAAGTTTATATAACTGTCCATTGTTGTATATTGACTCTGATTGATGTATGTATAAACTGATATAGTTCTTTGTTTTAAAAGACTAGTGATTATCTATTATATATATTGTTCCGCTGCGATATGTGAGATTCTGATATTGTTTCTGTTCTGATGTTGTTCCTTCTTTTTCTTTCTTCTCATTTTCTTCTGTCTTTTCTTCTTCCTTTTCTAGTTCTTAAACCCTCAAGGTTCGTATTTCCATGCATCTTGAGTTAATCAATGGAGATTAGTGTTTAATCAAGGGTACGGATTTGCGGGTCTTGACAATATAACATTTATATGCGATCGTATATGAATCAATATCCATATTCTTGTATTGCTTTTAGAGTTTGAAACTCATTGAAGACAATACATAGTCTCAGGTAAGTAAACTCGCAAGTGACATGTTACAAATGTATTTAGTGATTGTATAAAAAGGAGCTTGCATGGGCCAACATGCAAAAATTTATTAGGTAGGTATATTTTATATTTCTATCTGTCAGTGTTAATTTAGTTCATTTGAAAATTTTAATTGATAAACATTTTATCAATTATATTGATTGGATAATTTTATCAATGTAGATTATTATAATTTATACATAGCAAATGTTCTTACAATATTAGAAAGGTTAAACTTTATGTAACGACCCGCTATTTTGGACTATTCAAATCGACAATAAATCCACACATGTCGGACTTGAATAATTCAAAATAATAGATTGTTAATTTAAATTTGGCAAACTCAGCATATACAGTAAATAAATCAATCACAGAATCACAGACACAGAGTAATACAATAATACACAGCGGAATAAATAAATTGTAGTTCATGAAGCTACTATATAAACATCAGAGTTAGAAATAAAATACAACAGAGTATCTCAAATGCAGTGAAGTCTCCAGTACAACAGATGACCTCTCTGAACAGATCAACTAGAAAAGCTGGAAGCTGAATCGATAGTTGGATCTCCAAACGAAGCTCCAAACTCCAAAGGTGAGTCTCAGATGCTGTATCACTCGGTCTGACCCAAGCGTAAAGCAAAACACAAAACACTCGAGTCAGGATTAACATTCTTATATCAATAAATCTAACTCAAGTGAAATATCAACTGAAATACAAGTAACTTAAAGGATGTTTGGGATAACCATCCTCTAAGGATCCGTGGAACTATCTACAATGTAGAAATATACACTATAACACCGTGGTCATTTCAATTTTATTTATACTTCAAACCCAAATATCATTTCATTTCAAAATATCTATTTTCCTAAATAATTTATAAAGTAAAAGTATTTATAATTTCCTCAAGTCTCACAAATCGATTCAAATCAACTCAAATTTCAAATTCCAATTTAATTCAATCTAAAATTTTCCATTTTAATTCAATTCAGTTTCTAAATAACAAATTCAAATTTATATTGATTTCAAATACAGATTTGAATCATAAAATAAACCATTTAAATTCCAATATATTTCAAAGCTTTAATATTCAACCATTTCAAAGTTAAATTTAACTGTTTCATATAGCTCTTGATCTAACTTCATTTATTATTTAATCATGGAATATTCAATTAATAAATTCAATATCATTTAACTAGCCTTAAATTACATTTTTACTAAATATTTCCTTAAATTTATTTAAACAAGAAATATTTATTAAATTACATAAATCAAACCCAAGTTATAAATCATATCTTAAATCTCAATTTCAATAAGTTTCAAATCGGTTTTAATTAAATAAAATTATCTTCCCAACCTTAACTTATTCAAATTTTTATCGAAACCTATTTTGAAACATAAATTTAAATACTTAACCATATTATATGTATTAAATCAATCTCAATTAAATCAAATATTATTATTAAATCTATATATATATATCATTACCATTTATATATAATAATTTAAGAATCGACATTTATTAAAACCATATATTTCTTCCCAAATCCATAGAATTTATTTTCAAAATATTTAAATATATGGACCAACGGTGTCTGTATATATATCTATCATATGGTTAAGTGATACGGATATTTATCATTTCAATCCGTAATGTTAAATATATACGGGTAGATATCATTTCGACCCGCAATCCCAAATTCAATTCAAATGAAAATCGCTTGGGTCTATCATTTCAACCCATAACGATTTCTCCTATTCTAAAGTCCGTTCGAGTATGTATCATTTCAACCCATAGTGAATTCTATACTAACAGGGAACTTGCAGAGTGGTAACTGATATGATAATTATATAACAAGCATATATCATCAATAACAATATAATATATAAACAACAGAATATGGTGTCATATCCCACAGGTGAACAATTACAGATAATAGCATATATAGCAATTTAAATAACTACAGCAGCATATTTCAATTGTCATTTCAATTGAAATCAAATTTAATAAATAAAAGAACGTTAATCGTGAGTGATTGCTCACCTTTCGAGGCTAGGGATGATTTGACGATAGAGTAAGTTACGATTCCAGGCACGGATTTCAAAGCAAAGCAAGATTGAACGCAAATTGGACGAACAAGGCTGTTAATCAAGAATTGATAAAACGAATCAGAACTTGATCGAAGAAGAAAATTGGTATAGGTGAACTATATATGTCTATATATAACTATATATATAAAAAATCATATTTAAATTTCTAGCTCATATTAAATTAAATATATAGGCATTTTGAAATCATCGTTTGACTCAAACACATATAATACAATCTAACATATATACATAATATATGGTTTGAAATAAATACTAATATAGATATATAAACATATAACTTTGCATATATCCTACATAACACAATATATTTATAATTCACTTTAATATACACATGAAAGCTAACGTGCAAAACTTTTCATAAGAACTTACTTTATAACTTATTAAAATAATCCATATAAACACTTAAATCAAAAATATATACCTCAGCCGCATAAAATTTATAGTATAAACTTTTAAACTAAATTTATATGAACAACGGCTAAAATTTTATATGGTAACATACATACACATATGATATATATAAATACAAACTATGATACTACCCATAAGACCAGCCTCATACATGCAGACCAACACACATATCCTTATACTAAGACATATGCAAATATATATGCAGAATACATGTAATGTAGACAAAACTCTATGTCACTAATATAGATATAAATATACAACCCCTATCTTATTGCAAAGCTGTTATATATTATATACTTTAATAGATATATATGACTTATACAAAGTAGACTAAAAAAATACAACACTGCAGCTAAAAAAATAGGCACACGCAACATATACTGGCACACGCAACATATGTATTCACAAAGAAAAGTGTTGTACTTTATATACTCTTACAAGTGCACATATATTAGTTATTTCAAATCTATAATAAAGTTTTGTATTGCATTATATTGGGTGTACACACCAAAACAAAATAGTATCTAATATAAATGATAGCTTAGTTGGATATAAAAGTAAGTTAACAGATTGTAGATAACTTGTTATATAAATTTATTAAATAAATTTTCGACAGCATATAAATATCTGTACAATATAACTCTTCATTATAAACTTACAAACAAACTGACTATGTACATATTATATATATATGCAGCAACCTCATAAACAGATAGATATATATGTAAGACAACACTTATATAACTTTATATACACTGTATACATCATACTTACAACCAACATTCGACCTCTACAAATAACATGCATATGTATATAAACTAGCTAACTATTATACAGACTATTATATCTAAATCCTTATATAAACTAACGTGTGCAGACATAAGTTTACCATTTAGTATTTATATATAAACTAAGATTTGCACTAACTTAAAATAAAACTATAATATATGTAAAATATACATAAGTATGCTCACAAAATTTTATGGCAGACTACTATATTAAACTCTAATAGACTTATAGATATTCATATAGATTTTAGTATATAAATAATATATATACCTAAACAAATAAAAATAAAAGTGTTTATATATATACACCCTTATAGATCAATCAAGCTTCAAGGTGACGGGAAGGGCAATGGAAGAGTTGGAGGAGGGGAAGAGCTGTTCAAGTTTGATGGCATCGTTGGGCTACGGTGGCAATGAAGGAGGCCAGGCGGTTCGCTGGTGAGAGGATGTGAGGTGATGGGAAAAAGATGGAACGGTTGTGGTCGAGATGAACGTGGGCGGCGGATCTCCGGGCTAAGCAATGGACGGGGAAAGAGGCGGAGAGGAAGTGGTGGCTATCGGCTAAGCAATGGAGAAAAGGGGTGGATCGAAGCGGTGGGCTGTCATTTCAGGTGGAGTGAAGGCGATGTGGGATGCTGGAGGCTGGAAGATTGGGGAGGAGCAAGGCCGAGAGGTCGGGTTCGGTCTAGGCTGGTGGTTCGTGCGGTGGTGGGGCGGAGAAGCTCGTAGGGGGATGTGAGGCGAAAAGAAATGAAGGCAGAGGGAAAACTCGATCGGTGAAGTGGTGGTTGCTGGCCGAGATAATGGTAGGAGGTTTCAAAATGAAAGACTTTGATAAAAGAGGGATCTGGTTGCAAAGGAGATGAACAGATGATATAGGGATGCTTTTCACTTTGTTATATTATATATTTTTGAAGAATGAACGGAAACAAGGAAGCTGTAGAGACTATGCAACCGTAACCAAAATTTGAATGAATATAAAAGTAATGGTAACGGTCAGTCCCTTGATTTGGGGAACTTATTGAAGCAATTTAATTTCTTGTTTGGGCTACACGTTAGATTCAAATCAAGGGAAAGTGTAAAGTTCAAATCTAGTACTGCTACGGTGAAATGTTTCATCGTCACCGTTGCATACTAGATCTTAAAATACAGAAACGATTATACGGTAGAGATCAGCACGACGAGACGGTCAAAATGGTATACAGATATTAGTGACAAGATCATTCGATCAAAAGTCGATACGGACACTGATATACGTTGCTATTCCGTACGGAAAAATCCAAACGGAGCTAGAAACGTCCGAATTTCGCGAAACGAATTTCGCAGTCTGATTCAGAATGCTCAAAATAAATTTTCTCCTGTTGACATATTTAGGTTTCGGAAAACTTTTAAATTCAACTGTTATTAACCGATTTAAATTGAAATAAAATTTCACAGGAAAATAAACCTCAATATTATCAGATGAAAATTTACCAGTTGCTATATTAAAATAGACGTATTCCAAATAATAAATCTTTATTTTCAATTTTTATTGTTTAAAATTTCAATTAATTTAACAAATAAAATCACTAAAAGTTTGGGTCGTTACACTTTACCATTTCATTTTTATAATAAGGCTCCCACTAGTCTTTCGTGTTTCTCCAAACCTTAAGATGAAATATAGAAGTCTTTCACTTCACTAGTAGGTGTTAGGACTCGTTTGTCTTAGGATTCCAACCTTAAGAGTTTTCTCAACAAGTCATAGCCTCATAAATGATGGATAACTTCTTATCGGTTGTATCATATACAACTCCCAACCTATGATTCCTTGTCATAATCTCATTTTGACCTTGTTATTTCTCAACAATCAAAAGAAATTATTCACTCGTACTTACCATTTCGCGATGGCCTAAGTATAGTATATGTATCTTGAGTTAGCTCAACAAATACATATAGTTATCTTACCTCGTCTTGTTAATATATTAATGATACTACACATAACATCTCTAGCTTGAGTTTGCTCAACAATCGGAGAGTATGCAAATAACTTTTTAATATATAAATGGTAGAGGACAACACTTATATTAAAGATTCATAATCTTCAGTATATTTAATTGAGTGATATTGACTTATGGAATAATGTATTTTTTATGGAATACCCTCGTAATTCAAGTGTTGGACACATTAAAAATAATGGTATATGTACTTTACGTATGTAATTGTACCTTAAGTCTATTTAAGGTTTCTGTAATGTTCCACTTTTAGTTTATACATTTGTATTATATAAGTTTTATTATTATATAACTTTTATACTTTATTTAACTTACATAATGTTTTATATATAATGTTATATTAATTAAATCTTATTTAATTAATTTAATCAATTAATACTTTAATTAATTATTATATTATTCAATTATAACATATTATATTGAATATATATGCTATAACCATTATGACAACACACATATACCTTATATATACATATTTTATTAATTAACTTTTAATTAATTTGTTTAATTAAACAATTTTAATTAAATTCTATTAATTTTGAAAATTCTTTTATACACACATGTATACTAATGTTATCTTAAACAATTCGAGATAACATATATCATTATATATATTAATTATACATGTGTATATATTTAATTAATTAACTTGTTTAATTAATTCATTTATTTTATTAATCTTATTAATAAATAATATTTTTGAATTAATTCTATAACATTTTCAAACATTTAAAAAAAATATACTGTAACTTTTATAATATGTGTTTTTTTAATTTAACTTCGAGACGGTTTGAAAATCTATATTATAACATTTATAATATTTTTCTTATTTTAAATTTGACTTTTAAATTTAAAACTTTTATTTTACTTTCAAAACAATTTTGAAATTAGCCCAAGGCCTTATTCAAATTGGGTCTTTTCTATTAGGGGCAACCTTTGGCCTCACATAACTGTTCAAGTCATGCCGGTAGCCAGATAGGATAGGGTACTCGATTACCAACAATCCAACATAGACACTACCTTTCATAGTCACACTACTAACTGGATTGTAAACTTAATTAGTCTGCCATAATATGACTAATTTAGACCGAATATGCTATTGGGCCATTGTTGGAACTGGGCTAGCATATAGTAGGATAAATAGGTAAATTTTAAAAAAATTATTCCATTTGGATCTTGTTGGGCCTATGAAGTCTAAATTTATTTCAAATAAAATCAATATCTTATTTAATTTAAAAATAAGGTTTTAATTATTATTATGTTTGTATATTATAGTATAATATGTGTATCATATGCATATATGTGTGTGTACATGCACGAGCTACATAAGTCAAGTGCATGGTTTAACATGCCGTGTATAGATGTCGAGATTTACACCACAATGGACATGTTTGTCACATACCGAAATTTTCGACTTTCGAAAATTCGACATCGATACTCACTTTATCGACTGTCGAGCAATCGAGTGCCGGAAACTCCAATAGTGAGGGTTTTGAAAGAAAAAGTAGAAGAAAAGATAGAAGAGAAAGAAAGAAGAACAAGAGAACAACATCAGAACAGAAAACAATATCAGAATCTCACATATCGCAGCGGAACAATATATAATAAATAAACACTAGTCTTTTTAAACAAAGAGCTATATCAGTTTATACATACATCAATCATCAGAGTCAATATACAACAATGGACAGTTATATAACTTGTCCTCATACAGAATACACAGCGGAATAAATACTATCAGATACAAATACTACGTCTCGTCATCCAGCTTATCTCCAAAGCTCCAGAATATCCTGATAACATAACTCTAGGCTGCCCGTGTGGAAAATTTGTGGGCACCCAGAGTTTAGAAGGGAACAATAAACTCCGAGTCAGTCATGGTGACTGGTGTGAGATCGTAAAACAGTTATTCTTTAAAATAAATAGCAGAGAATTTTAAAGTCAATTCGCAATGCTTTTGGAAAATGAAACTACCATAAGACCTCCCACCACACACACAATGCAAACGCAGACTTGGAGGAGATTTCTTCTTATGATAGTCAAAGATGCTTACTACGCAAAAATCAAATTCTTTTTGATATTATTATTAGTGCATAGTGGAAAACATTTCGAAAGTATAATATAAATCTTAGCCAGCATAGGTACCATTATATTATGCCTGCTATAGCTGCCTCCTGAGGAGACAGGTTATACAATTGAAATCGTAAAGGCTCGTATTGTTTCTTTGGATTTCCAACAAATGGTCAGGCTAAGGAACTTCCTATCCATGATGGGTACGTCCCTGGAATAGACGACCCGAGAACCTAACCGGATCTCTGCCAACACAAGGCTGGGTTACCTCTGCAAAAATAGGTAACTACTGACACGCGTATGCCATCCCCCGATCGTCACCGATCTTCCCGAGGATCCCCGATTCCAACAAACCACATAGATAATAATAATGCAGTAACCACAGAGGTTAAGTATCTGGGCTCCATACCATGATACCACCTTTATCCAGAAGGAATGACATACACTAAGGGGCGCTACTCCCTAGAACCTTGCCGCATTCGTCCTGTTTCGACCATTTCCGGGGTGTGAGGCTCGATGAAGTCTCGTCCACAAAGCTACGCTTTCTCAAAAAGCCCTGCTTCGGGTCAAACAAAATGATCAATCTATGATCACAAAGATATAAGATCAAACGAATGATCATATCGCAAATGATCAAACACTGATCATTTCACAGCAACACTCAGTATGCCACGTTACCAAATTGGGATATATCGCTGATAAATTTCAACTACATAACCTCTGAGCTCGTACGTCTCAGAGAAGGGTGTTAAGCTAAGAGAATAAATTCTCCGCCACCAACAGAAATGTATTTGAAAGAAATCAGCTTTATATCTCAAATTGTAACGTCAGACACACAATCCATAAAAGTCTGTTCCGGGATCGAACAGAACCGAAGGCACTTCTCACGAAGCCCTTGCATTTCCGGATAATTTTCAATCACGTCAGGACTTCCCGTCACTAAGGGTGATAAAACCTCTAAATCGAAGATCAGTCGATGTAGAGTAACTCGACGGTAATCCTTCCGTTTTCAAAAATATCCGGTCTTCAACACCGGTCTTCGAATGCAATTCATAACGACGTATCACATATTCGGAATGGGTTATACGACCCCATGGTCCTTTCCCGGCTAACCCGAATAGTGAGCGTTTATTTCAAAAATAAGTGTGGCATTCAAATTCATCCAATCACAACAAATACCTATCTAAAGGTAATTATTGATAGACGGTTATTTAACTATCAATAAAGATGCGCAACATCATCAGATTCCAAATAATTTCCCCAATTATTTCATCTTCAAAAATATCTTTACTAGATATAAAAATTTCCACACTTCAAAAATAAATCAACGTTTATTTTTCCAAACAGTTTCCCTTTCCATTTATAAATTCCATAGTGAATTTATATTTTTCGAATATCTACTAATATTCGATTTTCAATCGTTTTCAAATATTCATTTTCGATTTATCTTTAAGAAGATAAAATCTCAAAACGTTTCATCTCATTTTGGAAAAGAAATTCCATACTTATATAATAATAAGTAATTCACACATCTATTTATTTTCAACACTTGAAAATATTCAATATACTTAAATCAAATTAAGTATATATTCATTCTTTAAGGAAATCATTCTCTTTCATAAATTTTATTTGAGTCAAAACGAATGTTGCGTAAAACATCGTTACGACAACTCAAAATCACTAGTATAGGGATTCGAAATTTAGATAGATATATAAATCCCAATACTATACAAAAATATTTCCTTTCGGAAACCATTTACTATAACAACAGTGTTATAGTCCACCATTTCCTTAAATTCCTCGAAAACGTCTATTTCAACAAGAACTGTTGAAATCTATGCTTTCAATCTATAATACATTTTAAAACACCTTTAAAATGTTTAACTTCATTTTTACATATTACTTCTTCAAAAATGAATCCATTTTACTTAACAATATATTCACTGTCCAAAATCGTGAATAAAATTTACTTAACCCCATTTCAATCATTCCTACACATTTTTATTTCAATAAAAATTCGCTATTCAAAATCGTGAATATATATCTTCTTAAATAATCTTCTATATTAAATTTATCACATTCAATCTATTTTCGAATTTATAAGCACGTTTATAAATTCTATTTCTCTTTTAATAACAACTTCGACTTATAAACCTTCTTTTATCAACTTCTATATTTAACTTATCAAAATAAGTGACTTTGAGTTTATAACAACTTTTATAAATTTTAATTCTATTTATAAAAGCTTCAATACCAAATCAATTTCAATATTGACTTCAAACTTTATTTATCACTACTAAGTGAATTCCTTATTTTCCTCAAATTATTCAATATTCTGTTTTGAAATGGATTCTTTCAATCTATTTAAAAATCCAAATTTTTAATTAATTTCTTCAATTTATAACCACTATTTTACGAAATCCATTTATTTAACATTTTCACTTTATTCTGGAATTTATTCAATACGATTATAAAAATTTACTTTTTATACTTTAAAATTCCTTTCTTAAAAATTTCTTCAATTTCAAAAATTGATTCACTTAGAAATTTTCTACTTGAATTTCAAAAATTCAATTTCGTTTATCTTTGGAATCCAATGATGTCAAAACATCCATTCAGCTAAATTTTAGCTTTCAAACGATTTCCAGATATCAATATGATTTATAGCATCACTATAATCATTCATAGATTCATATCACAGTATAAATAAATTCAATCAAAGTGAGGGGTCCAGTTGGATCCCTCCAACCTGTTTCCCTGCATCCAAAGATGTTAGCACAATACCAATTCCGCTCCAGTACGGAATTATCGCGGTATATAGGTTTTTATAAATCCGCTTACTAACGGCGCAATAGGGTCTCATCCGCTATACGAGGCGGGAAATCATCAATCCAATATATACATATGCCAATATGTATATATTGCTATATATATATAGATATATCCTATCATATCTAATACCACATCCAATAGCAATCAAATCATCAATCAATAAATAACTGAAAATTCCACTTTTCAATCGAGTGAGAAAAATCTCACCTTAGCTTTAATTTTGCATTCCACTTTCATCTTGACTCGATTATCTTGATTTACACCTTGTATAAATATTCACACAATTTATTAATATCCAAATTAAATCGAACAACTCAATTTCTAACTTGATAAGTTTTAATTATACAATGATTTTATTTTTAACCCAGTTTCCTTTAAATAAATTTGTTTAACTGAAAAAAAATTAAATTTAAAACTAAATCCCCTTTAATAAATTCTTTAACATTTAAAACATCTCTATTATTTTTAAACAAACTTGACCTTACTCTAAAAGTACATTTATCTCTTTTCTTTTCCTTTTTTTCCTTTTTCTGTTTTCTATGATATATATATGTATATATTATATTATCACATTTTTAAATTGAAGAAAAAAAACAGCAAAACAAAATTTGATCTTCCTGTAAATAGAAAATTTCCTTTTTCTACTTTATTGAAACAGATGTAGATATATGTTATCTTTTGAAAAATAAACTGTAACTATATACCTTACTGCTTCAACACTTTGACCTCGATGCCACCACGAATCCCTTCCATCCTCCACCACCAGTTCAGGCGCGCTCGACTTCAACCACCCACGGCTTCACGAGCTTCCCCTCCTAACATCGCCGAGCACACCAATGCCAAGCTAACATCAACCCAAACCAGGACTTCGCCTCGTTCACCACTCCAACCTCGATACCTCTCGTGAAAGCCACCAGAACCCACTGCCTCCGATCGACAACAAACTCCAACGCCCTGTCATCGCGGAGACGCACTCGCGAGCCTAAATGCCACCGCGGCCTGCCCCGATTCAATCGCGAGTGCCCTAGTTCTCGCCTTGGACGTCGTCTCTCGCGCCTAGCTCACGCGATGAACCCTAGTCGCCGCTGCCGTGCGCTAGACCTCCACCCCCCATCGCGACCTCGCGCGCGCCACGCGTTCGCCTCCGCCGCCCCACAGCTCGAGATCGAGCTGCCCCAGGCTTCGGTCATTTTTTTATTTGAATTGAAGATGATAAAAGAGGAGAGGTATTTGAAATGGGATAGAAGAGAGAAACGAGCACGCGATTTCGTTCTTATTCTTTCTCTGATGATTTTTACTTTGGAATGTTTTCGGTTTCGATTTTGAAGTAAAAGAAGAAGCGGGTGCCTTTTTATTTGATTTCGTTTTCGTGAATTTACAGAGGGAAAGAGACAGGAGTACGCGACGTTTCAGGGAATAGGTCTGCTAAAGAGAACCTAGGGTGGCTGATGTTGACAATTTTTAAATTTAAATTTAAATTGAATCCGATTAATTTCAACGCGTTTTCCCACCGTACGATCACGTATTAACTTTGAAAAATACGAAATTTGAAACCCGGCAATAATACAATATTCCGGATCCAATGGAACTGGTTTCGTCGAATTCCGAGACTACGCCTCGGACGGCTATTTTTAAATATCAATTCGAACGATCTAATTTCAAACTGAACACTTTACTTCTAAATTCAACTCTGAAGCTTCTGTTATCTTCAGTAATATCAATACGAATTTTAAAAGCTTTCGAAATATTTTTCTTCAGCTTAAAATTGAAGATTCAAATTTAATTCAACTTACAATAGATTAAATTTTATAATTTAATCGTCAGCTTCAAAGTTATACCCGGGATTCGAATTAAATTACCGTTCAAATATTTAAAAATAAATTAAATATTCTCAATTTAATTCGTTCAAAATTCCGGGTCGTTACATAGCCCCTCCAAATATATATGTGCAATCTAATATATATATATGTGTGTGTGTGTGTGTGTGTGTATTGTTTTATAAATAATATTAAATAATGTTTGTAAAATATGAACGTTTATATATATATGTATGTATATATACGTGCATGTATGTTTATGTATGTATTTATATGTATAATCGAAATTAGAATATAAAGTAATTGGAAATATTGTTACAAGTGACTTAAATATAAAATCAAAATTGAATTTCAAATTTTAGATCTAGATCTATATAATAAAATATCTAGATATTTCAAATTCATATAATATATTAATGTTAAATATATATATATATATTATATTTCAAAATAATAATAATTATTTCAATTCATATACATATTATATATATTAATATTTTTAAAAATACATATATGTATAAATATATATAAGCTTTAGTATGAATAAATAATTAACAAAAAATATATATATTTGTAATGACCCATAAATTTCGACCATTTAATTTGTTAATTTAAATTGATTTTTGTAATTTAATGTAGAAAGAAATGAAAATCTTATAATTTATATTGGAGAGAATGTTAGGAATTAAAGGTTGCATTGGTAAATAAAATAAATTCTTGACAATTGGAATGAAATCCAATTGAAGAAATAGTGGAAACCATTATAATTGGTTAATTAAACTTGATTGTGTAATTAATACTGGAAGAAATAAATTGGAAATAGTATTAATGAAATAATAACTGAATTAAATTGCAACTATATAAATGGAAGTAAATTTGATTTAGTGGATGTCAATATTGAATAAATTAATGGAAATAAAATCTAAATGAATGTTTGGATAGAACATAAGTGAATGCAATCGGTAGTATGGGAATAAATGCCAACATTTAATTGTAATTGCATATAAGGGATAAAGGAAAGGATTAAATTGATTTATGCAATAAAACATTATAACGATATTTGTTCGTAAATTTAGGTAATAAGGTAGTACGTTATTTGGAAATAAATTTAAGGGTAGAATAAATTACCAAATTAATTGGTCAATGAATATATTTGGAATTAAAGTTCATATAAATATTAAGTAATTATGATGTTATTATTGATAATAAGCGTTACTAATTATTAATATAGTAACGGAAGAGTAAATGAAACGCAAGCGTAGAAACTTAAGCTAAGGATTAACAATTGAAATGAAATGTCTTTTAAATGGAGTACTATAAATTGTCATACTAAGCTAAGAATTGAATATAAGGAAACAAAGGCAAATAGTAAATCAATCAATGAATTTATATAGATTGTAAAGTTATAATGATAAATAGTAATTGGATGACTTGTACGAAGTTATAATATTGTGTGAATTTTTAATAAAGAATAACTAGAATGGGATTCAAATTTGTATATTAATGGAAAGTTGGATAAATTCTAATGAATGATAATAATGAAAAACGTATACAATCAATGTAGGTAAGTTATTACAATGTTGTTGTAATTAATAAACGTTTCTTTAATGGTGATTAATAACACAACGGAAGTGTGAATGTAAAGTAATGTATGAATATATATTTGGCGATTAAATCAAATCAATCTATAGAATTAAATTTTAAATTAATTGGAAAGAAATATGTAATAATTGCATTTATTTGTAAGTGGATGGATTTATTTCTATATAAATTAAATATTAGAATAAGATGATAATTGTTAATGTAACAAGAGTAGGCCAATAATAATGCTTCCCATAAATTGATAATCGACTCAATAATGTAATACTATCCATAATAAGGCAATTAGATTGATGATAGAATGGAAAGTCTATTAAATGGAAACATTGAAAATAAAATTTGTAATTTCTAAATTTTGGAAATTTGAAGCAAGGGTAGTAATTATTGTAATAATTAAATGGGAGTCAACTAGAACTTAATAAACCTTAATGTATATTAATGAAATTGTGGCAATAGTGCAAAACTTTAATCATTTACCCATTCATTTATGCATTGAATTAGGTCTCATCTATTGGATACTAATAGATTAAGAAATTGAATTAAAACCAAATAAAAAGAAATTTTTGCAAATTTAATTTATAATTTGCGAATATAATAAAAATTGAAATTTAACGCTGAAATGAATAAAATTGTTAACTCTAAATTTACATCTAGATTTGGTTTAAATTAATGTGAAGGATTAAGAAAGTAAAAGTGATAAAGATTGTCAATTTCAGAATTTAAATAGGAAATTTGATTTAATTTATTTATTTTAAATTTATTTAATTAATATAAAAATAGCCATTTTGGCCACTGACTCGGATTTCGACGAAACCAGTTTCATCGGATCCGTAACGGTGAATTATAATAATGTTTCAAGTTTCGTAGCAATCGAACTTGTCGTTTGATCGTACGGACTCGAAACGCTTTGAAATTTATGCAATTGAAATCAATTAAAATCAATTTGGAAAAATATTTTTTTAAGCATAACTTCTTCATACGATGGAATTTGAACCTGAAACCTTTTCCATTGAATTTAAAATATTTTAAAACACCTATTTTGATATATGGGTTTACCCAATTTCGTTCCGGGGTCAGAACGGGCTTTTTGGACCACGTTGGCGTTAGCGAGTACACCGGTTTTATCCATCTATTCTATTTTCAAACTTCTCTATAAATATCCCTGCTAAACCCTAGCCTCCGCCTATTCTCATTTGTCTACGCATAAAATTTCATCAGCTCCTTCTCCTCCTCAATGGCAGACAAAAATTTCAGATCCAGATCCATTTCAAAATCAAAGTCAAAAATTCAAAGTCCTCAGAAAAATCTCAAATTTATATATGTTGAAGCTCTCGACGAGCGTAATTCAATGGTGTAATTCGTTTTTCAATTCGATGTATCGTTTGACCAGAAATCGCGGTCAAAATTGAATTGGGCGTTTTTGACTGGTGCGTCTGATCGGAAAATCCTTTCTGGGTTTTGTAGAGAGGCTAGCGCGTTGTTCATCGGCGAAGTTTGGAGGCGAATTGACGGTCGGATTGGCGGCAAAACGCGGTCAACGGTCGGTCAAAGGGAGAGGTTGCGGTGCTGTGTTTCTGGGAGAAGAAGACCTTCGCATGAATGTAGGTTGTTGGGAGTGTTTCCACCTACTACCGGACCAAACTTCCTTCCTATGCATAGCCGGACCAAACTTCTGCTCTACACTACCGAACCAGCCTACTCCACCTACCACCGAACCAGCCTACTCCACCTACCACCGAACCAACCTACTCCACCTACCACCGAACCAACCTACTCCACCTACCACCGAACCAGCCTCTACCGCTCCACCTATTACCGAATCAAAGCCCCATCGAATCAAAACTATCACTGGACCAAGTTGCACCGGACCAAATCCCACCGGACCAAGATGTTCCGGACCCACTTTGCCAGGCCAGATTGTATCAGCCCAGGCCCCCCAACAGCTATATACATCCAAGACCCCTACCCCCAGCCTCACTCTATAAATAGAGGGGCAGGGGTACAACAATGGGGGACAAGTTTGAGAGCTCAAGCACGGAGAGAACTTTCAAACAACTTTCATATACTTGTATCAAAGCTTTGTACTTGTAATCTGAACAAGAAAGGAGAAATAATATATAAAGTGGACGTAGGCACATTCTTGCTGAACCACTATAAATCTGCGTGTCTTTTACAGTTTAGTCCTTGCTTTTCATATATTTGCATAAATCACCCAAATCACTAAGAACAACATAAAATCAATTAAATCATACGACTTGGAGGTGTTTGTCCATTTTTTGTGCAAACATTTTTGGTGCTTTCACTGAGAGCAAGAAGCTCGAAGCTTCAGCTTCTCCCACTTAACCTTCTTCCTAACAGCGTCGTTCATTACTTGGAAAACATGCCTCCCAAGCAGAAGAAAGATGTTAACAAAGGAAAAAATATCGCAACCAGCAGTCTTCCAGATCCAGTGGTCACAGATTAAGTAAGTCGTCCCCTTCCAGCAGCAGTACCAAATGAAGGTCAGGCAAATCCGACAACCCCTGCCACAGAACAACCTGCAGCAATTACTAGGGCAGATCTAGACAGGGTTGTGGCTGAAGTGACTAACCGCTTCACATCCCAGCAGGAAGCCTTGGTGGACCATCTCATGTCACGCTTAAGGGATGCTGAAGAGTCCAACCGCAACACTGAATCATGGGGTGAGTCCCAATCCGGAGGATCTCGGAGACAGCAAAGATCTTCCTTCTTCGAAGGAGCTAACGACAGAAGCGGCCATGGTAGGAGCCGAGACCGAGCACAGCCCAAAGTTAGGCCTGAGGAGACGCTTGGAACTGAACCCAATAGGGGAGGTACCGGGTGGAGGTCAACTGTAGCTGAGCCTATCGTACTGCCTAACCACGGAAACACCAGTGAACGGGGCCGAGCTAGAGTCCAGCCCGAAGTTGGACCCGAGGAAGTGCTTAGATCAGAACCCAACAGGGGAAGATCGAGGCAAGGGCCAAATGTAGCTGATCCTAGCATGCTCCCAGAAGACCAAAAACAGCCACTGGAAAATATCAGGAATGATAGACGATACCATCCCTACAGGTCATCCGGACGGAATCAGTCCCATAGAGTAGAACCAAACTCATTCCTATCTGCTCCAAATTCTGATGAAAGGATGGCACGCTTGTTCAGAGAGTGCGTCCAACGGGTTCAAAGAGATCGAGGGATAGGCGCTAGGGTAACCAGCCCCTTCGCCCGCAATATCGAAATTGCCATCACCCCCGAGAATGGAAAATGCCAACAATGGAACCTTACAAAGGAACCTCCGACCCCGTTGTACACTTACAAAGATACACACAGCATATGCTCATGAGTGGAGCAACAGAGGGAGTACTGTGCAAATGCTTTCCACTATTCTTAGCAGATCTAGCTACCTCCTGGTTCTGTCATTTACCCCAAGGATCCATCAGCTCGTGGGAAATGTTGAAAGAAAAGTTTATCAGCCAGTTCTGCATTCATGTGGAACAACCCAAGGACGCTTATTCCTTATCCAGTATCAAACAGAAACCTGGAGAGAAACTGCAGCAATATTTAACCCGATTCAATGCCGCAGCGGCCGCAGTCCAAGATGCTGATGAGAAGCTTGTCTTAATGGCCCTCTGCAGTGGTGTGCATCCGGATACTAAATTTGCTAGAAGATTGACAAAAGAAAAACTAGCTACTTTACCCGATTTCTTCCATGAAGCCGAAAAATATACGAGGCTTGAAGACGCTGCCGCTGAGGGGCAATCAGGGCAACAAAATAAGGCAGCTCACGGCAGCACGCCCGCTGCAGCGAAGGACGTTTGAAGAAATGATTCTAGAGACAATGCTGGGGGCAAGAAGGGAGAAAAGCGCCTATATCGGCCAGGACCGAGATTCGACGCTTACACTCCTTTGAATGAAACCATCGAAAACATCTTCCTTGCCACCCAAAACGAAGTTAGATACAAACGCCCACCATACAAGAAGGAATCAGATAACGCACAGAAATATGGAAAGTTTTGCCGCTTCCACGAATCTCATGGGCATGATACCAATGAATGCCATCACCTCCGGGACTTGATTGAAGAACACATCAGAAGGAAGAGACTGGAACGCTATGTAAAAGGTCAGAACAGGACTCCAGCTCTTTCCAATGAGAACCCCAGGCTACCCTCACCAGAGATAGGTAGAGGAAATCGCAACACTAGCGGCTCCAGTCAAGAGAAGATAGTGGTCCATACCATCTATGGAGGACCGCACATCGCCGACAGAAGCTGGGCAGAGATGGAAAGATATGGAAAGTCGCTTAGAAACAATGAAGACTGTGTTAATTCTATTATAGAAGAACGCCACCCGAAGCGGAAAGAGGGTGATGACATCACATTCAGTAGGCGTGACCTAGAGGGAAGGCAGTACCTTCACATGGATCCCATGGTTATCTCTGCCCGGCTCGGTCCAGCCGAAGTTTTCCGAATTCTAGTAGACACTGGAAGCTCAGTAAATATCTTATTCAAGCATGCATTCGACAAAATGAAACTATCAATAAAGGACGTTTCTCCCTGCAATAAACCACTATAAGGTTTCACTGGAGATGCGAAGATGCCCCTCGGGCAACTGGACCTCTTTGTTGAAATTGGAAGTCATCCCCGCTCCGTTGTACGGAAACAAACATTTGTGCTGATAGAAAACCACTCGGCCTACAACGCCTTCTTAGGAAGGCCAGCCTTATCTGACTTCCAAATCGTCCTGGCCCCATGGTGCCTAAAGATGAAATTTCGAACGGACAATGGAGTAGGGGAAGTAGAGGGAGACCAGGATGTTGCTCGAGACTGCTATGTAACTGAACTTCGCAACAACCACGGGAAGGATAAAGGGAAGAGTGTAGAGGTTGCCCTCTGCACAAAAATTTTGGAAGCATAGCAACTAAAGAAAGCCCCTCCTCTTCGATATACCAGCGACCCTTTCAATGAATTAGACCCCAGGGACAAAGAGGAGGAGGCCACTGCCGAGCCTGTAGAGGCTATGGAATTTGTATCTGTAGACAAACATGACTCGAGTAGACTATTGAAAATCGGGTCCCAACTAAAAGCAGAGTTGAAGGAACAACTCATTGACTTTCTCCGTCATAACTTGGATGTATTTGCATGGTCACATGCTGACATGACCGGAATCTCCCCTGACATAGCATGCCACGTACTAAACATTGATCCTACCAGCGCCTCGTCAACAAGATGTTTGCAGGGCTAATAGGACAAACTATGGAAGTGTATGTGGATGACATGCTGGTAAAGTCAAGGAAAGCCGACGATCACGTAAGCCACCTAGATGAAATTTTTCAAGTACTTCGCCAGTATGGAATGAAGCTAAATCCTCTAAAGTGCTCCTTCGGAGTATCATCAGGAAAGTTCCTAGGATTCATCGTCCATGCTAGAGGAATTGAAGCAAACCCTGAACAAATCCAAGCTCTGAGAGATATCAAGATACCTTCCACTCGAAAGGAAATGCAAAGTCTGAATGGGAAAGTGGCCGCCCTAAGCCGATTCATCTCCAAAGCAACGGACAAGTGCGTCCCCTTCTTCGAAGCTCTAAAGAAAGACAAAGGAAAGTTCGAATGGACTGACGAATGCTTAGCAGCTTTCCTTAACCTAATTGAACACCTCCAGAAACCGCCGGTACTCTCGACTCCAAACGAAGGCGAAGAGTTATACCTATACCTTGCTGTATCATCTCATGCTCTAAGCGCTGCTTTGGTAAGAGAAGACAACCGCACGCAACAGCCAGTGTATTTTGTAAGTAAGAGGTTTACGGGGGCAGAAGTCAGATATCCTAAACTTGAGAAGCTAGCATACTGTCTATTAATCGCATCACGAAAACTGCGACACTATTTTCAATCCCATTCCATCAGAGTTATGACCGATCAACCGCTGAGGCAAGTACTCCATCGTCCTGACACTTCTGGGCGACTACTTAATGGTGCATTGAACTAAGTCAATATGATATTACCTACCATCCTCGCACCGCCATCAAGGGGCAAGCCGTGGCCGATTTCATTGCCGAATTCACTACCAACGAAGGTAAGGAGCAATCAGAAATAGCAGAAGACATCAAGTGGAACCTCTTTGTGGATGGTGCATCAAACGAACAAGGCTCGGGGGCAGGTGTGGTAATAATTACTCCCAGGGGAAATAAGCTGCACCATGCTATAAGGTTGGAATTCGCTGCCACCAACAACGATGCAGAGTATGAAGCAGTGATAGCCGGATTAGAACTTGCCTTAAAAATCGGAGCCAATTCTTTGTGTCTTCATAGCGATTCTCAACTTATTGTAATCAAATACTAGGAGAATTCCAGGCTCGAGAAGAATGACTCATAGCATATTTAAAGAAGACCAAGTTACTTCTCAGTCGATTGGACCACTACTTAGTCAAACACATCCCTCGGGAAGAGAACCAAGAGGCCGACGAATTGGCGAAGCAAGCCAGCATGAGAGATGGTGCTATTTCTGGAGCAGTAGCCATCTCAAAGCAACTGACCCCAAGTTTTGAGCAAGTGAATCTGATAGCTGCAACCGAAGAAGCAACTTGGATGACTCCCATCCGAAACTACTTACAAAGTGGCACACTACCCGACGGGCATAACGAAGTCAAGAAAATCTTGAGGAAAGCTTCCCGCTACACAATACAAGAGGACATCCTCTATCGGCGCGGCTTCTCTAACCCCTTATTAAGGTGTGTCGCTGGAAGGGAAGCCAAGGAAATCCTATCCAACATTCATCAAGGAAGCTGCGGAGATCATACCGGAGGGCAGACTTTGGCAAAAAAGATACTCCGATATGGATATTTCTGGCCCACCTTAAGCAAGGACGCCTTAGATTTCGTCAAAAAATGTGACAGATGCTAGAAGTTTGCTAAGATTCCACGGCTACCAACCACTAAGATTACTCAAATGACCAGCCCTTGGCCCTTTGTAGTATGGGGAATTGACTTAATCGGCGAACTGCCAATGGGACGAGGTGGGGCCAAATATGCTATAGTGGCAGTCGACTATTTCACCAAATGGGTGGAAGCAGAACCCCTAAATAAAGTATCTTCAGCGAAAGTTATTAACTTCTTGATCAAAAATGTTCTATGCAGGCACGGAGTCCCATTCAAAATTATATCAGACAATGGACTTCAGTTTGACAGTGAGGCGTTCGCCAACTAGTGCCAAGAGCACGGAATTCACAAAAGCTTCTCATCCGTAGCTTATCCCCAGGCAAACGGACAAGTCGAAGCCGTCAACAAAATTCTGAAAACTCTAATAAAAAAGAAACTCGAAAAGTCAAAGGGCGCTTGGGTGGATGAACTCCCTACGGCACTGTGGGCCTATCGCACATCTTTCAGAACATCAACGGGGCATACTCCTTTCTCTTTGGCATACAGATCGGAGGCTATGCTCCCAGTTGAAACCATCGTGCCTTCCCACCGTAGGATCCACTATGACCCAGAAGAGAACGAAGAACTCCTTCACATGTCTTTGGATCTAATTGAGGAGAGAAGAAATGATGCAGCCCTCAAAGCAGCAGCCCACAAGCAAAAAGTGGCAGTACAATACAACTCCAAGGTCAAGCATCGTATCTTACAAGAAGGAGATCTTGTCCTCAAGCGAATATTCCCTCGCCCCGGAGCACTAGATCCAATCTGAGATGGACCATATGTAATTCATAAAGATCTCCACAATGGAGCATATATTTTGTCAATAGTGGACGGAGAGGTGTTCCGGAGTGCATGGAACATCCAACACCTCCGTCGATACTTTTCTTAACTTGTACTGCCCATATGAAGTGAATTAACAAAGAGAATCAGTGGACGTAGGCATTTTCATGCCGAACCACTTTAAAAACCTTGTCTCTTTTTTAACTTGTTCCTTTATATCTTGGCTGCTTGTTAACTTTATCCTTTTCTGTTGAACAAAATCCTGTGCAAATAGCATTTACATTCAAGGCGCTCCACAGCACGACTTCTCCTGGACAAGACCTAACAGGTACTATGCGAATCTATGCCCTCGCCAATGAGACACTTTTGCTCCGGCATCCCTCTGCTACGGGTTAACTCATTGCTCGCGACGACCCTTAAAGCTAACTGTAATGAGCCGATTATAAGCCACCGAGAAGGCCGACTATAGCCAAGGCAGCTCATTACGGCGTTCGGCTTGCCGGCAACTATGAACCTACTTTAAGCCCCAACATAAGGTGTGGCCAGCCAGGGGTAGTTCACGGTTGACGATCGGCACCCACGCTAGCCGGCCACAGTAAATCGAATAATACCCACGATTACGGACCATAATGGCCCGGGTAGTTACTGTGCGCGATCTCGGCTCCGATGTGTCTTAAGTACGGCTGTGGTAAAAAAGATTAACTCCCCGCGGAGGCGTAAGATGGGTGACAAATGTCTCCAAGACCCACAGCTAGGGAAAGTGACTACAAAGCCTGTTTGCCACGAACTTAAGCACATCGAAGGCCTTCCGTGATTGGAAGTTTTACTTTTTCTCATATTTCAATTTTATTTAAAAAACTTTTCTCCTATCCTCTGTAACTATCCCTAAAGTACAGGACACAGAATAGGAGACATTCGCTAATGGAAGCGGATACTCACAGCAAGACACTGCACCGCATTCCATACTCAGTCACGCAAGACATTCAAAGCTGCCACCTACAAGTAAAATATGAAGGGCGGTATTTTCTTCTTTCATGTATAAACACATGACTATAATTTATTCACACATCACACTAACATTGCAAGACATGAAATTATATTTTAAACAAGAACTTGACATCAAACACAATTGAATTACAAGCATATGCATAGCTATATTTCTCATACAACATGACAAAATAACAAAAAACATTCAAAAACGACAGAATCAGCTTAAGTTAAAAAATTACACGTCAAGAAAAATGTTGTTTATTACAAGTAGCATAATTACAACCTAAAAGTTACGTTACTATTTTGAGACTAACATATACAACAATGTCAAGTCCACAAAAAGATATCCAGGTCAAATCAAGGAGCCGGCCGCGTCGGAGTTTTATCCTTGTCCTGTTACCCACCTGCCCGGTCAAAGAAAGAATTCATTAGTGATAGGAAACCAAGTTAACGGAAAGACTAGAAAGGAAGACTTACCAGCACCTGCTTCCTGACCATCCTGGTCATCATCCTCTACTTGCACACATGCCTCCTCAGCAGCAAGCAGCCGCATACCCTCCTTCACCGCCACCTTCTCCTCCTTGGTAAACTGGGCAGTGACCACATCCATTTTGAAGACCGCGCCACCCTCTTTATCCGCATCAGCCCTAGCCTCCTCCAGGGCCCGGAGATAAATCCTGGCCATAACTCGGGAGTAATCATCCATCCAGGATAAATTACCCTGCTTCCAAGTGCGGAAATACATATCCTGGAGCATCTCATCCATCATCCCCTCATTTTCCTCAAGCTCCCTCATTCGAGCCTCAAAAGCACGCAGCTTAGAGACAGCAGCATCCCTCTCCGATCGGTATCATGAGCGGTCAGCCTGAAGGGATATCCTCATCGCCTCCATCTCCTCCTTCAACCTAGACTGAGCAAGCTCCGCGGCCTCAAGTCTCCCTGATAATTCCTGCGCCCGCTCGAGGTCCGCTTGTCGAACCTCATCCACCGTCGTGATGGCCATGTCAATTCGCTCATTGCAGGCGGCCTCCATTTTTCACAACTCTGCCCTGCTGGCCTCTTCCATAGTCTTCTTCAGTTGCTTGGATGCGGCCTCGTGCTGAGAAATTTGGATGGCTTGATTGGCAAGCTGCTTAGCCTGGTCGGAGACCATTCACCGTAGCCGAATGTTGGCACTCCCAATTTCCTCCCCGGCCTTGACTAGTCGGGCATGATGCCCCATCAATTTCCTGGTCTCCTCAGCAACTCGGTCAATATTCGCCTTAGCTTCATCCCCCAGAGTTACAACCCGGGTAGTAAGCAAATCAAGGTCCAGGGACTTAGCTTCGTCAAGCACCCGTACCATAGGATTGCGAGGGAGAAGATGCTCACCAGTAACCTCGTCGAAGGAGATGTCATGAGAGGCCGGGTCCAGGTCTGGATGACCCGCAAACGGGTTGCGAACCAAGCCAGGGTGATCTATCGGGATGACGGTTGGATTCTCAAACGGATGGGGGGAATGCATAAACTCGGTATCCTCCTCCGTAATGTCGTGAATAGGCTGGAGTGGGGCCGGAGGGCCAGGGAGAGATTTAGACGAAGATCGACTCCTCTTCCTCTTTTGTATATCTTCTTCAATAACTCCAAGAAGAGGACGATAGCCGACTACGTCTCCAGGGCGGTTAGTAGGAGGCTTCGGCTTGGCAAAAGCTTTGAGGAGTCCGTATTGTTCAAGCCTATGCCGAAGATCTGAGGTCTTGGCCGTTTTGCCCGCTCCTGGAATAAAAATCAAGCGTCACCAGCATGCATTGAGCCATCATTCAAGAATTAAAAAGAATAGAGAGAAATTCACCTTAAACCGCAGAAGTTGCCTCAGTAGAAGCACTCCCAGAAGATAAATCAGCGCCAGTCCCGACCTTATCAGCTTTCTTGGACTTCTCCGTTTCCTCCAACACTTCGAAGGCTTGGCGGAAAGCATCATCTATCCACTCTTGAATCACACCTTCCTGCCCGGGAGGCAAAGCCCTGGTGCCATCACCGCCCTGTCCTTCGCCACCATCATCACCGTGACGATCACCGTCACCTTCTCTACCACTTCCGCTCTCCGCCTCACCTCCTTCGTCCTCACCTTTTTCCCCCTCCACTTTTTCCTCCTCCTGAACATCCGGATGTGTGCTAGGAGAGGGTCCATCGGACTTCTTGAGTTTCTTCCCCCCAGCAACTGGATGCATCGAGAAGGGTCGCCTTTTGCTGCTTTTCGCCGTGGCCCCTCCTATAGCTTTGGCAGCTCTCTCCTCCGCCGTGTCTCTCTGCTTAACCACGGACTGATGTGGAAGGATCAGGTTGTGCCCCAGAAGTGTAGCATTCCTGATCAAGTAAGAAGCCGACCTATCCCTTCCCGTAATGGCTTCTATTTCCACTACCGTCTAAACCAGGCGATCATTCTCCACGACCGCAAAGCCACCTGTTGCTAGCAAGGAATAAAAACACATGAGAAGAAGCATTGCAGTCAGAACAGAAATCATAAATAAGCTTCGACTTACAGCCTGAGGAGAAGCGACGGATGGAAACAGAGTCATCCTTAACGAAAAACCATTCTTTCTTGAACATGCTGAACTTCGAATATAAGTCCAGGACTGGCTTGAAAGATACGGCTGATTCCAAGCTAATGTATGGAGACCCCTTCTTATAGCCTCTCAGATTGTACAAATACCGGATCTCCCGGTTGGAGGGAGGACACCCGTATCTCCTCTGGAAAATGACAAACAGGCTTATCAGGATGGCGTAGGAGTTAGGCTGAAGCTGAAATGGAGCCACCTTCAAGTAGGTGATGAAGCTGAGTATCCAAGCATTGATCGGGGGGATGGCCCCACACATGCAATGGTACCTACTGTAAGCGAAATATCCTTCGGGTGGATTATATGGCATCATTACTTCCCCCGGCAATAGCATACGCGCTCTGTCAATCCCAAAAGAGCGAGAAATGACATCAAGCTGCTCGTCTTTGAGGGAGCTAGGGAAGCAATCAGGAGGTGAGTTCAGAAGCTCTTGAGGACCGTACCCGTCCACTAGCGATCTCGGGGTGGGCCCATGTCGTTCTGGATTCGATTGGACTAGGGGCACGACGGGAGACTCTCTTCTTCCCGTAGATTTCTTTTTGTCGGAACGGGTTTCAACTTTATGAGAAATTATCTGCAACACGAGAAAGCACATTGTTAGAACAAGGGATGTAGAGATATAAACAAGCAAGTGTATGCAGTCTGGAATTTCACTCATAATTCAAGTCATAAAAGTGCATTCGGTAGTTCAAGGCCGAAAGGTCATTCGGTATTCGAACTCCCCTATCTCGTTCGGCATTTCCAACAAGGGACTCATTCGGCACTCGGATTCATTCGGTAGTCCAAGGCCGAAAGGTCATTCGATATTCGAACTCCTCTGGCTCATTCGGTATTTCCTACAAAGGTTCATTCGGCATTCAGATTCATTCGGTAGTACAAACCATTAGGGTCATTTGGCAATCACCTGATTCGGTATGATTCGGCAGAAAGATCTGATTCGGCTATCTCACTTGGTAGGGACTAACGAAAGCCTCAAGCCCATACTTATAGGCAAGCACATAATAGCCGGACCAGATAATTCGGCATTTAGAACCGGATGAGGGCGTCCAGATAAACAAAGCGCGCCATACGCAAGCATATGCCCCACTTTGGGGGGCAAATGTTGGGAGTGTTTCCACCTACTACCGGACCAAACTTCCTTCCTATGCATAGCCGGACCAAACCTCTGCTCCACACTACCGAACCAGCCTACTCCACCTACCACCGAACCAGCCTACTCCACCTACCACCGAACCAGCCTACTCCACCTACCACCGAACCAACCTACTCCACCTACCACCGAAACAACCTACTCCACCTACCACCGAACCAACCTCTACCGCTCCACCTATTACCGAATCAAAGCCTCATCGAATCAAAACTATCACCGGACCAAGTTGCACCGGACCAAATCCCACCGGACCAAGACGTTCCGGACCCACTTTGCCAAGCCAGATTGTATCAGCCCAGGCCCCCCAACAGCTATATACATCCAAGACCCCTACCCCCAGCCTCACTCTATAAATATAGGGGCAGGGGTACAATAATGGGGGACAAGTTTGAGAGCTCAAGCACGGAGAGAACTTTCAAACAACTTTCATATACTTGTATCAAAGCTTTGTACTTGTAATCTGAACAAGAAAGGAGAAATAATATATAAAGTGGACGTAGACACATTCTGGCTGAACCACTATAAATCTGCGTGTCTTTTACAGTTTAGTCCCTGCTTTTCATATATTTGCATAAATCACCCAAATCACTAAAAACAACATAAAATCAATTAAATCATACGACTTGGAGGTGTTTGTCCATTTTTTGTGCAAACATAGGTGACGTGGCAAACATATAAGGTTATTTGTGTTCCATCTTCTTTTGTTCTTTTTTTATGATTTCAATCGCAATTTTCGCAATATCTTTTGCATACGAACTCCGTTTCACGCGCGGTTTCTTTTGTTAGGATCGTATTGAAATTCCGGACCTGATGACGCTAGTTTGGACGAATTCTGAGACGGTCAAATTTTTGGGTTTAAATTGAATTTAAATTCAAAAGGTGAGTGTTTTAACCCACTCACAACTTCTAAGATTTCTTATGTTTGTTAAATTAAATTTTGATGTGATTTAAAATTTATCTATGATTGTTTGGGCATATATTTAATCATCATCTCAGTTAGATAGCATTTAGTTAAATTAAATTGTTATTTAATTTTATTATTGCATATAATTTGCCAGTTAAATTTATTTATTATTGCATATAAACTGTCAGATGAATAGTTATTAATTTTTATTGAATATAAACTATTCGTTGATGCCTGTTATATTTTATATGCTTTATATTGATATTTTATTTAAATTGGATGATGATTGTAATGAATGGTTGTTTATTGATATTTGGATGAATGGATGCTATATTTTATATTGTATAAACTGCAAATTATTATGCATTTTCATTTCATTCGGGATTGCGGTTTGAAATGATATATATAACTGTAAACTTTTATTTTTAAATTACGGATTGAAATGATAAATATCTGTATCACTTGACCATAGGATAGAAAATTATATACAGGCACCGTGGTCTATATATATAAAATATTTAAAGGATTTTCTATGGTTTGGAAAGAAATATACGGTTTAATAAATATTAAATTTTGATATTATATAAATATTATTTTATATATGGTTAAATTCTAAAATTTAAGCTATGTATAACTTGATGATGTTTTAAGTTTGATTTACGAATATTTCAAGTTTGAGCTTTATTTAAGTGATATTGAATTTATTAAATAAATATTTCTAAACTAAATAATAGTAAATTGAATTAAGGTATATATAAGATTATCATATTTGGTTGGGAATTTTGGAATATTTAAAGACTTGAAATATATCAAAATTGAAATGTTTTATTGAAATTAAGGTATTATTGTTTTCAAAGTATTGGTTTCGAAATTGTTATAACTTTGAAAGTAATATGGTTTGAAAATGAATTTATTTGAAATAGAATTTATTTAAGAATTATCTTTAAATATATTGATTTGAAACCGATTGAAATTTTGAGATTAAGAATATGACCGCATTTTGTGATTTGGGTTTAAGATGGTTTTAAAGAATATTTCAAGTTTTATAATTAAAAGTAAGAATAGTGATTGAAAATTTGGATTTTATTTAAATGATATATTATTGAATTTGGTTTTAAAGTATATACTATTTTGAAGTAAATGATATGTTTTGAAATAGCAATAATATTTTGGTTTTAAAGTATATACTATTTTGAAGTAAAGGATATGGTTTGAAATGGCAATAATATCTTGGTTTTTGAAGTATATACTATTTTGAAATAAAGAATATGTTTTGAAAGGGCAATGATTGTGTTTTTAAAAGTATATATATTTTTAAATGACCATGATGTTATAATAACGTTTGGTTGTTAAAGAGACCGGGATCAGATATGGACATACTTTCTGTCGATACCGAAAACCACTTTGACAACTGTGTACGCGGTGGAGTTTCCAGAATGAAGTAGGATGGTGGTGACGATCCTAAGGTATAAACGTGGACCCAACTCCCGTGAGTTGGCATAAGGTGGCTACAACAGGAGCGATTGACGGACCAGTGAGGTAGCACCTCTTATTGGACGCACTTCTTCGATACCATTCTATTACTTTGTTATTTTGGTGGCCACCCTTCGATTTGGGAGTGTTGTTCGAGGTGGGCGGTAGTGGCTGCTATGCGTCACCACCAGTCCGGATGCGTAATTGGTATATCTACCCTGGCATTTCCTAGTTGTGCCATGTCACCTACCATATCGAGCTTTACTACGATTTGTGATTTCTCCCGTAGCCTGTGGAGTATCAAGGGTAGCCCCCATTTTTGGGAGTATGCTAATACTGGATAGACTACTGGGACTATTACGTGTTAAGGGGAATATTGGGTCACTCCTTAATGCTATTTAAAAGTATGTTTATTTATTAAACATTATTATAATAGCGAATATTACTACATAGTAGATAGTTTAACGGATCCTTAAGAGATGTGAATCCCGAACATTTCTTAAGTTACTGCACTCACATTAGACACTGGATAGGAGATGTCAGATTGTACCGAACCAGCCTACTCCACCTACCACCGAACCAGCCTACTCCACCTACCACCGAACCAACCTACTCCACCTACCACCGAAACAACCTACTCCACCTACCACCGAACCAACCTCTACCGCTCCACCTATTACCGAATCAAAGCCTCATCGAATCAAAACTATCACCGGACCAAGTTGCACCGGACCAAATCCCACCGGACCAAGACGTTCCGGACCCACTTTGCCAAGCCAGATTGTATCAGCCCAGGCCCCCCAACAGCTATATACATCCAAGACCCCTACCCTCAGCCTCACTCTATAAATATAGGGGCAGGGGTACAATAATGGGGGACAAGTTTGAGAGCTCAAGCACGGAGAGAACTTTCAAACAACTTTCATATACTTGTATCAAAGCTTTGTACTTGTAATCTGAACAAGAAAGGAGAAATAATATATAAAGTGGACGTAGGCACATTCTGGCTGAACCACTATAAATCTGCGTGTCTTTTACAGTTTAGTCCCTGCTTTTCATATATTTGCATAAATCACCCAAATCACTAAAAACAACATAAAATCAATTAAATCATACGACTTGGAGGTGTTTGTCCATTTTTTGTGCAACATAGGTGACGTGGCAAACATATAAGGTTATTTGTGTTCCATCTTCTTTTGTTCTTTTTTTATGATTTCAATCGCAATATTTGCAATATCTTTTGCATACGAACTCCGTTTCACGCGCGGTTTCTTTTGTTAGGATCGTATTGAAATTCCGGACCTGATGACGCAGGTTTGGACGAATTCTGAGACGGTCAAATTTTTGGGTTTAAATTGAATTTAAATTCAAAAGGTGAGTGTTTTAACCCACTCACAACTTCTAAGATTTCTTATGTTTGTTAAATTAAATTTTGATGTGATTTAAAATTTATCTATGATTGTTTGGGTATATATTTAATCATCATCTCAGTTAGATAGCATTTAGTTAAATTAAATTGTTATTTAATTTTATTATTGCATATAATTTGCCAGTTAAATTTATTTATTATTGCATATAAACTGTCAGATGAATAGTTATTAATTTTTATTGAATATAAACTATTCGTTGATGCCTGTTATATTTTATATGCTTTATATTGATATTTTATTTAAATTGGATGATGATTGTAATGAATGGTTGTTTATTGATATTTGGATGAATGGATGCTATATTTTATATTGTATAAACTGCAAATTATTATGCATTTTCATTTCATTCGGGATTGCGGTTTGAAATGATATATATAACTGTAAACTTTTATTTTTAAATTACGGATTGAAATGATAAATATCTGTATCACTTGACCATAGGATAGAAAATTATATACAGGCACCGTGGTCTATATATATAAAATGTTTAAAGGATTTTCTATGGTTTGGAAAGAAATATACGGTTTAATAAATATTAAATTTTGATATTATATAAATATTATTTTATATATGGTTAAATTCTAAAATTTAAGCTATGTATAACTTGATGATGTTTTAAGTTTGATTTACGAATATTTCAAGTTTGAGCTTTATTTAAGTGATATTGAATTTATTAAATAAATATTTCTAAACTAAATAATAGTAAATTGAATTAAGGTATATATAAGATTATCATATTTGGTTGGGAATTTTGGAATATTTAAAGACTTGAAATATATCAAAATTGAAATGTTTTATTGAAATTAAGGTATTATTGTTTTCAAAGTATTGGTTTCGAAATTGTTATAACTTTGAAAGTAATATGGTTTGAAAATGAATTTATTTGAAATAGAATTTATTTAAGAATTATCTTTAAATATATTGATTTGAAACCGATTGAAATTTTGAGATTAAGAATATGACCGCATTTTGTGATTTGGGTTTAAGATGGTTTTAAAGAATATTTCAAGTTTTATAATTAAAAGTAAGAATAGTGATTGAAAATTTGGATTTTATTTAAATGATATATTATTGAATTTGGTTTTAAAGTATATACTATTTTGAAGTAAATGATATGTTTTGAAATAGCAATAATATTTTGGTTTTAAAGTATATACTATTTTGAAGTAAAGGATATGGTTTGAAATGGCAATAATATCTTGGTTTTTGAAGTATATACTATTTTGAAATAAAGAATATGTTTTGAAAGGGCAATGATTGTGTTTTTAAAAGTATATATATTTTTAAATGACCATGATGTTATAATAACGTTTGGTTGTTAAAGAGACCGGGATCAGATATGGACATACTTTCTGTCGATATCGAAAACCACTTTGACAACTGTGTACGCGGTGGAGTTTCCAGAATGAAGTAGGATGGTGGTGACGATCCTAAGGTATAAACGTGGACCCAACTCCCGTGAGTTGGCATAAGGTGGCTACAACAGGAGCGATTGACGGACCAGTGAGGTAGCACCTCTTATTGGACGCACTTCTTCGATACCATTCTATTACTTTGTTATTTTGGTGGCCACCCTTCGATTTGGGAGTGTTGTTCGAGGTGGGCGGTAGTGGCTGCTATGCGTCACCACCAGTCCGGATGCGTAATTGGTATATCTACCCTGGCATTTCCTAGTTGTGCCGTGTCACCTACCATATCGAGCTTTACTACGATTTGTGATTTCTCCCGTAGCCTGTGGAGTATCAAGGGTAGCCCCCATTTTTGGGAGTATGCTAATACTGGATAGACTACTGGGACTATTACGTGTTAAGGGGAATATTGGGTCACTCCTTAATGCTATTTAAAAGTATGTTTATTTTATATTAGACATTATTATAATAGCGAATATTACTACATAGTAGATAGTTTAACGGATCCTTAAGAGATGTGAATCCCGAACATTTCTTAAGTTACTGCACTCACATTAGACACTGGATAGGAGATGTCAAATCCCGTAAACATCTCTGACGCCGTTCCACTCATATATTTATCATTGATTTAACTTACATAAGATCTTTTAGTTCTGACTCGAGTGTTTTGTCTTTTCAATTCGCTCGGGTCAGCCTGAGCATTTTAGGATTTGAAGGCCTTAATTCTGGAGGACGAAGACGAAGAATTATTATTACTATTTGTTATATATTCCACTACACCATTGTATTCCGCTGCATAATTATCATTCTCTGGTATGTGTAACTTTGATGTGTATTGTATAAGTATAATCAAATGTTTTGTAAAACAGCTTCATGAACTGTTATTTGATTATTATATTTTATCGTTCCGCTGCAAGATTCTATTTTGTTTCTTTTATTTCTCCACTTTTTCTTATTTACCCCATAACAATCCACCTTCTGTATGGTTTAAGTCGGCACGTGTGTCTGCTTAAGCATACAAAAAGGTGGGTCGTTACATCTGGTATCAGAGCTTTGGTTTAGCGATAAACCTTAGCCTTGTGGGGTTTGACTCTTTACTAATAGGGTAGTAATACCCTATGGGAGTCGCTGAGTGTATATATATGAGAGAGCGTATTTGTTAGTGTTATAAAAAGGTTTTAATATTATGTTAATCGGTTCCGTTTTTTATTTATAAATTCTGGTTAGTGCATGGGACGCTATGACATCAATAGGGATTTCCAAACACTTAATAGGATAGACCAACATAATATTTGTTTTAATATAGGTGAATGAAATAACTTTGCCTATTATATTTTCTATATATAAAAATATTTTATAAAGATATATATTTGGTTGCTATAGATTGGGTGTTAGGTAATGAAAATATAAATAATAGTTGAAACTAAGTTGAAAATAAAATAAATGAAAACTGGAAATTTAGAGTTAAGTTCCGGGTTTTTGAAGATTTCTTTCAATTGATTTTGGAATATAATAATAATATTGTTAGAAGTATTTTCTGATATAAATATTTCAATAGGATTTGAAAGAAATGTTTTAAAAGAAATTCCGCAAAGAAATAAGTTGTACTCCCCTCCTTGTCGCTGGAAAATAATTTCGGTGATGGCGGCCGCATCATCGACATTCATTTTCGAGTTTCAAAGTGGGAAGGCCACTGTAGTAGTTTTACTACAAGATTATTTTATTTTAAATTATTTTATAAGTAATTGGATATATAAATTATAAGTATATATATTATCTATTATTTTAAAATGATTTTTGAATAAAACCTGGTATTTAATTCTTAAGTTTCCATTAATAAATAGTCCTAATTACTGAAGTGAATTGGAACTAGGTAATTAATAAATTGAAACCTCTAAAGGAAATAAGAGATTTAAATGCTAGGTTATAAATGGTATTAAATGAAAGTTGAAATTGTAACCTATGAAATAAAGGAAATAATTATTGAACATTAAAATAATTAAAAGAAATGAGAAACTTGTATAACTTTCAATTACACCTTTAAATAACATATATAACTTACCAAATATTAAAAGTTGAAGTGTTTAAATTGTAATAGAATATTATACAAGTAGAAATTTGAAATAATGAAAGTATTCAATGAAATCGCTATTAAATGAGAATTTAATGTTATAAACTTAAGGTATAATTGAAATTTTACCAAGTAAATATAATTAAAGGTAAGTATGACAAATAGATGATTATAAACGTAATTAAATAAATAAAAAGTGAGGGCATGCTATAATAAATGAATGAATAAATATAACGAAATAAAAGGGAACTAGCATGACCTGTGTTAATTGAATAATTGTAGGTAATAAGTAAAAATAAATTAAGCAAACATTTAATGAGTAAAATGTAAATTAAAAAGATAAATCACTGTATAAATAAAAAGAAAATCAAACAACAAAGATATGAAAGGAGATTAATAATAAGTTAAGTTGATTGTTGTTCTGATTATTGTTGTTTTGGGTTATGGTTGTTTGGGTAGGATACTTTAAAAATTTGGATTGGATGAATGAATGATCTATTTAGTTTTATCTAAGGCTGTTGAGTAAATGATGCGCTAGTAGTTTATTCTTCATCCCATACAATTTAAAGGTTTTGAACCTGAACAACTATTTGTTTGTTTGTTTGAATGGTTGCTTTGTATTTGTTATGTATGCTATTTGTTGAAATTGATGGTTGTTGTATTGATGTGTGTTAATGATTGAAACCTCTTAAATATTTCACTTCATATAAATAGTTAACCCTTTGGATTTATAAGTGGAATGCAGGTTATGGAAGCAATTGCTACTGCTTTTGGTTCCATAAATTAAGCGTAAAATGCCCGACAAATAGGTACGTTTCGGATTACGATTTATAACGCTATTTATATATATTCTCCCGTATTGGGATATAATATTTTGTATACTATGTATGATAATTTGTTATATTTGATATTACATTTTCTCCTGAGCCTCTCCGTACAAAGGAGACTCTGCCGAAATTATCCGTAAAATTTTGGCTTAGAAAATATTTTGAAAATGTTTTCCAAACTTTATTTATTTAAGTATAAAAAGATTTAATGATTATAAAATGGGTATATTTTATTTAAAGTTATAACTTTTGTAAATTATAGTTTGTAAAGTTAATATTTTGAATAGGATGTATGGTTTATTTAATTCTTCTTTTCCCTTCTTTTCCTTTTAGGGGACGAAAAGTTTTGAGTGGGGGAGAGTGTAACGACCCGTAAATTTCGACCATTTAATTTGTTAATTTAAATTGATTTTTGTAATTTAATGTAGAAAGAAATGAAAATCTTATAATTTATATTGGAGCGAATGTTAGGAATTAAAGGTTGCATTGGTAAATAAAATAAATTCTAGACAATTGGAATTAAATCCAATTGAAGAAATAGTGGAAACCATTATAATTGGTTAATTAAACTTGATTGTGTAATTAATACCGGAAGAAATAAATTGGAAATAGTATTAATGAAATAATAACTGAATTGAATTGCAACTATATAAATGGAAGTAAATTTGATTTAGTGGATGTCAATATTGAATAAATTAATGGAAATAAAATCTAAATGAATGTTTGGATAGAACATAAGTGAATGCAATCGGTAGTATGGGAATAAATGCCAACATTTAATTGTAATTGCATATAAGGGATAAAGGAAAGGATTAAATTGATTTATGCAATAAAACATTGTAACGATATTTGTTCGTAAATTTAGGTAATAAGGTAGTACGTTATTTGGAAATAAATTTAAGGGTAGAATAAATTACCAAATTAATTGGTCAATGAATATATTTGGAATTAAAGTTCATATAAATATTAAGTAATTATGATGTTATTATTGATAATAAGCGTTACTAATTATTAATATAGTAATGGAAGAGTAAATGAAATGCAAGCGTAGAAACTTAAGCTAAGGATTAACAATTGAAATGAAATGTCTTTTAAATGGAGTACTATAAATTGTCATACTAAGCTAAGAATTGAATATAAGGAAACAAAGGCAAATAGTAAATCAATCGATGAATTTATATAGATTGTAAAGTTATAATGATAAATAGTAATTGGATGATGTAACAGCCCAAAATTTTTAACAAATTTTTTTTTATTTAAAATAAACATTTTGAAATATTGATTTGAATTAAAAGTGTAATAACTAGTGTAAAGCGGGAAATTCAAACTTTACATTTTTACGTATAATTTCATCCGTTCTTAACTTTATATTAAAATCAAATTTATTAATTGTGATAATAGCTATTTAAATTTTGGTTTAAATGATACATTATTTTATTTAAAGTAACGTTATCATTTTTAAATTTATTTGATAAAAGAAACAAATAACGGTTGTACGTTACTTTGGGCGTTACACTTTACGTTCGTTGTTCCTTTGTCCATTTGATTTTTCTTGCGTTAACAGTACTATTTCAACTGTATAGTTTCAGTTTGAAAAGAAAAAAAATCTTGCATTGAACCGTTCACGTGAGAATTATTCCATTCCCTCTTTGCATTCCTTACGTTTCGTTCCAGCTTTGAATATAATTAAATTGCTTTAACTTCCTACCGTTCAAAACTTTACCTTTTGCCTTCTCTCTTAAATTAATAAGCAGCTGTCATCTTCTTTTGTACGTTCATAATTTCAATTCTGCAAACTTTCTCTGTAGCTCCTTTACAAATTTTCGTGAGCATCCCTGAGGTAAAGCTCGCATGCCTTCTTTTCTTATTATTTATATTTTTTTTGTTTGTTTGTTGATCTGCTTGCCACCGTGACCTACCCCATGCTTGCCATCGTGACCTACCCATGCTTTCCACCGTGAGAACCCCTCCACTTTCCTCCACCACCGAGCTCCCACGTCACTCCCTCTGCCAGACCGAACCCAACCCACTCACCACCAACCGAGATCCCCACGTCCAACCCCTAAGCCCTGCCACCACCCACGTCCCCAGGGCAGACTGAACCCCTACCCAGCCACAACCCCACCGGGAACCCCCTGAACCCCATGCGGGACCACCCACCTTCCTCCACCAGGCCGTGCCAGTAACCCTAACCCACGTCACCACCTCCACGTCAGCCTACCCAGTCCACCCACCACGCCCAGACCGAGCTCTACCTCAGCCACCACCACGACCGTACCAGCCACCTCCAATCCCATGCCGTTACCCACTACCCACTCATCCAGACCAAGCCTTGCAAGAAAAATGAACAACTCGTGTTGGTCATTTTGGCATTTGGTATTTGAGTTTATATCCCACTGAGCCTTGTTTGAAAAAAAATGAAAAGTGCCTGTCACCTTGTACTTTGTAGTATAGTTTCCACTCAGCTTTGTTTAGAAAAATAAAAGGAAATGGGAAAAGTTGTTTTGTCACGTGTTCTGGTATCCTAGTTTAGTTGTTTCCACTGACCTTTGTTTAGAAAAAAAAAACTGTTTTGTCCCTTTGTAAATTCTGTAGTTGTATATTTCCGAGCCTCTGTTTTGAAGTCGCAGCCAAAATGTCCTTCTAGCCATACTTTTGTTTCAATTTGTTGACAGTTGATTTATTCAAAAGTGTTGATGTAATTGAAGTGCGTTAACATATTCAAATATTTGCTTTATTCTTTTGACTCTAGATTTGAATCTAGTTGGCGCATCCGCTAACAACTGATCGTGCTGCCCGCGTGCTTTCGATAGATAGCATACTTCTTTTCTTTCGAATCTCCAGCTCCGTAGAGGTGAGTAAATCTCACACGAATATTCATACTTATATGATTGTGAAACGACCGCAACTGAATGTGTAGAAATAAATAAATAAATAAATGATGTTATAATTACCTGTGATTTATTTATAGTTGATGTTAGAATTATTAAACTGCATATCGTATCATCTGTTATATTTTGTTCTTATTTTACTGTTATTCTATTCTGTTAAATCACACTGCAAGTTCCTTGTAGAATAGAATCACTATGGGTTGAAATGATACATACCCGAACGGACTTTAGAATAAGGGAAGATCGTTATGGGCTGAAATGATAGGCCTGAACGATTTTCAATTAAATTTTATTTACTTGTGATTGCGGGTTTGAAATGATAAAACCCGGATTTTTCTTTGTAAACTATGGATTGAAATGATATAGTATCTGTATCACTTGACTTAGGCTAGAAAATATTATACAGACCCGTGGTTATTTTTCTGTATTTTTTTTTCTGGATATCTTTAAATATTTTAAATATTGAAATAATATTAAATTGATTTAAACCGAATTTTTAAATGATTTATTTAGAGTAGAAATGATTTTTCTATGTGATAAATATAAATAAATGGAAAAATATTGATTTTTAAAATGGAACTTAAATTTGAAATTTTGACTAAAAGAAAAGATGGAAACTTAAGTTAATTAAATTGAAATAAAAATTTAGTTTTAAAATGGTGGAAAATGGATTTTTAGTTTAAATGTTGAAATGAATTGTTTAAATGAAAGTGGAATTTACACACTTGAATTTAATAAGCGAACTTTGTAAATTTTTGGTTTTTACTTGAAAATTTTCTCTTTAGAATAAATTAGTTAAAGGATTTAAATGAACATTTTAATGTATGATTTTATAAGTTTTGAACTAGGTAGAATCTGCAGCACTTGTTAAGTGTTGTGGTTATATAAGTGAACCAAAAGACTAAAATGAACTAAGGCTATGATAGTACTTGGTAAGTGCTGTTGTAGCAGAAACTAAAATTGAACCTGAACTAATAAAAGGGCTACTGTAGCACTTGTTAAGGACTGCAGTAGGCTGAAATATGATTTTTTTTGTTTAAAACTGAACTGTTATAGCAGTTTATAAATGTTGTTTTTGCTGAATAAAATTGTTTTCAAATATAACTTACCGCCGCACTTTTTAAATGCCGTGAAAGCTGAAATTTTTAACGCTATTGTTTTAAGTGAATAAATGAGCTCCGAAAAGGTTAAATTTTGGGAATTTAATATTTGATTTTAAAAGAATAATGACTTTGTTTAAATGGTTTAATTGGAAGTATATTTGATATTTAAATTTATAACCACGGGTTATAATAACGATTAGTTGGCAAAGAGACCGGGATCGGATATGGACATACTCTCTGTCGATACCGAAAACCACTTTGACAACCGTGTACGCGGTGGAGATTCCAGAATGAAGTAGGATGGTGGCGACGTTCTTAAGGTATGTTACGTGGACCCAACTCCCGTGAGTTGGCATAAGGTGGCTAAAACAGGAGCGATCTCGGACCAGTGAGGTAGCACCTCTTCTCGGACACATTTCTTCGATATTATACTCTTACTTGTGATTTGACTAGATGGCCATCCTCCGATTTGGGAATGTTGTTCGAGGTGGAACGGTAGTGGCTGCTATGCGTATCCATCATTCCGTGTGCGTAATTGGTATATCTACCCTGGCATTGCCTAGTTGTGCCGTGTCACCTACCATATCGAGCTTTACTACGATTATGATTTTAAGATCCAACCGCGTTAAGGTTCTCCATCCCCTTAACGCTATTTTCCGATATGATTATACTGTACTTATTTAGACACTATTATAATAGCGAATATTACTACATAGTAGATATTTTAACGGATCCTTAAAGGATGGGCGGTCCCAAGCATCCTCTAAGTTACTTGTACCTTTACTACAGTTCACTTGAGTTGGTTTACATTGTATAAGTATGTATATCCTGACTCTAGTGTTTATGTTTTATTTTACGCTCGGGTCAGCCTGAGTATCAGTTGGGCTTCATCTTCACGGAGCTAGGACTACTGGAGATCATCTTTATCAAGCTGCTATCTATTTTGCTATTCAATCTTTTATTTTAGCTTATGTAATTGAGACAAATGAAATTTGGGATTTTCTATGGTCATTCAAACTGTATTGGTTTTAGACTATGTAATTTGTATTTGTTTTGAGACTATGTATTTTAGTGGCTTCATGAACCACTATGGTTATTTTTAAATTCCGCTGCGAGTTATTCTGATATTTCTGTGTCTGTGATTCTGTGAATGATTTTATTTGCTCCAAATTTTATTACAATCTGTTATTTTGTATTATTCAAGTCTGACATGTGTGGATTATTGTCGATTTGAATGGTCCAAAATACCGGGTCGTTACAGATGACTTGTACGAAGTTATAATATTGTGTGAATTTTTAATAAAGAATAACTAGAATGGGATTAAAATTTGTATATTAATGGAAAGTTGAATAAATTCTAATGAATGATAATAATGAAAAACGTATACAATCAATGTAGGTAAGTTATTACAATGTTGTTGTAATTAATAAATGTTTCTTTAATGGTGATTAATAACATAACGGAAGTGTGAATGTAAAGTAATATACGAATATATATTTGGCGATTAAATCAAATCAATCTATAGAATTAAATTTTAAATTAATTGGAAGGAAATATGTAATAATTGCATTTATTTGTAAGTGGATGGAATTTATTTCTATATAAATTGAATATTAGAATAAGATGATAATTGTTAATGTAACAAGAGTGGGCCAATAATAATGCTTCCCATAAATTGATAATCGACTCAATAATGTAATACTATCCATAATAAGGCAATTAGATTGATGATAGAATGGAAAGTCTATTAAATGGAAATATTGAAAATAAAATTTGTAATTTCTAAATTTTGGAAATTTGAAGCAATGGTAGTAATTATTGTAATAATTAAATGGGAGTCAACTAGAACTTAATAAACCTTAATGTATATTAATGAAATTGTGGCAATAGTGCAAAACTTTAATCATTTACCCATTCATTTATGCATTGAATTAGGTCTCATTTATTGGATACTAATAGATTGAGAAATTGAATGAAAACCAAATAAAAAGAAATTTTTGCAAATTTAATTTATAATTTGCGAATATAATAAAAATTGAAATTTAACGCTGAAATGAATAAAATTGTTAACTCTAAATTTACATCTAGATTTGGTTTAAATTAATGTGAAGGATTAAGAAAGTAAAAGTGATAAAGATTGTGAATTTCAGAATTTAAATAGGAAATTTGATTTAATTAATTTATTTTAAATTTATTTAATTAATATAAAAATAGCCATTTTGGCCACTGACTCAGATTTCGACGAAACCTGTTTCATCGGATCCGTAACGGTGAATTATAATAATGTTTCAAGTTTCGTAGCAATCGGACTTGTCGTTTGATCGTACGGACTCGAAACGCTTTGAAATTTATGCAATTGAAATCAATTAAAATCAATTTGGAAAAATATTGTTTTAAGCATAACTTCTTCATACGATGGAATTTGAACCTGAAACCTTTTCTATTGAATCTAAAATATTTTAAAACACCTATTTTGATATATGGGTTTACCCAATTTCGTTCCGGGTCAGAACGGGCTTTTTGGACCACGTTGGCGTTAGCGCGTACACCTGTTTTATCCATCTATTCTATTTTCAACCTTCTCTATAAATATCCCCGCTAAACCCTAGCCTCCGCCTATTCTCATTTGTCTGCGCATAAAATTTCATCAGCTCCTTCTCCTCCTCAATGGCAGACAAAAATTTCAGATCCAGATCAATTTCAAAATCAAAGTCAAAAATTCAAAGTCCTCAGAAAAATCTCAAATTTATATATGTTGAAGCTCTCGACGAGCGTAATTCAATGGTGTAATTTGTTTTTCAATTCGACGCATCGTTTGACTAGAAATCGCGGTCAAAATTGAATTGGACGTTTTTGACTGGTGCGTCTGATCGGAAAATCCTTTCTGGGTTTTGTAGAGAGGCTAGCGCGTTGTTCATCGGCGAAGTTTGGAGGCGAATTGACGGTCGGATTGGCGGCAAAACGCGGTCAACGGTCGGTAAAAGGGAGAGGTTGCGGTGCTGTGTTTCTGGAAGAAGAAGACCTTCGTGTGAATGTAGGTGACGTGGCAAACATATAAGGTTATTTGTGTTCCATCTTCTTTTGTTCTTTTTTTATGATTTCAATCGCAATTTTCGCAATATCTTTTGCATACGAACTCCGTTTCACGCGCGGTTTCTTTTGTTAGGATCGTATTAAAATTCCGGACCTGATGACGCTAGTTTGGACGAATTCTGAGACGATCAAATTTTTGGGTTTAAATTTAAATTCAATTTAAATTCAAAAGGTGAGTGTTTTAACCCACTCACAACTTCTAAGATTTCTTATGTTTGTTAAATTAAATTTTGATGTGATTTAAAATTTATCTATGATTGTTTGGGCATATATTTAATCATCATCTCAGTTAGATATCATTTAGTTAAATTAAATTGTTATTTAATTTTATTATTGCATATAATTTGCCAGTTAAATTTATTTATTATTGCATATAAACTATCAAATGAATAGTTATTAATTTTTATTGAATATAAACTATTCGTTGATGCCTGTTATATTTTATATGCTTTATATTGATGTTTTGTTTAAATTGGATGATGATTGTAATGAATGGTTGTTTATTGATATTTGGATGAATGGATGCTATATTTTATATTGTATAAACTGCAAGTTATTATGCATTTTCATTTCATTCGGGATTGCGGTTTGAAATGATATATATAACCGTAAACTTTTATTTTTAAATTACGGATTAAAATGATAAATATCTGTATCACTTGACCATAGGATAGAAAATTATATACAGGCACCGTAGTCTATATATATAAAATATTTTAAAGGATTTTCTATGGTTTGGAAAGAAATATACGGTTTAATAAATATTAAATTTTGATATTATATAAATATTATTTTATATATGGTTAAATTCTAAAATTTAAGCTATGCATAACTTGATGATGTTTTAAGTTTGATTTACGAATATTTCAAGTTTGAGCTTTATTTAAGTGATATTGAATTTATTAAATAAATATTTCTAAACTAAATAATAGTAAATTGAATTAAGGTATATATAAGATTATCATATTTGGTTGGGAATTTTGGAATATTTAAAGACTTGAAATATATCAAAATTGAAATGTGTTATTGAAATTAAGGTATTATTGTTTTCAAAGTATTGGTTTCGAAATTGTTATAACTTTGAAAGTAATATGGTTTGAAAATGAATTTATTTGAAATAGAATTTATTTAAGAATTATCTTTAAATATATTGATTTGAAACCGATTGAAATTTTGAGATTAAGAATATAACCGCATTTTGTGATTTGGGTTTAAGATGGTTTTAAAGAATATTTCAAGTTTTATAATTAAAAGTAAGAATAGTGATTGAAAATTTGGATTTTATTTAAATGATATATTATTGAATTTGGTTTTAAAGTATATACTATTTTGAAGTAAATGATATGTTTTGAAATAGCAATAATATTTTGGTTTTAAAGTATATACTATTTTGAAGTAAAGGATATGGTTTGAAATGGCAATAATATCTTGGTTTTTGAAGTATATACTATTTTGAAATAAAGAATATGTTTTGAAAGGGCAATAATTGTGTTTTTAAAAGTATATATATTTTTAAATGACCACGATGTTATAATAACGTTTGGTTGTTAAAGAGACCGGGATCGGATATGGACATACTTTCTGTCGATACCGAAAACCACTTTGACAACTGTGTACGCGGTGGAGTTTCCAGAATGAAGTAGGATGGTGGTGACGATCCTAAGGTATAAACATGGACCCAACTCCCGTGAGTTGGCATAAGGTGGCTAAAACAGGAGCGATTGACGGACCAGTGAGGTAGCACCTCTTATCGGACGCACTTCTTCGATACCATTCTATTACTTTGTTATTTTGGTGGCCACCCTTCGATTTGGGAGTGTTGTTCGAGGTGGGCGGTAGTGGCAGCTATGCGTCACCACCAGTCCGGATGCGTAATTGGTATATCTACCCTGGCATTGCCTAGTTGTGCCGTGTCACCTACCATATCGAGCTTTACTACGATTTGTGATTTCTCCCGTAGCCTGTGGAGTATCGAGGGTAGCCCCCATTTTTGGGAGTATGCTAATACTGCATAGACTACTAGGACTATTACGTGTTAAGGGGAATATTGGGTCACTCCTTAATGCTATTTAAAAGTATGTTTATTTTATATTAGACATTATTATAATAGCGAATATTACTACATAGTAGATAGTTTAACGGATCCTTAAGAGATGTGAATCCCAAACATTTCTTAAGTTACTGCACTCACATTAGACACTGAATAGGAGATGTCAAATCCCGTAAACATCTCTAACGCCGTTCCACTCATATATTTATCATTGATTTAACTTACATAAGATCTTTTAGTTTTGACTTGAGTGTTTTGTCTTTTCAATTCGCTCGGGTCAGCCTGAGCATTTCAGGATTTGAAGGCCTTAATTCTGGAGGACGAAGACGAAGAATTATTATTACTATTTGTTATATATTCCACTACACCATTGTATTCCGCTGCATAATTATCATTCTCTGGTATGTGTAACTCTGATGTGTATTGTATACGTATAATCAAATGTTTTGTAAAACAGCTTCATGAACTGTTATTTGATTATTATATTTTATCGTTCTGCTGCAAGATTCTATTTTGTTTCTTTTATTTCTCCACTTTTTCTTATTTACCCCATAACAATCCACCCTTCTGTATGGTTTAAGTCGGCACGTGTGTCTGCTTAAGCATACAAAAAGGTGGGTCGTTACATCTGGTATCAGAGCTTTGGTTTAGCGATAAACCTTAGCCTTGTGGGGTTTGACTCTTTACTAATAGGGTAGTAATACCCTATGGGAATCGCTGAGTGTATATATATGAGAGAGCGTATTTGTTAGTGTTATAAAAAGGTTTTAATATTGTGTTAATCGGTTCCGTTTTTTATTTATAAATTCTGGTTGGTGCATGGGACGCTATGACATCAATAGGGATTTCTAAACACTTAATAGGATAGACCGACATAATATTTGTTTAATATAGGTGAATGAAATAACTTTGCCTATTATATTTTCTATATATAAAAATATTTTATAAAGATATATATTTGGTTGCTATAGATTGGGTGTTAGGTAATGAAAATATAAATAATAGTTGAAACTAAGTTGAAAATAAAATAAATGAAAACTGGAAATTTAGAGCTTAAGTTCCGGGTTTTTGAAGATTTCTTTCAATTGATTTTGGAATATAATAATAATATTGTTAGAAGTATTTTCTGATATAAATATTTCAATAGGATTTGAAAGAAATGTTTTAAAAGAAATTCCGCAAGGAAATAAGTTGTACTCCCCTCTTTGTCGCTGGAAAATAATTTCAGTGATGGCGGCCGCATCATCGACATTCATTTTCGAGTTTCAAAGTGGGAAGACCACTGTAGTAGTTTTATTACAATATTATTTTATTTTAAATTATTTTATATGTAATTGGATATATAAATTATAAGTATATATATTATCTATTATTTTAAAATGATTTTTGAATAAAACCTGGTATTTAATTCTTAAGTTTCCATTAATAAATAGTCCTAATTACTGAAGTGAATTGGAACTAGGTAATTAATAAATTGAAACCTCTAAAGGAAATAAGAGATTTAAATGCTAGGTTATAGATGGTATTAAATGAAAGTTGAAATTGTAACCTATGAAATAAAGGAAATAATTATTGAACATTAAAATAATTAAAAGAAATGAGAAACTTGTATAACTTTCAATTACACCTTTAAATAACATATATAATTTACCAAATATTAAAAGTTGAAGTGTTTAAATTGTAATAGAATATTATACAAGTAGAAATTTGAAATAATGAAAGTATTCAATGAAATTGCTATTAAATGAGAATTTATTGTTATAAACTTAAGGTATAATTGAAATTTTACCAAGTAAATATAATTAAAGGTAAGTATGACAAATAGATGATTATAAACGTAATTAAATTAAAAAAAGTGAGGGCATGCTATAATAAATGAATGAATAAATATAACGAAATAAAAGGGAACTAGCATGACCTGTGTTAATTGAATAATTGTAGGTAATAAGTAAAAATAAATGAAGCAAACATTTAATGAGTAAAATGTAAATTAAAAAGATAAATCACTGTATAAATAAAAAGAAAATCAAACAACAAAGATATGAAAGGAGATTAATAATAAGTTAAGTTGATTGTTGTTCTGATTATTGTTGTTTTGGGTTATGCTTGTTTGGGTAGGATACTTTAAAAATTTGGATTGGATGAATGAATGATCTATTTAGTTTTATCTAAGGCTGTTGAGTAAATGATGCGCTAGTAGTTTATTCTTCATCCCATACAATTTAAAGGTTTTGAACCTGAACTACTATTTGTTTGTTTATTTGAATGGTTGCTTTGTATTTGTTATGTATGCTGTTTATTGAAATTGATGGTTGTTGTATTGATGTGTGTTAATGATTGAAACCTCTTAAATATTTCACTTCATATAAATAGTTAACCCTTTGGATTTATAAGTGGAATGCAGGTTATGGAAGCAATTGCTACTGCTTTTGGTTCCATAAATTAAGCGTAAAATGCCCGACAAATAGGTACGTTTCGGATTACGATTTATAACGCTATTTATATATATTCTCCCGTATTGGGATATAATATTTTGTATACTATATATGATATTTTGTTATATTTGATATTACATTTTCTCCCGAGCCTCTCCGTACAAAGGAGACTCTGCCGAAATTATCCGTAAAATTTTGGCTTAGAAAATATTTTGAAAATATTTTCAAAACTTTATTTATTTAAGTATAAAAAGATTTAATGATTATAAAATGGGTATATTTTATTTAAAGTAATAACTTTTGTAAATTATAGTTTGTAAAGTTAATATTTTAAATAGGATGTATGGTTTATTTAATTATTCTTTTCCCTTCTTTTCCTTTTAGGGGATGAAAAGTTTTGAGTAGGGGAGAGTGTAACGACCCGTAAATTTCGACCATTTAATTTGTTAATTTAAATTGAATTTTGTAATTTAATGTAGAAAGAAATGAAAATCTTATAATTTATATTGGAGCGAATGTTAGGAATTAAAGGTTGCATTGGTAAATAAAATAAATTCTTGACAATTGGAATGAAATCCAATTGAAGAAATAGTGGAAACCATTATAATTGGTTAATTAAACTTGATTATGTAATTAATGCTGGAAGAAATAAATTGGAAATAGTATTAATGAAATAATAACTGAATTGAATTGCAACTATATAAATGGAAGTAAATTTGATTTAGTGTATGTCAATATTGAATAAATTAATGGAAATAAAATCTAAATGAATGTTTGGATAGAACATAAGTGAATGCAATCGGTAGTATGGGAATGAATGCCAACATTTAATTGTAATTGCATATAAGGGATAAAGGAAAAGATTAAATTGATTTATGCAATAAAACATTGTAACGGTATTTGTTCGTAAATTTAGGTAATAAGGTAGTACGTTATTTGGAAATAAAATTAAGGGTAGAATAAATTACCAAATCAATTGGTCAATGAATATATTTGGAATTAAAGTTCATATAAATATTAAGTAATTATGATGTTATTATTGATAATAAGCGTTACTAATTATTAATATAGTAACGGAAGAGTAAATGAAATGCAAGCGTAGAAACTTAAGCTAAGGATTAACAATTGAGATGAAATGTCTTTTAAATGGAGTACTATAAATTGTCATACTAAGCTAAGAATTGAATATAAGGAAACAAAGGCGAATAGTAAATCAATCAATGAATTTATATAGATTGTAAAGTTATAATGATAAATAGTAATTGGATGACTTGTACGAAGTTATAATATTGTGTGAATTTTTAATAAAGAATAACTAGAATGGGATTCAAATTTGTATATTAATGGAAAGTTGAATAAATTCTAATGAATGATAATAATGAAAAACGTATACAATCAATGTAGGCAAGTTATTACAATGTTGTTGTAATTAATAAACGTTTCTTTAATGGTGATTAATAACATAACGGAAGTGTGAATGTAAAGTAATCTATGAATATATATTTGGCGATTAAATAAAATCAATCTATAGAATTAAATTTTAAATTAATTGGAAGGAAATATGTAATAATTGCATTTATTTGTAAGTGGATGGAATTTATTTCTATATAAATTGAATATTAGAATAAGATGATAATTGTTAATGTAACAAGAGTGGGCCAATAATAATGCTTCCCATAAATTGATAATCGACTCAATAATGTAATGCTATCCATAATAAGGCAATTAGATTGATGATAGAATGGAAAGTCTATTAAATGGAAATATTGAAAATAAAATTTGTAATTTCTAAATTTTGGAAATTTGAAGCAATGGTAGTAATTATTGTAATAATTAAATGGGAGTCAACTAGAACTTAATATACCTTAATGTATATTAATGAAATTGTGGCAATAGTGCAAAACTTTAATCATTTACCCATTCATTTATGCATTGAATTAGGTCTCATCTATTGGATACTAATAGATTGAGAAATTGAATGAAAACCAAATAAAAAGAAATTTTTGCAAATTTAATTTATAATTTGCGAATATAATAAAAATTGAAATTTAACGCTGAAATGAATAAAATTGTTAACTCTAAATTTACATCTAGATTTGGTTTAAATTAATGTGAAGGATTAAGAAAGTAAAAGTGATAAAGATTGTCAATTTCAGAATTTAAATAGGAAATTTGATTTAATTAATTTATTTTAAATTTATTTAATTAATATAAAAATAGCCATTTTGGCCACTGACTCGGACTTCGACGAAACCAGTTTCATCGGATCCATAACGGTGAATTATAATAATGTTTCAAGTTTCGTAGCAATCGGACTTGTCGTTTGATCGTACGGACTCGAAACGCTTTGAAATTTATGCAATTGAAATCAATTAAAATAAATTTGGAAAAATATTGTTTTAAGCATAACTTCTTCATACGATGGAATTCGAACCTGAAACCTTTTCCATTGAATTTAAAATATTTTAAAACACCTATTTTGATATATGGGTTTACCCAATTTCGTTCCGGGGTCAGAACGGGCTTTTTGGACCACGTTGGCGTTAGCGCGTACACATGTATATCCATCTATTCTATTTTCAACCTTCTCTATAAATATCCCCGCTAAACCCTAGCCTCCGCCTATTCTCATTTGTCTGCGCATAAAATTTCATCAGCTCCTTCTCCTCCTCAATGGCAGACAAAAATTTCAGATCTAGATCAATTTCAAAATCAAAGTCAAAAATCAAATTCCTTAGAAAAATCTCAAATTTATATATGTTGAAGCTCTCGACGAGCGTAATTCAATGGTGTAATTCGTTTTTCAATTCGACGCATTGTTTGACCAAAAATCGCGGTCAAAATTGAATTGGGCGTTTTTGACTGGTGCGTCTGATCGGAAAATCCTTTCTGGGTTTTGTAGAGAGGCTAGTGCGTTGTTCATCGGCGAAGTTTGGAGGCGAATTGACGGTCGGATTGGCGGCAAAATGCGGTCAATGGTCGGTCAAAGGGAGAGGTTGCGGTGCTGTGTTTTTGGGAGAAGAAGACCTTCGCGTGAATGTAGGTGACGTGGCAAACATATAAGGTTATTTGTGTTCCATCTTCTTTTGTTCTTTTTTTATGATTTCAATCGCAATTTTCGCAATATCTTTTGCATACGAACTCCGTTTCACGCGCGGTTTCTTTTGTTAGGATCGTATTGAAATTCCGGACCTGATGACGCTAATTTGGACGAATTATGAGATGATCAAATTTTTGGGTTTAAATTCAATTTAAATTCAAAAGGTGAGTGTTTTAATCCATTCACAACTTCTAAGATTTCTTATGTTTGTTAAATTAAATTTTGATGTGATTTAAAATTTATCTATGATTGTTTGGGCATATATTTAATCATCATCTCAGTTAGATAGCATTTAGTTAAATTAAATTGTTATTTAATTTTATTATTGCATATAATTTGCCAGTTAAATTTATTTATTATTGCATATAAACTGTCAGATGAATAGTTATTAATTTTTATTGAATATAAACTATTCGTTGATGCCTGTTAAATTTTATATGCTTTATATTGATGTTTTGTTTAAATTGGTTGATGCTTGTAATGAATGGTTGTTTGTTGATATTTGGATGAATGGATTCTATATTTTATATTGTATAAACTGCAAGTTATTATGCATTTTCATTTCATTCGGGATTGCGGTTTGAAATGATATATATAACCTTAAACTTTTATTTTTAAATTACGGATTGAAATGATAAATATCTGTATCACTTGACCATAGGATAGAAAATTATATACAGGCACCGTGGTCTATATATATAAAATATTTTAAAGGATTTTCTATGGTTTGGAAAGAAATATACGGTTTAATAAATATTAAATTTTGATATTATATAAATATTATTTTATATATGGTTAAATTCTAAAATTTAAGCTATGTATAACTTGATGATGTTTTAAGTTTGATTTACGAATATTTCAAGTTTGAGCTTTATTTAAGTGATATTGAATTTATTAAATAAATATTTCTAAACTAAATAATAGTAAATTGAATTAAGGTATATATAACATATTTGGTTGGGAATTTTGGAATATTTAAAGACTTGAAATATATCAAAATTGAAATGTTTTATTGAAATTAAGGTATTATTGTTTTCAAAGTATTGGTTTCGAAATTGTTATAACTTTGAAAGTAATATGGTTTGAAAATGAATTTATTTGAAATAGAATTTATTTAATTATTATCTTTAAATATATTGATTTGAAACCGATTGAAATTTTGAGATTAAGAATATGACCGCATTTTGTGATTTGGGTTTATGATGGTTTTAAAGAATATTTCAAGTTTTATAATTAAAAGTAAGAATAGTGATTGAAAATTTGGATTTTATTTAAATGATATATTATTGAATTTGGTTATAAAGTATATACTATTTTGAAGTAAATGATATGTTTTGAAATAGCAATAATATTTTGGATTTAAAGTATATACTATTTTGAAGTAAAGGATATGGTTTGAAATGGCAATAATATCTTGGTTTTTGAAGTATATACTATTTTGAAATAAAGAATATGTTTTGAAAGGGCAATGATTGTGTTTTTAAAAGTATATATATTTTTAAATGACCACGATGTTATAATAACATTTGGTTGTTAAAGAGACCGGGATCGGATATGGACATACTCTCTGTCGATACCGAAAACCACTTTGACAACTGTGTACGCGGTGGAGTTTCCAAAATGAAGTAGGATGGTGGCGACGATCCTAAGGTATAAACGTAGACCCAACTCCCGTGAGTTGGCATAAGGTGGCTAAAACAGGAGCGATTGACGGACGAGTGAGGTAGCACCTCTTATCGGACGCACTTCTTCGATACCATTCTATTACTTTGTTATTTTGGTGGCCACCCTTCGATTTGGGAGTGTTGTTCGAGGTGGGCGGTAGTGGCTGCTATGCGTCACCACCAGTCCGGATGCGTAATTGGTATATCTACCCTAGCATTGCCTAGTTGTGCCGTGTCACCTACCATATCGAGCTTTACTACGATTTGTGATTTCTCCCGTAGCCTGTGGAGTATCGAGGGTAGCCCCCATTTTTGGGAGTATGCTAATACTGGATAGACTACTGGGACTATTACGTGTTAAGGGGAATATTGGGTCACTCCTTAATGCTATTTAAAAGTATGTTTATTTTATATTAGACATTATTATAATAGCGAATATTACTACATAGTAGATAGTTTAACGAATCCTTAAGAGATGTGAATCCCGAACATTTCTTAAGTTACTGCACTCACGTTAGACACTGGATAGGAGATGTCAAATCCCGTAAACATCTCTGACGTTGTTCCACTCATATATTTATCATTGATTTAACTTACATAAGATCTTTTAGTTCTGACTCGAGTGTTTTGTCTTTTCAATTCGCTCGGGTCAGCCTGAGCATTTCAGGATTTGAAGGCCTTAATTCTGGAGGACGAAGACGAAGAATTATTATTACTATTTGTTATATATTCCACTACACCATTGTATTCCGCTACATAATTATCATTCTCTGGTATGTGTAACTCTGATGTGTATTGTATAAGTATAATCAAATGTTTTGTAAAATAGCTTCATGAACTGTTATTTGATTATTATATTTTATCGTTCCGCTGCAAGATTCTATTTTGTTTCTTTTATTTCTCCACTTTTTCTTATTTACCCCATAACAATCCACCCTTCTGTATGGTTTAAGTCGGCACGTGTGTCTGCTTAAGCATACAAAAAGGTGGGTCGTTACAATATTTTTTAAGAAAAATGGGTGATTCTCCCAAAGGAGGGAAGTACTCATGTGATTTTATTCTACACTCGGAAAGGTGCTACCAATAAGTCTGGTAGATGGCTCTTTCCCATGAACCCATATAGTATAAACAACAAGGAAAAGTACCCCCCAAAAGGGGAAAAAATATAAACCATGAAAAAGAAACCCTAACAAAAGTTGCCACCAAAGCCCAAGACGGTAGTTGAGATATTTCCTCGTGGAGAGTAAGATCTCGTCCAATCACCGAGGAGGAGGAGAAAGGTATGAATAACTGTCAAGAACGTCCAAGGTAGTTGTAGAAGGTCTATTGGAACTCTGCTCATCCAATGAAGGAGGATGACCGATACGAACAACCCACATCAAGAGCTAAAATTAGAAAACTCAACAGATAAAGTGAGACTTAAACATATATATGTATATAAGTCAATTGCATACATATATATGCAGGAGGAGAAAAAGGAACATGTGCAAGATATATAACTAAACCTATTGAAGTACGATTACAACTTCTAAACAACATTAGATTGAAAGTAGAGCAAATGAAAGGGAGCTAAAGGAAAACAACTCTAAATATGAGCTAGCTATATAATAAAAGAAGGGAGTAATAATGAACGTGTGCATTATCATCTACCAGCAATATACTGACGACATTATTACTTCTACTATTAACAACAATTTTCTCTCATAAGGCATCGATACGTGATTTTACCTTTTTAAGGTACTCCTTAAAGCCACTGATGTTAGCAAGTTTATAGGTATTGTTCGCAATCCAATTAAAACAGGAAAAAGCAGTTATATAGGTCAAATTATCCAATGTACAAGTATTATTGTTATTGAAAAATCTTTGATATCTACCAAACTAAATATACCAAGATGCGATGGTGAAGACAATGTCTAATAAGAACAGTTGACCAGAAGTAAAGTAAAATCTCAACCTAGACCAATAAGACTCACAATCAAGAATGTTGTAAGTAATGTTAAAGCCAAAAATTCGGAGAATGTGTAGAAGCATAAAATTGATAAACTAGCAATCATAGTATAAGTGCTCAATTGTTTCTAGGTTCATATTGCAGAAAATTCATTTTTTATCAATATGCTCATTTTTCTTTTTCAATAGCTCGATAGTATTAAGTTTCTTATGTAATATTAACCATATATATAGCTTAGATTTGGGTGGTGCGTTAAATTTAAAAATGTTAGACTTAGCTCCTAAGAAATTTTGAAATTTATTTAATAAGATTGATGTAAAGATGTTGGTCTTATCCCAACACCAAATTTTAATATTGTTATTATTATCTATATTGTATAATTCTAATTTAGCACACAGAAGAGAAAACTGGTAAAAAGTAGTTCCTTCCAATGCCCGATTGAGGCTAAACTCCCAACAAAAGGTCAAATTGGGTCTATAGACTTCTAAAGTTAATGAATTTTTAAAGTTGTAAATATTGTAGAGATCAGAAAATTCTACTTTAAGAGGAATAATAGAGATCCAGCAATCATGCTAGAAGGATGTGTTATTCCCTGAGTGGACAATGTTAACAATTTCTAGTTTAAAAGTATCCCAACCTTTTAGAACCGATTTCCAAAAATGTGATAATTTTTTTGTGGTTGCTAGATGTTAATTAATGTAGGTTATGCGAGCCTCCACAAAACTGATTAGAAATTAGCTCCCTCCAAATTGAGTTACAGTTGTTTGTGTTAAATTTCCACAACCATTTCCCTAATAAAGAAAATTTGAGGTTATGAAGATTAATAATACCTAGTCCTCCCTCCTCTTTTGGTTTACAAATCAAATCCTGGCAATGAAAAATTTTAAACTACCGCCGGAGTATCCCCATCCCATACAAAGTCTCTTCTAATCTTATTTATTTTTCGATTACCCATTCTGACAAGAGATAAAATGACATCCAGTAAATGAGAAGAACCGATAAAACAAAGCTGACTAGTACTACCCTACCCCCTTTGGATATATGTATATATAAACATATATACACGACATAAAAACAAATAATTTTTTTGAAATAGTTTTCAGTTTATAAAACATTTTATTTATTAAAGTTTCCATATGGAAATCTTGAAAAAAAATTGAATACTATTTAATACGTATCTATAAATTTATTAAATATTTATATTTATATATTTTACAATGTGTATATATATTTAAAATATATAGAATTAATTATAATAACTAAAATTAATTATATACATGTAATATCTATATACATATTTAAAAAATATATATAATTATTTTATATTTTTCAAAAACTATTATGTATATATATCAATAAAATAAATATGCGTATGTTTTATAAAATTATATATGCATTTTAAAATCAATACTTAGTAAAAAAAATTAATATTGTTTAAATACAATTTTTTAAAATTACTAGCCGTGAACTATAGGTTATTATGTATATCTAGAAATTATTATTATATACATATATATTATCATCAAATGTGGACAATACATCGGTATGCAGATTTGTGATATCAATTTCTAACCAAGGTAGCATATGACATGAATAAGAATATTGGATATTATAAACAAGTAATATTACCTTTCACCAAAGCCTAATTTTTCGCACCTTGAAATGAAGAACCTAACTCCCTGAATTGAATCCCGTATCCAGAAGTTGCTAGCTTTTCAAACACAACTACCACCGATGATTGAATCAACTTTAATTTGATGTTAAAAAGCTTGAAAAGGTGGATGGGTGAGGTAGAATTTTCGGCCGACAAAAGAGATGAAGAGGAAGCTAAAAATAAAAAAGAAGGTGAGGGTTTAGAGATGTTTAAATAGAAGCGATATTAAGGAGAAAAATGTGGATTTGGATCCCTGTTTATCTTCCTTTTTAACTCAAATCCAAGCTCTCCTTGGCCATCATTATCAATGGCCTTCCCTTTCACATGCCATTCGAAAATTCAAGCCCCCATACGGGCCTCTATTTCATTTCAAGCCCGAACAATGCATTTAAATCCACTTTAAACACACACCGATATTGTATATCGATAAGTATATTTATAGCTATTATAAATAAACCGTTTAACATTGTCCAACACATCAAATAAAATTGTATAATTCATATTTTATTATTATCAATAAATTTAATTAATTTATAACAATTTATAAATTAATTAAATCAAATGGTAAAAGGATTATTCAACGTTTCGGTTGTGTGACTCTTAGGTGTAAATTTGGTCAGCGATTAATATTAAACATTTCAAATATTAACGTCCACACATCACTTAGCAGGTGATGTGACTTATGGGGAAATTTATCACTTACTTAGTTTCAGTAAAATCCAATTTTACATTATCAAGCATTACACGACAGTGGAAATTATTTATACCAATTCTCTTCGTCAAAACAATATCACTTTGCACTTATGGAATTTGGTTGTGGTCAAAATTCCAATATTATCCATATTCAACTCTATTGTCCAAACACAAAGTCCTTGGTTCAATAATAACGATTACTATTAACCGAACTGCTCTTTTTAGAGACTTTGACTTTGAGTTGACTTCAGTTGACCGTGATACTAACCTCGTATAATTGAGGAGACAAATCCTCTCTTAAATAGTGTTTTACTTGCATTGCTTCCACCCGACCCAGATAGAGTCGTTCGATGGACTCCATGCCACGATTTAACTATAATCAAAGCAAATATTCCACGTTGAAGATCAACAGTTTTCTCAAGTCGAGAGAACTATGTAATTTTTTCATATCGATATTTTCTATTTGACCTTAGTTATATCAACTAATAGAAACTATCGAGTGGGTCATTCTATAATTATCTAATAACTACCATACATTACCCCTTAGTGCCCTAAGTGGCTATGAGTAACATACAGTTTAACACTTGGAGAGCATTACGTACTCTAGTCTCAATGGATGCATCGATATCTAGTCTCGATACATATTAACTAGGAATATTTAAAATGGTGTGTTTATTTTATTGTGATAAATCACTCATGGTTACAATGCATTGTAACCACTATCACAAAATATACCATTTATGATTATTCTATTAAATTTACTTTTGATTAAATTAATTAATTAATATATAACGCATTATATTAGTATATAATAGAAAGAAAATACCTTTTATTTCAACCGAGATTGGTTATTGTAATAACTTGCACCTTAATGAGCCCGAATTTGGACTAAAGCAAAACCCAAGTCTATCGGGGTATGGATCGTTGGTTTTGGTAACCTCTAATAAACATAAGTATATCATAGTGCGATCAATATAAACTCACAATAGAATAGAAAAATATAATTGAACATAAATATTGATTGAGGCAACTACCTTGGAATCAATAGTAGTCCTTGGATATCTATCTACCTAGTCAACGTCGAGCATAAAAGAGAAGACTCCACCATCTGCACTGCCCGTCTTGCACCAGTAGAACGTCCCTCTAAATCTATCATGTGGGTTGTTATGAGTAGGATGTCAGAACAATGTTCCAGTGACTAGAAAATTAAACACTTTGCCCATCATTAATTTATACCAATTTATTTCCATTTAAGTGTTATATCTACTATTTACTTCTAATCTGTTCAATCCTATGTGTGTGTACGATATGACCAACCTCTTCCAAGGTATAACTATGTATATATGCTTATACACATATATGTCTAAACGTTGTGCTACCAAAAAACTTTGACCACTAAATACTTCTTAGATATGGAGGAGGCACATTTAATACCTAAACCCCGAAGTGGGCCCTCCGCAATGTAAACGCTAGTCAATCGGTCATAACCACAGAGATCGATGACCCTTGTAATACATCTTTATAATTTAATTGCCATATTACTAATGCATTTCAAAGATTCATCTAAGAGTTAACTACCCTACCTCCGACAAACAAATAACTAACTAGCTAATTAAACTTTGAGGTCTGTACATATCCCATACGGATGCTACAATAATTGGAAGCAAAATTTGTCAGGGCATAAATTGAGTCTTTACTACCGATCGCTCGAGACTGCTAGTGTCATAGCTTATATATCAGCCCTACTACTCAATACCGGTCCAACAACAATACTAGCATAGCCCGTCGACCTTCCATAGTCGAAATCCCGTTTAGATCAACCTAATGTAAGTCAAGAAAAATGCCCCTTTCAGTTACTTAATACCTCTTATTAGAAGTGAAGCGGACCTTATTTCCTTAAAAGTACTGGGCCATTTAGTACTTCAAATCCGAGGCGAACCCTTGGTATATTTTCACCTACTTATATGCAAATGCATATCCCTTCCCCATAGATCCTATGGTTGGAGATGTCCCACATTAGTAGTAAGTATACATAACTGCCGGTAGCCTCTAGGTGAAGGGCTGACTTCTATTGTATAACTCTACTGACCTCGCATCCCAACCCACTCAACCAAACCAATTATTCTAGGCCTAAATATTTGACTAGGCTCAGTAATTCATGCTTATCCTAAACGTATATTTAAGGTTTTATAATTTCCCACTATGAAAATTATGTTGCTTCCTAGTATTTTATTCCTATCTTATTCGCTTATTACTTATATTCCATAAATGTCAATTGTCGGTAATAAATGATCATTGTTATTCTATTTGAACAATCTCTAATAACATTTATTAATTCGTTCTAATTCAACATATTATGCATATTTCATTTCCCTATAAATGCCATATTAAATCATTCAACTAGGCCCATTAAACACATTCATATCCCCATTCCATTTTTGTAACTCCCTGTTAACTGCATACTTATTGTCTTGTTAATATTGGAGTTAATATCTCTTTTCCATCTACATCTCATAACCTTATAATTTGCTATGCTATTTATACTTAGGCGTCCTAGTTATAACTAATGCGAATATGATGTATATTACGCTATGTAAATATATTTTTATTTTTAATCGGCTAGCATTGTTATATGTGTATGTACGTGTGTATATATACATATACATACACATACACATACATACATATATATATATTCCTATTTCTAACTATTAATTCCTAAACTATATCATTCCTTTCCACGTGTTAATTTATCAAAGCTGTCTTTCAATAATGTTTACCGTTATAACCTTCCATAAATTAACCAAAAGTGAGACTTTTGCTTCGTTTGAAATTATGAGTAATTTTCTCTTTTCTTTTGTTGAAGTAAACAGTGCAGACTACGTGGAAGAACATCTATACTTTACATATCTCTTTCAATTTTGGTATATACCTTATTATTTCAAATGACGCACTTTTTATAAATTTGTGGAATTAGATAATCTATGAAATTATACGAAAATAGATACAATTAAATTATCCCTACTCCCAATAAATTAAAACATAGAAATTCACATTTCAAGTCAAATTATGTCAAATTAAACCAATACTAACATTTTTCAATCCATTATAAATTTGGAATAAACTTTACAACTTCGTTAATATTCAATTTTAACAAATTTAGGGATTGATTTTATAATTTCCAAATTAGGGATAAAATACCATGCCTATTCCAATTACCTACCTTAATGAATATGTAGGCGATATGCCTATATGTTCGTTTTAAGCCTACAATTATCAGATCTTATATATGCATAATAATTAAATAAACTTCAACGATATAAATTTTATTGTTATAAACAAATTATATAATTTTCCGCTCACCTTTCTAGCCATTCAAATCTCATAAATCTGAATTCATCACTTTACTTGATTCCTTTTTCATTCTAATCCAAAAGAATATGTATAACAAGGTATACAAATTGCTAGAATTACGGATCTGAGAAGATATTTGGGGTTAAGGGGAATATAGATTTATAATAATGAAATTTATCTTTGCCCCAATATCGATTTGCTTCCTCTCTTCTTCTCTTTTATTTTCTACCGTTCTTCGAATATATATATAATATAATATTTTATGATTTTAAGAAATAGTGGAGAATGGAAAATGGCAGAGCTTCGCTGCTTTGATCATAAAATATGAGAAGAAAAGTGAAGGGTTAGGGTTGTATTTATAGGCGCTCGAATCAATCATATCAATTAGATTTAAAATAATAAAATTCGGGTCGTTCGGCCAAGGTTCAACTCTAGCTGCCACCTTCACCACTGGTCGACCGCCACTTATAAGTGGTTAACCACTAGTGGTTGACCGGGCCAAGTAAGGGGGTCGACTGATGGGGTCCACAATATTAATATTATTTATTTCATTTTTCTTGTTTTTTTAATTATTTTCATTTCAAAAACTTCAAGTGTCGATAACTTCATTTGAACTTCGATCGCAAAACTTCAAATATGAACGTTGCTAGGAAAATCTCCACGAACACAATAATGCAAGTTTCGTGGCCAAATTCCGAACGTTTGCTCAAATTCCATTGTTGAGCCTTATTTATTCTTTAATAATTATCGTTAATTTTATGGCGTTTTACATTCTCCCCCTTAAAATAATTTCGTCTCCGAAGTTCCTCAAGAGTTGAATCATGTAACATAGCATGCAACCATTCTAAGCTATCCAACTAATTAAAGTATAACCAATTTTGCAGCCAAACATGTACAAGTGCACAGTGTATTACAACATATATGAGATGCATGCTGAATAATTTTAAATCGGCGCCTCCTATATGAATGTATTCTTTTAAAAACATTTTGAAAACATGATGCGAACAACCTATATATACTAGTAGTTCTACATATATGCAAGTTTTTGAAAATTGAAAATCTTTCTTGTCACACGACAATTCCTACATTCCTATGAATAGGAGTATGGTTCAACCAATTTTTTGCTTCCAATCCCTATAATCCAATACCTAACACATAATTTCTAACATACAATTTTTTTTGAAAATCTAGTTTTCCTAAATCTACACTCTTTTGACGGAAAAGGAACTCAAATAGAGAGTTTTACAATTCCACCCTTCTTTTGGATACCTATTCCGTTATACCTAGGAACCGTCTCTTTTTCCCTCAAATTTTATCCAATTTTTCCAAGAACAATATGCATAAGTAGATTTATTTTTGGATGTTAAAACGTAATTATCCTAAATTCAAGTTTTGTTCACTATCAACAAGGTATAGAAATAGAAATTTCAAAGCTAAAACAACTTTTTCTCCTGTCATTGCCTATGTTTTGTATACCGTCACCCTTATTGGATAGTAAAATTCATATTCACTAACATACCAACCCTACCTATGCTAAGCATGTGACCTTTGAAAATAAGAAAATCAAACTTGCAAAATGGTTTGAAAATTAAATCTTTCAAAAGCATTCAACATGATTTTTCAAAAGCATTTAAACACAACTTTTCAAAAGCATTTGAACACAAATTTTCGAAAGCGTTTGAACACGATCTTTTTTAAAACACTTGCCCCTCCATCCTTAAAAGAAATCAAGCCACATTTTAACATAATTGGGACTCCGTCAATGAGTTAATGCATATGATTGACCATAGCAATGTGTAGTTAACGTAAGATTTGGAGAACCTTTCCTTTTACTCTAAAACAATAAACAACACACCGACATATTTATAAATTTTAGCCTTTAAGGCATAGGGATAATGACCCATGATTTCACAACAGCCCTTCCCTGTCCTTCATATGCTAAAATTTATATTTCCCAAAATTCTAAAGTTTTTGGGATTCGCAAATATGTACAATAATACCATTCCTTTGAGGGTTCTTCTTATAGCTTTCACACATCTCTAATCAAACATTCATAGGTTCATACCAATATTCATTATATTCAACGGGGATTCTTTATTGGTACCTTACGAGCATTCTTAGCTATTATATTCATAGCCTTGACCTTTACCTCGTCTTATCTAGGCAATCACTATATCTACTCCATATCAAAATTTGATTTTGTTTTTTCACAACTTTAAAAAATAAAACTTCAAAGTCACAAAATTCTTAATCCAAAACTTTTATCTTTGAAAATATAAACTTAGAAACCTTTTTCAAAGACTTACTTCTTTAAAAGTATGGTTTTTAACTTAAAACATATTTCATGTTTGCATCCAAAAACCCGATTGTCATACGAAACCAATTTTTTTCTAAAACATCTTCTATAACTTTAAACAATGTAAACTGGAGTAGACAAAGATAACTTCCATCCTATTGTTTTTCTACTACTCATGCTATTTTCGCTTTCAACCTTAACGGAGATTCTAATAGTACATGAGGGGGACTTCTAAAAGATATGCATAATTATTGCACATATTTATGGGTTTTATCCGTTTCTCATATCTTGTCCCTATTGTTTTTCTCTAATACTATTTCTGACTAGATTACTAATCCTATTTTATATCAATTTCTAATGCTACTTCTTTTCACATTTCCTAATACTACTACTATTAAAATTTCTCATATCTAAATTACCTTCAAGTGTATTGTTCTTACATAGCTCTTTTCCTCTTTTATTGTTTTCCCTATTGACTTATTGGAGTGCATTCGACTACTACTTTAGTTATTGGACTTTTCTTCAATGAAAAGAGATACGCATAACTCTATTTCAGCTATTTTTCTTCGTATTTCCTTATATGGGAATATTCCTCCTACCTTCATTGTCGGGCATTCTTACCCTTCTATCCTTTTTACCCTATTTCAGTCAAGTACCATTTCCATTTATCTGTCCCTTAGAAAGAATTTTAAAAAGGAATTTCCAAATTTTCAAAAGTAGGAAAAATCATCGAGCCAACCATACGTCTCTTTTCCATTCATTTCAAAAACAAGAAACCCATTTACCAAAAATCTTTAAATCGAAAACTTTTGAATCAACCAATTTTAATCTAAGAAACTTAAAATTTCCTTGCTTTTTCAAAGCAACAACTTCCCAATAAATCCTTGAAAAAATCATTCAAAACTCATTCAAAACATTTCAAGGAATTTTCAAAAATCATTTTATCAAAGTCCTTCATATGGGGTTGGTTACAAAAATGGACTTTAGTCATCCTTTTGTTTGAGCTTTTCTTTATTTCTACTTCTTCTTAACCCATTTTCATAAAAAATCCGGCTATCTTCTTGTGGTGATTAATGCGCACCTTCTTGCAGGACTTGCTCAGTCCTTCTTCACACCTTACTTCCGGATGCTTGCAATATATAAGTGCTTATCTCCCGTATGTCTAGATGAAACATACATCTTCAATCGACAATCCATCGAAATCACAATCATAAGGCTGCCTAGGGCCAACAAAGGAGTCAAGTACCATCCAGCCTTCGAGATTCTTCTATATATCATGCTCATGCTCTTCTAGGTCAATGCCTTACAGTACGGCCAACACTCCATGGGTGTAATCAAGGTAGGTGTATAAATTTAACTCTATTTATTGGTCCAACTCATAGTTTCTTCATCCATCCTTCGGAATAAGGTCATAACTATTTTTATAGTTAGAATTTATAGAGTTTGGTGTATAATATATATATATATATATATATATATAGGTAAAATACAAATACGTTCTCTCAGCATATCCTAATTCCTACGATCAACTAACTTTGCTCTAATACCAAATGTAACAACTTGCACCTTAATGGGTCCGAATTTCGACTAAGTTGAAACCCAAGTCCATTATGGTACAGATCGTTGGTTTTGGTAACCTGTAATAAACATAAATGTATCAGAGAGCGATGAATATAAACTCACAACATAATAGAAAAATATAAACATAAATACTGACCGAGGCTACTACCTTGGAATCAATAGTATGCCTTGGATATTTTGTTGCCTTGTCTGCGTCGAGCATGAAAAAGAAGCTCCACCATCTATAGTTCTTGTCTTGCACCAGTAGCTTATCCCTCTAAATCTGTCCTGTGGGTTGTTATAAGAAGGGGATTAGAACAATGTTTTGGTGACTAGAAAATTAAACACTTTATCTATAACATTAATTTATGCCGATCGATTTCCATTTAAGTGTCATGGCTACTATGTACGGCTAATCCATTTAATCCTATGCGTGCGTATAATATGCCTAACCTCCTCTGAGGTATAACTATACACATACAAACACACATATACATATGTGTCTAAATGTTGTGCTACCAAAAATCCCTGACCACTTAATACTTCTTAAATAGGAAGACCCTTCGACCATTTAATACCTCAACCTCGAAGCGGGCCCTCTACAATGTAAACGCTAGTCAATCGGTCCTAACTATAGAGATTGATGAATCCTATATACTGCTTTATAATTTAATTGTTATATTACTAACGCATTTCAAAGGCTCATCTAAGGGTTAACTAGTCCACCTCTGACAAACAAATAACTAACTAGCTAAAAAAAACTTTGAGGTCTGTGCGTTTCCCATACGGATTATATACTAGTAAGAAGCGAAATCCATCAGGGCATAACCCGAGTCTTTACTACCGATTGCTCAGGATCATTGGTGGTCATAGCCTATAAGCTAGCATTACTACTCAATACCGGTCCTACAATAATACTGACATAGCCAGCCGAACTTCTACATTCGAAATCCTGTTTAGACTAACCTAATGTAAGTAAAGGAAAATGCCCCTTTTTGTTACTTAATACCTCTTATTAGGAATGAAGTAGACCTCATTTTCTTACAAGCCTGGGCCATTTAATACTTCGAATCCGATGCGAACCCTTATTTTTTCCCTACCCGTATGCAAACACATATCCCTTTTTCATGGTCCTATAGATGGAGATGCCCCACATCAGTAGTAAGTATACACAATTGTTGGTTTCCTCTAGGTTAAGTGCAGATTTCTGTTGTGTAACTCTACCGATCTCGCATCCCAACCCATTCAACCAAACCAATTGTTCTAGGCCTAAATATTGGACTAGGGTTACTAATTCAAGCTTATCTAAACATATAATTAAGGCTTTATAATTTTCCACTATGAAAATTATACAGTCTCCTAGTATTTAATTCCTATCTTATTCGCTCATTCCCTATATTCCATAAATGTCAATTGTCCCTATATTACTCTATTTGAACAATCTCTAATAACATTTTTTTTATTCGTTCTAATTCAACTTATTATGCCTATTTCATTTTCCCATAAATGCCATATTAAATCCTTTAACCAGTCCCATTAAACACATTTATGTCCCCATTCAATTCCCGTAACTCCTTATTAACTGCACATTTACCGACTTATTAATTTTGGAGTTACCATCTCTTTTCCATCTACACCTCCTAATCCTATAATTGCTATGTTATTTATAACTATTACGCTATATAAATATATTATTATTTTTAATCGTTAAGCGCAGTTATACATATGTGTGTGTGTTGTGTGTATTTCTATTTCTAACTATTAATTCTTAAACCAGAACATTCCTTTCCGTTCTAATTTATTAGAGCTATCCTTCCAAAAAGGATTACCGTGATTACCTTCCATAAATTAACCAAAAGTGGACCATTGCATCATTTGAAATTACAAGGAATTATCTCTTTTCTTTTGTTAAAAATGACAGTGCAAACTATGGGGAAGAACATCCGTACTTTACACATCTCTTTCATTTTTGGTATATTCCTTATTATTTCAAACGATGCACTTTTTATACATTTATGGAATTAGATAATTTATGGAAATTATACGAAAATATATACAATTAAATTATACCCCACTCTTAATAAATTAAAACATAGAAATTCACATTCTAAGTCAAATTACGGCAATCTAAACCAATACTAACATTTTTCAACCCAGTTATAAATCTGGAATAAACTTTACAACTTTATCAACATTAAATTTTAACAAATTTCGGGAATGATTTCCAAATTTTCAGATTAGGGTGAAAATACCATTCCTATTCCAATTACCCGCCTTACAGATTATGTAGGCGGTATTCCTATACTTTTTTTAAAGCCTACAACTCATTAGACCTTATATGTGCATAGTAATTAAATAAAATTCAATGATATAAATTTCAATATTATAAATAAATTATATAATTTTCCACTTACCTTTCTAGCTTTCTTAATCTCCCAAATCTGAATTCATCTCTTTACTTGTCCCATTTTTCATTCCAGAAAAAATATGTACAACAAGGCATATACATACTATTAGAATTACAGTTCTGAGAAGAGATTTGAGGTTAAGGGGAATATAGATTTATAATAATGAAATTTACCCTTTTCCCAGTACTGATTCGCTCCTTCTCTTCTTCTCTTTTATTTTCTACCCTTGTTTGATTACATACATACATACATACATACATACATATATAAACATATATATACACATTATTTTATAATTTTTATAAATAGTGGAGAAGGGAAAATGGCAGAGCTTCACTGCTTTGATCAAAAAATATGAGGAGAAAAGTGAGAGGTTTGGCCTGTATTTATAGACGCTCGAATCAAATGTGTCTATTGGATTTAAAATAATAAAATTCGAGCCGTTTGGCCAAGGTTCAACCCTAGCCGCCACCTTAACCTTAGGTTGACCGTCCCATATAAGCAGTCGACCGACCCAAGTAAGGGGGTCGATCGGTAGGGTCTACGCTATTAATATTTTTTTTCCATTTTCTTGTTTTTTAATTATTTTTCCCTAAAAACTTTAAATGTTGATAACTTCTTCATTTGAACTCTATCGCAAAAATTCAAATATGAAAGTTGATTAGAAAACCGCCACGAATACAACGGTGTAAGTTTCATGGCAAAATTCCAACATTTGCTCAAATTCCATTTTAGAGCCTTATTAATTATTTGTTAATTATTGTTAATTTTATGGGGTGTTACAATTATCGAGTTAGATATATGTGACAATTACATAATTGCTCCTAGATCATGCCCTTAACTTTATCAAAAGCAAACCCAATTTTCCCAATTAGGCGTTGTTGTGGGTTATTTAATACTTCTTAAATCGGGAAGAGGCGGACCCAACAACAATTTAATACCAAAACCCCGAAGTAAACCCCTTGACCCTTAAGGTACTTAACCATTTACATTTCAAATCTGAGGTGAACCCCTGGTATTTTTTCCCCAAACCTATACATGAACGTATATCCCCACGGGTTTATAGTTAGAGATATCCCACATCAGTAATATTTATACACAACTGTTGGTAGCCTCTCACGGAGAGCCGACTTATGTTGTGTAACTCTACTGACCTCACATCCTAACCCATACTAAGCCAAGTCATTTGTAATTAATTTACATATTAGGCTTGGCCAAATAATTCACACCCGTGACAAACATATTATTGAGGCCATATAATTTCAACTATGGAAATTATTACGCTCACAGATTCATTTATTAGTATCCATTTATTTACTTGCTATGAACTTCTTTTTATTTTATATGTTTACTAACTTTAACATTTATCCCCGTTAATGTTATTAAATGTCATTTCTGCCTCTTTTACCTACAAGTAATATCCTTTATCAATTAACTTTTGTATTCAAATTGGACAGGTATCAATGAAATTTATTTGTATGTTTCAAAATTAATTTATCATGCACATTTAATTTCCTTCATCAATGTCATATTTGATCTTTAAAATTAAATTCATTAAATAAGTTAATATCCATATTGACTTGATTACTATAACTTCCCATTAACCATGTAATTATTGTCCATTAACATTGTAACTTACATAACTCCTTAATTTATTACATTATTTGTATTTTAGCACTTTTTGTAATTAATATGGTAATCTACAATTAATTGCACATTATAATATATATGTATTTATGTTGTAACTGACATTTATTTATTTATTTCTTAAACTTATACTTTATCTTATATATATATATATATATTTACTTGGTAAACGAGATTATTTACATATCTATTTGTAAATTTTTAGTTTCAACATTTTGAGATTTTTGAATATACACTTATGTGTAAATTCCACAAAAATAATTATTTCTATATTTTAATGCATTGGAACCGTATCTTTTTCATGAATGAAATTTTATCATTGTAAACTTTCCATATAATACAAAAAAGTGGGATTGTGTTGCATTGCAATTTCAAGGAATTATCTCTTCTTATTTTTATTGAAATAGAAAGTGCAAACTACGTAGAAATCTTTACATTGTGCATCTCTTTCGTTTAAACATGTGAATATTCCTTGTTATTTCGAACATCGCGCTTTTCATATATAACTATGAGGTTGAACAATTTATAGAAATTCATACGGAGATCAATACAATTAGATTTTACATTCTATAATTCCAATGACTTAAAATATAGAAAATCTAAATACCAAATCAAATTAAAACAACCCTAATGGATGATTAACAAGTTTAATAGTCTACAACCTAAATAACAGAAATATGGAAATAACCATTCAATTCTATCAATATCACATTTCATAAATTTTAGGAACTATTCTCCCTAAATTCTAGATCTAGGGTGTATATACCATTTCATCAAAGTTAAATAATTTACTGAAAATGTTGATAAGGATTTCATTTTAGATTCAATTATTTAAGCCTGCAATTCAGTAGTTTTCACATAGGCACAATAACAAAAATATAATTTCAATGATATAAATTTAGTATTATGTAAATTACATAATTTATTCACTCACCTATTAGTTTTAAATACCCATATCCAAATCCATTCTTCTTACTCGACTCCATCTCTCTTTTGCAAAATTGATTCATCCTTCCTTTCTTCTATTTTATTTTTTGTCCTTATTTAATATATATATATATATAATTCTTATAATTTCTAGAAGTAGTTGAGAAGGAAGAATAGTAGAGCTCTAATGCTCAATTTAGAAAATATGAGAAGAAAAGTGAGGAGCTAGGCCTGTATTTATAGACGCTCGAATTAGTTCTGTCTGTTAGATTATTATTTATTAAATTCGGACCATTTAGGCCAAGATTTAACTTGCACCGACCCCAAAAGACCATTCGACCACCCTTATACAATGGTCGGTTGACTATTACTAGGGGTTGATTGGTGGAGCTCCCGTAGCTTTTGCCGTTAACGTTATAATGACATTAAATTTATTATTATTTAAATCATTTTGAATTCTTTTGAATTATTTTCGATTTGAATACTTCAAACGCCGATAACTTCTTCATTTGAACTCTGATCGCGAAGCTTAATATATGACGCGAAACTATGGCGTTTGCTCAAATTCCATTTTGAGCCTTATAAATTATTCAATAATTCTTTTAAATTAATTACTATTTATTTTAGGGGGTGTTGCATTCTCCCCTCCTTAAAAGAATTTCATCACTGAAATTCCTCAAGGACCGAACCATGTAACATAGCATACAACCATTCTAAACTATCCGACCAATTAGTGTATAACCAATTTTGTAGCCAATTGTGTACAAGTGCACTTGTATTGTAAAGGCCCGCAAATCTGTATCCCTTTGAGCCGACAATATTCCACATCAATTCAACTCAAAGTGGATGGAAATACGAGTCTTCAGGGTTAAAGAAGAAAGAGGTAGAAGAAGAAGGAGAAAATAACAACATCAGAGTCTCACAATCGCAGCGGAACAAAATACAATATATAATAACAGCTTTTAAATACAAAGAAATATGTACTGTTATATATACATACCATTATCAGAGTACAACAATCATCTATCACTTTAAATAGCTTATTATCCATCCTTACACAGCGGAAATAATAATTCAAGTATGGAGATACGTCTCTGTCATCCAGCTCGTCTCTTGAGCTCCATAGCACATTATCCTGGATCTGTCAAATCGGTCTGACCCGAGCATCATAATAAAACAACACCCGAGTTAGTCTGGAAAACCAGCGTGAGAAAATCACATTCAATTGGATTATTATATTTTTTGAAAATCCTTTGAAAACAAAGGTATCTCGTAAGACCACGCCACAAATAAATATGTCGGGTTTTTACCTTACGATAACCAAAACGATTTTTATCAATCCTCTGATATTATAATAGTGTCTATAGAAAGTAAGTAGAATATAGTTGAAATGCTTGCATCTCACGTTCCAACATAGTTGGGCACAATCAAAACCGTACGGGCGCTTATTGGAGATTGGATTCCATACAATGGCAGGGCTACTGGGGTACCACCCATCACAGTACCTGGCCTAGATCAACGTACCGAGGACCACTCCTGATCCCCGTAACACAAGACCGAGCTACCCCTTACTGGATAGTCCGAATACGATCACCCCGCGGTTGGAGCTAACAACCGCCACACAGCCGAAAATAAAGGGACTCTAGACAGGGGAAATCTTACCCTAATTGGGTGCTACCCACTTAGCCTTGCTGCACCTCCCCTGTTTTATCCATTCTCGGTCGATGGGGCTTGAGGCTATGATTACCTTTTTGGCACACATCCACCTAGAATGCTCACCATCCTCCAATGACGATGGTCTAATTGCATTCGTCCATACAAGTTGCCCTGGGTTTGGACAAACCGAATCACCGTCTTCATCATCTTCACGGTATTCATTCATTACGTTCAAACCGGATCGAAGTGGTTTTCGGATAATTAAATCCGATCCCGGTCTCTTCGAAATGATCACCACATTGGCCAATATTGATAGTTGGTTATTTAACTATCATATAACATCCACAAGCAACCATCAGGCCTTAAATAATTTTCTAAATTATTTATTTCAAAATATTTACACAATATATCAATTCCCATTCTTCATACTTAGAATATTTTTTCCACTCAATTGATATTCAATAATTGAAAAATATTCATTTATTTCCCATTTCCTTTCAAAAATCATTTAAAATTTTAATTGTAAATTCCCAACTTGTTTCCCACGAATTCTATAAATCCCAGAATTCCTTAGTTAATTTCCTTTAATATTTCCAAAGCCATTTATGCTTATTTAAAATTCCAGTTTCACTTCTACTCCACTTGTGAACTTTATTTCACCTTTCGAAGTTCGCTTATCTTATGCTTTAGAAATTTATTTGGATTTCCATAATACCATTATAAGATCTTTCCCCTAAAATCTTATTCAATTTTAATTAACTTCGCTCCCCATCTCGAGAGGATTCATAATTGAATTTTAAGACATTTAAAATTATATGTATGAAATAAGAATAATGGTTTGCTTTCAAAAATATGGTTTTAGGTAAACTAAAATATCAACTTCTTAAAGCATTAAAAGTTCATATTCAGTTACTAACTAATTTACAAAGCTGATTATAAAATTAGAATTTATTTAAATAAATATTAAGTATTAAAATAACTAATTTCAGAATTCTAAATCCAGATAATAGCTTTAAAAGTTATATAGTATGGTAATTTAATGTAACGACCCTGAATTTTTGACATTGGAAATCAGGATATTTAATTGATTTTAAATATCTGGAAGTTGGTTTAATTTGAAATTCAAATATCAGAATGAATTTGGTAATTTAATTTTTGAATTTAATTTACTGAAGTTGGGTAAAAATTTGAATCTTCGGATTTAAGCTGATTAAAAATAATCTGAAGGCTTAGAAAATTTGTATTGATAATACTGAAGATAATAAAAGCTTCAGAATTGAATTTGACACTGTTTTGTTCAGTTTTGAAATACTATCATTTAAATTGAATTTAAAAATAGCATTCCAGGGCACAGTCTCGGAATTCGACGAAACAAGTTCCATTGGATCCGTAATATTGTATTATTATCGGATTTCAATTTTCGTAATGTTTGGAGTGATCGTTTGGCCGTACGATAAGCAAACGCGCTAAAATTAAATCGAAAATTTAATTTAATAACTCAGTCCAAAAAGCTATCTTCTCCATACAATTGAATTTGGACTTGAAACCTTTTCCATTGCGTTCGGAATAGGCATATAACATTATAAACGCCTAGCGGCACGCCTTGATAGGAAGTCAAAAATTTTAGTTGACTTTATCGAAACAATTTGAATTTGAATTTGAATGGAATATTTATATTAGTCAACCCCAGTTGAAATTATCTCACATCAAAACTTTTTCTCTACACCTCTGAAGCACTACAGCCAGCCTGTATACTCTACCTATCCTTTCGTTCAAATCAAAGCCGATCACTCCAGAACTTAAGAAAAAATAAAATAAAGAGATCCATGGCCGCAACTAAATCGCGAAACCCATATCAAGAATGTTGATACCCTTCTTTCTTCTCAAATTGAAATTCACGAAATAACTGTTATGCCTTATTTGAAAATCAAATTAGTTTCATTGCAAATCGACCCAGAACAAAAGAAAAAAAAATCAATTCATTTACCCAAATGAAAACCCAATTTCGTTCTGTAAAAAAATATGGGGGTTTGATTGCAGTCGATCTCGAGCTCGAGTTCGAGCACGTGGAATAGGGCGCGTCACGATTTGGTCGCGGGCTTGGTTGGGAAGCAGCGGCATCTCAGTTCGTCGTCGAGGTGATCTCGAGTTCGATTGGGGACGGCGGCATGTCAAGGCGCGTAGCGGTGATGTCTAGAAGAGGGGTTAGTCGACGAGGCCAATGTCGTGACTCGCGTTTGACGATGGAGTGGGGTAGCATGGCACTGGCATGGCAGCGATCGTATCCACGCGTGCATACGCGTGATTTGGGAAGGAGGAATTCGATTTCATGTTTCTAGAGTTTAACTTGATTTAGTAATTTATAATCAGATTGAAGATGTATAAGGTTTAAGAACAGAAACTTTTTTTGTCAGTGATATAAATACAGGAAGGTGTATATGCTATTATTTTACAAATCAAAGATTTATATGTATATTTGTATACAGTAAAGGAAGTTTAAAAATACATAGGAATTTTTTTTAAATGTTTGGAGAATTTATAAAAGCAGATTTTTATTTTTGGAACCCATAATTTATTTTTATATGTAGTTCCAGAAATAAATAAATATTCATTTTAGAAACTACTAGTATTTTAAATATCTACATATGCAAGTTAAAAAGGGAAAATTATTTGTTAAAATCAAACGACTAATTAATCTAATTTATTAATGGAAATTGATTTGTCGATTGTTTCAGATATTAATAAAATGTATAAAATTGTTTATACAAGGTTTGAAACCATGAAGAAATGGTCAAAATGGAAATGGACCGCAAATTAAAATCAAAGGTGAGATCTTCTCACTCAAAATGAAAAGTGGATTTTGCAGTTATTGATTGATTGACTGTTTGGATGTGATATATATATATATATAGTAGTATATATAGCAATATATATATATATTGGAATATGTATATATTAGAGTTGTTGATTTTCCCGCATTATATAGCAGATGAGACCCTATTGCGCCGCATAATAGCGGATGATATTTTATAAATCCCATATACCACGATATTCCACCTCGAAGTGGAATTGGTATTGTGCTAACATCTATGGATACAGGGAAACAGGTTGGAGGGATCCAACGGGATTCCTCAAACATTTGAATTTATTTCAATGTTGTGTGTTGATTTATTTATAATCTAGAATGATTATATCTGTGATTGAATTCGTTGAAGGCTATAATTTAGTCGAATATATTTTTGGTATCGTTGGATACCAGAAATGAACAAATTGGTTTTTGAAAATTTAAATTGGAAATTTTAAATAAATTCTTTCAAAAGGATTGGTTGAATTTAAAAGAAGGATTTTAAAAGCGTAAAGTTGATTTTTGTAATCTTATCGAATTATTTCCAAATTATGGGAAAAGATTTTTATAAGTGATTTTGAATAATATTATTCGAAAGTTGGAAAAATTTATTTAAAATGGAATTTTAAATGGTTGGGAAGAGATAAAGGAATTTATTTTCAAAAGTGATAAATTTGTTTGAAATCCAATTGATAATTGATTTGGTATTTGAAAATAAATATTTGGGAAATCAATATGAAAATTTATTTGATGTTGAATGAAAAAAATTGATTTATGTTGAAATAAAATTGGAAATCGATTTGCAAATAATTTGGTATTTGGAAATAAACTTAGAAATCAATTTGTAATTGATTTGGTGTTTAAAAAGAAATCAGAAATTAATTTGGAATTTGATTTGGTGCTTGAAAAGAATTTGAAATCAATTTGAATTTGATTTGGTGTTAAAAGTGAATATTTGAGAAAATCGATTTGAAAATCGTATAAAAAGTGAATATTTGGGAATGTAAATTCGGAATAGAATTTATAAAGGAAAGGGAAATTTGTTTTAAAAATTAACACTGACTTATTTTTAAAGTGTGGAAATAAATTTACAGATTTGGAATGTAAATTTGAAATAAATCAAAAAAAATTTATTTAATTGGTTTAAATGGACCATTTTGAGATGAAGTGTGAAATATGATTTGAAGTTGGTTTTCAAATGGTTGAAGTGTTAAACCGTATCTCGCGAAGAGATTTGAAATTTAATAATTTGGAAAAAAATTATTTAAATTGGATGTTTGTTGTGAATGTTGTTTGATAGTTAAATAACCGACTATCAATATTTGCCTTTTAAATGGCACTTGATTTGTTTTAAAAAAAACGCTCACTATTCGGGTTAGCCGGGAAAAGACCTTTGTGTCATATAACCCATTCCGAATAGTGATAAGACGATATGGATCGTATTGAAGACCGGTGTTGAAGACCGGGTATTTGCAAAAATGAAAGGACAACCTGTCGAATGTCTCTGCACCGAGTTGCTCCGGTATAGAGATTTATATCACTCTTTTTGTGATGGGAAGTCCGGACGTGATTAGTGAATACCCGGATTGCAAGGGCTTCTTTGGAAGTGCCTTCGGTTCCGTTCGATCCCGGAACGGACTTGTATGGATGTGTGTCTGACGTTACACTTTGAGATGTAAAGCTGGTTTCTATCAAATACATTTCTGTTGGTGGCGGAGAATTTATTCTCTTAGCTTAACACTCTTCTCTAAGACGTACGAGCTCAGAGGTTATGTAGTTGATGGTTACTAGTGATACATTCCCAATTTGGTAATGTGGCATACGAAGTGTTGTTGATCATTTGTTGGTCAAAGCGTGGCTTTGTGAAAAAGCGTGGCTTTGTGAAAAAGCGTGGCTTTGTGAAAAAGCGTAGTTTTGTGGACGAGACTTCGTCGAGCCTCACAACCCGGTAATGGTCGAAACAGGAATGTTGCGGCAAAGGTTTGTAGGGGTAGCGCCCCTAGGGTATGCCATTTTCTTCTGGTTAAAAGGTGATATCATGGTATGGAGCCCAGATATTTTACCTATGTTGATGCTGTAGATTTACTATACTTTTTGGTTGTTGCTTTGTGATTGAGGATCCTCGGATAAAGGTCGGTAACGATCGGGGGATGGCATAGCTCATGTGTTAGCTACCTAGCTACAGCTTGGTTAAAGCGTGAGGTAGCGTCGGCCTTGTGTTTGCAGAGAGCAGGTTGACTCTCGGGGCGTCTTTCCAGAGGCGTTTCCATTTCGATGTAAGGAAGTTCCTTTGCCTGACCATTTGTTGGAAATCCAAAGAAACAATACGAACCCTATACGGTTTTAGTTGTAGAACCTGCCATTTACTTATGGTGGTCACCACTGTTTAGATGATAGCTATAGTAGGCATACAATAATGGTTGTATGCTGGCTAAGATTGATATTATACTTTCGAAATGTTTTCCACACTAGACATTAATAATAATATCAACTGATTTTGCGTAGTAAGCATGTTTGACTATCATAAGGAGAAATCTCCTCCAATCCTGCGTTTGCATTGTGTGTGTGGCGGGAGGCCTTATGGTAGTTTCATTTTCCAAAAGCATTGCGAAATTGTTTTATTTTCTTTGTGAAAATAACTGTTTTACGATCTCACACCAGTCACCATAACTGACTCGGAGTTTATTGTTCCCTTTCTAAACTCTGGGTGCCTATAATTTTCCACACGGGCAGCCTAGAGTTATGTTATTAGGATATTCTGGATATTCTGGAGCTTTAGAGATGAGCTGGATGGCGAAGCGTACTACCGTACTTTTTTATTTTTTCCGCTGTGTATTCTGTATGAGGACAAGTTTATATAACTGTCCATTGTTGTATTGAGTTGTATATTAACTCTGATTGATGTATGTATAAACTGATATAGTCTTTTGTTTTAAAGATTATTGATTCATCTATTATATATTGTTCCGCTGCGAATGTGAGATTCTGATATTGTTTCTGTTCCTGTTTTATCTGTTCTTTCTTTTCTTCTGTCTTTTTCTACCTCTTCTTTTTAACCCTATTGGTTCGGTTTTCCGGCATTCGATTGCATGGCATTTGATACAGTGGACGTATTAATGTCGACTTTCGAGCGTCGAAAAGTCGAGTCATTGAAAGTGGTATCAAAGCAGCCGGTTAAGCGACAACCCTGGCTCTGTTGGGTGTTACTCATTAGAGATAGAGTCAGTAGTACTCTAGAATGAGTGTGAGTGTAATAATAGATATGAGCGCGTATTTGTTAGTGAATATAAAAATTGTTTTGTATTGTGTTGACTTATCGGTTGATTGTTTATAGATTCTGGTCGGTGCAGGGTGGCCAGCTGTAATCGATAGGGGTTTCTAAACTCTTAAACAAGATAATCTGACACAGTATTGTTTTAAAATAGGGCAAATGAAATAATTTTGCCCAAAACTATTTTTGTATAGAAAAGAAATGATTTTCTATGAATTATCATAGTATATGGATGCTTGGTTGTTAGGAAGTGATGATATTGAATTATTATCATTATTATATGGAAATTAAATATAAAAAATATGGTATAACCAAAGATTTGGAGATAAATTCATTTAACAAATGAAATTTATAAATATGAATTGAAAAGATAAGGAAATGAATTCATATTCGAATGGGATTTATAAAAGTAAATTATAAATGTGATTTATAATTGGAAATAGAATTTCAGGAAAGTATTTGAGAATAAATTCATTTAAGGAATGAAATGGTGAATGAACAAATGAAGTAACATTTGTTAATTAATGAATTGGAATTGAATAATGAAATGAAATTTGATTTGAATCAAGTTGAATAAAAATCCAAACTTGGAAAGATAAAATAAAATGGATTGAATTCAAGTAAACCAACTTGATAAATTATTAATTCATGAAATAAATGAATTGGAAGTTGAATTGGTTAAATTAAAATTGAATTGTGAGCTAAATTTTGAAATGGTTTGAATTTGTATATAAATTCAAGTAGAAAAAAAAATTGAAATTTCCTTGTTATTGATAAAGTAAAATTCAGGATGAATTGAATATGGAAATTGAAATTGTTAATTTAAAGTTGAATTGGGAATAAATAATAGAGTTTGGAAATGAAGCTTGAGTTATAAATAGAAATTTAACTTGGAATTGTAAGTGGATTAAATATAAATTGAAGTTGTATAGAGATTGGATTAAAATAAAAGAAGTGAGATGAAAATAAAATCTAATTCTTGTATGAATAAATTAAATATGGCATTGGATATTCTTTTAAAAGAATGCGAATTAAATGATAAAAATAGAACTTGAATATAAATAATATTCAATGCATATTGAAAGTGGATTAATATTGAATCGAAGTTGTTGCCAAACGAAATGGTATGTGAATTGGTCGTAAGCAACTAAAGTTGAATTGAAACCATATAAATTGTTATGGAAATTATTTTGAATGTATTGCTTATGAAATCTATGTATTTGCTATTGAAATAAGTGAAATGTTAATAGATTTCTAATATTTGTCACTTACGTGTTTAAACTGAGTAAGTGCAGGGTTTTGGAAGCCGTTTAGCTGCATTTTGGTTGCGTTAATAAGCTAATAAATAACTGCTTTGCTTAAAATGCTAAAAAGGTACGCCTACGCAATACAAAATAGGAAATATGAACTGTTTTTGCTTTTCCGACCGAGTGGGTCGATGTATATATATTTATATCTTTTGTCATATTGCAAAAGCTCCTCCGTACAAAGGAGACTCCGCCAAAATTTTCCGAAAATTTTGGGAGTTAGAAAAAATTTGGAATTTTTGAAAATTTTCACTTAACGACAAGTGATTTCAAATTGAATTTGAGATAAAGGTAAATGAAATTCAATATTCAGAAATAGAAGATGAATCGAATTCAAGTAAAATTCGAAATGAAAATCTGAATGAAAATTTTGGAAATAAAAGTATTGTGTAACGCCCCACCTCTATACGCACGCTAACCAAGAACACTATGATGTAGTGTTGTCAATTAGCACGGAGAATAAGGCTGTGGAGGAGCGACCATCCATGTAACTTATTTGTGCGAGCACCGGTATGTCAGATAGAATAGAATGCATATCATTTAAGGAGGAAATCCGACATACCGATACAAACTCAAAGCTATCACACGGTGGCTATATATAATCTTCGGAAACAAACATAGAAATAATCATAACATAAATCAGTCACAGACATCCATATCACAAAGGCGGAAGAAGATATGAATAAATATATAACACATGAAAGTGTACATCAGAATAGTGGTCAGAAAGATCCACGATAATACAAAAGAGTAGCAACACGTGCTATACAAAAGAATAAGTATACATCCTAGAGTCTATATCTCAAGTGTATACAACAAAAACTACTAATCTAAGTAGTTAACCAAAAGTCAGAATAATCCTGAAGAGAAGTCAAGCAGAAGCACCTGTAACATCTCGGTCTGACCCGAGTATTATTTATAAGAAAATAATAAACGGATCAGTCTAGCTATAAATATCAGATGATATGGTATAAAGTAAAAGACATGGCATGAACATGTAATAACCATAACGGCATACTACTATAAGTATGTAAATGATAATCAACAAAAGATTAACCAATATCACAAGAATCTTCTCAGAGATAAAATAGGGTATCATACCCTAAACTTGTATTCATAACAAGTCGATAACACATAAATTCCCAATACACAAAAAACTGATATCATATCAATGAAAATAATGAAAATTGGTGAAGCACAAATTCCAGAAATCATCACAAGAAATCCAGAATAAAAAGGGGGAGGCCTAACACATGAACGGGAGCATGAAAACTCACCAATGCGTATAACACATGAACGAGAAGCTATCTCATGGAAGCTATCCATTAAATTTTCACACAGGAATGGCCCGAAGACCATGGGGTGCTACCCCATATATGTGATGGTGAAACATCACAAAAGCGGGGTCTAGTCTCCCTCGCAGACAAAGAGACATCGCTCAATCGCTAGTCTAAATCACAAAAATGATCGTCATGATCATAAGGAAGTGTCAATCACACCAAGCTAGTAAATATATTAGTTTAGCTTCATGTCCCATAACCACTTGCTTAACTTAAATATTTACGAACAAGCTGTAAATCTTCACTAGAAAACTATCACTAAAAGGATTCAATCGAACAAGTCCAAGAGCTAACCGACGAAGTGAACGCGAGCGTTTCATACCACTCGTTTTACTAAGTCGTTTAATTCGATTTCTCATCCGAGTGAAGTAAAGGCTTGTATATACTAGTAGATTAGAAAACGGTTTGAGAAGAAGGAGCTTTATAGTAAAATAGTGTTAAAATCGCTTTGATGAAAGAGTTTTGATATTTACTACTAGTATTGAAACCTTCATATCGTTAGAGTGACAAGTCACAAAACGATTGTTGAAACAAATCGAATCACATAAATTTCACGTTCGAAGACGTGAGAAAAAGCCAAGGAAATCAATCCCAAAACCATCAAAGTAGGAATATACTTGCGACCTATCATGGTCATATTAAAGTGCAAAGTCTTTAAGTCAAATAGATCGAACGACCTAAGGGTTATAATGTCGTGCGACCTAACAGAAAACTAGGTCGAGCGACCTAGTGAAATACAGGTCATACGACCTAAGTTTTAAAAAGATGGACGACTTACAAAGTGACCGAGCTAAACAAAGATGCGACCTATCGAGGTGCGACCTAAGAAGTGGAACGACCTAATGGTAGATCGGCTTGGGGATGGACGACCTAAGTGGTCAACGGCCTAAGCCTTCACGAGATAAGTAGGTCATACGACCTAAGTAAAAATGGGACGAGCAACCTAACTGGGTACGGGGTCAAGCGATCTATCCAGGTGAATGATCGAGCGACCTAAGGGACATGGTCTTACGACCTAATGGGAACAAGGATCTACGACCTAAGAGAAATAGAGTCATGCGACCTAAAATGTCATATGGTCGAGCGACCTAACTGGAGCAAGCGACTTAAGGTCAACGACCTAACATAAACAAGGTCACGCGACCTAATTCTGGCGACCTAAAGACTCGCGACCTAAGGACTATCGAACGACCTAATTGTCGAATGACCTAAAGGTCAAAGGTCCAACGACCTAGTGGTCTTGCGACCAAAGTATTATCACGCGAGCGACTTAGCGACCTAACTCCAGACGAGCGACCTAAGTAGATGTGCGACCTACGACCTAGCGACCTAATTCCGAACGACCTAAGCATGAACGAAAATATGCAGGGCTGGTCTACGAGGCAGAGCGACCTAAGGGGCCAGGATTTGCCAACAACGTTGAAAATTGGAGTTTCTCACCCATTCGATCCAAACCAAAAGCAAACTAAGATGCTAATGCGATAGGGAATCATTCCCAACAGTCCAATGATAGTTATAAGCGAGATGTGAGATTAAAAATCTCACCTTTTCACTAAAATGGATGAAGATGAAGCTTGGAAGCAAGAAGAAGCAATCCAAAGCTTGAATCTAATATCTTCTACTTGAATTTGTAGTTGAAAGTTGGATTTGCAATTGAATTTGAGTTTAGAGTTTTAATTTCCCTTTCCCACCACCATTTTTGACAAAGCTTGAAGTGTTTGATAAGAGTGAGGAAGAGGAGGTGGGTTGGGGCTGAGTTAGAAGGTGCAGTCCAACTCAAGTCAAAGGCGGGAAAAAGTGACGAAATTTTCACTATCTCCAAACATATTGATGTTTATACTTAAAAGATAGTAAACGACGTTTCGAACTCAATGGAAGTGGTCTCGAGTCCTAATTCGTCCGTATGCAAAAAGTAGCTTTTGGACAAAAATATGATTAACGATAAGATATTTAAATAAAATATTTAAATATAAAATCGACAAATATGTGGGTTGTTATAGACTCCCCTCCTTAAAGAAATTGCGTCCTCGCAATATATAAGGAAAAAAAATAAAAGTAACAATCATAAAAGCATAATAACACTAAAGAGATTGGAAACAAGAAGTTTACCTCAAAGAGCATGAGAAAGTAATTTCGGATGTGTACGCTCGATGAATTCTCTAGTTTCCCAAGAGCAATCCGTAGGATTAGAGGACCATTGAACTTTAACAAGAGGAACATCTTTATTTCGAAGACGTTTGATCTCCGAAGCAATAATTCGAATAGGATGATGCTCATAAGTTAAATTAGGTGAAACTTCAATCTCTTCCACAACACCGGGCTCAAGATTAGAATCGGAATCCCGAAGGCATTTCCGTAATTGAGAAACATGAAACACGTCATGCATGGCAGAAAACTGAGCCGGTAGTGAAAGGCGATAAGCCATGGAACCAATACGTTCAGTGATAGGATATGGCCCAATATATCGAGGCGCTAACTTTCCCGATCAACTGAAGCGTACTACACCCTTCATTGGTGAAACACGAATAAATACAGGATCTCCAACAGAAAATTCTAATTTCCTTCTTCGATTATCGGCATAGGATTTTTGTCTACTCTGGGCTTCTTTCATCCTATGTCGAATAAGTTCAATATTTTCTGCGGACTCTCGAATAAAATCTGGACCTAAAACCAGCTTCTCACCGGCCTCAAGCCAACAAGAAGGAGATCGGCATGGCCTTCCATAGATTGCCTCGAAAGGTGCCATACCAATACTAGATTGGATACTGTTGTTATAGGAAAATTCAACAAGTGAGATATGATCTTCCCAACTTCCACCGAAATCAAGCACACAAGCACGAAAAAGATCTTCAAGAGTTTGATTCACACGCCCAGTTTGCCCATCGGACTGGGGGTGATAAGCGGTGCTAAAATTAAGCTTCGTTCCCAAAGCTTTTTGAAGACTCTTCCAGAATCCACTGGTAAACAATGGATCACGATCACTAACAATGGAAGAGGGAACTCCATGGAGTTTAACAATTTCTTTGATAAAAAGTTTGGCCAGAAGAGGAACGGTTCGGTTCGACCGAACAGGAATAAAATGGGAAGATTTAGTAAGTCTGTCAACGATCACCCATAAACTATTATGACCCGAATGAGAATGGGGAAGGCCATCAATAAAATCCATGGAAATTTGATCCCACTTCCAAACTGGAATTTCCAATGGTTGCAATAACCCACCAGGCCTTTGATGTTCAGCCTTAACAAGTTGGAAAGTCATGTAACACTTAACAAAGTTAGAGATATCAGATTTCATTCCCTCCCAGTAATAAAGTCGCTTCATATCTGCGTACATTTTACTGCTACCGGGATGAATAGAATATTTGGAACGATGAGAATCTTCTAGAATATCTTTACGAAGATCACTAATATTTGGTACGATAAGTCTACCAAATTTTCGAATGCCGCCACGAAAATCAATATCAAAGTCTTTCAATACTTCAATATCGGTTTTATCCTTAAGATTTTGGCCAAGCAAAGCCAATTCAGGATCTAGTTGTTGAGCTTTAAGTATGCGGTTTAAAAGAGAAGGACGAGCCTCAAGGCTACATAAGACAAAAGATGAACATAAATCGGAGACGCAATCTCGAATTTCACAAGTGGATAAAACCTCGAGATCCCTCCATTCGGATATCATCATGGAAACAACCGCTTGTTGCTTGCGACTAAGTGCATCCGCAACTCGATTTCCCTTTCCGGGAGTATAAAGGATATCAAGATCATATGAGGCAAGGAACTCGAGCCACGTTGTTGACGCAAATTAAGTTCCTTTTGAGAGAATAAGTATTTCAAAGACTTATGATCAGTATAAAGTATAAATTTCTCTCCCAAAAGATAGTGTCACCAAATTCGAAGGGCGAAAACAATAGCCGCGAGTTCTAAATCATGCGTGGCATATCTAGTCTCAGCCGGCTTCAATTGCCTAGAAGCATAAGCAATAACACGTTCTTTTTGCATAAGAACGGCACCCAAACCAATGCGACTAGCATCGGTATAAACAACAAAATCTGGGTTCCCTTCGGGAATAACAAGAATGGGAGCATTAGAAAGGAGTTCTTTTAATTTATGAAAAGAAGTTTCACATTTGTCCGACCAAAAGTATTTATTACCTTTCTTTGTTAAGCCAGTAAGAGGCACAACAATCTTAGAAAAGTCTTTTATAAAACGGCGGTAATAACCTGCCAATCCGAGAAAGCTACGGATTTCAGTCACGCTCTCCGGTCTCTTCCAATTTTGAATCGCTTCAATCTTTGAAGGATCCACTGATATTCCGGATTCGGAAATAATATGACCGAGAAACTTCACACTAGATTGCCAAAAATGGCATTTAGAAAATTTTTCCTTTAATTGATTGCTCCTAAGAGTTTCCAGTACAATCCGAAGATGCTTTTCATGTTCTTCTTCGGTTTTAGAATACACAAGGATATCATCAATAAAGATGAGAACAAACCGATCGAGGAAATCTTTGAAAACTCGATTCATAAGGTCAACGAAATAAGCCGGAGCATTCGTTAAACCGAAGGGCATAACTAGCCACTCATAAGATCCATATCGAGTATGAAAAGAATTCAAAGGAATACTATCCTCTGCAATACGAAGCTGATGGAAACCGGTAGCCAAGTCCAATTGTGAAAAGACTCTAGCACCACTAAGTTGATCAAACAGATCATCAATCCGAGGTAAAGGATATTTATTCTTAATAGTAAGATCGTTAAGCTTGCGGTAGTCGACGCAAAGCCTAAGTGTACCATCGGACTTACTTACGAAAATAGCTGAATCTCCCCAAGGCGAGGAACTAGAGCGAATAAGTTGCTTCGTCTCTAACTCGGATAGTTGTTTGCGCATCTCTTCATTCTTCTTATTTGACATGCGATAAGGAGGACGAGTAATAGGTTGAGCTCCGGGTATAAAGTAACGCATGACATGCAAATCGGCTAGGAATGATAAATCACACAAAATAATCTCCACGTCTTTACAAAGTAAACTAAGAGTTGCGTATCCTCCAACCGGATTCGCAATTCTTAAAGAAGTCATTAAAGCAACAACACTTAAAGAAAAAGTATCGACAAGTTCCTTTGATATAAAGGAATGGGATGCACTCGTATCAAAGAGAACTCTAATAGGTTGATCATTAAATATAATAATGCCATCAAGGACAGAATGAGACATACCTTGACTGCGAGATGTGTTGCCAGTGGCTTGAGCAACGTTTAACTTTCCCTCCTTATCTTGAAGCTTAGGGCATTGGTGCATAAAATGATCTGGACTTTTATAATAGCGACAAGAGCGGGGCTTTGAGCACTTGTTCGAAAAATGGCCCTTAGCACCACAGTTGAAGCATTTCCCATCACTGGAGGAAAATGCCTTTACAGCAGGAGTTGTTTGCTTACCCTTTTTGTTGGGATAAGGACCTTTGAATTTGTTTGGCCTCTTCTTGTTGTTGAAGTTTGGTTTGGAAGCCACCACTTCAACATCACTGTCCTTATCAGCCTCTTCAAGACGAAGAGCGATATCAATAAGTTGGTCGAAAGGAACTTCTAACTTCAGAAGTAATGGCTTCTTGAGATTCTTGTTTAAGCCATAGACGAACCTCTGGTTCTTCTTCAATGGGGTGTTGATGTATTCTACCCCATATTTAGACAGTGACTCGAAGGATGCGACATAATCTGTCACATAAGATTCACCTTGAACAAGGTCTATAAAACGTCGAGCCAATGTCACTTTCTCTGCTTCTGGTACGAATTTCAATTCGAAGCATTCCCGGAATTGCTCCCAGGTGAGATCTGCTTCATTAATTTCAGAAATAAGAAGTTCGTACCAATCCAGTGCTCTTTCTTGGAGCATGCTGGAGGCCACCTGAATACAGTGAAGATCGACAAGATTCATGCGAGAAAAGATTCTATCGCATGTTCTTAACCAAGCTTGGACCTCAATAATGGTTTCGGAACTTTTAAATGGTTTCCCACCCAAATTGGTATAATCGTTGCACAAACGTAAAAATCCAGACTTAGGATGAGCGGGTTCCTGATTAGGACCAACTGCTTGAGCGTTCTTTACTAAATCAAGAAGCTGTTATATAGTCATGAAAACTCCATCCTGAGGAGTGATAGTAGATTGTCCAGCTCTGGGACGACCTGGTCTAGACATTCTCTTCTCTAAGAAAGAGAGAAGAAGAAAAAGGTTATTCACCAAATGAATATCAAGCAATCTTGATAGATGGAACAAGGAATCATTAAGAAAACAGGATGAATTGGTTCGAAGACTCGAACTAAATCCTGAAACACAACTCCTAAGGTGGACTTAGGACGATGATCCTTGTTAAGTTATTCTACATTGTTCCTAAGTTTGGCTCTAATACCAAGCTGTAACGCCGCACCTCTATACCCACGCTAACCAAGAACACTACGATGTAGTGTTGTCAATTAGCATGGAGAATAAGGCTGTGGAGGAGCGACCATCCATGTAACTTCTTTGTGCGAGCACCGATATGTCAGATAGAATAGAATGCATATCATTTAAGGAGGAAATCCGACATACCGATACAAACTCAAAGCTATCACACGATGGCTATATATAATCTTCGGAAACAAACATAGAAATAATCATAACATAAATCAGTCACAGACATCCATATCACAAAGGCGGAAGAAGATATGAATAAATATATAACACGTGAAAGTGTACATCAGAGTAGTGGTCAGAAAATCCACGATAATACAAAAGAGTAGCAACACGTGCTATACAAAAGAATAAGTATACATCCTAGAGTCTATATCTCAAGTGTATACAACAAAAACTACTAATCTAAGTAGTTAACCAAAAGTCAGAATAATCCTGAAGAGAAGTCAAGCAGAAGCACCTGTAACATCTCGGTTTGACCCGAGTATTATTTATAAGAAAATAATAAACGGATCAGTCTAGCTATAAATATCAGATGATATGGTATAAAGTAAAAGACATGGCATGAACATGTAATAACCATAAATGAACACTATTATAAGTATGTAAATGATAATCAACAAAAGATTAACCAATATCACAAGAATCTTCTCAGAGATAAAATAGGGTATCATACCCTAAACTTGTATTCATAACAAGTCGATAACACATAAATTCACCAATACACAAAAAACTGATATCATATCAATGAAAATCATGAAAATTGGTAAAGCACAAATTCCAGAAATCATCACAAGAAATCCAGATAAACGCATAAAAAGGGGGAGGCCTAACACATGAACGGGAGCATGAAAACTCACCAATGCGTATAACACATGAACGAGAAGCTATCTCATGGAAGCTATCCATTAAATTTTCACATAGGAATGGCCCGAAGACCATGGGGTGCTACCCCATATATGTGATGGTGAAACATCACAAAAGCGGGGTCTAGTCTCCCTCGCAGACAAAGAGACATCGCTCAATCGCTAGTCTAAATCACAAAAATGATCGTCATGATCATAAGGAAGTGTTAATCACACCAAGCTAGTAAATATATGAGTTTAGCTTCATGTCCCATAACCACTTGCTTAACTTAAATATTTACGAACAAGCTGTAAATCTTCACTAGAAAATTGTCACTAAAATGGTTCAATCAAACAAGTCCAAGAGCTAACCGACGATGTGAACGCGAGCGTTTCATACCACTCGTTTTACTAAGTTGTTTAATTCGATTTCTCATCCGAGTGAATTAAAGGCTTGTATATACTAGTAGATTAGAAAACGGTTTGAGAAGAAGGAGCTTTATAGTAAAATAGTGTTAAAATCGCTTTGATGAAAGAGTTTTGATATTTACTACTAGTATTGAAACCTTCATATCTTTAGAGTGACAAGTCACAAAATAATTGTTGAAACAAATCGAATCACATAAATTTCACGTTCGAAGACGTGAGAAAAAGCCAAGGAAATCAATCCCAAAACCATCAAAGTAGGAATATACTTGCGACCTATCATGGTCGAATTAAAGTGCAAAGTCTTTAAGTCAAATAGATCGAACGACCTAAGGGTTATAATGTCGTGCGACCTAACAGAAAACTAGGTCAAGCGACCTAGTGAAATACAGGTCATACGACCTAAGTTTTAAAAAGATGGATGACTTAACAAAGTGACCGAGCTAAACAAAGACGCGACCTATCGAGGTGCGACCTAAGAAGTGGAATGACCTAATAGTAGATCGGCTTGGGGATGGACGACCTAAGTGGTCAACGGCCTAAGCCTATATGAGATAAGTAGGTCATACGACCTAAGTAAAAATGGGCCGAGCGACCTAACTGGGTACGGGGTCAAGCGACCTATCTAGGTGAATGATCGAGTGACCTAAGGGACATGGTCTTACGACCTAAGGGGAACAAGGATCTATGACCTAAGAAAAAATAGAGTCATGCGACCTAAAATGTCATATGGTCGAGCGATCTAACTGGAGCAAGCGACCTAAGGTCAACGACCTAACATAAACAAGGTCACGCGACCTAATTCTGGCGACCTAAAGACTCGCGGCCTAAGGACTATCGAACGACCTAATTGTCGAACGACCTAAAGGTCAAAGGTCCAACGACCTAGTGGTCTTACGACCAAAGTATTATCATGCGAGCGACTTAGCGACCTAACTCCAGACGAGCGACCTAAGTAGATGCGCGACCTACGACCTAGCGACCTAATTCCGACCGACCTAAGAACGAACGAAAATCTGCAGGGCTGGTCTACGAGGCAGAGCGACCTAAGGGTCCAGGATTTGCCAACAACGTTGAAAATTGGAGTTTCTCACCCATTCGATCCAAACCAAAAGCAAACTAAGATGCTAATGCGATAGGGAATCATTCCCCACAGTCAAAAGATAGTTATAAGCAAGATGTGAGATTAAAAATCTCACCTTTTCACTAAAATGGATGAAGATGAAGCTTGGAAGCAAGGAGAAGCAATCCAAAGCTTGAATCTAATATCTTCTACTTGAATTTGTAGTTGAAAGTTGGATTTGCAATTGAATTTGAGTTTGGAGTTTTAATTTCCCTTTCTCACCACCATTTTTGACAATGCTTGAAGTGTTTGATAAGAGTGAGGAAAAGGAGGTGGGTTGGGGCTGAGTTAGAAGGTGCAGTTGTAACGACCCGTATTTTTACGGATCGAAAAGTTCGTCACAATCTGGAATTCTTAGCGTTGTTAAGTCATTTCAGATTTTGGGCAAAATTTTGTTAAGTCCTAGGTCGTAAACGACCTAAGTGATAAGTTGTGACCGACTTAAGTGGTATAGGCAACCTAAGGAAGTGTAGTTGGCGACCTAAGTATTCTGGGGTTAGGTCGTAGGGGAGATAGGTCGTGTGATAACTTAGGTCATGGGGTAGAGTTAGGTCGGCAACGACCTAAGAAACTAGGCGAGTTAGCAACCTAAGGTGTTATCGTAGTTAGGTCGTGAGCGACCTATCAGATGTTGTGAGCGACCTAAGTGTGGGTATTGGATAGTTAAGTCGTCTAGACGACTTAGTAGTTAGGTCGCATCCTAGTTGTTCGCGACTTACGTTAGGTCGCGTGGAAGCTTAAGGGATTAGGTCGTAACCTGTTAAGTCGTAGGTCTCTGGGTTTTGGCTTAGTCTTAGGTCGTAGCCTATGTGTTAAGTCGCGAGCGACCTAGGAGTTAGGATGGTAAGTCGTATCTCGTTGAGACCTGGTTCGTTAGGTCGCGCGCATTGTTTTAAGTCGAAGGACTGTTAGGTCATATAGGCACACATGTGTTAGGTCGTAGGAGAGTTAAGTCGAAAGTCGTAGTTACTTGGGGTTGCTGAGTCGAAGGCTGTTAGGTCGGCAACAGTTAAGTCGCGTGGGTGTTAGATCGGAGAGTTTATAGGTCGTAGGTCATAGCTCAATAGGTCGTGTATGACCTAATTCCGAGCTAGCGACTTAGAGGATTTCAGCTATAAATAGGAGGGCTTTGCTCCATTTTTGGGATCCGGATTTCGAAGCGATGAAGTGCTGCCATTTTGAGAGCTCGACTTCTACACTTCTTCACTTCTTTCCTCCACTCTAATCTAGTGATTCCTTCCATTCATATTGAAGATCAAATCGAAGATCGAAGAGCTTAGATTGAAGATCTACATTCTTCGAAGAGAGATTTCGTCGTTTGAAGCGGATTGGTGATAGATCAAGTTAGATCCTTCGCTGTCCAGATCTGAAGTGTGTTGATTTGAGGTTGTTTAGGTGATTTGGTGAGTGGTGATTATCTCTCACACGGATCCAAAGGAGTGTATCGGATCGTTGACTTGATTTTGTGTTAAAATAGTGATTTCCATGCATTTTCCTAATCATATGTGTAGATCCATATAGATTCATTGTTCATGATGATTTGACATCCATTCTACTACATGTTAACCTATGCAAGTTCATTCATCAAGATTATAGAGATATTGTTCATGTTTTCATGCTTATTAGACTTTCAACTCTTTAATTACGAAATTGCCATTATTGTTATAATTGTCTACTTAGATCATATTTGAATGCTTGATTGCTTGGATTAATGTTTGATTTGGTTGATTGCTATGAATTAGATGATTGATGATTTGATTTAGACCGAAGGTGATTCAAAAGCTTAGAGAAAGGCTCTTGAATTAGGAAAGCTGCTCGTGGCATATGTAGCGAATGATGAAGCTCTTATGCATAGATTTGATGATGATGTTGAGATGAGGCTTTGCGAGGATGTAATGAAGTGAAGCATGATATGAGATAGTCTTGGTCTAATCCAGATGGGATCATTCCAAGCATGTTGATAACTCGGTGAAATGGTTCGAGTTGAGGATAATGGATGGATATGAGAATAGTCATCAAGGAGGATGACTAGGAGGCTTGGACCTCATTGTTGTTGAAGGTTCTAGCAGACTCAAAGCAAGAGTACGTTTGGGCAGATTCGATAGTCCCAACGACCAACTGTTGATGGTCGAGTACTCTGGGCAGATTCGATAGTCCTAGGCACGTGCTGCGACGACGTGCGGGAGTTATGTCTAGAACCGGGGTTTCCATTAGCCCTTGACGGACGGCTGAAAGAATGTGCCGGTCATTCAATTAACGGTGATATCGAAGCAATGATAACAGTGATAGCCAGAGTCATGGATGTTTGGTTGTTCCGTCATTCGGTCTCAAGAGTGGTATTTTCCGGGTGCTTATCTGATCTTGGTTTAGGCCTTGGGGGTTTGTACTTGGAAAACATCGCCCTTGACTCGAGTGATAATTACTTTACTTTAAATTGTATGCTCTGCTATGTTTGCTTCTGCTTAGTGTGTGTCTGGGGGCTATCACTGTAGAAAGAGGTTGGAGTGGGAGGGTTGTATTCCTATTCCTTTTCCTTTATGCTCTTTTGGTATGTTGTTAGTTAATTTACCGCTCACTAAGACTGTTGTCTGACTCAAGGCTTTATGTTTAACTCTTATTGCCTTGGGCTGTTCGTCCATTTTGGGACGGGCGGACTAGGTAGCAGGTGACAGGTGCTGTTCTTGCTTTCCACGGTGTTGATATCGAAGACGAGCTGAAGGGTTGCATATTATCTTCTTACTATATGTACTGGATGTTCCGTTGTTTGTATATTCTCTGAGTGTTATGTAGTGAGGCATGATGTATTGACTATTCAGATGTTTGTACTCAACTATTATGAAGTTTTATTGATGAGATTCTATTCTGTGAAGCTTCACTATGTATATGTTCTATTGTATTTTGTCCATGCGCTGTGAGTAATACGATAGACTCTGTTGTTTTAATCTACCTTGGCAATCGTCCATGGTCACCTGGCACACTTTACAGCGCACTATCTCTAGATTCAGTGCAGGGGTCATGGGTGGTCATCACATTTGGGTGTTAGATCGGAGAGTTTATAGGTCGTAGGTCGTAGCTCAATAGGTCGTGTACGACCTAATTCCGAGCTAGCGACTTAGAGGATTTCAGCTATAAATAGGAGGGCTTTGCTCCATTTTTGGGATCCGGATTTCGAAGCGACGAAGTGCTGCCATTTTGAGAGTTCGACTTCTACACTTCTTCACTTCTTTCCTCCACTCTAATCTAGTGATTCCTTCCATTCATATTGAAGATCAAATCGAAGATCGAAGAGCTTAGATTGAAGATCTACATTCTTCGAAGAGAGATTTCATCGTTTGAAGCGGATTGGTGATAGATCAAGTTAGATCCTTCGCTGTCCAGATCTGAAGCGTGTTGATTTGAGGTTGTTTAGGTGATTTGGTGAGTGGTGATTATCTCTCACACGGATCCAAAGGAGTGTATCGGATCGTTGACTTGATTTGGTGTTAAAATAGTGATTTCCATGCATTTTCCTAATCATATGTGTAGATCCATATAGATTCATTGTCCATGATGATTTGACATCCATTCTACTACATGTTAACCTATGCAAGTTCATTCATCAAGATTATAGAGATATTGTTCATGTTTTCATGCTTATTAGACTTTCAACTCTTTAATTACGAAATTGCCATTATTGTTATAATTGTCTACTTAGATCATATTTGAATGCTTGATTGCTTGGATTAATGTTTGATTTGGTTGATTGCTATGAATTAGATGATTGATGATTTGATTTAGACCGAAGGTGATTCAAAAGCTTAGAGAAAGGCTCTTGAATTGGGAAAGCTGCTCGTGGAATATGTAGCGGATGATGAAGCTCTTATGCATAGATTTGATGATGATGTTGAGATGAGGCTTTGCGAGGATGTAATGAAGTGAAGCATGATATGAGATAGTCTTGGTCTAATCCAGACGGGATCATTCCAAGCATGTTGATAACTCGGTGAAATGGTTCGAGTTGAGGATAATGGATGGATATGAGAATAGTCGTCAAGGAGGATGACTAGGAGGCTTGGACCTCATCGTTGTTGAAGGTTCTAGCAGACTCAAAGCAAGAGTACGTTTGGGCAGATTCGATAGTCCCAATGACCAACTGTTGATGGTCGAGTACTCTGGGCAGATTCGATAGTCCTAGGCATGTGCTGCGACGACGTGCGGGAGTTATGTCTAGAACCGGGGTTTCCATTAGCCCTTGACGGACGGCTGAAAGAATGTGCCGGTCATTCAATTAACGGTGATATCGAAGCAATGATAACAGTGATAGCCAGAGTCATAGATGTTTGGTTGTTCCGTCATTCGGTCTCAAGAGTGGTATTTTCCGGGTGCTTATCTGATCTTGGTTTAGGCCTTGGGGGTTTGTACTTGGAAAACATCGCCCTTGACTCGAGTGATAATTACTTTACTTTAAATTGTATGCTCTGCTATGTTTGCTTCTGCTTAGTGTGTGTCTGGGGGCTATCACTGTAGAAAGAGGTTGGAGTGGGAGGGTTGTATTCCTATTCCTTTTCCTTTATGCTCTTTTGGTATGTTGTTAGTTAATTTACCGCTCACTAAGACTGTTGTCTGACTCAAGGCTTTATGTTTAACTCTTATTGCCTTGGGTTGTTCGTCCATTTTGGGACGGGCAGACTAGGTAGCAGGTGACAGGTGCTGTTCTTGCTTTCCACGGTGTCTGAAGGGTTGCATATTATCTTCTTACTATATGTACTGGATGTTCCGCTGTTTGTATATTCTCTGAGTGTTATGTAGTGAGGCTTGATGTATTGACTATTCAGATGTTTGTACTCAACTATTATGAAGTTTTATTGATGAGATTCTATTATGTGAAGCTTCACTATGTATATGTTATATTGTATTTTGTCCATGCGCTGTGAGTAATACGATAGACTCTGTTGTTTTAATCTACCTTGGCAATCGTCCATGGTCACCTGGCACACTTTACAGCGCACTATCTCTAGATTCAGTGCAGGGGTCATGGGCGGTCGTCACATTTGGTATTAGAGCATTGGTTAATCGATTTTACCCAACGCTCGCTGACGTAACTACGTATGAGAGACGTAATTGTATTTTGATGGATGATTACTATAAATAATATAGTAGCTTAGTAGAGTTTGAGTCCTTTATGTAGTTGTTTCTCATGATGTGCTAATCATTCCTTTTTATAGATATTAAGGATGAGTCGAAGAGGGAGACCAGCTGCTAGGGAAGGCCGAGCTGCTGAAGGGACTGCTGATTATGCAGCCATGTTCGAAGCTATGATGACTTCGATCATGAGAAGGATGCAAGCTCCAGGGCCATCAGTTGATGTTGGAGTTCAAGTTCAAACTCCAAAACCGGTGGATTTTGCTAAGTTGTGCAAGGACTATACTGCTCTTGGAGGAAAGGCTTTCTTGGGAACAGAACCAACCATTGAGGTCCAGAGATGGATAGATGCTTGTAGAAGGATTTTTGGTGATTTGGGAATTGAGGATGCAACTAAGAGGAAGTTGGCATCAAGACAACTTCAAGGGAGAGCTTCTGATTGGTGGAACTCTATTACCATCAACACTCCGGAGGAAGAGATTACTTGGGAGCAATTCCAAGTCAGATTTGAAGCTAAGTTCATTTCTACAGCTCAGAAGTCTGTTCTGTTCAAGAAGTTTGTGGAGCTCAAGCAAGGTGGAAGACCAGTTCTTGAGTATGTTTCGGAGTTTGAAGCTTTGTCCAAGTATGCCCGGTCGTATATTGAATCTGCATATTAGAAGAATGAGAAGTTTGTGACAGGCTTGGACAGTTATCTTGGGAGACAGTTGGTGGATCATTTGGACGATTCATTTGAGAAACTTGTGGAGAAAGCGCTTAGGCATGAGAGTCTGTTTCCCAAAGAAGGATCTGTTGTTGCTGAGACCAGAGGAGAGTCTAAACCACAGCAGGGTGGTAACAGGAAGAGGAAGCAGCAACAGCAGAAGGGTAAGGATGGTCAGAAGAAGCTGAAAGGCGAAGTGACCTGCTACAACTATCAGCAGAAGGGCCATTTCTCCAAGGATTGTAAGAATCTGAAGGTGCCAATGAAGTGTCACAACTGTGACAAGCCGGGGCATATCAAGAGGAATTGTCCAGAACCGAAGAGGGACAAGCAGATTGTGCAAGCTTATGCTTTGGGAGCTGTTCCGTCGTCTTCGAAAGCTCCTACCGCTGAAGAGAAAGGAAAGAGTGCGGTAGTTCAAGGTACTCTTTCCATATGTGGTGTTCCGGTTAGAGTGTTGTTTGATACTGGGGCGTCGCATTCGTTTGTTTGTAGTGAACTTGTAGACCGGATATTGTTGATAGGCCATTGGTTGTGACTAATCCAGTTGGGGGTTCGTCTTGTTTGTGTATGTTATGCCGTGGTCAGATTGTGTCGAGTCATGGTTGCTCTTTTGTTTGTGATTGTTTTGTTCTGAACATTTCGGGGTTCAGAATTATTTTGGGTATGGACTGGCTTAGGAAGTATGCGGCAAAGGTTGATTGCGAAAGGTTGGAGGTGACAGTTGAGAATGTGGAGGGGCGAAAGATTGTGATACGATGTAAGCATGAAGAAGGCGTCTTCATGAGCTTCATGTATTCGCTAGTTATTCCACGGGATGGACTGTCATCGGTGCCAATCGCGAATGGATTCGAGGATGTCTTTGACGAAGTCAAAGGGTTACCGCCGCATAGAGAGATCGAGTTTCGTATAGATCTAGTTGAAGGAGCCAGACCTGTTGTGATGCCTCTTAGGCGGATGGCGCCTAGGGAACAGCATGAGTTGAAGGTGCAGGTTGATGATCTTTTGCAGAAAGGATTCATTCGGCGTAGTGTGTCCGAATGGGGTGCACCAGTTGTGTTTGCAACCAAGGCAGATGGATCATTGAGATTGTGTGTGGATTATCGTGAGCTGAATAAGGTGACTAAGAAGAACAAGTATCCATTGCCGAGAATAGATGACTTGTTCGATCAGCTTCACGAAGCGAAGGTGTTTTCTCAGATGGATTTGGCAACGGGGTTTCACCAGTTGAGAGTGGCTAAGGATAGTGTGCCGAAGACTGCTTTTCGGACACCATCAGGTTTCTTTGGGTGGCTGGTAATGCCGTTTGGATTGACTAACGCGCTAGCATATTTTGTGGATCTTATGAATAGGGTGTTCAGAGATCAGTTGAACAAGTTCGTACTTGTGTTCGTGGATGATATTCTGATTTATTCCAGAACTGAAGAAGAGCACAAGACGCACTTGCGTATTGTTTTGGAAATCTTGCGGAAACATCAGCTGAAGGCTAAGTTTTCGAAGTGTCACTTCTGGAAGAGTGAAGTGAGGTTCTTAGGCCATGTGATTTCTGGAAATGGAATAGCGGTTGATCCCGCCAAGGTGGCAGCAATCCAGGATTGGGTTAGACCTAAGAATGCATCGGATGTGAGAAGTTTTCTTAGATTAGCAGGATATTATCGTCGATTTATCAAGGACTTTTCCAAGGTGGCTGCACCGTTAACAGGATTGACAAAGAAGAACCAAGTGTTCAGATGGGATGCTAAGTGTGAGCAAGCTTTTGGAATCCTGAAAGAGCGATTGACGAGTGCTCCTATTTTGACTATTCCAAGTGGGAATGATGAGATGGTAGTTTACACCGACGCATGTGGTACTGGACTTGGAGCAGTGCTGATGTAGAAGGATAAAGTTGTTGCGTATGCAAGTCGACAACTGAAGCCGCATGAAAGGAATTACCCGACTCATGATTTGGAGTTAGCGGCGATTGTATTTGCTCTGAAGATGTGGAGACATTATCTATTGGGAGTTCGATTTGAGTTGTTTACGGATCATAAGTCGTTGAAGTATCTTTTCTCCCAAAAGGATTTGAATCTTCGGCAGCAACGTTGGCTAGAGTTTTTAGCATCGTATGATTTTGGTATAGCTTATACTCCGGGAAAAGGTAACGCAGTGGCAGATGCGTTAAGTCGAAGACATGCAGGATTGGGAGCCATGTTTTCAGAATGGAAGAATCTCGAGTATTTAGCTGGATTTGACTTCAGGCCCAGATGCGAATTGGAACCTGAGATGTTGGCAAACTTATCGATAAGACCAACTCTTGTGGAAAGGATTGGCGAGAGTCAAAAGCGAGATGATAAGATTGTCAAGATTATCCGGGATTTGGAATCTGGATTGGACCCAGAGAAGGATAAAGGATTCGAGGTCGATCGAGAAGGTTGGCTTCGGAAGCAAGGACGACTAGTTGTTCCCGATATAGATGAATTGAGAAGTCAAGTTCTAAAGGAAAGTCATCACTCGAAGCTGACAATTCATCCAGGTGGAAATAAGATGTATCGGGATATGAAGAGAACCTACTACTGGGAAGGTATGAAGAAGGATGTTGGAAATTTCATTTCCAAGTGCATGAACTACCAGTTGGTAAAAGCCGAACAGAAGAAGCCAAGTGGATTGCTTCAGCCATTAGAAGTTCCTACATGGAAGTGGGAGCAAGTATCGATGGATTTTATTGATGGGCTACCTAGAACAAGAACGGGAAATGAAGGGATTTGGGTCATCATAGATCGTTTGACTAAGAGTGCAAGATTCATTCCTGTTCGATCGACTAGGACTGCATCAAAGTTGGCTGAGTTGTATGTTAAGTGGATTGTTCGATTCCATGGTATTCCGAAGAGTATAGTGAGCGATCGAGACCCATTGTTCACTAGTGGATTTTGGAAGAGCTTCCAGGATGTTTTGGGAACCGAGTTGTGTTTGAGTACAGCTTATCACCCTCAAACAGATGGTCAGACCGAGAGAGTCAACCGAGTTTTGGAAGATCTCCTCAGAGCTTGTGTTTTGGATTTCGGAGGATCATGGGAAGATCACCTTCATTTGGTGGAATTTGCATATAATAACAGTTACCAGTCGAGCATTGGTATGGCACCGTATGAGGCATTGTATGGAAGACCGTGTAACTCTCCGACATGTTGGTTAGAGATAGGAGAAAAGCTGATGCTTGGGCCAGAGATGATTCGACAGACTTCGGATTGCATAGAGATCATTCGGCAACGAATGAAAGCAGCCCAAGATCGTCAGAAGAGTTATGCCAATAAGCGTCGTAAGGATTTGGAGTTCGACGTAGGTGATATGGTTTTTGTGAAGGTTTCTCCACTGAAGAATGTTATTCGATTCGGAAAGAAAGGGAAATTGACTCCGAGATTTGTTGGACCATTCCCGATCATCGAGCGAATTGGAAAGCTCGCTTACAGATTGGAGTTACCGGAGAAGATGTCGAGTGTGCACAATGTTTTTCACGTATCGTATCTACGGAAGTATGTGCACGACTTGAATATAGTGGTTTCTGCTGATAGCTATGAAGATTTCGAAGTTGATCCAGTCGATAGAAGACCTCGTAAACCGCTTCGTGTTGTGGAAACCGACACGAAACAGCTTAGGAGGAAGGTAGTTAAGTTGCTCAAGATATAATGGAGTGATGATGATAACGACTGTATGTGGGAGCTGGAAGAGAGGATGAAGGCAGCTCATCCTGAACTCTTCAAGGTATGGCCCTATGGTGTCGTGTCATCTCACGATATTGTAACTTGTTCTGGTTTTATAATTCTTCATGCTAAGCTAGAATTGGATGCATGGTTTGTTGATTGCTATGGATGGTAGGCGTGCAGAATAGTCTTTGATTGCTCTTGGTTGTTTGGAATTTCGGGGGCGAAATTCCTAAGGGGGAGAGAATGTAACGACCCGTATTTTTACGGATCGAAAAGTTCGTCACAATCTGGAATTCTTAGCGTTGTTAAGTCATTTCAGATTTTGGGCAAAATTTTGTTAAGTCCTAGGTCGTAAACGACCTAAGTGATAAGTCGTGACCGACTTAAGTGGTATAGGCGACCTAAGGAAGTGTAGTTGGCGACCTAAGTATTCTGGGGTTAGGTCGTAGGGGAGATAGGTCGTGTGATAACTTAGGTCGTGGGGTAGAGTTAGGTCGGCAACGACCTAAGAAACTAGGCGAGTTAGCAACCTAAGGTGTTATCGTAGTTAGGTCGTGAGCAACCTATCAGATGTTGTGAGCGACCTAAGTGTGGGTGTTGGATAGTTAAGTCGTCTAGACGACTTAGTAGTTAGGTCGCATCCCAGTTGTTCGCGACTTACGTTAGGTCGCGTGGAAGCTTAAGGGATTAGGTCGTAACCTGTTAAGTCATAGGTCTCTGGGTTTTGGCTTAGTGTTAGGTCGTAGCCTATGTGTTAAGTCGCGAGCGACCTAGGAGTTAGGATGGTAAGTCGTATCTCGTTGAGACCTGGTTCGTTAGGTCGCGCGCATTGTTTTAAGTCGAAGGACTGTTAGGTCGTATAGGCACACATGTGTTAGGTCGTAGGAGAGTTAAGTCGAAAGTCGTAGTTACTTGGGGTTGCTGAGTCGAAGGCTGTTAGGTCGGCAACAGTTAAGTCGCATGGGTGTTAGATCGGAGAGTTTATAGGTCGTAGGTCGTAGCTCAATAGGTCGTGTACGACCTAATTCCGAGCTAGCGACTTAGAGGATTTCAGCTATAAATAGGAGGGCTTTGCTCCATTTTTGGGATCCGGATTTCGAAGCGACGAAGTGCTGCCATTTTGAGAGCTCGACTTCTACACTTCTTCACTCCTTTCCTCCACTCTAATCTAGTGATTCCTTCCATTCATATTGAAGATCAAATCGAAGATCGAAGAGCTTAGATTGAAGATCTACATTCTTCGAAGAGAGATTTCATCGTTTGAAGCGGATTGGTGATAGATCAAGTTAGATCCTTCGCTGTCCAGATCTGAAGCGTGTTGATTTGAGGTTGTTTAGGTGATTTGGTGAGTGGTGATTATCTCTCACACGGATCCAAAGGAGTGTATCGGATCGTTGACTTGATTTGGTGTTAAAATAGTGATTTCCATGCATTTTCCTAATCATATGTGTAGATCCATATAGATTCATTGTTCATGATGATTTGACATCCATTCTACTACATGTTAACCTATGCAAGTTCATTCATCAAGATTATAGAGATATTGTTCATGTTTTCATGCTTATTAGACTTTCAACTCTTTAATTACGAAATTGCCATTATTGTTATAATTGTCTACTTAGATCATATTTGAATGCTTGATTGCTTGGATTAATGTTTGATTTGGTTGATTGCTATGAATTAGATGATTGATGATTTGATTTAGACCGAAGGTGATTCAAAAGCTTAGAGAAAGGCTCTTGAATTAGGAAAGCTGCTCGTGGCATATGTAGCGGATGATGAAGCTCTTATGCATAGATTTGATGATGATGTTGAGATGAGGCTTTGCGAGGATGTAATGAAGTGAAGCATGATATGAGATAGTCTTGGTCTAATCCAGACGGGATCATTCCAAGCATGTTGATAACTCGGTGAAATGGTTCGAGTTGAGGATAATGGATGGATATGGGAATAGTTGTCAAGGAGAATGACTAGGAGGCTTGGACCTCATCGTTGTTGAAGGTTCTAGCAGACTCAAAGCAAGAGTACGTTTGGGCAGATTCGATAGTCCCAACGACCAACTGTTGATGGTCGAGTACTCTGGGCAGATTCGATAGTCCTAGGCACGTGCTGCGACGACGTGCGGGAGTTATGTCTAGAACCGGGGTTTCCATTAGCCCTTGACGGACGGCTGAAAGAATGTGCCGGTCATTCAATTAACGGTGATATCGAAGCAATGATAACAGTGATAGCCAGAGTCATGGATGTTTGGTTGTTCCGTCATTCGGTCTCAAGAGTGGTATTTTCCGGGTGCTTATCTGATCTTGGTTTAGGCCTTGGGGGTTTGTACTTGGAAAACATCGCCCTTGACTCGAGTGATAATTACTTTACTTTAAATTGTATGCTCTGCTATGTTTGCTTCTGCTTAGTGTGTGTCTGGGGGCTATCACTGTAGAAAGAGGTTGGAGTGGGAGGGTTGTATTCCTATTCCTTTTCCTTTATGCTCTTTTGGTCTGTTGTTAGTTAATTTACCGCTCACTAAGACTGTTGTCTGACTCAAGGTTTTTTGTTTAACTCTTATTGCCTTGGGCTGTTCGCCCATTTTGGGACGGGCAGACTAGGTAGCAGGTGACAGGTGCTGTTCTTGCTTTCCACGGTGTTGATATCGAAGACGAGCTGAAGGGTTGCATATTATCTTCTTACTATATGTACTGGATGTTCCGCTGTTTGTATATTCTCTGAGTGTTATGTAGTGAGGCTTGATGTATTGACTATTAAGATGTTTGTACTCAAATATTATGAAGTTTTATTGATGAGATTCTATTCTGTGAAGCTTCACTATGTATATGTTCTATTGTATTTTGTCCATGCGCTGTGAGTAATACGATAGACTCTGTTGTTTTAATCTACCTTGGCAATCGTCCATGGTCACCTGGCACACTTTACAGCGCACTATCTCTAGATTCAGTGAAGGGGTCATGGGCGGTCGTCACAGCAGTCCAACTCAAGTCAAAGGCGGGAAAAAGTGACGAAATTTTCACTATCTCCAAACATATCGATGTTTATACTTAAAAGATAGTAAATGACGTTTCGAACTCATTGGAAGTGGTCTCGAGTCCTAATTCATCCGTATGCAAAAAGTAGCTTTTTGGACAAAAATCTGATTAACGATAAGATATTTAAATAAAATATTTAAATATAAAATCGACAAATATGTGGGTTGTTACAGACTCCCCTCCTTAAAGAAATTGCGTCCTCACAATATATAAGGCAAAAAAATAAAAGTAACAATCATAAAAGCATAATAACACTAAAGAGATTGGAAACAAGAAGTTTACCTCAAAGAGCATGAGAAAGTAATTCCGGATGTGTACGCTCGATGAATTCTCTAGTTTCCCAAGAGCAATCCTTAGGATTAGAGGACCATTGAACTTTAACAAGCGGAACATCTTTATTTCGAAGACGTTTGATCTCCGAAGCAATAATTCGAATAGGATGATGCTCATAAGTTAAATTAGGTGAAACTTCAATCTCTTCCACAACACCGGGCTCAAGATTAGAATCGGAATCCCGAAGGCATTTCCGTAATTGAGAAACATGAAACACGTCATGCATGGCAGAAAACTGAGCCGGTAGTGAAAGGCGATAAGCCATGGAACCAATACGTTTAGTGATAGGATATGGCCCAATATATCGAGGCGCTAACTTTCCCGATCGACTGAAGCGTACTACACCCATCATTGGTGAAACACGAATAAATACAAGATCTCCAACAGAAAATTCTAATTTCCTTCTTTGATTATCGGCATAGGATTTTTGTCTACTCTCGGCTTCTTTCATCCTATGTCGAATAAGTTCAATCTTTTTTGCGGACTCTCGAATAAAATCTGGACCTAAAACCAGCTTCTCACCGGCCTCAAGCCAACAAGAAGGAGATCGGCATGGCCTTCCATAGAGTGCCTCGAAAGGTGCCATACCAATACTAGATTGGAAGCTGTTTTTATAGGAAAATTCAACAAGTGAGATATGATCTTCCCAACTTCCACCGAAATTAAGCACACAAGCACGAAGAAGATCTTCAAGAGTTTGATTCACACGCTCAGTTTGCCCATCGGACTGGGGGTGATAAGCGGTGCTAAAATTAAGCTTCGTTCCCAAAGCATTTTGAAGACTCTTCCAGAATCCACTGGTAAACAATGGATCACGATCACTAACAATGAAAGAGGGAACTCCATGGAGTTTAACAATTTCTTAGATAAAAAGTTTGGCCAGAAGAGGAACGGTTCGGTTCGACCGAACAGGAATAAAATGGGCAAATTTAGTAAGTCTGTCAACGATCACCCATAAACTATTATGACCCGAACGAGAATGGGGAAGGCCATCAATAAAATCCATGGAAATTTGATCCCACTTCCAAACTGGAATTTCCAATGGTTGCAATAACCCACCAGGCCTTTGATGTTCAGCCTTAACAAGTTGGCAAGTCATGCAGCACTTAACAAAGTTAGCGATATCAGATTTCATTCCCTCCCAGTAATAAAGTCACTTCATATCTGCGTACATTTTACTGCTACCGGGATGAATAGAATATTTGGAACGATGAGAATCTTCTAGAATATCTTTACGAAGATCACTAATATTTGGTACGATAAGTCTACCAAATTTTCGAATGCCGCCACGAATATCAATATCAAAGTCTTTCAATACTTCAATATCGGTTTTATCCTTAAGATTTTGGCCAAGCAAAGCCAATTCAGGATCTAGCTGTTGAGCTTCAAGTATGCGGTCTAAAAGAGAAGGACGAGCCTCAAGGCTACATAAGACAAAAGATGAACATAAATCGGAGACGCGATCTCGAATTTCACAAGTGGATAAAACCTCGAGATCCCTCCATTCAGATATCATCATGGAAACAACCGCTTGTTGCTTGCGACTAAGTGCATCCACAACTCGATTTCCCTTTCCGGGAGTATAAAGGATATCAAGATCATATGAGGCAAGGAACTCGAGCCAACGCTGTTGACGCAAATTAAGTTCCTTTTGAGAGAATAAGTATTTCAAAGACTTATGATCAGTATAAAGTATAAATTTCTCTCCCAAAAGATAGTGTCGCCAAATTCGAAAGGCGAAAACGATAGCCGCGAGTTCTAAATCATGCGTGGCATATCTAGTCTCAGCCGGCTTCAATTGCCTAGAAGCATAAGCAATAACACGTTCTTTTTGCATAAGAACGGCACCCAAACCAACACGACTAGCATCGGTATAAACAACAAAATCTTGGTTCCCTTCGGGAATAACAAGAATGGGAGCATTAGAAAGGAGTTCTTTTAATTTCTGAAAAGAAGTTTCACATTTCCGACCAAATGTATTTATTACCTTTCTTTGTTAAGCCAGTAAGAGGCACGGCAATCTTAGAAAAGTCTTTTATAAAACGGCGGTAATAACCTGCCAATCCGAGAAAGCTACGGATTTCAGTCACGCTCTCCGGTCTCTTCCAATTTTGAATCGCTTCAATCTTTGAAGGATCCATTGATATTCCGGATTCGGAAATAATATGACCGAGAAACTTCACACTAGATTGCCAAAAATGGCATTTCGAAAATTTTGCCTTTAATTGATTGCTCCTAAGAGTTTCCAGTACAATCCGAAGATGCTTTTCATGTTCTTCTTCGGTTTTAGAATACACAAGGATATCATCAATAAAGATGAGAACATATCGATCGAGGAAATCTTTGAAAACTCGATTCATAAGGTCAACGAAATAAGCCGGAGCATTCGTTAAACCGAAGGGCATAACTAGCCACTCATAAGATCCATATCGAGTACGAAAAGAAGTCAAAGGAATACTATCCTCTGCAATACAAAGCTGATGGAAATCGGTAGCCAAGTCCAATTGTGAAAAGACTCTAGCACCACTAAGTTGATCAAACAGATCATCAATCCGAGGTAAAGGATATTTATTCTTAATAGTAAGATCGTTAAGCTTGCGGTAGTCGACGCAAAGCCTAAGTGTACCATCGGACTTACTTACGAAAATAGCTGAAGCTCCCTAAGGCGAGGAACTAGAGCGAATAAGTTGCTTCGTCTCTAACTCGGATAGTTGTTTGCGCATCTCTTCATTCTTCTTATTTGACATGCGATAAGGAGGACGAGTAATAGGTTGAGCTCCGGGTATAAGATTAATTTTGAACTCAATTGCTCGCTTAGGTGGTAATCCTAAAACGGGCTCAAAGATGTTGAAAAATTCACGAACGACGCGAATAAGAGAAATGACATCCTCCTCGTCATCATTATCATCATCACGAGGATTTAAAGAATATAAAGATGCAACCAAAGCGGAATCCGAATCTTTAAGAACAATAGAAATTTGATTAACAAATTGCGGATGACGGAGATAAATAGTCCGCTCAGGACATAGGATATGAGCTTCATAACGAGTAAGCCAATCCATACCCAAAATCATTCCAAAGCCTAAGTAATGCATGACATGCAAATAGGCTAGGAACGATAAATCACACAAAATAATCTCTACGTCTTTACAAAGTAAACTAAGAGTTGCGTATCCTCCAACCGGATTCGCAATTCTTAAAGAAGTCATTAAAGCAACAACACTTAAAGAAAAAGTATCGACAAGTTCCTTTGATATAAAGGAATGGGATACACTCGTATCAAAGAGAACTTTAATAGGTTGATCATGAAATGTAATAATGCCATCAAGGATAGAATGAGACATACCTTGACTGCGAGATGTGTTGCCAGGGGCTTGAGCAACGTTTAACTTTCCCTCCTTATCTTGAAGCTTAGGGCATTGGTGCATAAAAAAATCTGGACTTTTACAATAGCGACAAGAGCGGGGCTTTGAACACTTGTTCGAAAAATGGCCCTTAGCACCACAGTTGAAGCATTTCCTATCACTGGAGGAAAATGCCTTTGCAGCAGGAGTTGTTTGCTTACCCTTTTTGTTGGGATAAGGACCTTTGAATTTGTTTGGCCTCTTCTTGTTGTTGAAGTTTGGTTTGGAAGCCACCACTTCAACATCACTGTCCTTATCAGCCTCTTCAAGACGAAGAGCGATATCAATAAGTTTGTCTAAAGGAACTTCTAACTTTAGAAGTAATGGCTTCTTGAGATTCTTGTTTAAGCCATAGACGAACCTCTGGTTCTTCTTCAATGGGGTGTTGATGTATTCAACCCCATATTTAGACAGTGACTCGAAGGATGCGACATAATCTGTCACAGAAGATTCACCTTGAACAAGGTCTATAAAATGTCGAGCCAATGTCACTTTCTCTGCTTCTGGTATGAATTTCAATTCGAAGCGTTCCCGGAATTGCTCCCAGGTGAGATCTGCTTCGTTAATTTCAGAAATAAGAAGTTCGTACCAATCCAGTGCTCTTTCTTGGAGCATGCTGGAGGCCACCTGAACACGGTGAAAATCGACAAGATTCATGCGAGAAAATATTCTATCGCATGTTCTTAACCAAGCCTGGACCTCAATAATGGTTTCAGAACCTTTAAATGGTTTCCCACCCAAATTGGTATAATCGTTGCACAAACGTGAAAATCCAGACTTAGGATGAGTGGGTTCCTGATTAGGACCAACTGCTTGAGCGTTCTTTACTAAATCAAGAAGCTGTTGTGCAGTCATGAAAACTCCATCCTGGGGAGTGATAGTAGATGGTCCAGCTCTGGGACGACCTGGTCTAGACATTCTCTTCTCTAAGAAAGAGAGAAGAAGAAAAAGGTTATTCACCAAATGAATATCAAGCAATCTTGATAGATGGAACAAGGAATCATTAAGAAAACATGATGAATTGGTTCGAAGACTCAAACTAAATCCTGAAACACAACTCCTAAGGTGGACTTAGGACGATGATTCTTGTTAAGTTATTCTACATTGTTCCGAAGTTTGGCTCTAATACCAAGTTGTAACGCCCCACCTCTATACCCACGCTAACCAAGAACACTACGATGTAGTGTTGTCAATTAGCACGGAGAATAAGGCTGTGGAGGAGCGACCATCCATGTAACTTCTTTGTGCGAGCACCGATATGTCAGATAGAATAGAATGCATATCATTTAAGGAGGAAATACGACATACCGATACAAACTCAAAGCTATCACACGATGGCTATATATAATCTTCGGAAACAAACATAGAAATAATCATAACATAAATCAGTCACAGACATCCATATCACAAAGGTGGAAGAAGAAATGAATAAATATATAACACGTGAAAGTGTACATCAGAGTAGTGGTCAGAAAGATCCACGATAATACAAAAGAGTAGCAACACGTGCTATACAAAAGAATAAGTATACATCCTAGAGTCTATATCTCAAGTGTATACAACAAAAACTACTAATCTAAGTAGTTAACCAAAAGTCAAAATAATCCTGAAGAGAAGTCAAGCAGAAGCACCTGTAACATCTCGGTCTGACCCGAGTATTATTTATAAGAAAATAATAAACGGATCAGTCTAGCTATAAATATCAGATGATATGGTATAAAGTAAAAGACATGGCATGAACATGTAATAACCATAACGGCATACTACTATAAGTATGTAAATGATAATCAACAAAAGATTAACCAATATCACAAGAATCTTCTCAGAGATAAAATAGGGTATCATACCCTAAACTTGTATTCATAACAAGTCGATAACACATAAATTCACCAATACACAAAAAACTGATATCATATCAATGAAAATCATGAAAATTGGTGAAGCGCAAATTCCAGAAATCATCACAAGAAATCCAGATAAACACATAAAAAAGGGGAGGCCTAACACATGAACGGGAGCATGAAAACTCACCAACGCGTATAACACATGAACAAGAAGCTATCTCATGGAAGCTATCCATTAAATTTTCACACAGGAATAGCCCGAAGACCATGGGGTGCTACCCCATATATGTGATGGTGAAACATCACAAAAGCAGGGTCTAGTCTCCCTCGCAGACAAGTCACATCACAAAAGGTTTGAGAAGAAGGAGCTTTATAGTAAAATAGTGTTAAAATCGCTTTGATGAAAGAGTTTTGATATTTACTACTAGTATTGAAACCTTCATATCTTTAGAGTGACAAGTCACAAAACGATTGTTGAAACAAATCGAATCACATAAATTTCACATTCGAAGACGTGAGAAAAAGACAAGGAAATCAATCCCAAAACCATCAAAGTAGGAATATACTTGCGACCTATCATGGTCGAATTAAAGTGCAAAGTCTTTAAGTCAAATAGATCGAACGACCTAAGGGTTATAATGTCGTGCGACCTAACAGAAAACTAGGTCGAGCGACCTAGTGAAATACAGGTCATACGACCTAAGTTTTAAAAAGATGGACGACTTAACAAAGTGACCGAGCTAAACAAAGACGTGACCTATCGAGGTGCGACCTAAGAAGTGGAACGACCTAATGGTAGATCGGCTTGGGGATGGACGACCTAAGTGGTCAATGACCTAAGCCTTCACGAGATAAGTAGGTCATACGACCTAAGTAAAAATGGGCCGAGCGACCTAACTGGGTACAGGGTCAAGCGACCTATCCAGGTGAATGATCGAGCGACCTAAGGGACATGGTCTTACGACCTAAGGGGAACAAGGATCTACGACCTAAGAGAAATAGAGTCATGCGACCTAAAATGTCATATGGTCGAGCGACCTAACTGGAGCAAGCGACCTAAGGTCAACGACCTAACATAAACAAGGTCACGCGACCTAATTCTGGCAACCTAAAGACTCGCGACCTAAGGACTATCGAACGACCTAATTGTCGAACGACCTAAAGGTCAAAGGTCCAACGACCTAGTGGTCTTGCGACCAAAGTATTATCACGCGAGCGACTTAGCGACCTAACTCCAGATGAGCGACCTAAGTAGACGCGCGACCTACGACCTAGAGACCTAATTCCGAATGACCTAAGCACGAACGAAAATCTACAGGGCTGGTCTTTGAGGCAGAGCGACCTAAGGGGCCAGGATTTGCCAACAACGCTGAAAATTGGAGTTTCTCACCCATTCGATCCAAACCAAAAGCAAACTAAGATGCTAATGCGATAGGGAATCATTCACAACAGTCCAATGATAGTTATAAGCGAGATTTGAGATTAAAAATCTCACCTTTTCACTAAAATGGATGAAGATGAAGTTTGGAAGCAAGGAGAAGCAATCCAAAGCTTGAATCTAATATCTTCTACTTGAATTTGTAGTTGAAAGTTGGATTTGCAATTGAATTTGAGTTTGGAGTTTTAATTTCCCTTTCCCACCAACATTTTTGACAAAGCTTGAAGTGTTTGATAAGAGTGAGGAAGAGGAGGTGGGTTGGGGCTGAGTTAGAAGGTGCAGTCCAACTCAAGTCAAAGGCGGGAAAAAGTGACGAAATTTTCACTATCTCCAAACATATCGATGTTTATACTTAAAAGATAGTAAACGACGTTTCGAACTCAATGGAAGTGGTCTCGAGTCCTAATTCGTCCGTATGCAAAAAGTAGCTTTTTGGACAAAAATCCGATTAACGATAAGATATTTAAATAAAATATTTAAATATAAAATCGACAAATATGCGGGTTGTTACATATTGAGATTTGAAATGAATTCAAATAGAATTGAAATTGTAAATTGAATTCAAATGGAATTGAAAATGCAAAGTTGGATGAATATATAACTTTGTTAGTAAAGTGAAAATAATATAAGTAGTATGTAAACACTTATATCGAACTTAAGAAATGAATGGTGAAATTCTTAAGTAAATTGGTATTGGGAAATCCAATAAGTAAATTTGGACATTGTTGTGAAGTAAAATATACAGGGGGTATAAAGGAAAATGGAATTGGATTTTGATTTTGAAGATAATTTGAATTTTCTCGACAATAAGGTATGTGTTTGAATTTCAGTATGAAATTTGATGAGTTTCTGATTTTGCCACTTGGCATTTTGTTTTCTTTTGGGATTTAGGAGTCCATAGGGACATTTTGTAGTCGTACCGTGCTAGCCGCGCAAAGGAGACACTGGCGAATTTTTTCGAAAATTTCGAGAGTTAGAAAATTTTTGAGAAAATTTTGAATTCAAAATTTGAATTTGAATTTAAATTTGAATTGTTAAGAAAACCATATTATTTGGAACTTATGGTTGATTTTGGAAAATGAGTTAAAGTGATAACGAATCTTTAATAAAAAGATTCGAGTTGATAAATTCGATAAAACTATTTGGTTTTGGTAAAATAGTAAACGAGGATTGGAGCATTCTTCTTGACTTGTAATTTCGGGACGAAATTATTTTAGGGGGGGAGGAGATTGTAACGACCCTGAATTTTTGACATTGGAAATCAGGATATTTAATTGATTTTAAATATCTGGAAGTTTGTTTAATTTGAAATTCAAATATCAGAATGAATTTGGTAATTTAATTTTTGAATTTAATTTACTGAAGTTGGGTAAAAATTTGTATTGATAATACTGAAGATAATAAAAGCTTCAGAATTGAATTTGACACTGTTTTGTTCAGTTTTGAAATTCTATCGTTTAAATTGAATTTAAAAATAGCGTTCCGGGGCACAGTCTCGGAATTCGACGAAACAAGTTCCATTGGATCCGTAATATTGTATTATTATCGGATTTCAATTTTCGTAATGTTTGGATTGATCGTTTGGCCGTACGATAAGCAAACGCGCCGAAATTAAATCGAAAATTTAATTTAATAACTCAGTCCAAAAAGCTATCTTCTCCATACGATTGAATTTGGACTTGAAACCTTTTCCATTGCGTTCGGAATAGGCATATAACATTATAAACGCCTAGAGGCACGCCTTGATAGGAAGTCAAAAAATTTAGTTGACTTTATCGAAACAATTTGAATTTGAATGGAATATTTATATTAGTCAACCCCAGTTGAAATTATCTCACATCAAAACTTTTTCTCTGCACCTCTGAAGCACTACAGCCAGCCTGTATACGCTACCTATCCTTTCGTTCAAATCAAAGCCGATCACTCCAGAACTTAAGAAAAAATAAAATAAAGAAATCCATGGCCGCTACTAAATCGCGAAACCCATATCAAGAATGCCGATACCCTTCTTTCTTCTCAAATTGAAATTCACGAAATAACTGTTATGCCTTATTTGAAAATCAAATTCGTTTCATTGCAAATCGACCCAGAACAAAAGAAAAAAAAAATCAATTCATTTACCCAAATGAAAACCCAATTTCGTTCTGTAAAAAAATATGGGGGGTTTGATTGCAGTCGATCTCGAGCTCGAGTTCGAGCACGTGGAATAGGGCGCGTCACGATTTGGTCGCGGGCTTGGTTGCGAAGCAGCGGCATCTCAGTTCGTCGTCGAGGTGATCTCGAGTTCGATTGGGGACGGCGGCATGTCAAGGCGCGTAGCGGTGATGTCTGGAAGAGGGGTTAGTCGACGAGGCCAATGTCGCGACTCGCGTTTGACGATGGAGTGGGGTAGCATGGCACTGGCATGGCAGCGATCGTATCCGCGCGTGCATACGCGTGATTTGGGAAGGAGGAATTCGATTTCATGTTTCTAGAGTTTAACTTGATTTAGTAATTTATAATCAGATTGAAGATGTATAAGGTTTAAGAACAGAAACTTTTTTTGTCAGTGATATAAATACAGGAAGGTGTATATGCTATTATTTTACAAATCAAAGATTTATATGTATATTTGTATACGGTAAAGGAAGTTTAAAAATACATAGGATTTTTTTTAAATGTTTGGAGAATTTATAAAAGCAGATTTTTATTTTTGGAACCCATAATTTATTTTTATATGTATTTCCAGAAATAAATAAATATTCATTTTAGAAACTACTAGTATTTTAAATATCTACATATGCAAGTTAAAAAGGGAAAATTATTTGTTAAAATCAAACGGCTAATTAATCTAATTTATTAATGGAAATTGATTTGTCGATTGTTTCAGATATTAATAAAATGTATAAAATTGTTTATACAAGGTTTGAAACCGTGAAGAAATGGTCAAAATGGAAATGGACCGCAAATTAAAATCAAAGGTGAGATCTTCTCACTCAAAATGAAAAGTGGATTTTGCAGTTATTGATTGATTGACTGTTTGGATGTGATATATATATAGTAGTATATATAGCAATATATATATTGGAATATGTATATATTGGAGTTGTTGATTTTCCCGCATTATATAGCGGATGAGACCCTATTGCGCCGCATAATAGCGGATGATATTTTATAAATCCCATATACCGCGATATTCCACCTCGAAGTGGAATTGGTATTGTGCTAACATCTATGGATACAAGGAAACAGGTTGGAGGGATCTAACGGGATTCCTCAAACATTTGAATTTATTTCAATGTTGTGTGTTGATTTATTTATAATCTGTGAATGATTATATCTGTGATTGAATTCGTTGAAGGCTATAATTTAGTCGAATATATTTTTGGTATCGTTGGATACCAGAAATGAACAAATTGGTTTTTGAAAATTTAAATTGGAAATTTTAAATAAATTCTTTCGAAAGGATTGGTTGAATTTAAAAGAAGGATTTTAAAAGCGTAAAGTTGATTTTTGTAATCTTATCGAATTATTTCCAAATTATGGGAAAATATTTTTATAAGTGATTTTGAATAATATTATTCGAAAGTTGGAAAAATTTATTTAAAATGGAATTTTAAATGGTTGGGAAGAGATAAAGGAATTTATTTTCAAAAGTGATAAATTTGTTTGAAATCCAATTGATAATTGATTTGGTATTTGAAAATAAATATTTGGGAAATCGATATGAAAATTTATTTGATGTTGAATGAAAAAAATTGATTTGTGTTGAAATAAAATTGGAAATCGATTTGCAAATAATTTGGTATTTGGAAATAAACTTAGAAATCAATTTGTAATTGATTTGGTGTTTAAAAAGAAATCAGAAATCAATTTGGAATTTGATTTGGTGCTTGAAAAGAATTTGAAATCAATTTGAATTTGATTTGGTGTTGAAAGTGAATATTTGAGAAAATCGATTTGAAAATCGTATAAAAAGTGAATATTTGGGAATGTAAATTCGGAATAGAATTTATAAAGGAAAGGGAAATTTGTTTTAAAAATAAACACTGACTTATTTTTAAAGTGTGGAAATAAATTTACAAATTTGGAATGTAAATTTGAAATAAATCAAAAAGGATTTATTTAATTGGTTTAAATGGACCATTTTGAGATGAAGTGTGAAATATGATTTGAAATTGGTTTTCAAATGGTTGAAGTGTTAAACCGTATCTCGCGAAGAGATTTAAAATTTAATAATTTGGAAATTTTTTTTATTTAAATTGGATGTTTGTTGTGAATGTTGTTTGAAAGTTAAATAACCGACTATCAATATTTGCCTTTGAAATGGCACTTGATTTGTTTTAAAACAAACGCTCACTATTCGGGTTAGCCGGAAAAAGACCTTTGTGTCATATAACCCATTCCGAATAGTGATACGACGATATGGATCGTATTGAAGACCGGTGATGAAGACCGGGTATTCGTGAAAATGAAAGGACAACCTGTCGAATGTCTCTGCGCCGAGTTGCTCCGGTATAGAGATTTATATCACTCTTTTTGTGATGGGAAGTCCGGACGTGATTAGTGAATACCCGGATTGCAAGGGCTTCTTTGGAAGTGCCTTCGGTTCCGTTTGATCCCTGAACGGACTTGTATGGATGTGTGTCTGACGTTACACTTTGAGATGTAAAGCAGGTTTCTATCAAATACATTTCTGTTGGTGGCGGAGAATTTATTCTCTTAGCTTAACACCCTTCTCTGAGACGTACGAGCTCAGAGGTTATGTAGTTGATGGTTACTAGTGATACATTCCCAATTTGGTAATGTGGCATACGAAGTGATGTTGATCATTTGTTGGTCAAAGCGTAGCTTTGTGAAAAAGCGTAGCTTTGTGGACGAGACTTCGTCGAGCCTCACAACCCGGTAATGGTCGAAACAGGAATGTTGCGGCAAAGGTTTGTAGGGGTAGCGCCCCTAGGGTATGCCATTTCCTTCTGGTTAAAAGGTTATATCATGGTATGGAGCCCAGATATTTTACCTATATTGATGCCGCAGATTTACTATACTTTGTGGTTGTTGCTTTGTGATTGAGGGTCCTCGGATAAAGGTCGGTAACGACCGGGGGACGGCATAGCTCATGTGTTAGCTACCTAGTTACAGCTTGGTTAAAGCATGAGGTAGCATCGGCCTTGTGTTTGCAGAGAGCAGGTTGACTCTCGGGGCGTCTTTCCAGAGGCGTTTCCATTTCGGTGTAAGGAAGTTCCTTTGCTTGACCATTTGTTGGAAATCCAAAGAAACAATACGAACCCTGTATGGTTTTAGTTGTAGAACCTACCATTTACTTATGGTGGTCACCATTGTTTAGATGGTAGCTATAGTAGGCATACAATAATGGTTGTATGCTGGCTAAGATTGATATTACACTTTCGAAATGTTTTCCACACTAGACATTAATAATAATATCAACTGATTTTGCGTAGTAAGCATGTTTGACTATCATAAGGAGAAATCTCCTCCAATTCTGCGTTTGCATTGTGTGTGTGGCGGGAGGCCTTATGGTAGTTTCATTTTCCAAAAGCATTGCGAAATTGTTTTATTTTCTTTGTGAAAATAACTATTTTACGATCTCACACCAGTCACCATGACTGACTCGGAGTTTATTGTTCCCTTTCTAAACTCTGGGTGCCCATAATTTTCCACACGGGCAGCCTAGAGTTATGTTATCAGGATATTCTGGATATTCTGGAGCTTTGGAGATGATCTGGATGGCGAAGCATACTACCGTACTTGTTTATTTATTCCGCTGTGTATTCTGTATGAGGACAAGTTTATATAACTGTCCATTGTTGTATTGAGTTGTATATTGACTCTGATTGATGTATGTATAAACTGATATAGTCTTTTGTTTTAAAGATTATTGATTCATCTATTATATATTGTTCCGCTGCGAATGTGAGATTCTGATATTGTTTATGTTTCTGTTTTATCTGTTCTTTCTTTTTTTCTGTCTTCTTCTACCTCTTCTTTTTAACCCTAATGGTTCGGTTTTCCGGCATTCGATTGCGCGGCATTTGATACAGTGGACGTATTAATGTCGACTTTCGAGCGTCGAAAAGTCAAGTCGTTACATTTAAAATCCCGTTTAAAACAAATTTCAATTTGGTCAACAAAAGTCTATTTTTAGAAAATCCAATATTCACTGATTCAATTCATAAATTCCTCTTGATTCGTATCTCATTGCCCATACCACCATCTCACATTCGAAATATATTCCACTATTTCTTTATAAAACAATTTTCATAACTCGATATAAGTTCACGCCATAACTTATATTTTTAACATATCCACTGATATCAATCTATCTCATTTATAAACCCCGTTTATAAATTTATAAACTCTACTGAGTTTTCCATCTATTTAAAAAAAACAATTCTATTTATAATTCCATTTTAAAAAATTTACCTTTTAATAAAATTCCATTTTATTTCAAATCTATTTATCAATTCCAATATCTCGTCGAGCCCTTAATATATAATTTAATTTCAAATCTCTACTTAACCAAATTTTCAAATAGTTAAGTATAACTCAAGTTAGTTAATATATTTTTGTTCTACTTAATTCCATTTAGAATAAATCCAATTTACAATATAAATACTTACTACTCAAATTCCCCTTTAAATTCCTCAAATTATTTATGTTTGGTATTTGAAATGCCCATTTTAATTCCCATGCTATTCAACATTTAATAATTCAATTCAGACACAAACCATATCAATTTATCCATCATAACATATCAATATATATATGAACAGTAAATATTTTTGAGGAATCCTGTTGGATCCCTCCAACCTGTTTTTCCCTGCATCCACAGATGTTAGTCAACAAATAAAATACCAATCCCGCTTCGAGGCGGGATATCGTGATATATAGGGTCATCCGTTATTATGTGGGGCGCATAGGGTCTCATCCGCTATATAATGCGGAAATATTAATCACTCCAATTTATATATATATATACACACATATATATAACATTCAACAGACAGTAATTATTTAATTCAACCCAGCATCCAATGATTTAAATTTAAACATTTAAATCTAATTATGGAAATCCAAATGAGTGAGAAGATCTCACCTTTATTTTTGTTTGCAATCCACTTCAATCTCGACTTGATTTCACGGTTTTTGACCTTGTATAAACATTTTACAGTTTATTAACATTTGAGATAACCGAACAATTAATTTACCATTTAATAAATTTAGTTAACTAACAATTTAATTTAACTAATAATTTCCTTTTTTAAAAAATCTTTTAGTAACTAAAATAAATTAAATAAGTTAATTAAACAAATTAATCTCCATAATTCGTTATTTTAAAATTAAACAGTAGATTTAAAATGTGTATATGTATATTTATTTTATTTTTGAAACTACATAAATACTTATAAAATAAATTATAGATTTCAAAAAAAATCTAATTTCACATAAAATTTAAACATTTTAAAATTCCTATATTTTCCAAACCTTATCTATATATTTCTACTATTTCTTATATATATGTTTTCTGTTTTACCTATATATATATACAAACGTTACATCTAATAAAATAAAACTCCTTTCAACCTATATATATATATATTAAATTAAAAACAGAATTGTTATATACCTCACCGACCCTGCTCAAAACTAGACATCGCCTACTTCCCTCTGAATAAACGCATTCAAACCCTGGCAAACGAATGAGAGGCCGTAGAGAGCCCACGCCATCGCTACTGCGAGCTTCGAATTGAACTCGATGCCGATCCTCCCTCCTCGCCCTCTCTCGATCGCCGCCTACGCTAGCTCGTTCCTCTCGAGTTGTTCGCGCATCTCACAGCCAAACGCGAAAGTTTGCAAACCCAAGCGCTAATTTCCTTGCTCGAGCTACCAATCTCGTGACTCCGCCTTTTTTTCAAAATCGATTTGCGATCGATTCGATAGTTCCCCTTTTTTCGACGAAGAACTCTTTGAACCGCGGCTGTTCCTTCTGCTTTGGATTGAATCTGGAGGAAGATAATGAATTTCAATCTGTATTTTTATTTGAGGAACGAAATCGATTTTTAATTGATTTGGAAAGGAGGAAGTGGAAAGACGCGCCATTGTTCGTGAATATCTCTGCTCTCATTTTTTTTGAAAGTCGATTTCGTTTGACTGGAAGAGAAGGAGAAAAAGGAGCGTGGATTTTGAAATGAAGGGAAGAGGATTTCGTTCGTCTGCATTTTTCTTTTCTCGGTTTTGAATTTTTCTAGAGAAGAAGGGAGATCCACGCGATTTTAATACGGAGGAAGGTGGCTTTTGAAAAGATTTGAACTGAGGGAAAGAGAAGGTTGCATGTAGCAGATGAGCTACAGTAATTTTTGAGGTGAAATGAAAAGGGTCTGATGGTGAAAGAAAGTAGGCTGATGGGAATACAGATTTGAATATTGAAATATATATATGTGTTTAAATTTAAATCGTCTTGATTTACGAAGCTTAAAATCTCGACCTCCTATCGAGGCGTGCCGCTGGGCGTTTGTAATGTTATACCCCTATTCCGAATGAAATGGAAAAGGTCTCGAGTCCTAATTCGATCTTATGGAGAAGATAGCTTTCTGTACCCAGTTATTATATTAAATTTCGATATAAATTTCAGTGCGTTTACATGCCGTTCGGCCACACGATAACTCCAAAAGCTACAAAATTTGAAATCCAATAAAAATACAATATTACGGATCCAATGAAATTGGTTTCGTCGAATTCCGAGACTGTGCCTCGGAAGGCTATTTTTAAATGTCGATTTAAACGATATATTTTTAAAACTGAACAAACTACTTTTACATTCAATTTAAAAACTTTTATTATCTTTATTGTTATCAATATAAATTTTATAAGCCTTTAAATTATTTTTAACAGGCTTAAAACTCAGGATTCAATAATTTACCCAAATTCTAATTATTAAATCCAAAAGTTGAATTGTCCAATAAATTACTATATCTGAATCCTGAATCTATTTTATTAAATAAACCCAAGTTTTCCATATTCAAAACCAATTTATAATACAATTTCAATATTTAAAACCATTTAAATGTTCACAATTAACGCTAGAAAAACCCGGATCGTTACATGTATCATAACAAATATGATATGTATGCTGAATAATACTAAATTGACACCTCCAATATGAATGCATTTTTTAAAACAATTTTGAAAATATGGTGCAAACAACCAACATATACTGGCAGATCTACATGTATGCAAGTTTTCAAAAACCAAAATCTTCGTTTTCACATGACAGTTCCCATACTTCTACGAATAGGAGTATGATTCATTCAATTTTACATCCAATCCTTACCATCTAATACCTAACACATAATTTCTAACATCTTGAATTTTAAAAACCCAGTTTTCCTAAATCAACATTCTTTTTCCGAAAATGGAATTTAGATGGAGAATTTTATAACTCCACCATTCTTTTATGTACCAGTTTCGTCATACCTTAGAACTTTCTCTTTTGCCCATCTTTTTCCAGCTTTTTCGAGTACAATTTGCATAAGGAGGTTTATTTCTAAATTTTAAAATAGAATTATTTGGAATTTTTTTTTGTTTATTATCAACAAAGTATGGAAATATAAATTCCAAAGCTAAAACAACTTTTCCCTTGTTATTGTCTATGTTTTGTATACTGTCACACTTGCTAAACAGTAAAATTCACATTCATTAACACATTGGCTCCATACGCTATGCATGTGGCATTTGAAATTCAGAGATATTCACATATTCCATTCAAAATATTTTTCCCTTTAAATTAAATTTTGTAAAATGGTTTGAAATTTTCAAAACTTTTTTTCATACATAATTTTTCAAAAGCATTTGCCTTTACACCTTTAAAAAAAGCCATGCCACATCTTAATGTAATCAGGATTCAATCAATGAGTTGATGCATATGATTGACCCTAACATATTACACAATTAATATTTAAACTTTTGAAAATCTTTTCTTTTATTTCAGAATAACAAACATCACACAAGTATGTGTGTGCGTGCGTAGACACACACACACACATATATATATTAGCTTTTATGGCATAGGATATGACCCGTGAGTTTCGCAACAACCCTACCACGTCCTTCGCTTGCTAAAATTTATTTTTCCTAAAGTTCTAATTTTTTTTGGATTTAAGTATTCTTTATTTTTAGTTGCTAATTTAATTAATTTACTAATTTATTTTATAAATTTCCATCCTTACTTTACATTCATCGCCAGTTAATTGTCCTTGTGAGATTTCCCTATTTATATTGTTTTCCAATATATATATAGCGATCGATCATCTAGAATATTAACAAAATAATAAAATAGGAACATATCTCATATCATATCATATACAATTTCAATACCTGAAAAGCGACAACTAACGATTATAACTCAAATAATTCAAAAGAAACAATTGTTGGAAGATTCCCTTTAACATCAACTGTTATTAATACCGTTATGGACCTATCGCTTTTTACTTAAATAAAATGGTCATTTTTAATATATCATTCTACTCTAACCCACTTGTCTTAACTTAGCTTATTGGCTTCTAATAAATAAGGCCCATCCATCACTTCAATTTTTACCACCAAATATAGGATAAACTATGCATTTTAACATTAAAGTGGGTAAGGAATATAAATTATGCACATCTAGAATAACTCATTGGAAAAATGGTTTGGCAGAATAATTTTCCTACCACTTATCTTGCCTTCTTTAATCCCGAGTCAACCAATATCCTCTATGTGCGTTTGTCATCTCATTACCCTCTTCTACAATTCTTTTACTATCTTCTTTTAATCAAAATCTCTTGATAGTATTCTCAAATTTTGGTATTTATTTTCTTTATATTTAATCTTTTATGCGAGTATACTCTAGAAATCGCAGAAGTGTACTTTGATACCATTCCACATACCTTTGTGGGTACTTCTTATGGCTTTCACACATGTCTAATAAAACATTCCTAGGGTCATACAATATTTCTTATATTCAACGGGGATTCCTTACTGGTACTCACGAGCATTCGTAGTTATTTTATTCACAGCCTTAACTTTTGCCATGTCTTACCTAGATAGTAATCCCTATCCACTTCATATCAAAGTTGGTTTGGTTTTCACCGCTCTTTATAAAATTATTAAACTTCACAGTCATAAAGTACTTAGCCCAAGTTTTTATCCTTGAAAATATAAACTCAGGAACTTTTTATTAAATTCAACAATTGCGTTCATTCCAATAGGAGCCATAAAAAACTTATTTTTAACCAACTTTAACTATAGGTGTCATAAATTTTAAAACTATAATTTAGGATTTATGAAGTAAGTTTATTAAGTTCAAAAGGCAATGCTAGCAATTTAATTTGAACAAAAGATCCTTTATTTTAAACAATATATTATTTCCTGCTTTTTAAATAGTAAGAGTTAAGTTTTTATTACATGAATAGTCATCAAATCAATTCTTCCTTTAAGACCTTTTTTTACAGCAAAGATTTATTTCTTAAAAGAGTAGGATTTTTAACTCAAACAAATTATTAAAATTTTCATTCAAAAACTCAATTGTTATACCAAACCATTTTTCAAAAATACACTATTGTGGTGTTTCTACAACATATTTTATAACTTTAAATAATAAAAACTGGAGTAGATGATGACAACTTTCATTTTATTATTTTCCTATTATTATGCTGTGTAACGACCCGTAATTTTAGTGGGTTTATTTATTTAATTAATTGATTTTTTGTGAAATTTTAAACAATAAAATTTTGAAATAAAAATTTATTATTTGAGATGCGTCTATTTTAACATAGCAAATGGTAAATTTTCATCTGATAATATGGAAGTTATTTTTTTGTAATTCTATTTCAATTCAAGTCAGTTAAAATTGATGATAATAAAATGTTTTTCAAACCTGAATATTTTTCTATAGAAAATTTGTAAATCATCTTCTGAGTGAGACGTCATCTTCCGTTTCGTCAAATTTGGGCTTCTATTGCTCCGTTCATCTTATTTCTGATATTTTAGCAGCATTTCGGTACCGATATCGACTTTCGATACGATGATCGTACCACTGATATCTGTATACTGTTTTGATCATCTTGTCGTGCGGATCTCTACGGTATACTCAACTCTGAGTTTTGAAGTCTGGGACGCGGTGAAACCGACAAATCGGTAACCGTACCGATAACCATTTCAGTCTCTTGTTTTCTCTGTGCCCCTTCATAATCCACCGTGTATATGAATGGACACTAGTCTTTAATATTCTGCAGAATTCAATTGGTGACTTTTGTTATTCCTAATTGATTAATATTTCCGGTTGTTGCTTGTTTTAAGAAAAGAAATTATTTTATACGGTAGCATATATAAATTTTGAACCGGACTCTTTCTTCTCCCTTCACAAAATTTTGCCTGCTCACCTTCTAACTTTCTTCTCATTCCTCTCATGGCCCGAGAATCCACGCATCTCCACCCCATACTACAGCTTCTACATAGAACCTAAACCCACTCATCTCCACAACCAAGATCTCCTCCGCGGCCTTTCCTTTCCACCTCAACCGACCTCATCAAGCAACCTCGACAACCTTGACCACCAAAACCCGACCGGCCTCGTCATCCCGCCTTTGCCCTCCATAGTTTGGCTGAGTTTCCCTCCTCCACACCCGAACACACCATTCACCACAACCTTAGACCGAGCCTTCATCCCTTCTGCCCACACACCATGCTTCCTCCCTTCCCTCCAGCTGAAGTTCCATGCATCATCCACTGTCTAGCCGAGACCTGCCTCCTTCCTTCTCCACTTCCCACCGCCGCATACTGCAGTCTTTTTCTTATATATTCATTGAAGATAACGGTATAGATTCCCTATATATATATTGTGAATTCACTGGTGCTTGTTTGAGTATACTTCCTATATCACCTTTCTCTTATATATGCATAGTTGATAATCTAATCGTATATATATCATATTGTTATTTGTTACTTGCCAACCTGTTTATTTATACATATATAATAATGAAAATTCTTGTATAAAGTAAACTACTTTGTTTGCAAAGAAGAAAAGGGTAATTTTATAAAAAGTATATATACGTCTATTGTAGCATATTATTTTATAAAGAATCATATGTTATACATATAATACAACCTGCTGTATATACATTAGTAGTTGTTTTGTTTAACAGTAATATATATATATACATTTTTTGTTAGTTTATATGTATATTTTGTTATACGTAAGTTCTATAAATTTAGGTAGTAAGTTATTTTGGGTATATACATCAAATAGAGCAGGGCCTGCATATATTTTGCTTGCATGTGTTGGTTCATTTCACATATGATCTGCATCTGTTAGTTTTAGGTATAGGTTTGTTGTATATATATATATATATATATTCTGTATATATTATCGAAAAATAAGACTTGTTTTATAAGGTTCATATATAAGGATTTATATAGGAAGGCCAGTATAAGAACTGTGTGGTCTGTTGTAAAAAAAAAGTAAAGTTCATTCAGTGAAATTTTATCGAGTATCTTTAGTTATAAAGGTCTATATATGTATATTATGAGTTATATGTGTCATAGTTGGTGGTGTTGTTTACATATTGACGTCAATTTATATATTTTGTTATGTAAGTATATATATATATATAGATGTATTAACATAGTTTCATCTACTGTGTTTATATATATAGATGCAAAGTAGAGATTTTCTATAGTAAGTATCTTGGTTCCTGATTTCATATTTTATTTAATAAGTGTAGTGTTTGGCTAGTAGTATATATAAAATATATAAATATGTATATACAATATAAATTTTGTACGCATACTATCTGTTGATTTATATTTATAGTACAATAAAGTAAGGATGTGTTGTTAGTAAATGTTGACTTAATATATATTGTGTTCGGTTGCATTTAATTTGAGTCTGCATATATATTTTGTCTAACTAGTACATTTAGCTGTAACTGTACATTTTGTCTGCATAGTGCATTTGTTTTAACTATTGATCTAAAACTGTATGCATATGTGACTATTTTAAATTTGAAATGGATATAGATTTAAATTATAAGTTTGTTAAGTGGTTGTTTTATGTTGTATTTATATATACACATATCAGTTTATATAAAACTGTTAAATTTTAATGTATTGATTTACAAATTATTTTTATATGTTGACTTTAACATGAGTTTTAGTTTAAATAATGATTTCAAAATACGTATATATTTAATTTAATATATGTTTAAAATTTAGAATATGACTTTATATATATATATATATATAATTTTATATAGCTATATATATATTTCCTCTGATAACTGAGCTTCATCGACCTTGTTCTAATTGGATTTTTGTCAATCCATATTTATCAGCTTTGTTCGTCTGATTTGTCCCAATCTTGCTTCGTTTTGGGAATTCGTGCTTGGGTTTTAACCAATCTCATTGTTGAATCCCTCTAGCTTCGAAAGGTGAGCAATCACTCACGATTAATGTTCTTATATTTATTAAATTTGATTTCAATTGAAACGTCAATTGAAATATGCTGCTGTTAGTTATTTACATTGCTATATATGTATGCTATTATCTGTATCTGTTCACCTGTGACACCTGACACCTTTATCTGTTATTTATATTGATGTTATATGTCTGTTATATTATTATCATATCTGTTATCACTCTGCAAGTTCCCCGTTAGTATAGAATTCACTATGGGATGAAATGATACAGACCCGAACAATCTATAGAATATGAGAAAATCGTTATGGATTGAAATGAAAAACCCAAGCGATTTTCATTGACATTGAATTTGGGATTGCGAGTTGAAAATATATATACCCGTATATATATTTAAATTGCGGATTGAAATGATAAATATCTGTATCACTTGACCATAGGATAGAAAATTATATACAGATACCGTTGGTCTATATATATATAAATATTTTGAAAATGATTTCTATGGTTTTGAAAGGAAATATATGGTTTTTAATAAATATTGATTTTAAAGATTTTTTAAAGTTGATTTAATAAAGTCTATATATAATATGTTTAAGTATTTGTTTAAAATATATATTTTCAAATATAGAATTTATAATGATTCAGGTTGGAAAGATAAATTTGAAATTTATTTGAAATTATATTTATTTAAGAATTATACTTAAATAAGTTTGATTTGAAAATTTTAAATTTAAGATTTTAAAAAATATGATTTTATAACTTGATTTTGGTTTAAAGTGATTAAATGAATATTTCAAGTTTAAATAAATTGAAAGAATATTTCGAGATTTGAAATTTGGGCTTTTATTTAAATGATATTGAATTTATTTAGTGAATATTGCAAAACTAAATCATAGTAAAGTTAATTTGATATATATATGAAATTATCGAATTTAGTTTTGAAAATGTTGTATATATAAAGCTTTGAAATATATTGAAATTGAAATGGCTTATTTTATGGTTCAAATATGTATTTGAAATCGATAATTTGAAATGGTTTATTGAGAAACTGAATTGAGTTAAAATTTATGAATTGAGATTGAATTAAGTTGAATTTGGAATTCGAATTGATTTTGAATCGATTTGTGTAATTTGAGGAAGCTATTTTATTATATAAAGTATTTTTAAACTATATCTAAACTATTTATATTATAAATTATTTTAATATAAACTATTTTATATAAATCATTTTCAGTATAAATTATTTTATTTTATATTATTTTAACTTATAACTATTTTATATAAACTATTTTTATTTTATAAACTATTTTATTATATATACTAATTTTAATATCTCAACTGTTTAAGAAGGAAGTGTATAGATTCCAAATTGCTATGATTTCAAAGTGTTATAAATTTCAAGGTTTTGATTTCCAAAGTGTTTTGATTTTTAAAGACTTATGATTTCGAAAGCGTTGTAACTTTGGAAAGTGATTTAATTTTTGGAAATGGATATATTTGAAGTGAAATTGATATCGTATTGATTTGGTTTTGAAATGAAAATGATATTTTGGTTTTTGAAGTATAAACTATTTTGAAATGCCCACGGTGTTATAATAACGTTTGGTTGTTAAAGAGACCGGGATCGGATATGGGCATACTCTCTGTCGATACTGGAAACCACTTTAACAACTGTGTACGCGGTGGAGATTCCAGAATGAAGTAGGATGGTGGCGACGATCCTATTGAGGTATATACGTGGACCCGACTCCCGTGAGTTGGCATAAGGTGGCTAAAACAGGAGCGATCTCGGGCCAATGAGGTAGCACCTCTGATCGGACACATTTCTTCGATACTATTCTATTACTTTGTGATTGCACTACACCAAATACTGAGATTTGCAACTAACCATCCATGCATTTGGCAACGGTTATTAACCGTTGCCATTTTGAAACGGTTAATAACCGTCTTGGTTCCGTTAGCAACGGTTTTTTATCGTTGCTAATTGGGAACGGTTACTAACCGTAGCTTCTTTGGAGACAAATGATGGCGGTGAATTTCATCCTTTTGCGCCATAATTTTTGGCGCGCTTCGTTCCAACTAGCAACGGTTTTCAACCGTGGCTAATTAGCAACGGTTTGTAATCGTGGTAAATGTTGTGGCAGCTAATTTTGTGCCAAATATCACAGTACTTGTGTCGTTTACTCTGGGGCACAAAATTTACCGAGCATACAGTAAAAAAAATGCAGATCTCTGATTCTCTCAGCCGCGATTTCGTCCTCGTCGATCGGCTCCTCCAGTAGTGGCAGCCGCGAATTAACATCTCCAGCCTCCAACAGCAGCAGCCGGTGCTCCAGCGGATTCAAAGCTAGGGCATCTTTCATTTGTTTCAGCATCTTCATATCGCTTCTCATCTTCTACAGGTTTCCCTACTGCTGCTAGTTTTTATTTATTTCGTTAATTTCAACTTCCTTGAGCTTCATACCCATTACCACTTACCTAACCAGATCTATCATTTTCAAGCCCTTAATCTCCTCCAACAGCACGAAAAAATTGGAATGTTTTGTCTCCTTGAGTTAGTCATTTTATTTTTTAGTGTTGCAAGTTTTCTATGGCCTGCTTATGCCGAGTCTCAGATTATTGATCCACTTTTTGATTGTAGAGATCTAGAATTTGGGCATGATTAAGCTGTTTTATTATATTGGTGTAGATAACAACCAATTCCGTCCTAAGAGCTTTAGTGGATTTTTCCTTATTATTAAGTTCTTTATTCTAATGGTGCGGTCTCTCTTTTACTTTCTTTAGCTTTGTTATTAGTTGAAAAAGTGGATTCCCATGGCATACGCTTTCCCATTTTATGCATACTAGATCATGATAATCTGCCTTGGGATGCCATAAGTTGTTATATCTAAAAGGGGTATCTTTCCTGTAAAATGTCGAGATGGCCAGATTAAAAACGATAGGTGTGTGATTGCCGGTTTTACCGATTGGTAAAATTGACTAAAAAGTTAGGATACTTATCTAGACAATCCTTATTAATGAGAAGTCTGTCAATTATACTATGGATTGTTATGTTAGCTCACCCTTCCAAGTATAGTAATTTCCTATGCTTGGTGGCTCAAAATTGATGCCTCAATAAATTCAACCAAGTCTTTGTTCGGATTGGAGCTTAGATTACCATTGTTAATTTAATCTTTACAACAAAAACTAGCATTGAAGCAGCCTATTAGTATCCATAAATTGAATGAGTTAAATTATTGTTTGATATAATCCCAAAGTTCCGTTCTTCTTTTTAGTTGGTTATGAGCATACACGAAAGTTTACTAGAATGTCAAACCCAATTTATTTTGGGTTAAGCATGTGATGTATTGTTCATTATTGTGAATTGTCAAAACAGACCAAATATTATCATCCTAAAGAATCAGAATTCTACTTGTATCATGGTGATCCTTATTGAAATTGAAGTTCCAATCTTTGTTGATTTGTCTACCTACGTTACTAATTTTACATTTGGTAATTTTACTTTCTAGCAGCCCTACAATAGAAGCTTATTTAGTAAGTGGATAAAATTGTTGTTAATGGCGCAAGCCAAGTATCAGGAGAGGGGTATGCATAGACATTACTCTGGTGCTACAAAATGGCGCCGTTGTAATGGTTTTTTTTGGAAACAGTTTGATGTTAATGTTAAATTTCAAGTGAAATCAAAAGAATATTCATCTGTTTAGTTAATATCAGAGTTGAACTTGGTGGAAAGCCATAAGATAATGTTACCCATGATTTCTTATTATCTCTTGTTATTTTCTTTCAGTATGTCTTTTAGTATAGAAAAACAATGGATGAATCAATCTAATTGAAGAAATACAGAATATGTGGAAGGTGTGAGAAATTTCTTTAAATTTGTTGCGGAAAACGGTGGCAATAAGGAAAAGTATTCGTGCCCTTGCACCCACTAGTATAGACAAACAATGGATGAATCAATCTAATCGAAGAAATACACACATGTACACATACATACATATGATCAGCTTGACTATTCTTTCTTTCTTTGTGTTTGTAGGTAGACAGGCAGTTCAAGATATTATATTTGCACCCTTTAGTTCAGCAGTGCTAAGGTAATATATTTTTGTATTTGCATCCTTTATTTCAGTCAGTATTTTAGATATTGTTTTGAATCCGCTTAAGTTTAAAATTCTGGTGATGCAGGAAGACTTTATCACTGCCGCATTAAAGTGAATGTTCCCCTTCCCGCCCATCCCTGTGATCCCCGATTGCTGTTAGCCAAATTATTGCATGGACTCCCCGATTGCTGTTAGCCAAATTATTGCATGGACTCTCCTCCATAACTAGATCAAATGCATTATATGACTTAATAAAATTGCTCCAAGCGATTACTGGTAAGCTGCTGTACATCTGATATAGTAAACAACGTCCCCTTTGGATTTATCTGATCCTACCAGTTTCTCATCACATTACGATAATTGTTAGTCGGACTGACAAAAATCGTAATGTGGTGAAAAGTTGGTGGGATCAGACAAATCAATAAGGGGACGTTGGTTCATATATCAGATGTACAGCGGCTTAACTGTGATCGCTTGGAGCAAATTTTATTAAGACATATAAGGCGTTTGATCTTGTTATGGAGGGGACTCCATGCAATAATTTGGCCGACAGCAATCGGGCATCACAGGGATGGGCTGGAAGAGGAAGAACTGTACGTCATAATGTTGTTGGGATTATTTTAGGATTTGAGACTTTGTAGGACATAATGTCACAAGATGCCACACCACCGTCAAATGATACAACTTCCCAATCATCCACTTTAAAACGGGAGAAAATTGATATAGACAACTACGGTTCTCCAGTCGGAAAAAATGGTTCAAAGGTCGCTACGAAGATTGGTAAACTAGTAAGAAATCATGTGCCAATCTCATATCCAAGTTGGAAAAAAGTTCCGCCAAATTACAAGGAAGACGTGTGGAATCAATTAGAGGTAAGTTCTCCAATCTCATAACCATTTTTATGTACTGTTTCTGTTTGTAAAATATAGTCGTCTGAATGTAATATGCACTGTGTACATGAACTTAGATGGTTTAAATAGATCAATATCTACTACTGTCATAGACTTGTGATTTAACCAAGAATCTAACCACAAGGATGTTGTATCCTCATTTACAACGATCCTATGCATTATTTTTGCTGCTACGTCTCCGTCAAGAAAAATGTATAGTACAAGAATTATTGTTATAAACTGCAATAGTCCAAAAATGTTGATTCTGAAGATACTTATTCTTTATCCATTTACTCCACTGGCATTCTTTTGTAAGAAGTACCCACAACAATTTTAATAGAGCAGTTTCTCTTAACGGTTAAGTGGCCTGAGACCAATACTACCCTTTGATTTGGGTCTGCATAAAAGATTCATGCAATTTAATGTATTCGACCCCCCAAAAGAAGTCGGCACGCATTTTTCTATTTTATCAAGTACATAAGTAGGAAGATGATAAATTTGAAACCAATGTAACACTATTGGGGTTATAGTGCTTTGTATTAGTTCAGCTCTACCTGAAGTTGATAACAAGTCACTGTCCCACCCTTCAAATTTTGAGAAAACTCCGTTCAATAAAGAAGTACAATCAGAAGCATGAATATAGTCAACAGATAAAGGCATAACCAGGTATTTTATAGGCAAACTATCTTCAATACATAACCAGGTATTTTATAGGCAAACTCCGTTCATTTATAATGCTTTCAATACATAAATAAAAAATGGTTTACATGCATTTTTTGTTATGCAGAAATATTATGAGCTCGATCCTCTATCAATGGACCTTATTATGAAAAAAATGTCCGAGGCTTTTAGGAGACACAAGAATGATTTGCGCAAGAATCATTATGACCATTTCATCACTGACGAAGAAAGAATGAGAAATTGTCCACCGAAAATTGCTCAAGATGATTGGGATGAGTTCATAAGAAACGAATCAAAACCCGAGGCGAAAGAAAAAAGGAAGCAAGGCAAACAAAATAGATCAATGCTCGAATATGGTCATCATTCGGGACGTAAGAGTCACGCTATGATTACTCAAGAAATGGTATGTGTCATTGAATTGGTGCATCACATTGCATATACCATTAGTTCCAAATATAATTTTAGGTCATTGTATGCAGGTCGATTCAAGTAGTCCGAGAATAGAAGTATCACGTCTTCAAGTATGGGAGAAAACGCATAAGAAAAAAGATGGCAGCACGTCAGATGTGACATCTTCCTACTTTGTAAGTTAAACAAATAATAACGCCTCTAAATTAAATTTTCATTATTCATATATATATATGTATTTACTTTTTAGGACAAAATTGAAAAAGAAAAGGAAACGACGAGTGGTGGTGATGAAGCCGTCTTTATATCAGTGTTTGGTAAAGATGTAAAGGGCAGGAGCCAAAGTATTGGGACCAATATAGCTCCTAGCCAAGTTAAGGGTGTTGCCATTCCATGCAAACGGCTCAAACAGGCCCAAGGAATATATGAGCAGCGACTGCAAAATGTGGAGCAAAAATTGATGAAGCTGGACAATATGGATGATAAACTGGAGCGTCTTCTCAGCATAACCCAAGATAATCGTCAAGTAGGCAGTGAAATCGCATCTTCTCAGTTTGCCACTCCGAACAATCAGTTAATCGACCAAAGATGTGAAATCCTGAACTTCGAGGACGAAGTAATTGCAACAGGTACTATTTTAATCGACCAATCAGTCTTTTTGTGCTTCAACCGAGTTTACTGCTCTCTGTTTATTTTATATTTTATAACATTGTAGTTTGTTATTCTTTTGTTGTTGGATTATATTAGTTGTTGTGAATGTGTAATTTCAAAATGAGTTTGCTTTCTCTTGTTTCTAATGCGTTCCATTTATGGTATATAGGTCTTTAGTTTTTGTCTTTGATTCATTTATGACATCTTTTAATAATCTATTTCAGTTTTTTAAACTCTCTTTCTCATTAGACTTATTTTCTTTTTTAATCTGTTGGTTTGCAGGCTTTTTTGAGTTATAAGCAGTTTCAGATATAGATAATATTAGTTTTGTGAAATAGGCATAACAAGTTCATTGTTCCAGGCTTTTTTATCTGTTATTATTTTGTTTTTTTTTAATTCTTTTGTTGTAGGAGTTCTATACAGTTTTATATTTTATAACATTGTAGTTTGAATTATTCTTTTGCTGTTGGGTTATATTAGTTGCTGTGAACGTGTAATTCCAAAATGAGTTTGTGTTTTCTTGTTACTATTGTGTTCCGTTTATGGTATATAGATCTTTAGTTCTTGTCTTTAATTCATTTATGATATACAGCATCCTTTAATAAACTATTTCAGTTTTTTAAACTATTTTGCTCATTAGACTTATTTTCTTTTTTAATCTGTTGATGTGCAGGCCTTTAGGAGTTTTAAGCAGTTTAGATATAGATAATATGTGTTTTGTTCAATAGGCATAACCAGTTCACTGTTTCAGGCTTTTTTATCAGTTATTATTTTAATTTTTTAATTCTTTTGTTGTGGGAGTTATACTATTAGTTGCGTCTAGGACTTGTGTAGCTCTGCACAATGGTCTTAAATGTTTGGGAGCTTGTTAGCTCTGTAAATGTGATTCCATATATTCACTCCAGAAATGCTTATATAACAGGTACTATATGCCGAGATTCCACAGCATTAGTAATTCATGGAAAACCAGTACCACCCACATATGAAAAAGTGTTGTTGGACAATTTTATTGCCGGATGAGCTAACCGCCAAAATATGTCGACAATTTACCGAGACCTTTGGGGATGTTGGAGCCGGAGGTTATGTGAGCCATCAAAAGGGTTTGATACGATATCTTTAGTCGGAGGTATTGATATTTCTGACTTGTTCTTTGCATATATTGCTGATTTTCTTTTGTTTGCTGTATATGAAATTTGCATATGCAAATGCATGTGTATGATACAAATCTAGATTGATATCTCCTATAATTGTTTATACAATACTATGCCACTAACCAAAATCAGTTTGTGCCATATTATTATTATTATTATTTAACTATGGCGACCAAGACTAAGTATTGTCCTGCAAAACCCCTGACCGTTATGAACTCATCCGAATCCTAACTTAAATAGTTGAACCTTTTTCATGCCAGCTATGCTGGGAATACTCACTGAAAGGCAACCCTTGCAATTAAATAAAAAATAGATCATCCCATTGATGCTATTGGTCCTAAACAGGGTTACTAAGAAAAGAATACAAGCTTCATAAATTTGAATACCATCAGTTCAAATGAAAAGGAAAAGAAAGATTGATGAATGATAGAAAAAAAATCTTTATGCCTTCTAATTCTATTGTGCATAAACATCAAGAAGATTCAAATTGATGAATAACATGAGTAAAGTGAGAATCCTTGTGCAACAAAAAGATTAACTCATTTTCCTTCACCCTCATTTATTTTGCTTGAACCGTAGTCTTTGTTGGTTGTCTGATCTGTTTATAGAACTTGATTTTGTACTGCTAGTATCTATCAGGATTCTACAGGCATAAAATACTAAATCTTCTCCACTGATTGGCATCATAAAGTGAACTTGAGAAAGTCTCAACAAAAAAGACTTCACTGCTAGTATCTATCAGGATTCTACAGGCATAAAATACTAAACCTGTTTTTACTTTTGCGCAGGAATTGGATAGAATACTGTATGCACCACAGCATGAGCCAAAGAAATATCAGCTTCGGCTAACCTGCTCAGCATCCTTTTAATGTGTTTATTATATGTAGACTTCACTGCTTGCAAAACAATGTAGTGTAATTAATGAAATCTTTGTAGTGTAGTGTAATAGACAATGCAGTGTAATAAGTATGATATTCCGACACGGTAGCATTCTGTTTGCAAAACAATGAGTGTAATTATAAGTTTGATAATTTATATGTATGGTATATGTGCGATATGTTTATAGTACTTGTGTACCAATATTTTGATATTCTGGCATATTTTCATATATATTGATATTCTGGTATATATACTGAGATATGCGTGTAACACAGTAGTGAGTTACAGATGTGATTTTGTAGGAGCAGGAGCAAACACTATGTGCAACGGGTGTTAACCGTTGCTTTATGTGTGCCTTTGGCCCAATTTGCAACGGTTTATACCTGTTGCCTTTGGCCCAATTTGCAACGGTTAATACCCGTTGTCTTTGGCCCAGTTTGCAATGGTTTATACCCGTTGCCTTTGTCCCAAATTGCAACGGTTTATACCCGTTGCCTTTTGGACATAAAGCAACGGTTTTCTCCCGTCGCTAAATTCAACCACTCCTGTGTTGAAGACGGTTTTTACCCGTTGCTTTTGGACTTAACAACGGTTTTTACCCGTTGTTAATAGCTTATAATGGTGTAGTGTTGATTTGGTAGCCACCCTTCGATTTTTGATTTGGGAGTGTGTTCCGAGGTGGGCGGTAGTGGCTACTATGCGTTTCCACCAGTCCGTGTGCATAATTGGTATATCTACCCTGGCATTTTCTCGTTGTGTCGTGTCACCTACCATATCGAGCTTTACTACGAGTTTGGATTTGTGCCGTAGCCTGTGGAGTATTTAGGGTAGCCCCCGATTTGGGAGTACGCTAATACTGGATAGACTACTGGGACTATTATATGTTAGGTGGAAAATGTAAAGCCTTAACGCTATTTAATAGTAAGTTTATTTTACTATTAGACACTATTGTAATAGCGTATATTACTACATAGTAGATAGTTTAACGGATCCTTAGAGGATGGTTATCCCAAACATCCTTTAAGTTGTTGTATTTCAGTTGATATTTCACTTGAGTTGGATTTATTGATATAAGAATGTTAATCCTGACTCGAGTGTTTTGTGTTTTGCTTTACGCTCAGGTCAAACTGAGTGATATAGTATTCGATACTCACCTTTGGAGTTGGAGCTTCGCTTGGAGATCCAGCTATCTATCCAGCTTTCAGTTATTCAGTTGATTCCAGTGATGCATTCATATTTTGTATTTGACTATTGTATTGAGACATCTATGTATTCGTGACTTTCGTTGTATCTTGTTTAACTCTGTTATATATATAGTAGCTTCATGAACTACTATTCTTTTGTTTCCGCTGCATTATTTTATATTACTCTGTGTCTGTGATTCTGTGATTATTTATTTACTGTATATGCTGAGTTTTGCCAAATTTAAATTAACAACCTGATATTTTGAGCAATTCAAATTCGACATGTATGGATGCGAATGGTTGAAAATTTCAGGATGTTACATGTTGTTTCCATATTCAACCTTAGTGGAGAATCTAATAGCATACGAGAGGGGCTTTTAAATATATATATGGAAACTACCCATTTTTCCTTTGTTTTGCCTTTAATTTCTTACATTGTTTCTAATTAGATTGTTTTAATATAAATTTCTCACGTTGCTTCTATTTAAATTTCGTATTGCTGCTGCTATTTAGATTCCTTCTACCTAAATTGATCTTATTTAAATTATTTCTTTCCATATAGCCCTTTTTCTCTTTTATTTGATCGTTTTCTTCATTAGATCATCGCAGTGCGTTTGTCTATTGATTTAGCTATTGAATTTTATTAATTCACATGACACTATTTACTTTTTATGCATAGATCTATTTCAGTTTTTTCCCCATATTTTCCTTATACAAGAATATTTTTTCTATCTTAATTATCGGGCCTTTTTACCCTTACAGTCTCTTTACCCCATTTAAATCAGCTATTATTTCCATTTATCCACCTTTTCAAAAGAGTTTTAAAACTTTTAAATTTACATAGAAAAATCATTGAGCCAAACATATGCCCTATTTTCTATTTATTTTAAAAATAAAGGTTCTTGCCGTTCCCTAAATTGTCTAGTTTTTCAAGAATCTATTTCTAAGGGGTAATTTATATGGCAAAAATTTAAGTATTTACTTACTTTTCAAAATACCAACTTTTCAGTGATAGGGTCCTTTAGTTTTTAAATAAATTCTTTAAAGCCATTCCAAATGTTTCAAGAAATTTTAAAATCTTTTATTAAATTCTTTCAAACTTGGTCGGACTTAGAAATGGATTTTTGTTTGCCATTTCTTTTGGACTTTTCTTTTCTTCCAATTATTCTTAACTTACCTTCATTAAGAACATATTAAAATCTGGTTATCATCTTGTGGTGGTTAATGCACACCTTCTTGTGGGAACTCGCTTATTCCTATTTATTCCTTACCTTTAGATATTTGTAATATATAGGTTCTTGTTTCTTATCTGTTTGGATGAAATGTACGTCATTAATCAGCAATCCAACAAAATCCACAATCATTGGGTAGTTTAGACCAAGCAAAAGTAGTTAAGTACCATCCAGCTTCAGGGACCCTTCTATATGTTGTGTTCAGCTCTTCTTAAGTCAATGCCTTACGTTATGACCTACATCCCATGGGATAATCAGGGCAGGTGTATATATTTAGCTCAATTTATTGTTCTAGCTCATAGTTGTCATATCCATATTTAGAATATGGTCGCAACTACTTCTATGGTCAGAATTTATAAAGTTTGATGTGTAATATATATGTATGATCTAGGTAAAAATACTGATACGTTCACTCAGCGTATCTTGTTTCTTATGATTGACTAACTTGGCTCTGATACCAAATGTAATAGCCCGCACCTTAATGTGCCTGAATTTTGACTAAATCCAAACACTAAGCCATTAAGGTATGGATCGTTGGTGTTAGTAACCTATAATAAACATAAGTATATTAGAGAGCTATTGTACGATCTCACAACGGAATAGTAAAATATAATAAAATATATATACCGACCAAGGTTACTACCTTGGTACCAATATTATTCCTTAGATATCTAGTTGCCTTGTCAGTGTAGAGCATGAATGAAAAGACCTACCCACCCACCGTTCTCATATTGTACCAATATCATGTCCCTTTAAATCTATCCCTTGGATTGTAATAAGGAGGGGGTCAGAACAATGTTCTGGTGATCAGTAAATTACAGAGTAAATCCATAATACTAGTTTATGCCACTAATTTCCTATTAAGTGTTATGTCTATTATTCATGGATTAGTCATTTAATTCCATATGCACGCACAATATGTCCAACCTACTCCGAGGTATCAGTGTGTATATATATAAGAATCATTGTACACTCCAAAAATGAAACTTGGGCCACTTAATACTCTTTAAATAGGGAAGATATAGACCCAATGACCATTTAATACCTCGACCCTAAATCAGGCCCTTCATAATGACCAGTTAATACTTTTAAATAGGGAAGAGGTAGAACCAACCGCCATTTACTATCTTGACCATAAAACAGAGCCCTTCGCAACGTAACCAATAGTCAACCGACTTTAACTACGAAGGTCGATTACTCCTATATACGGCTTCATAATTTAATTAGCTATATTACTAACGCATCTCAAAGAATTATCTAAGGGTCAACTAGCCAACCTCCAACCAAAAAAACAAGCAACCAAAATTAAAGGTTAATGCATATCTCATACAAACCCTATACCAGTAGAAAGTGTAACCCGTCCAAGGTTAACCCAAGTCTTTTCTAACGGCCGCTCAGGACCGATGGAAGCCTTAACCTATGTTTAGCCCTACTCCATAAATTCTGGTTTACCAACAAAGCTAACACAACGTCGACCTCTAAACCCAAATCTCTTTAGATTTGCCTAATGAAAATCAACAAAAATGCCCACTCCAAGTTACTTAGTACATCTGCTTTGGAACTGAAGCAGATCCCACTTTCCCAATTAGGCATTGTCATATGTTATTTAAGACTTCCTAAATAGGGAAGAGGCATACCCGACAGCCGCTTAATACCTCAACCCTAAAGTAAACCCTTGATCCCCTAAGGTACTTAGTCATTTAATACTTCAAATCCGAGGCAATCCCCTTGGTATATTTTTCCCAAATCTATACACGAAAGTATATCCACATGGATCCTATAGTTGGAGATGTCCCATGTTGGGTGAATTTTCATAACCGGACCGACACCTACCGAACCAAACGTCTCCACATCAATACCAAACCAGCATCACCGGTTCAACCACCAAATGAAGCAACACCGATCCACTCGTCTCCTTCCACCGGACCAACTCCATATCAGCTCACTGCCGGACCAAGATGCCGGACCAACTCATCTCCATATCAGCTCACTGCTGGACCAAGATGCCGGACCAACTCATCTCCATATCAACTCACTGCCGGACCAAGATGCCGGACCAACTCATCTCCATACCAACTCCATGCCGGACCAACCATCGTCGGACCAACTCAATACCGGACCAACTCAATACCGGACCAACACGTGCCAGGCCAGATCACATCAGCCCAGGCCCACCAGCGGCTATATACATCCCAGACCCCTGCTCCCAACCTCACTCTATAAATAGAGGGGCAGGGGTACAGCAATGGGGACAAGTTTGAGGGCTCAAGCACGGAGGGAACTTTCAAACAACTTTCTTTTACTTGTATCAAAGCTTTGTACTTGTAATCTAAACAAGAGAAGAGAAATAACATATAAAGTGGACGTAGGCACATTCTGGCTGAACCACTATAAATCTGCGTGTCTTTTTACAGTTTAGCCCCTGCTTTTCATATATTTTCATAAATCACTCAAATCACTAAGAACAACATAAGATCTACTAAATCATACGACTTTGAGGTGTTTGTCCATTTTTTGTGCAAACATTTTTGGTGCTTTCACTGAGAACTTGAAGCTCGGAGCTTCAGCTTCTTCCACTTAACCTTTTTCCTAACAACATCATCCATCATCTGGAAACATGCCTCCCAAGCAGAAAAAAGATGTTAACAAAGGAAAAAACATCGCTTCCAGCAGTCTTCCAGATCCAGCGGTCACGGATCAAGTAAATCGTCCTCCTCTAACGGCAGTACCGAATGAAGGACAGGCTAATCCGACCACTCCTACCGTAGAACAGCCCGCAGCAATTACTAGGGCAGATCTAGACAGGGTTGTGGTTGAAGTAACTAATCGCTTCACGTCCCAGCAGGAAGCCTTGGTGGACCATCTCATGTCACGCTTAAGGGATGCTGAAGAGTCCAACCGCAACACTGAATCATGGGGCGAGTCCCAGTCTGGAGGGTCTCGGAGACAACAAAGATCTTCCTTCTTCGAAGGAGCTAACGGTAGAAGCAGCCATGGTAGGAATCGAGATCGAGCACAGCCCGAAGTTAGGCCTGAAGAAACGCTTGGAACCGAACCCCACGGGGGAGGTATAGGGCGAAGGTCAACTGTAGCTGAGCCTGTCATACTGCCTAACCACGGAAACGCCGGTGAACGGGGCCGAGCTAGAGTCCAGCCCGAAGTTGGACACGAGGAAGTGCTTAGATCAGAACCCAGCAGGGGAAGATCAAGGCAAGGGCCAACTATGGCTGACCCTAGCATGCTCCTAGAAGACCAAAGGCAGCCACCGGAGAGTATGAGGAATGATAGACGATACCATCCCTACAGATCATCTGGACGGGATCAATCCCACAGAATAGAGCCAAATTCGTTTCTATCTGCTACAAATTCTGATGAAAGGATGGCACACTTATTCAGAGAGTGCGTCCAACGGGAGCAAAGAGATCAAGGGATAGGCGCTAGGGTAACCAACCCTTTCGCCCGCAACATTGAAATTGCTATCACCCCTCGGGAATGGAAGATGACAACAATGGAACCTTACAAAGGAACCTCCGACCCCGTTGTACACTTGCAGAGATACACACAACATATGCTCATGAGTGGAGCGACAGAGGGAGTACTATGCAAATGCTTTCCACTCTTCTTAGCAGATCTCGCTACCTCCTGGTTCTGTCATCTACCTCAGGGATCCATCAGCTCATGGAAAATGTTGAAAGAAAAGTTTATCAATCAGTTCCGCATTCATGTGGAACAACCTAAGGACGCTTATTCCTTATCCAGCGTCAAACAGAAGCCTGGAGAGAAACTGCAGCAATACCTAACCTGATTCAATGTCGCAGCAGCCGCAGTCCAAGATGCCGATGAGAAGCTTATTCTAATGGCCCTCTGTAGTGGTGTGCATCCAGACACTAAATTTGCTAGAAGGTTGACAAAAGAAAAACCAGCTACTTTACCTGATTTCTTCCATGAAGCCGGGAAATATATGAGGCTTTAGGATGCTGCCGTTGAGGGGCAGTCAGGACAGCAAAATAAGGCAACTCACAGCAACGCCCCCATTGTGGCAAGGGACGTTCGAAGAAATGATTCCAGAGACAATGCTGGGGGCAAGAAGGGAGAAAAGCGCCTATATCGGCCAGGACCGAGATTCGACACTTACACTCCTTTGAACGAGACCGTCGAAAATATCTTCCTTGCCACCCAAGGCGAAGTTAGGTACAAACGCCCACCATACAAGAAGGAATCAGATAACGCGCAGAAGTATGGAAAATTCTGCCGCTTCCACGAATCTCATGGGCATGATACCAATGAATGCCGTCATCTCCGGGACTTGATCGAGGAACATATCAGAAGAAAGAAACTAGAACGCTATGTAAAAGGTCAAAACAGGACTCCAGCTCCTGCCAATGAGAACCCAAGGCTACCCTCACCGGAGATCGGCAGAGGAAACCGCAACACCAGCGGCTCTAGTCAAGAGAAGATAGTGGTCCATACCATCTCGGGAGGACCGCACATCGCAGACAGGAGCTGGAAAGAGATGGAAAGATATGGAAAGTCGCTCAGAGACAATAAAGACTATGTCAATTCAGTTATAGAAGAACGCCACCCGAAAAGGAAAGAAAGTGATGACATCACATTCGGTAGGCGTGACCTAGAAGGAAGGCAATACCCTCACATGGATCCCATGGTTATCTCTGCCCGGCTCGGTCCCGTCGAAGTTTACCGAATCCTAGTGGACACTGGAAGCTCAGTAAATATCCTGTTCAAACATGCATTCGACAAAATGAAACTATTAATGAAGGATGTATCTCCCTGCAATAAGCCACTACACGGTTTCACTGGAGATGCGAAGATGCCCCTCGAGCAACTAGACCTCTTTGTTGAGATTGGAAGCCATCCCCGCTCCGTTGTACGGAAACAGACGTTTGTGCTAATAGAAAACCATTCGGCCTACAACGCCTTCTTAGGAAGGCCAGCCTTGTCTGACTTCCAAATTGTCCTAGCCCCATGGTGCCTAAAGATGAAATTTCCAACGGACAATGGAGTAGGGGAAGTAGAAGGAGACCAGGATGTTGCTCGAGACTGCTATGTGACTGAACTTCGCAACAATCACAGGAAGGATAAAGGGAAGGGTGTAGAGGTTGCCCTCTGCACAAAAAGTCTAGAAGCATAGCAACTAAAGAAAGCTCCTCCTCTTTGATATACCAGTGACCCTTTCAATGAATTAGACCCTAGGGACAAAGAGGAGGAGGCCACCGCCGAGCCTGCAGAGGCTATGGAGTTTGTATCTGTAGACAAGCACGACTCAAGTACACTATTGAAAATTGGGTCCCAACTAAAAGCAGAGTTGAAGGAGCAACTCATCGACTTTCTCCGCCACAACTTGGATGTATTCGCATGGTCACACGCTGACATGATCGGAATCTCCCCCGACGTAGCATGCTACGTACTAAACATTGATCCTACCAAGGCACTCGTAAAACAAAGAAAGAGAAGTATGGGGGCAGAGCGATCAGCAGCCCTCGATGAAGAAGTAAAGAATCTGCTCGCCAATGACTTCATACGAGAAGCCATCTACCCGGAATGGATCGCTAACCCGGTGCTGGTAAAGAAGGCTAATGGGAAGTGGCGAACGTGCATTGACTTTTCCAACCTAAACGACGCCTGCCCAAAGGATTGCTTCCCACTTCCCCGAATCGACCAACTTGTAGACAGCACAGCCAGGCACGAGCTCTTATCTTTTATGGACGCATACTTAGGATATAACCAAATTCCTATGCATGCTCCCGACCAAGACAATACTAGTTTCATCACCGACCGAGGTTTATACTGCTACAAGGTAATGCCTTTCAGACTTAAGAATGCAGGGGCCACCTACCAGCGCCTCGTCAACAAGATGTTTGCAGGGCTAATAGGGCAAACTATGGAGGTATACGTGGATGACATGCTGGTAAAGTCAAGGAAAGCCGACAATCACGTAAGCCACCTAGGCGAGATGTTTCAAGTACTCCGCCAGTATGGAATGAAGTTGAATCCTCTAAAATGCTCCTTCGGAGTATCATCAGGAAAGTTCTTAGGATTCATCGTCCATGCCAGAGGGATTGAAGCAAACCCTGAACAAGTCCGAGCGCTAAGGGATATCAAGATACCTTCCACTCGAAAGGAAATGCAAATCCTGAATGGAAAAGTGGCCGCCCTAAGCCGATTCATCTCCAAAGCAACGGACAAGTGCGTCCCTTTTTTCGAAGCTCTAAAGAAAGACAAAGGAAAGTTCGAATGGACTGACGAATGCTTAACCGCTTTCCTTAACTTAATCGAACACCTCCAGAAACCACCGGTACTCTCGACTCCAAGCGAAGGCGAAGAATTATACCTATACCTTGCTGTGTCACCTCACGCCCTGAGCGCTGCCTTGGTAAGGGAAGACAACCGCACGCAGCGGCCGGTTTACTTCGTCAGTAAGAGGTTTACGGGGGTAGAAGTTAGATATCCTAAACTTGAGAAGCTAGCATACTGTTTACTAATCACATCACGGAAACTGCGTCACTACTTCCAGTCCCATTCCATCAAATTTCTGACCGATCAGCCACTGAGGCAGGTACTCCATCGTCCCGACACTTCTGGGCGACTACTTAAATGGTGCATTGAACTAAGTCAGTATGATATCACCTATCACCCTCGCACCGCCATCAAGGGACAAGCCATGGCTGATTTCATCGCAGAATTCACTACCAACGAAGATAAGGAGCAATTGGAATCAGCAGAAGACATCAAGTGGAATCTCTTTGTGGATGGTGCATCGAACGAACAAGGTTCGGGGGCAGGTGTGGTAATAGTCACTCCCAGGGGAAAAAAGCTGCACTATGCTACAAGGTTGGAGTTCGCTACCACAAACAACGATGCAGAATATGAAGCAGTGATAGCTGGACTAGAACTTGCCATAGAAATCGAAGCCAATTCTTTGTGTCTTCATAGCGATTCTCAACTTATTGTTAATCAAATACTAGGAGAATTCCAAGCTCGAGAAGAATGACTCATAGCATATTTAAAGAAAACCAAGTTACTTCTCAGCCGATTGGACCACTACCTAGTCAAACACATCCCTCGGGAAGAGAACCAAGAGGCCGACGAATTGGCAAAGCAAGCAAGTATGAGAAACATTGCCATCTTCGGAGCAGTAACCATCCCAAAGCAACTGACTCCAAGTTTTGAGCAAGTGAATCTGATAGCTGCAACTGAAGAAGCAACTTGGATGACTCCCATCCGAGACTACCTACAAAGCGGCTCACTACCCAACGGACATAACGAAGTCAAGAAAATCTTAAGGAAAGCTTCCCGCTACACAATTCAAGAAGACATCCTCTATCGACGCGGATTCTCTAACCCGTTATTAAGGTGTGTCGCTGGGAGGGAAGCCAAGGAAATCTTATCCAACATCCATCAGGGAAGCTGCGGAGATTACACCGGAGGGCAAACATTAGCAAAAAAGATACTCCAATATGGATATTTCTGGCCCACCTTAAGCAAGGACGCCTTAGATTTCGTCAAAAAGTGTGACAGATGCTAGAAGTTTGCTAAGATTCCGCGGTTACCAACAACTAAGATTACTCAAATGACCAGCCCTTGGCCCTTCGCAATATGGGGAATTGACTTAATCGGCGAGCTACCAATGGGCCGAGGCGGGGCCAAATATGCTATAGTGGCAGTCGACTATTTCACCAAATGGGTGGAAGAAGAACCTCTGAATAAAGTATCCTCAGCAAAAGTTATTAACTTCTTGATCAAAAATGTTCTATGTAGGTACGGAGTCCCATTCAAAATCATATCAGACAATGGACTCCAGTTTGACAGCGAGGAATTCGCCAACTGGTGCCGAGAGCACGGAATTCACAAAAGCTTCTCATCCGTAGCGTATCCCCAGGACAACGGACAAGTCGAAGCCGTCAACAAAATTCTGAAAATTCTAATAAAAAAGAAGCTCAAAAAGTCAAAGGATGCTTGGGTGGATGAACTCCCTACGGCACTGTGGGCCTATCGCACATCCTTAAGAACATCAACGGGGCATACTCCTTTCTCTTTGGCATACAGATCGGAGGCTATGCTCCCAATTGAAACCATTGTGCCTTCCTACCATAGGATCCACTATAACCCAGAAGAGAACGAAGAACTCCTTCACATGTCTTTGGATCTAGTTGAGGAGAGAAGAAATGATGCAGTCCTTAAAGCAGCAGCCCACAAGCAAAAAGTGGCAGCACAATACAACTCCAAAGTCAAGCATCGTACCTTACAAGAAGGGGATCTTGTCCTCAAGCGAATCTTCCCTCGCCCCGGAGCACTAGACCCAATCTGGGATGGACCATATGTAATTCATAAAGATCTCCACAACGGAGCTTATATTTTGTCAACAGTGGACGGAGAGGTGTTCCAGAGGGCATGGAACATCCAACACCTCCATCGATACTTTTCTTAACTTGTACTGCCCATATGAAGTGAATTAACAAAGAGAATCAGTGGACGTAGCCCTTTTCGTGCCGAACCACTTTAAAAAACCTTGTCTCTTTTTTAACTTGTTCCTTTATATCTTGGCTGCTTGTTAACTTTATCCTTTTCTGTTGAACAAAATCCTATGCGTATAGCAATTCCACTCAAAGCACTCCACGGCACAACTTCACCTGGGCAAGACCTAACAGGTACTATGCGAATCTATGCCCTCGCCAATGAGACACTTTTGCTCCGGCATCCCTCTGCTGCGGGTTAACTCATTGCTCGCGACGGCCCTTAAAGCCAACTATAATGAGCCGATTATAAGCCACCAAGAAGGCCGACTTTAGCTGAGGCAGCTCATTACGGCGTTCGGCTCGCCGGCAACTGTGAACCGACTATAAGCCCCAACATAAGGTGTGGCCAGCCAGGGGCAGTTCACAGTTGATGATCGGCACCCACGCTAGCCGGCCACAGTAAATCGAATAATACCCACGATTATGGGCCATAATGGCCCGGGTAGTTACTATGCACGATCTCGGCTCCGATGTGTCTTAAGTGCGGCTGTGGTAAAAAAGAATTAACTCCCCGCGGAGGCGTAAGATGGGTGACAAATGTCTCCAAGACCCACAGCTAGGGAAAGTGACTACAAAGCCCGTTTGCCACGAACTTAAGCACATCGAAGGCCTTCCGTGATTGGAAGTTTTACTTTTTCACATATTTCAATTTTACTTAAGCAACTTTTCTCCTATCCTCTATAACAATCCCTGAAGTACAGGACACAGGGCAGGAAACATTCACTAATGGAAGCAGATGCCCACGACAAGATACCGGACCGCATCCCTTACTCGGTCACACAGGATATTCAAAGCTGCCATCTACAAGCAAGATATAAAGGGCGGTATTTCCTTCTTTCATATGTAAACACATGACTATAATTTATTCACGCCTCACGCTAACGTTGCAAGTCATAAAATTATGTTTTAAACAAGAACCTGACATCAAACACAATTTGATTACAAGAATATGCATAGCTATATTTTCTCATACAACATGTCAAAATAGCAACAAACATTCAAAAGACGACAAAATCAGCTTAAGTTAAAGAATTACACATCAAGAATAGAGCTATTTATTACAAGTAGCAAAAAATTACCACCTAAGAGTTACTTTACTAGTTTAAGACTAACATATACAACCATGTCAAGTCCACAAAAAGAATTTTCCAGGCCTAATCAAGGAGCCGGCTGCGTCGGAGTCTTGTCCTTGTCATGTTGCCCACCTGTCCGGTCAGAAAAAGAATTCGTTAGTGATAAGCAACCAAGTTAACGGAAAGACTAGAAAGGAAGACTTACCAGCACCTGCTTCTTGACCATCCTGGTCGTCATCCTCTACCTGCACACCTGCCTCCTCAGCAGCAAGCAACCGCATACCCTCCTTTACCGCCACTTTCTCCTCCTTGGTAAACTGGGCAGTGACCACATCCATGCTGAAGACCATTCCACCCTCTTTATCCGCATCAGCCTTAGCCTCCTCCAGAGCCCGGAGATAAATCCTAGCCATGACCCTGGGATAATCATCCATCCAGGATAGGTTGCCCTGCTTCCAAGTACGAAAGTACATGTCCTAGAGCATCTCGTCCATCATCCCCTCATTCTCCTCAAACTCCCTCATCCAGGCCTCGGAAGCTGACAGCCTTTCAACGGCAGCTTCTCTCTCCAATCGGTATCTCAAGCAGTCAGCCTGAAGGGATTCCCGCATCGCCTCCATCTCCTCCTTCAGCTTAGCCTGAGCAAGCTCTGCGACCTCAAGCTTCCCAGATAACTCCTCTATATGCTCAAGATCCGCTTTCCGAACCTCATCCACCGTAGCAATGGCCATATCGATCCGTTCCTTGCAAGTAGCCTCCATTTTCCGCAGTTCGGCTCGGCTAGCCTCTTCCATAGTTTTCTTTAGACGTCCGGAGGCGGCCTCATGCTGAGAGATCTGGATGGCCTGATCAGCGAGTTGCTTGGCCTGATCGGAAACCACTAACCGCAGTCTTATGTTGGCGCTCCCAATTTCCTCCCCGGCCTTGACCAATCGGGCGTGATGCCCCCATCAACTTCCTGGTCTCCTCAGCAACCCGATCGATATTTGCCTTAGCTTCGTTCCCCATAGCGACAACCCGAGTAGTAAGCAAATCAAGGTCCAGGGACTTGGCCTCATCGAGCACTCTTACCATAGGGTTGCGATGAAGAAGGTGCTCACCAGTAACCTCATCAAAAGAGATATCATGAGACGCCGGGTCCAGATCCGGATGACCCATAAACGGATTGCGTGCTAAGCCCGGATGATCTATTGGGATGACGGTTGGGTTCTCAGATGGATGAGGAGAGGGCATAAGCTCGGTATCCTCCTCTGTAATGTCGTGAATAGGCTGGAGTGGGGCCGGGGGTTCGAGAAGAGGTTCAGACAAAGATCGACTCCTCTTCCTCTTTTGTATATCTTCTTCGATAACTCCGAGAAGAGGACGATAGCCGACTACACCTCCCGGGCGGTTAGTAGAGGGCTTCGGCTTAGCGGAAGCTTTGGAGAGCTTGTATTGTTCAAGCCTGTGCCGAAGATCCGAGGTCTTGGCCATTTTACCCGCTCCTGATATGAAAACCAAGTGTTACCAATATGTATTAAACCATCATTCAAGAATTAAAAGAGTAAAGTGAAATTCACCTTGAACCACCAAAGTTGTTTCAGTAGAGGCGCTCCCAGAAGACAGATCGACGCCGGTCCCAACGTTATCGGCTTTCTTGGGTTTCTCCGTCCCCTCCAAACCTTCGAAGGCTTGGCGGAAAGCGTCATCCGTCCACTCTTGCATCTCGCCTACTTGCCCAGAAGACAAAGCCCCAACACCATCGCCACCTCCAGCGCCTTCTCCTCCATCTTCGCCTTGCTCCTTCTCCACGTCTCCCTCCTCCGGGATATCTGGACATGAGCTGGGAGAGGGACCGTCAGACTTTTTGAGCTTCTTCCCCCCAGCAACCGGGTGTTTCGAAAAGGGCCTCCTTTTACTGCTCTTCAACTCGGCCCCTTCTTTAGCTTGGGCAGCCTTCTCTTCAGCCGTTTCCCTCTGCTTGACCACAGACTGCTGTGGAAGGATCAAGTTGTACTCCAAGATTGTGGCGTTCCTGATCAGGTAGGCAGCCGACCTATCTCTCCCAGTAATAGCTTCTATTTCCGCTGCCGTCTGAACCAGGCGGTCATTCTCCACGACCGCAAAACCATCTGTCGCTAGCAAAAAATAAAAACACATAAGAAAGAGTATTGCAACCAGCACGAAAATTAAGAATGAAACTTTGACTTACATCCGGAGGTGAAGCGCCGAATAGAAACGGAATCATCCCTGACAAAGAACCATTCCTTCTTGAACATGCTGTACTTGGAGTATAAATCCAGGACCGGCTTAAAGGTTACGGCCGATTCCAAACTGATGTAGGGAGACCCCTTCTTGTAGCCTCTCAAGTTGTATAAATACCTGATCTCCCGGTTGGAAGGAGGACGCCCATATCTCCTCTGGAAGATAACGAAGAGACTCACCAGAATGGCATAAGAGTTGGGCTGAAGCTGGAAAGGAGCAACCTTTAGGTAGGTGAGAAAGCTGACTACCCAGGCGTTGAGAGGCGGGATGGCCCCGCACATGCAATGGTATCTACTGTAGGCAAAATATCCTTCGAAAGGATCATATGGCATCACTCCCGCATCCGACAATAACATGCGTGCTCGGTCGATCCCGAAGGAGCGAGATATAACATCGAGTTGCTCGCCCTTGAGTAAGCTAGGGAAGCAATCAGGAGGCGAGTTAAGAAGTTCCTGAGGACCGTATCCATCCACTAATGATCTCGGGGCGGGCCCGTGACGGACAGGTCCTGGCTGAACTGGGGGCATGGCGGAAGGCTCTTCTCTGTCATGAGATCTCTTTTTCTCTGATCTGGTTTCCACTCTTTGAGACATTTATCTGCAACACAAAAAAGAGCACGTTGTTAGAATGAAGGATGCAGAAGAATGAATCAAGCAAGTGCGAACAGTCTGGGGTTTTCGTTTGTGATTTAAAAAGCCCGAGAGGCCTGGGAGTTCATTCGGCATTCCCAATACTACGAGTTCATTCGGCATTCCCAATACTACAGTTCATTCGGCATTCCCAATACTATAGTTCATTCGGCATTCCCAATATCAAGGTTCGTTCGGCATTCCCAATATCAGAACTCATTCTGCACTCAAGTACTTATGGTGCAGATTCATTCGGTAATTCAAAATATGAGAGCCATTCGGTAACTACCTGATTCGGTAGTCGAGGATGATCCGGCAATAACATTGATTCGGCAGATGAGAATTTTGATTTGGCTATCTTCAAATGGTAAGGAATGGTGGAGACACAAGTCCCATACTTATAGGGGGAGGTTGTTTGACCGGACCAGCCGGTTCGGTTCTCAGGCCGAATGAGTTCGACAAACTAAAACAAAGCACAACATATGTTAAACATATTCCCTGCTTTGGGGGGCAAATGTTGGGTGAATTTTCATAACCGGACCGACACCTACCGAACCAAACGTCTCCACATCAATACCGAACCAGCATCACCGGTTCAACCACCAAATGAAGCAACACCGATCCACTCGTCTCCTTCCACCGGACCAACTCCATATCAGCTCACTGCCGGACCAAGATGCCGGACCAACTCATCTCCATATCAACTCACTGCCGGACCAAGATGCCGGACCAACTCATCTCCATATCAACTCACTGCCGGACCAAGATGCCGGACCAACTCATCTCCATACCAACTCCATGCCGGACCAACCATCGCCGGACCAACTCAATACCGGACCAACTCAATACCGGACCAACACGTGTCAGGCCAGATCACATCAGCCTAGGCCCACCAGCAGCTATATACATCCCAGACCCCTGCTCCCAACCTCACTCTATAAATAGAGGGGCATGGGTACAGCAATGGGGACAAGTTTGAGGGCTCAAGCACGGAGGGAACTTTCAAACAACTTTCTTTTACTTGTATCAAAGCTTTGTACTTGTAATCTAAACAAGAGAAGAGAAATAACATATAAAGTGGACGTAGGCACATTCTGGCTGAACCACTATAAATCTGCGTGTCTTTTTACAGTTTAGCCTCTGCTTTTCATATATTTGCATAAATCACTCAAATCACTAAGAACAACATAAGATCTACTAAATCATACGACTTTGAGGTGTTTGTCCATTTTTTGTGCAAACATCCCACATTAGTAATATATATACAATTGCTAGTAGCCTCTCGTGGAAGGCAGACTTATATTGTGTAACTCTACTGACCTTGCATCCCAACCCATACCAAGCCAAGTCATTTATAGTTAATTTACATAGTGTCTAGGCCCAATAATTCACACCCGTCGTAGATGTATTATTGAGATCATATAATTTCACCTATCGAGATTGCTTCACCTCATAGGTTCATATATTAGTATTCATTTATTTACTTGCTATGAACTTCTTTTAATTTATACATTTACTATCTTTAACTTCTATCCTCATAAATGTTAATAAATGTCATTTATTGCCTCTTTTACCTTCAATTAATGTCCTTTATTAATGGTCTTTTATATTCAAATTGGACAGTATCAATGACATTTTATTTATACGGTTCAAAATTAATTTATCATGCCGACTTAATTTCCTTCATCAATGTCATATTTGATCGGTAATTAAATATAGTAAATGGATTAATACCCATATTGATTTGATTACTATAACTTCCCATTAACTTTGTAATTATTGTCCATTAACATTGTAACTTTCATAACCCCTTAATTTATTACATTATTCGTATTTTTAGCATTTTATTTGTAATTAATAAGATAATTTATAATTTATTGCTGGTTACCATATATCTATATTTATGTTGTAACGTACGTTTATTTATTTAATTCTTAAACTTATACTTGACCTTATATATATACATATATGTATATGTATATGTATATGTATATACAAAAAACTGGTAATGAGATTATTTATATTTCTATTTGTAAATTTTTAGTTTCTATGTTTGGGGATTTCTGGATATACACTTACGTGTAATTCCAGAATTTATTTCTATATTTTAATGCATTGGAACCGTATCTTTCCCAAAACGGGAATATTACCATTGCAAACTTTCCATAAGCTACCAAAAGTGGGATTGTGCTGCATTTGCAATTTCAACAAATTATCTCTTCTTATTTTTCTTGAAATAGATAGTGCAAACTACGAAGAAATCCCTATTTTGCACATCTCTTTCATTTGGACATGTGAATTTGTTATTTCAAGCAATGCATTTTTCATATGTAACTATGAGGTTGGACAATTTATGGAAATTCACATGGAGATAAACATAATTAGATTATACGTTCTACAATTCCAATGAATTAAACTATAGAAAATTTAAATCCCAAAACAAATTGAAATATCCTAATAGATGATTAACAATTTTAATAGTTTACAACCCAAATAACAAAATCTGAAAATAATAACACAATTCTATCAATATCATATTTCACAAAATTTAGAGATTATTCTCCCTAAATTCTAGAAATATGGTGTATATTCCATTTCATCAAAGTTAAACAATTTACTGAATATGTAGGCAAGGATTTCAAGTTAGATTCATTTATTTAAGCCATTCAATGGTTTTCATGTAGGCATAATAACAAAAATAGAATGTTAACGATATAAATTTAGTATTATGTAAACTACATAATTTTTCTACTCACCTACTAGCTTTAAATTCGTAGATCTAAATCCATTCTTCTTACTTGACTCATTTTCCCTTTCATTGAATTGATTCACTCTTTCCTTTCTTCTCTTTTATTTCCTGTCCTTCTGATATATATATAGTATTTTATAATTTCTAGAAGTAGTGAAGAAGGAAGAATGTCAGAGCTCTGATGCTCGGTTCATAAAATATGAGAAGAAAAGTGAGGAGGTAGGCCTTTATTTATAGACTCTCGTATCAATCTGGGCCGCTTAGGTCGAGGTTGTAACGAACCGTAAATTTTAACTGTTTTTAATAACGTAATTCGTTGAAATTTTGTGAAATTTTAAACAATAAAATTTTGAAATAAAAATTTGATATTTGGAATGCGTCTAATTAATCATAGCAACTGGTAAATTTTCATCAGATAATTTGGAAGTTTATTTTCTAGTGTAATTTTATTCCAATTTATATCAGTTAAAATTGATGATAATAAAATGTTTTCCAAACCTGAATATTTTTACATAGAAAAATTCTAATTCATCTTCTGACTAAGACGTCATTTTTCGTTTTTCCAAATTCGGACTTCTTTAGCTCCGTCGATCTTATTTTTCTGCGTTTTTGCTGCATTTTCCGCTAGTAGAAAATTCAAATTTTTATAATTCAATCATACCACTGATATATGTATACCATTTTGATCGTCTTGTCATGCTCATCTCCGTAGTATATTCATTTGTGCGTTTTGGAGTCCGGTACACGGAGAAGTCTATGAAAACGGTAACCGTGTCGGTATTCGTTTTAAACCCTTTTGTTTTCCTTTGTCCTTTCGTTGCCCTCCGTGAGAAAGTTGTCAGCCACTGGCTATTAATGTTTCTTGAATTCAACATTTTTTTACTTTATCTGTTCCCTAAGGTTTCAATTTAAGCCGGTTCGTGCATTCATTTAGCTTCTCTGCAGTTATCTTCTTGCTATTGAAAATAAATACAATAATATAAAAGTGGTTGCGTGCAAACTTTGTGAATCTATTCACGTCCATTCCCATTCCTGAATTTATGTCCATTCACAACCTCCTATCCTCTTGACCGTTGATTTCCTTTTTGAAATTATACAGCAGGTACTGAAAGCTTATATATCTATAATATAATAATATAGGCTAGTTATGATTTCATAAAACCTGCTCTTCATTTTGCTCAGTGCCTTATCCTCTCCCTGACAAAGCAACCAACACCCCTCTCTTGATCCCACCGTCCACATCACCGCGTCCTACACCATTTCGCCCTTCCTCCTCACCCAAACCAACTCATCTTGCCGAACATCATCCCTTCGCCTTGAAACCCTCCTCACACACAGTAACCGATCTTCCTCACCAAGCAGCCGTGCTTTCCAGCGTGCCGCCCTCCAAGCGCCGGCAAGCCAGCCGAGATCCACCTTCCCTTCCTTCAGCAACCCGCGCCTAGTCACCATCCGCCAGCACCGGGCCTACACCTCATCAACCTAGCTGTGACCTCTTCCTCTTTCCCCGGCTTCGAGCAACTGCAACCACACCCGAGCTTCCATTCCTTCCCCTAGCAATAGCCTCCGCTTCCACCTGCAGCCCAGCCAAGGCCCCACTTCTCCCCTTGGCCCACGCCTTTAATCCCCTAGCTCTAACAACATTCCGACATCACGCACCCAAAGACTCAGCAACTCGCCACTCCCTTGCCTTCTTCTGCCGATGCCAGATTCTTTTTGGGTTTGTATATATTTATATATTTACTGCATATAATGGCATAAAATATGAAATTATATATAAAGTTGGTTGCTGTAAAACTTTATGTTATACAGTTTGTATATGCTTTGTTAGCTGTTACCCATATAAAAGTTTCAAACAATATTAGTTAGTCTATATATTAATATGAGTTATAAGAGTCTGAGATTATAAAGGTAATACATTTTGATATATGTATATGTTGTAAGCTGTTTAGGCATGTTAGTTATAAATATAGTTTATATGTTATGTATATGTTTACAACTAATCGAGTACTATATATTTGCTGGATATAACAGCTATTCGATGCTTACAAAGTACATATATTATATTGAAAGTATTAAATATACATAATACGTTTAAGTGTTAATATGTATGCGGTTACATATATAGATATAGTTTATATACTATACTACCTGGGTGCATATAAGAATGATGATACTGTTTATTTAACATTATTGGTTTTAAAGTATTATACGTATGTAAATAATAAAGTATATGTTATATAGTTACCGTATAGATACATTTGTCATTTGTGCAGTATAAACTTTGTTTACAACTTTTATATATATAGTATATATTAATTTTATGTAGTGATATGCGAATATATCATGTATATATATAGATTGTTGCTATACGTATAATGTTCCAGTGTATAAATGATTCTTTTCATCGTTCTATTATAAAGGTGCTTGAATGCCTACTTCTGTTATAAAAGTATTTTCATATTTTGGTGTTTACAAAATATGTATTAATATGTTAGTTATATGTAGGTTAATAATATGATACGTGTAACATAATAGAGGTATAAGTTATATATTTAGCAGTTTTATAAATATATTTTATTAGAAGCTATATTTCCGAATGGCTATAGTTGCATTAGTGTAAACTATATTTTATAACATGAAAAATATTTGACAATTTTATATATATAGGTTTTATGTTTTGTACGTGAGTTGTTTTTCACATATATATTGTATATACACAAGTATAATCTAGTCTGGGTTATGTACACATGTATAACTGTTATTACATGTTAAAGTACATATAATTTATTTGTTATATGTATATATGGGATATCATATGTGTGCGTCCAGTTTAGTATAAGGTTTGATATATATTTTTGTTAATATAATGGTCTGTTTGTCGGTTATAACATATTTTAGTTTAAAAGAAATATTACATATAGTTTTACAATTTATAGTTTTACAGTGTATGTTGCATTTGGGCTGTCTTGTTTATGCATATATTATATTAATATTTGTCTTAATTTAAATATTGATTTAATAAAATAATCATATTTATAATAGTATATACGCATATCTTGTTCCAATTATATCAAACTAATTCTGATTCGTTCTCATCGATTCTATTTATCAGCTCTACCAGTTGAATTCGTGCCAATTTTGCTTTGCTTCAAAATTCGTGCTTGGATTCGTGACTCATCTCGTTCTCGTTCATCTCTAGCCTCGAAAGGTGAGCAATCAGTTTGATTAACGTTCTTATATTTATTAAATTTGATTTCAATTGAAACGACAATTGAAATATGCTGCTGTTAGTTATTTACATTGTTATATATATGCTATTACCTGTATCTGTTCACCTGTGACATCTGACACCATTATCTGTTATTTATATTGATGATATATGTCTGTTATGTTATTATCATATCTGTTATCGCTCTGCAAGTTCCCTGTTAGTATAGAATTCACTATGGGTTGAAATGATACATACCCGAACGATCTGTAGAATAGGAGAAAATCGTTATGGGTTGAAATGATAAACCCAAGCGATTTTTCATTTGAATTGAATTTGGGGTTACGGGTTGAAAAGATATATACCCGTATATATATTAAATTACGGATTGAAATGATAAATATCTGTATCACTTGACCATATGGTAGAAAATTATATATAGACACCGTTGGTCTATATATAAATATTTGAAAATGATTTCTATGGTTTTGAAGGAAATATATGGTTTTAATAAATATTGATTTTAAAGATCTAATAAAGTTGATTTAATAAAGTCGATTTAATCAATATAAAATAATGTTTAAGTATTTATGTAAAATTTATATTTTCAAATATAGAGCTTATAATGTTTCAGGTTGAAAGATAAATTTGAAATTGATTTGGAATTTTAATTATTTAAGAATTTTCCTTAAATAAGTTTGATTGGAAATTATTAAATTTGAAATTTAAAAATATGATTTTTAACTTGGATTTGATTAACAGTGACGTAGATGAATATTTCAAATTTACATAACTTGAAATGGGATATTTTGTTTATTTAAAATTTGTAAATTATAGTTTTATTTGAATGATATTGAAATGATAAAGTAAATAATTCAAAACTAAACAATAGTAAAGTGAATTTGATATATATATGAAATTATCGAATTTAAGTTTTGAAATGTTGAATATATTGATTTTGAAATATATTAAAATTGGAATGGTTTATTTTGTGGTACAAATCTGTATTTGAAATCGATATAATTTGAAATGGTTTATTGAGAAACTGAATTGAATGAAATTTATGATTTGAGATTTGATAAATTTATTCTACCCTCCTGTGTCGTAAGCGAGTTGTGGGGACGCTGTGCTCTATCTCCTTAGAAGCTCCCGTTTGAATTTTTGGAATTCGAGTTGATTTGAATTGATTTGTGAAATTTGAGGAAGCTATTTTCATCTAAAGTATTTTTAAACTATATCTAAAACTATTTATATTTTACTTATAAATTATTTTAATATAAACTATTTTAATATAAATCATTTTATATAAACTATTTTAAATTATAAACTATTTTATTTTATATACTATTATTTATATTTAAAAAGTTAAGTGGGTAGTGTTATGATTCCAAGCATTATGATTTCTAAATTTTTATTTCCAAAGTATTATGATTTCCAAAGTATTATGATTTCTAAAGTGTTTGATTTAGAAAGTGTTATAACTTTGAAGTACTAAGATTTTGTAAATGGATATATTTGAAATGGAAATGATATCGTATTTGGTTTTGAAATGGAAGTGATATCGTATTGATATGGTTTTGAAATGGCAATGATATTTTGGTTTTGAAATATAAACTATTTTGAAAGTTTATTAAATGACCAATCGATGAAATAATTACGTAGTTATTAAAGAGTCCGGGATCGGTTTGGGACATACTCTCTGTCTAAACCGAAAACCACTTTAATAACTATTATACGCGGAGTGTGATCCAGAATGAAGTGGTTGGAATGATGACGTTGCTGGATGTGAAGAAAGAGAACGATAATGGATGACCTTGACACTTGTGTCAAATTGGAAATGACTTAAACAGGAGCCGTGCCGGGCCAGTGAGGTTAGCTACCTCTAGCGGACTCACTTCTTCGTAAACTACTCATTACTTGTTTTTGATTGGTGCGCACCCTTGATTTGGGAGTGTTGTTTCGCGGTGTTGCGATCGTTGCGGCGATGCGTTTTCACCAGTCCGGATAAGGCAAACGATAGTTTCACTACCTTGGGTATTGCCTCATGTACCTTGTCATACTCGTATCCCTATGCGCGACCACTACGATTTGTTCTGTGTTATACCTATGGAGTACTCCCTGATAGCCCACTAGTTTACGGTGGAGTTTACAGTGCTGTATAGACTATGATGCTTATATAAAATGTGTTAAGGGGGATAATGGTAACGGCTTAACACTATTTTGATCCTTTATATTACTGATAGGCATTATCTACTTAGCGTACACTACTACGTAGTAGATAGTTTAACGGATCCTTAGAGGATGGTTATCCCAAACATCCTTTGAGTTACTTATATTTCAGCTGTTATTTCACTTGAGTTGGATTTATTGATATAAGAATGTTAATCCTGACTCGAGTGTTTTGTGTTTTGCTTCACGCTCGGGTCAGACTGAGTGATACAGTATTCGAGACTCACCTTTGGAGTTGGAGCTTCGCTTGGAGATCCAGCTTTCGGTTATTCAGTTGATTCCAGTGATGTATTCAGATCTTGTATTTGACTATTGTATTGAGATATCTATGTATTCGAGACCTTTGTTGTATCTTGTTTAACTCTGTTATATATATATATATATAGTAGCTTCATGAACAACTATTCTTTTATTTCCGCTGCATTATTGTTATATTACTCTGTGTCTGTGATCTATGATTATTTTATTTACTGTATATGCTGAGTTTTGCCAAATTTAAATTAACTATTCGGTATTTTGAATTATTCAAGTCCGGCATGTGTGGATATATTGTCGATTTGAATGGTTGAAAATACTGGGTCGTTACAGTTAGTTTCAGAGCTCTGGTTTTAGGCAAAACTCAGCATATAGAGTAAATTCAATTACAGAATCACGTTCGTTCGAGCTTGAATTCCTTCTTCTTTGACTAGGGTTCTTTGAATTTTGGAACGTTCCCTTCGGTTCCAAAGTCCATTCATGTCTCCTTTATTCGTGTTTTTTTGATTCTGGAGTATCTCATAACTCCACTTCAAATAATCTCTATAATAAATTGGCGGTCTTGCCAATCTGAATGATTTGTAAAGGGGTGAAACTTCTTTACAACAAACATTGATTCATCAAAGATTTCGGTATCCTCGTTTTACAATGCTATGATCTTCTGCTATACCTGAATTCTATCTCTTGAGATCGAATGTCGATTTACCTCGAAATTTTGTATTAATCTTATTCTTGAAGTCTCGGTTGATCCGGTTAAAGTTGTCATGATTTATATAAGTCTATCCATATTCCTTGTTTGAAAATTTAAACATCTTATCTCCCTATCGAGTCTATTTGATAGTCTGAGTTCTTTTGATAGAATCTCTCTAATTTGAATCTCTATCCTTATTTTGAAACCTATTTTGGAATCATTCGAGTGAGGGTGTGTATTTGTAAATTTATATTAAAAATGTTTTATATATTGTGTTGTTTGAGTTGTTGATGTTGATTTGGGTCTTCGATCGATTCGTCTGATCAACGATATCGATAGGATTTCCAAAACACTTGAACAGAGCAGACTAACACAATATTATTTTCAAATTTGGTAAATGAAATAAATTTGTATGATTATATTATAAGAATATAAGTAAAATTTTCTGGAATTTAGTAAGTTAATTAAAATGGTTGTTTGAAAGATAATATTTGATTATCATTTATTGTTCTAAATGAATTTATAAATATGGTTTATAAATTGATTTGGAATTTGAAATGAATTTAATTCAGAAATTTGAGAATTTAATTTCCGGTGATTTCAAGCTTTGATTTTAAAATGCATAAATTTGAAAGTATATTTGAACAGAAATTTGTTTCTAAAGAATTTTAAATGTTGAAATCAGTGCTCTCCTCTTTTGTCGCTGGAAAATAATTTCGGTGATGGCGGCCGCATCATCGACATTCATTTTCTTGTTTCGAAGTGGAGAGACTATTCTGAAGCTTTGCTACATTTTTGTTTTGGAAAAATTAATTTGATTTGAATTTCTGAAGTATGACTTGATTTATAATATATATATATATATATATATATATTGGTATATGATCATAGATTTAATTTGATATATATAGTATATATACTTATATCTAAATGGTTTGAATTGAAATCGGAAATTTAACTCTTAAATTCTTGAATAAATATTTAAATTGGAATAGTTAAATTGGGAAATTTTACTTGTATAATACCCAATTTCATTCTAATATAACTTACCTAAATTATTCAGAAGTTGAAAATGTAATTGGATAATATACAATATAAAGAAATTTATAAAAAAAATTGAGTGGTTATAATAAATGTTATACACTTAAATTTTATTATAAAGATGTTAATAGAGATGAACAGAATGATAAGTTAATTGAATAATAGATGAGACAAATAAATTTGTTTTGAAGGATATAATAAATTGAAATAAGATCAACTTATGGAAATACCTTGAATTTAAAATCAATTATTGAATATAAATTAATTGAAATTGAAATTTATATGGTTTAAATTAATTTACATGGTTTAAATATATGTAATAAGATATATATTAAGTGGAATAAACTTAATAATAATTTGTGGAAATAATTAAATTTGTTGAATAAAATATGAGTATAATAAGTGATTATACAAATTGATGATTTAGAAATGGTCAATTGAGGATGACTAGATAATAAGATAATGAATTTAGAAATAGATAGATTGATTTAACTTAAGTGAACTCAAATGGATTAAACCAAAATGTTGAATATTAATTAATTTAAATTGAAATTTATATGGTTTAAATTAATTGTTTTACTTGTATTCCAATCTATTTTCTTTCTGGTTGTTTCTATTCTCATGCCTCCTTTCTTTTCGGGGACGAAAAGTTTTGAGTGGGGGAGAGTGTAACAACCCGTAAATTTTAACTGTTTTTAATAACGTAATTCGTTGAAATTTTGTGAAATTTTAAACGATAAAATTTTGAAATAAAAATTTGATATTTGGAATGCGTCTAATTAATCATAGCAACTGGTAAATTTTCATCAGATAATTTGGAAGTTTATTTTCTAGTGTAATTTTATTCCAATTTATATCAGTTAAAATTGATGATAATAAAATGTTTTCCAAACCTGAATATTTTTACATAGAAAAATTCTAATTCATCTTCTGACTAAGACGTCATTTTTCGTTTTTCCAAATTCGGACTTCTTTAGCTCCGTCGATCTTATTTTTCTGCGTTTTTGCTGCATTTTCCGCTAGTAGAAAATTCGAATTTTTATAATTCAATCATACCACCGATATCTGTATACCGTTTTTATCGTCTTGTCGTCCTGATCTCCGTAGTATATTCATTTGTGCGTTTTGGAGTCCGGTACACGGCGAAGTCTATGAAAACGGTAACCGTGTCGGTATTCGTTTTAAACCCTTTTGTTTTCCTTTGTCCTTTCGTTGCCCTCCGTGAGAAAGTTGTCAGCCACTGGCTATTAATGTTTCATGAATTCAACATTTTTTTTTTACTTTATCTGTTCCCTAAGGTTTCAATTTAAGCCGGTTCATGCATTCATTTAGCTTCTCTGCAGTTATCTTCTTGCTATTGAAAATAAATACAATAATATAAAAGTGGTTGCGTGCAAACTTTGTGAATCTGTTCACGTCCATTCCCATTCCTGAATTTATGTCCATTCACAACCTCCTATCCTCTTGACCGTTGATTTCCTTTTTGAAATTATACAGCAGGTACTGAAAGCTTATATATCTATAATATAATAATATAGGCTAGTTGTGATTTCATAAAACCTGCTCTTCATTTTGCTCAGTGCCTTATCCTCTCCCTGACAAAGCAACCAACACCCCTCTCTTGATCCCTCCGTCCACATCACCGCGTCCTACACCATTTCGCCCTTCCTCCTCACCCAAACCAACTCATCTTGCCGAACATCATCCATCCACCTCGAACCCCTCCTCACATGCAACAACCGATCTTCCTCACCAAGCAGCCGTGCTTTCCAGCCTGCCGCCTTCCAAGCGCCGGCAAGCCAGCCGAGATCCACCTTCCCTTCCTTCAGCAACCCATGCCTAGTCACCATCCGCCAGCACCGGGCCTACGCCTCATCACCCTAGCCGTGACCTCTTCCTCTTTCCCCGGCTTCGAGCAACCACACCCGAGCTTCCATTCCTTCCCCTAGCAATAGCCTCCGCTTCCACCTGCAGCCCAGCCGAGGCCCCACTTCTCCCCTTGGCCCACGCCTTTAATCCCCTAGCTCTAACAACATTCCGACATCACGCACCCAAAGACTCAGCAACTCACCACTCCCTTGCCTTCTTCTGCCGATGCCAGATTCTTTTTGGGTTTGTATATATTTATATATTTACTGCATATAATGGCATAAAATATGAAATTATATATAAAGTTGGTTGCTGTAAAACTTTATTTTATACAGTTTGTATATGCTTTGTTAGCTGTTACCCATATAAAAGTTTCAAACAATATTAGTTAGTCTATATATTAATATGAGTTATAAGAGTCTGAGATTATAAAGGTAATACATTTTGATATATGTATATGCTGTAAGCTGTTTAAGCATGTTAGTTATAAATATAGTTATATGTTATGTATATTACAGCTAATCGAGTACTATATATTTGTTGGATATAACAACTATTCGATGCTTACAAAGTACATATATTATATTGAAAGTATTAAATATACATAATACGTTTAAGTGTTAATATGTATGCGGTTACATATATAGATATAGTTTATATACTATACTACCTGGGTGCATATAAGAATGATGATACTGTTTATTTAACATTATTGGTTTTAAAGTATTATACGTATGTAAATAATAAAGTATATGTTATATAGTTACCGTATAGATACATTTGTCATTTGTGCAGTATAAACTTTGTTTACAACTTTTATATATATAGTATATATTAATTTTATGTAGTGATATGCGAATATATCATGTATATATATAGATTGTTGCTATATGTATAATGTTACATTGTATAAATGATTCTTTTCATCGTTCTATTATAAAGGTGCTTGAATGCCTACTTCTGTTATAAAAGTATATTTATATTTTGGTGTTTACAACATATGTATTAATATGTTAGTTATATGTAGGTTAATAATATGATACGTGTAACATAATAGAGGTATAAGTTATATATTTAGCAGTTTTATAAATATATTTTATTAGAAGCTATATTTCCGAATGGCTATAGTTGCATTAGTGTAAACTATATTTTATAACATGAAAAATATTTGACAATTTTATATATATATAGGTTTTATGTTTTGTAAGTGAGTTGTTTTTCACATATATATTGTATATACACAAGTATAATCTAGTCTGGGTTATGTACACATGTATATCTGTTATTACATGTTAAAGTACATATAATTTATTTTTTATATGTATATATGGGATATCATATGTGTGCGTCCAGTTTAGTATAAGGTTTGATATATATTTTTGTTAATATAATGGTCTGTTTGTCGGTTATAACATATTTTAGTTTAAAAGAAATATTACATATAGTTTTACAGTTTATAGTTTTACAGTGTATGTTGCATTTGGGCTGTCTTGTTTATGCATATATTATTTTAATATTTGTCTTAATTTAAATATTGATTTAATAAAATAATCTTGTTTATAATAGTATATACGCATATCTTGTTCCAATTATATCAAACTAATTCTGGTTCGTTCTCATCGATTCTATTTATCAGCTCTACCAGTTGAATTCGTGCCAATTTTTCTTTGCTTCAAAATTCGTGCTTGGATTCGTAACTCATCTCGTTCTCGTTCATCTCTAGCCTCGAAAGGTGAGCAATCAGTTTGATTAACATTCTTATATTTATTAAATTTGATTTCAATTGAAATGACAATTGAAATATGCTGCTGTTAGTTATTTACATTGTTATATATATGCTATTACCTGTATCTGTTCACCTATGACATCTGACACCATTATCTGTTATTTATATTGATGATATATGTCTGTTATGTTATTATCATATCTGTTATCACTCTGCAAGTTCCCTGTTAGTATAGAATTCACTATGGGTTGAAATGATACATACCCGAACGATCTGTAGAATAGGAGAAAATCGTTATGGGTTGAAATGATAAACCCAAGCGATTTTTCATTTGAATTGAATTTGGGGTTACGGGTTGAAAAGATATATACCCGTATATATATTTAAATTACGGATTGAAATGATAAATATCTGTATCACTTGACCATAGGGTAGAAAATTATATACAGACACCGTTGGTCTATATATAAATATTTGAAAATGATTTCTATGGTTTTGAAGGAAATATATGGTTTTAATAAATATTGATTTTAAAGATCTAATAAAGTTGATTTAATAAAGTCGATTTAATCAATATAAAATAATGTTTAAGTATTTATGTAAAATTTATATTTTCAAATATAGAGCTTATAATGTTTCAGGTTGAAAGATAAATTTGAAATTGATTTGGAATTTTAATTATTTAAGAATTTTCCTTAAATAAGTTTGATTGGAAATTATTAAAATTGAAATTTAAAAATATGATTTTTAACTTGGATTTGATTAACAGTGACGTAGATGAATATTTCAAATTTACATAACTTGAAATGGGATATTTTGTTTATATAAAATTTGTAAATTGAAGTTTTATTTGAATGATATTGAAATGATTAAGTAAATAATTCAAAACTAAACAATAGTAAAGTGAATTTGATATATATATGAAATTATTGAATTTAAGTTTTGAAATGTTGAATATATTGATTTTGAAATATATTAAAATTGGAATGGTTTATTTTGTGGTTCAAATCTGTATTTGAAATTGATATAATTTGAAATGGTTTATTGAGAAACTGAATTGAATGAAATTTATGATTTGAGATTTGATAAAGTTTGAATTTTTGGAATTCGAGTTGATTTGAATTGATTTGTGAAATTTGAGGAAGTTATTTTCATCTAAAGTATTTTTAAACTATATCTAAAACTATCTATATTTTACTTATAAATTATTTTAATATAAACTATTTTAATATAAATCATTTTATATAAACTATTTTAAATTATAAACTATTTTATTTTATATACTATTATTTATATTTAAACAGTTAAGTGGGAAGTGTTATGATTCCAAGCATTATGATTTCTAAATTTTGATTTCCAAAGTATTATGATTTCTAAAGTGTTTGATTTAGAAAGTGTTATAACTTTGAAGTACTAAGATTTTGTAAATGGATATATTTGAAATGGAAATGATATCGTATTTGGTTTTGAAATGGAAGTGATATCGTATTGATATGGTTTTGAAATGGCAATGATATTTTGGTATTGAAATATAAACTATTTTGAAAGTTTATTAAATGACCAATCGATGAAATAATTACGTAGTTATTAAAGAGTCCGGGATCGGTTTGGGACATACTCTCTGTCTAAACCGAAAACCACTTTAATAACTATTATACACGGAGTGTGATCCAGAATGAAGTGGTTGGAATGATGACGTTGCTGGATTTGAAGAAAGAGAACGATAATGGATGACCTTGACACTTGTGTCAAATTGGAAATGGCTTAAACAGGAGCCGTGTCGGGCCAGTGAAGTTAGCTACCTCTAGCGGACACACTTCTTCGTAAACTACTCATTACTTGTTTTTGATTGGTGCGCACCCTTGATTTGGGAGTGTTGTTTTGCGGTGTTGTGATCGTTGCGGCGATGCGTTTTCACCAATCTGGATCAGGCAAACGATAGTTTCACTACCTTGGGTATTGCCGCATGTGCCTTGTCATACTCGTATCCCTATGCGCGACCATTACGATTTGTTCTGTATTATACCTATGGAGTACTCCCTGATAGTCCACTAGTTTACGTTGGAGTTTACAGTGCTGTATAGACTATGATGCTTATATAAAATGTGTTAAGGGGGATAATGGTAATACCTATTACTGATAGGAATTATCTACTTAGCATACACTACTACGTAGTAGATAGTTTAACGGATCCTTAGAGGATGGTTATCCCAAACATCCTTTGAGTTACTTATATTTCAGCTGTTATTTCACTTGAGTTGGATTTATTGATATAAGAATGTTAATCCTGACTCGAGTGTTTTGTGTTTTGCTTCATGCTCGGGTCAGACTGAGTGATACAGTATTCGAGGCTCACCTTTGGAGTTGGAGCTTCGCTTGGAGATCCAGCTATCTATCCAGCTTTCGGTTATTCAGTTGATTCCAGTGATGTATTCAGATCTTGTATTTGACTATTGTATTGAGATATCTATGTATTCGAGACCTCTGTTGTATTTTGTTTAACTCTGTTATATATATATATAGTAGCTTCATGAACTACTATTCTTTTGTTTCCGCTACACTATTGTTATATTACTCTGTGTCTGTGATCTGTGATTATTTTATTTACTGTATATGCTGAGTTTTGCCAAATTTAAATTAACTATTCGGTATTTTGAATTATTCAAGTCCGGCATGTGTGGATTTATTGTCGATTTGAATGGTTGAAAATACTGGGTCGTTATAGAGGTTCAATCTGCATCGGCCTAAAAGACCGATTGATCGTTCCTACATAGCAATCAACCACTTGTAGTCGATTGACTATTCCCAAGGGTCGACTGGTGGCAGTCCCAGAGAATTAATTTCACCGCTAACATTATAACGACATTAAATTTATTATTATTTAAATCATTTTGAATTCTTTTGAATTATTTTTGATCCAAAAACTTCAAACGCTGATAACTTCTTCATTTGAACTTCAACCACTATGCTTTACATGTGAAAGTTGATCAAAAGAGCATCACAAATGCAAAGGTGCAAGTTTCTTGGCCAAATTACGAAGTTTGCTTAAATTCCATTTTTGAGCCTTATAAATTATCTATTGATTCTTTTAAATTAACTACTATTTATTTTACGGGGTGATACATACATACATACGTACATATATATACATATATACATATATATTAAAATCAACATATTCTATTCGAATGTATTAGAATAATATATTAACTATTTACACAGAGATTATTTAAATATTTTAAATTTGAGATTTTGCAAGTAATTTAAATACGTTGATTTAAATATACAGTATTAGGAAACAATTTAGAGGGGTTATAAATAATTGGAGAAATGCTAAATTGTAGGTTTTTGAACCTAAAATAGAATTTTATAATGCAATGTATGATAAATTTATCGAGACAAATAAATAATAAACTAAAGTTGTTAATATTATTTAGAATATTATTTATGTATATTATATATGTTATGTGACTTATATATATTTATATCTTAATGAAAAAAAGTTTTGCTACTTCTGTTAATATGAGTATAGTACATAGATTAAAACCATCGTATTTTAGGATTTATGATCAATTAACGAATATTAGTTAATCGAATTTAGTTGAATAGTTTAAATTCAATATTATATAATTAACTAAAATATATTGACTTAAATGTACAATATTACTTGAAATCGGGGAGGGTTTTGTAAACAACTGTAGAAATTTCAAAATGTAGGTACTTGATGTTAAATAAAGAATTTTACAATGCAATGCATTTATATATCTAAATGAATTTTATACCATTTTTGTTAAAATAAATATGGTATAAATATTGAAATTTTCATATTTTTATGATTTATTAGGCAAATAAATGAATAATAGTTTGTTGAATTTATTTAAATAGATTTTATATTATGTGATTAATTCTAATATATAGAGTTAATTATAAACAATGATAAGAGAACTAAGGGGAGTTCTACAAAAGGTTACCGAAATTTTAAAGTAAAAACCATATCTTGTAATATACTACATGATGAATTTATTGGGATAAATGAATTATAAATTGAATTGTTATTATTGTTTAAAGGAAATTAGGATTCCTTCCTTATTTTCAAACTTAATAAAAAAATTGTTCTAAAAACATGTTTAAAATCACATCCCTAAAATTATAATTGTTTATATATAGTTTAAATTATGTAGCTTATATATCTTTATATTGGAGTAAAAAATAATATTATCATTTTTGTTAATGTGAATATGATATATGTTGAAACAGACGTATTTTAATGATTTGAGTTGAATGAACAGTTATTATTTAATTAATTTTTTTAAATATGTTAAATTTATAATTACTTAATTAGTTTAAATATATGGACTCAAAAATAAACAGTATAAAAGAATTGAGAAGAATTTTGTAAAAAATTGTAGAAATCTTAATGTAGAGTATTTGAAGTTAAAAAAACAAAATTTTATAATGTAATGTATGGTAAAATTTTAAGATAAATAATTATAATTGATTTACAAATTAACTTTGTCAATATTGTTTACATACATAATTTAATGCATATAACCTATATATCCTTATAGCTGAATGGAAAAAATAATTCACCATGTTGGTTAATATGAATATATATATATATATGTGTGTGTGTGTGTGTGTTAAAAAAACATATATATATTTAGCATTTATTAGAAATATAGACATATAATTTACTGAGATTACCTAAATAGTCTAAATTTGAGATTTCATTAGTAATTTAAACATGTGGATTCAAATATAAAATATTAGGAAACAATTGAGAGGGGGATTGTAAATAACTGTAGAAATATTAAACTATAGGTATTTGAAGTTGAAACAAAATTTTACAATGCAATACGTGATAAATTAATTGTGATAAATGGATACTAAATTAAATTTGTTAATATTGTTATGTATATTACTTGGTTTATGTTATTTATACATTTTTATATTTGAATGAAATGATTTCTTTTACCACTTTTGTTGTTGTGAATATAGTATACACATTGAAACTTTCATATTTTAGGATCTGTTAGATGAATTAATGAATATTTGCTAATTAAATTTATTAGAATAGTTTAAATTTAAGATTACATAACTAATTAAAATATATTGACTTAAATGTAAAATATTAGGGGATATTGAGGAGGTTTTTGTAAACAATAGTAGAAATTTCAAAATTTAGGTACTTGATGTTAAAAATGAATTTTACAACATATTGTAATGACCCATAAATTTTAGCGGTTTTACTTATTTAATTAATTGAATTTTGTGAAATTTTAAATAATAAAATTTTAAAATATAAATTTAATATTTGGAATACGTCTATTTAAACATAGCAAATGGTAAATTTTCATCAGAAAATATGGAAGTTTATTTTCTTATGTAATTCTATTTCAATTTAAATCAGTTAATATTTGATGGTAATAAAATGTTTTCCAAACCTGAAAATTTTTATACAATAAATTTGTAAATCATCTTCTGAGTGAGACGTCATATTTCGTTTCTCCAAATTTGGACTGCTATTGCTCCGTCTATCTTAATTTTGACGTTTTAGCAGCATTTTCGGTACCGAATATCGACTTTCAATAGGATGGTCGTATCGCTGATATCTGTATACCGTTTTTAGCGTCTCGTCGTGCTGATCTCGCGGTATATTCACTACTGTATTTTGGGGTTTGGTACACCGCGAAATCAGTACACCGATGTAACGACCCAGAATTTTTGATAATTAAAATTCGAATATTTAATTGATTTTAAATATTAATATATGGAATTTAGAAGTCGAATGATTTATTTTTCGAATATTGGATTTAATTTGATAATTTAATCGATAAATTAAATAGTGAAATTCCAGAGATAATTAAAAATCGAGTTTAATATGATTGAAAATGATTTGTAAAATTTTATTTGATCATACTGGAGTTATAGAAAGGTTATAGAACTTTTAAAATTGAATTTGGAGTTAATCTATGAAAATTGAATATTTTAATATTTAATTATCGACTGAAAAATAGCCAATTTTCGAACAGTCTCAGAATTGGACGAAACAAGTTCCATTTGATCCGTAATAGTTAGTTATTATCGGATTTCAATTTTCGTATCCATCGGAGTTGTCGTTTGACTATGGCAGCTCAAAACGCATCGAATTGTTTTTAATTTTAAATCGTCGAGTTAAAATAGTCATTTTTTCAAAAAGTCTCGGATTTCGACGAAACTAGTTTCATCGGATCCGTAATGTGATATTATTGTAAGATTTCAAATTTCGTAATTTTTGGATTTACCGTTTGTCCGGTACAAATTAAAACGCCTCGAAATCGATTTAAATCGGTTTAATTTAAATTGATCGTTTAATTCCATAACTCGCACAGATGATCGAATTAGCTCCCGAAACATGTTCCATTGCGTTCGGAACGCGGGGTAAACCTTAGAAACGTCAGCCGGCACGTTCGATTCGGAGTTCGGAAAATTTCGATGAATAGTAAATTTGGCCATTTTCTATATAAGCACCTCCATAATTTGTTTTGCAAAAGAAAATGGATAACCCTAACCCTAAACGTCTCAGCCGCCAGTTTCACTTTAATGGCCAGAAAGTTGTCTCGTTCTCCCCTTGATTTCTTTCAATCCAAACAACAATTCAAGAAATGTTCAACTACAAACATAAAGAGCGAAGTAAGAGCTTTAAATCTATACGAGTATGATGGGTTTTCATTGAGTGGATCGTCTTCAATGTGGCCTCGAACGTCCAACGTTCGCACGCGTTTCTGGAGGGGGATGCTCGACCGAGCTCTGCCGTGTTCGTGGCGATGGTAGGTGGTGGTGGGGGCTACAAAGTGACGCTGTCTGATCGTCTTCGAAGTCGACGATGGTGATGCGTCATTTAGGGTTAGAGTGGCGGCGTTGGGTTCGTGTGCTACTGGGTTGTTTCGCGTGTAGCCTGATGATCGGGGGAAGAAGATGCTCACGGTCCAGATCTGGTTGAAAACAAAACGAACGGTGATGATTGAAGCTAGGTTTTCAAAATGAAATAAAATTGTATATTGATTTTAATTTAAATTCGTATAACTTTGTAATAACGTAACTTTTTGCTGCGTGATCAGAAAATTACGAAACGAGCGGCGTTGGCTTCGTTTTCTCGAACACTACGCGATGAAACTGAATTGGAGCCATTTGGAGCTAGCGAAAATTTCGGGTAAAATTAAACGCGTGTTTAATTTTATTCGAAATAAACGCTAGAATCAGAATTAAAATCACAGTGAGATCTTCTCACTCAAATTGAATGTGGAATTTTTGCAGTTATTGATTGTTTAATTGATTGCTATTGGATGTGCTATTAGATATGATAGGATATATCTATATATATAGCAATATATACATATTGGCATATGTATATATTGGATTGATTGATTCCCGCCTCGTATAGCGGATGAGACCCTATTGCGCCGTTAGTAAGCGGATTATTTTTATAAAACCCATATACCGCGATAATTCCATACTGGAGCGGAATTGGTATTGTGCTAACATCTTTGGATGCAGGGAAACAGGTTGGAGGGATCCAACTGGATTCCTCAACTGTATTTATTTATTTACAGATATTGATGTATATTCTGTTATCATATTGATATATGATATTGACTGTTGTGATGGACTAATTGATGCTGTTGCATCATCGGATTCAAAATTTTGAAGTTTAAAAAAATAATGACATCTACTTTAAAAGGATTTTAAAGTGATTTTTTGAAAGTAGACATTTTATTGAATTGTTGAATTGATTTATTTTAAATAAATAAACGTTTAAAATTTTAAAGTTATAAAAGTTAAGATTTTTGTGAAATATAACCCAAGTGTCATTTTTGAATAAATAGTTGATTTATTTATAAAAGGGTTTAAATTGAGTTTTTCACAGTATTATAAGCGGTCTATTTAAAGGATTTAAAAAGTCGATATTTATAAATCTAAAACATTTGAATTTTAAACGAGCTTTGTAAGTGTTAGAACAAGACGAAATAAAAATTCGTAAGTGAATGAAATTTATAAATTGTGAAGTATAAATTGAATAGATGTGTAGAATAAAAGATTTATAAGTAATAAACTTATAAATTAGATTGTTGCACTTAGATGGAATATGAATAGAATTGGCTAATAAAAATGATTTGGCAAGTTGAAATTGTTATGAAGTATGAACGTGATTTATAAACGTTGTTTTATGAATCCAAAACCAATTGAAATTGATAAGTTAAACACAGAAGTTTAATAAAGGAGATATATCCGCGATTTTGGATAGTGGATAATCATTGAAATAAAAATGTATAGAAAATATTGAAATGTGGTTAGTGAAGTATATTCACGATTTTGGACAGTGAATATATTGTTAAGCAAAATGGATATTGTTTTGGGAAAGTGACATTGAAAATGAAGTTAATTGTTTTAAACGATGGTTTAAAATGTATTGAATATCGAAATCATAGATTTCAACATTTATTGTTGAAATAGGCGTTTTCGAGAAATAAGGAAATGGTAGACTATAACACTGTTGTTATAGTAAATGATTTCCGAAAGGAAATGTTTATATAGTATTGGGATTTATATATCTACCTAAATTTCGAATCCCTATACTAGTGGTTTTGAGTCGTCGTAACGATGTTTTACGCAACATTCGTTTTGACTCAAATAGATGTTAAAATTAATGATTTCCTTAAAGAATGAATATATACTTAATTTGATTTAAGTATATCGAATATTTTCAAATGTTGAAAATAAATAGATTTGTGAAATACTTATTATTAAATAAGTATGGAAATGCTTTTCCAATATGAAATAAACTGTTTTGAGATTTTATCTTCAAAGATAAAATGAAATGTGAATATTTGAAATTTGTTTTCAAATGGTTAAAGTGTGGAAGTTTTATATCTAGTAAAAGATATTTTTGAAGAATAAATAATTTGGAAAATTATTTGGAATCTGATGATGTCGCGCATCTTTATTGATAGTTAAATAACCGACTATCAATAATTACCTTGAATAGGTATTTGTTGTGAATTGGATGAATTTGAATGCCACACTTATTTTTGAATAATCGCTCACTATTCGGGTTAACCGGGAAAGGACCATGGGGTCGTATAACCCATTCCGAATATGTGATACGTCGTTATGAATTGCATTTGAAGACCGGTGTTGAAGACCGGATATTTTTTGAAAACGGAAGGATTACCGTCAAGTTACTCTACATCGGCTGATCTCCGATTTAGAGGTTTTATCACCCTTAGTGACGGGAAGTCCGGACGTGATTAGAAATTTATCCGAATATGCAAGGGCTTCGTGAGAAGTGCCTTCGGTTCTGTTCGATCCCGGAACAGACTTGTATGGATTGTGTGTCTGACGTTACAATTTGAGATATAAAGCTGATTTCTTTCAAATACATTTATGTTGGTGGCGGAGAATTTATTATCTTAGCTTAACACCCTTCTCTGAGACGTACGAGCTCAGAGGTTATGTAGTTGAAATTTATCAGCGATATACTCCCAATTTGGTAACGTGGCATACTAAGTGTTGCTGTGAAATGATCGGTGTTTGATCATTTGTGATATGATCATTTGTTTGATCTTATATCTTTGTGATCATAGGTTGATCATTTTGTTTGACCCGAAGCAGGGCTTTTTGAGAAAGCGTAGCTTTGTGGACGAGACTTCGTCGAACCTCACACCCCGGAAATGGTCGAAACAGGAAGGATGCAGCAAGGTTCTAGGGAGTAGCGCCCCTTAGTGTATGTCATTCCTTCTGGATAGAGGTGGTATCATGGTATGGAGCCCAGATACTTAACCTATGTGGTTGCTGCATTATTATCTATGTGGTTTGTTTGAAATCGGGGATCCTCGGGAAGATCGGTTACGATCGGGGGATGACATACGCGTGTCAGTAGTTACCTATTTTTGCAGAGGTAACCCGGCCTTGTGTTGGCAGAGATCCGGTTAGGTTCTCGGGTCGTCTATTCCAGGGACGTACCCATCGTGGATAGGAAGTTCCTTAGCCTGACCATTTGTTGGAAATCCAAACTCCAATACGAACTTTGTACGGTATTAGTTGTAGAACCTGCCATTTACGTACGGTGGTCACCACTGTTTAGATGGTAGCTATAGTAGGCATACGATACTGGTCGTATGTTGGCTAAGATTAATATTATATTTTCGAAATGTTTTCTACACTATGCACTAATAATAATATCAAAAAGAATTTGATTTTTGCGTAGTAAGCATCTTTGACTATCATAAGAAGAAATCTCCTCCAATTCTGCGTTTGCATTGTGTGTGTGGTGGGAGGTCTTATGGTAGTTTCATTTTCCAAAAGCATTGCGAATTTGTTTTATTTTCTTCGTGAAAAATAACTGTTTTACGATCTCACACCAGTCACCATGACTGACTCGGAGTTTATTGTTTCCCTTCTAAACTCTGGGTGCCCACAAATTTCCACACGGGCAGTCTAGAGTTATGTTATCAGGATATTCTGGATATTCTGGAGCTTTGGAAGCAAGCTGGATGGCGAGACGTAGTATTTGTATCTGATAGTATTTATTCCGCTGTGTATTCTGTATAAGGACAAGTTATATAACTGTCCATTGTTGTATATTGACTCTGATGATTGATGTATGTATAAACTGATATAGTTCTTTGTTTTAAAAGACTAGTGTTTATTTATTATATATTGTTCCGCTGCGATATGTGAGATTCTGATATTGTTTTCTGTTTCTGTTCTGATGTGTTGTTCTTCTTTTCTTTTTCTACTCTCTTCCTTCTACTTTCTTCTTCTTCTACTTTTTCTCCTTTTTAAAACCCTCACTATTGGAGTTTCCGGCACTCGATTGCTCGGCAGTCGATAAAGTGAGTATCGATGTCGAATTTTCGAAAGTCGAAAATTCCGGTACGTGACACCGATAACCGTACCGGTACTCAATTTTAACCTTTTGGGTTCTGGGGACCATTAAAATTCACCGTATAATTCCAATGTTCAAGTTATAAATATTATTCTTTGAATTCATCGCCAACTTTCCATATTCTCCGGGTTTAAAATTTATTGGTCCATTTTCCGTTCGTTCATTTACTGTTCTTGAAAAAAAAAGAAACCATTTGCTACAGCTTCATCTCCCTTTCATCTTCCTTCTAGCCGACCACCACCAAATCGCCACCCACCTTCTCATGCGCAACTTCCCCTCCCATTCACTCATGCAGCTCGACTTCCCTGGTCCGAGCTTGAATTTATCACCACCCTGGCCGATGAGCAGCCGGCTCCCCTCCTCCAATAAGTGTCGATCTCCGCCTTGCATCATCTCCCTCCTCTGGCCGAGCTTGTGTTGATGAGGTATATATATAATATATATGTTATAGTTTACATAAAAATATTAGTTTACATATATATTTGCTTATATGAGTATAAAGTTTTACTGTATTCTATATATGCAGTTATTATAAGGTATATATACATACATATATATTGTTTAAAAGTATTTATACATATAATATTTATAAATTAGTTTATACATATTTATTTATAAGTTATGAACTAAGTTGTCTACATAGGTTGCTATATTGGTTGTCTGCATAGTTTGTATAAGTTTGGTCTAGAATGTTTTCATATAATACAGTTATATATATTTCTGCACATATTATATAAGCTTCTGAAAGACAACAGCTTGTTTGATTATGCATTGGGTCTTTATACTGTGCATGTGTATATAGTCTGCATACATTTGGTGATAGCTGGCATATATTATAATCAATATAGGTAAGCTTTCATATGACTAGTTGGCCCATTTATAATATATAGTCCACATACATGTTATTTATACATGTAGTCCTATGTATAAGTTTTAAAGTTTAGGTGTATATAACTATCTAAGTATACATTGCTGTGAGCAAACTTACATATAATTGTGTATATATTTAACGTCTGCATGTATATAAATATATATATATATATATTAATCTTTGTTATTGATTTTTTTTTATAAATATATATGTTAGTTTTTCTAAGTTATATTATATGTTGTTGTTTTTTTAGGAGGTATTGGGTCAGTTTATATAATATGGATTGTTTAAAGATATATATTTTTTACTCAGATCTATTAAATGGATTTTGAGTACTAACTTCAACATATATATAACAAGTTATATATATTAGTTATGTATATAATATGTTAATTTATTTACTCAAGATATACAGTTATACATATTAACTAGTTTATATGTATATTATAAAGTATATTGTAACGACCCTGAATTTTTGACATTTGAAATTTGAATATTTAATTGAGTTTAAATATTCGAATGATAATTTAAATTGAAATTCAAATATTAGAATAAATTTGGCGATTTAATTATTGAATTCAATCGTTAAATCTGGGTAAAAATTTGAATCTTCAGTTTTAAGCTGATTAAAAATATTTTCAAGGCTTAGAAAATCTATATTGATAATTCTGCAGGTATTGGAACTTTCAGAATTGAATTTGGAACTGTTTTGTTCAGTTTTGAAATTTTATCGTTTAAATTGATATTTGAAAATAGCGTTCTGAGGCATAGTCTCAGAATTCGACGAAACCAGTTCCATTGGATCCGTAATAAAGTATTATTATCGGATTTCAATTTTTGTAATGTTTGGAGTGATCGTTTGGTCGTACGATATATAAACGCACTGAAAATTATATCGAAATTCAATATTATAACTGGTCCAAAAAGCTATATTCCCCATACGATTGAATTTGGACTCGAAACCTTTTCCATTGCGTTCGGAATAGGCGTATTACATTACGAACGCCTAGCAGCACGCCTCGATAGGAGTTCGAGATTGGAAGTTGCATTTGTCGAGACGATTTTAATTCAAATAAAAATATATATCTATATTTATTAATTAAAATATATACTCACATCAGCTGTTTTTATTTCACCTCAAGTTACTGTACGTGAGCAAGCTTTACACGCCATCGTTATTTCTTTCACTTCGTTCAAATCACGTTCAGTACGAAAAGAAAAATCGCGTTGCCTACCTTCTTCCTTTCCTTTATTAATCACGAAATTTCTTTCCCTCCCAGTCAAAACGAGAATCTCATTTCCCTTATGTAACGACCCACAAATCCGTACCCCTTGAATTGACATTAATTTCCATTAATGAACTCAAGAAGAACGAAAATACGAACCATTTGAGTTAAAGAAGAAGAGGTAGAAGAAGAAAATAAAACAACAACAGAATCTAACCATCGCAGCGGAATAAAATATAATAGACAATAACAGATCTTTACACAAATCAAAACTATATCTGTTTATACAATACATCATCAGAGTATACATCAGAGTACACATACATACAACTGGACAATAATCAAATCATGTCCTCAATATAACAGAGTACAGCAATCAACACAGCGGAATATATATAAACAAGTACGGGAGATACGTCGCGCCATCCAGCTCGTCTCCTGAGCTCTACAGCATCATATCCTGTATCCTATAATACTCGGTCTGACCCGAGCATTATAATAAAATAACACCCGAGTCAGTCTGGAAAACCAGCGTGAGAAAATCACACTCAAATTGATTATTAAAGTCTCAAAATCCTTTGAAAACAAAAGCATCTCGTAAGACCGCGCCACAAATAAACATGTCGGGTTTTTACCTTACGATAGCCAAAACACTTTTTATCAAAATCCTCTGATATTATAATAGTGACTATATACAAATACTTATTCAAATAGCTGAAATTGTTACATGATTAAATTCCAACATACTAGCCACAAAGTGGGTAATACAAACAAATACCGTACAAGGCACGTAGGGAGAATGGATTTCCAACTAATGACTAGGCACTGGGGTACCACCTGTCACAGTACCTGGTCTAGATCAGCGTACCGAGGACCCACCCTAAGTCCCCTGCAACACAAGGCCAGAACCATCCCTTACTGGATGATTCCGAATAAAATCACCCCACGGTTGTGATCAGCAACCACACCACTTAGCCGAAATAAAAGGGACATCTAGACAGGGATGACCTTACCCTCCAGTGGGAGCTACCCACGAAGCCTTGCTGCATAACCCCTGATTTTCAGTCATTCCCGGTTGATGAGGCTCGAGGCTAAGCGTTACCTTTATAGCACATATCCCTTAGAATGCCCATCGTCCACCTGACGATGTCACGAAAGCATTCGTCCATACAAGTCCGTCCCGGGTCCGAACGGAACCGAAGGCACTACTCCTACTACATCCATTTTGGAAATATCCTCAGGATTAGTAGCGACTAGCCCTTGCACTTCACTGCTCCATCTTCGACTCCGAAATCGTTTCCACGAATCGTACAAACCGGATCGAAGTGGTTTTCGAGAAATAAATCTTGATCCCGGTCTCTTCGAAACGATCAGCGCATTTGGCCAATATTGATAGTCGGTTATTTAACTATCAATTAACATTCACAAACATCCATCAAACAATAAATAATTTTCCACATTATTTATTATCATCAAATATCTTCGCAAGATATATTTCTATTTTCAAACCCCTTTTGAAAACAATTCCAATCAGTTTCCTCTCACGGAATGCATTTCCCAAATATTTATTTCCACTGAAACACCAAGTACAAAATACTTTTAGATATTTAAAATAATTTAAAACACTTTATTATAAATATACTTTATAATATTGAAATTTAAAACCACTTTAATACTTTATCAAAATATGTACTTTAAGAATATTTAAAATAAAACCACTTTATAAATATAAACTAAATTTCTCTTTTAACATAATACCAAATCACTTTTATATAATTACTACAATAATAGATTTTTGAAAATACTTTGGAAATTAACATTTAGAAAAAAACAAATTTTCTAAAACATGCTTCTTTAAAAACATACTTAAGATCTTTAACTTATATTCCAAATTGCTTTGAAACCGTACTTGGCTATTCAAGGAAATACACTTCTCTTCACATCTTTTAAAAATAAATCAACATTTATTTTTAAACCAATTCATATCCCTTTATAAATTCCCACCTTGAATTTATATTTCAAATATCCACTGATATTTTATTTTACTTATAAACCCAGTTTATAAGTCCCAAAATCTCACTTCTCTTTTAAAATTCCAATTTTAAACAACTAAATCAATTTCCAATTGATTTTCCAATTTACTTTACTTTACTTTGAAATAAATTCCTTGCTTGCTTCATTTATTTCAAAATACTTTAACTTTAGATTTATTTCTTTATTGTGAGTTAAAACCCTTTTTAACTGAAAATACCAATTTCAACTTCCAAAATTCCTTCTTTATCCCTTTATTAAATTTAATCCTTAATTTCAAAAATAAATTCTTTATTCTTTACAATAATATCACTTTAATTGTAAAGTTTATATTTTCCCTGTTAATTCAAAATTCGCTTATTCCAATTCACTTGAATTATTTTACTTAAAATTTACTCTTTTATTTCTTTCAAAATCCAATTCAATAGAATTTAATAACTCATTTTACTTAGATATTCAATCCAATAATATCTTCCAATATTTCAATCATCAATAAAATCATCACAGGATATCAATATTCATAGCACAGAATATCAAATAATCTAAATAAAATTTGAGGAATCCAGTTGGATCCCTCCAACCTGTTTCCCTGCATCCACAGACGTTAGCACAATACCAATTCCACTTCGAGGTGGAATATCGCGGTATATGGGTTTTATAAAATATCATCCGCTATTATGCGGCGCATAGGGTCTCATCCGCTATATATTGCGGGAAATCAACAATCCCAATATATACATATTCCAATATATATATTGATATATATACTACTATATATACTATAGCACATCAATCAATGCAATCATCCAATCAATTATTTAAATTTAACCATTTAAATTTAAATTAGCCAAATGAGTGAGATTAACTCACCTTTGATTTTTGGCAATCCCAATTCAAACCAGCTTGTTCCATGATTCTAACCCTTGAATAAACATTATACAATTTATTAATATAAATGTTTTGCATTAATTTAACCATCAATGTCCAAGTAGAAATTTTAATTGGCAAATAATTTAGTTAAACTATTAATTTCTTCTTATATTTTCAAAATCTTATATATATATATACACATTAAATCCTAATGACTTAAAATTCTTTTCAAATCTATTTATTAATTTAAAACATAATTGTTTCGTATACATCTGACTGCAAGTTAAAACTCTTATTCATATATATGTATTTATTTTCTGCAATCCGTATACTTATCTATATATAATAAGTAAAATTAGCTAAATACCTTACTGCAATAATTTTTCCTTTTCTATTTCTATTTATTGATTTCAGACTAACAGGGTTAAATAAATTCCAAAATTCATAATTAAATCTACAGATTTCATTGCTATCATTTTTTTTATTTGAATGATAACAAAAACTTCCAGGCTCATTTTAAGTTTACAAAAGATAACCATGGATAAAAGAAAACTCACCAAAACTCCCACGGCCAAGGCCAGAGCTATGAACCCGCACCCGACAAGCTATAGTATCTTCCCCCTCTTCCAGTTGACCATCACCGAGATGAGCCACACCCTTCTCCTTATCGCGACGTATCGACCCCTGATTCTCTCCGCGCTCGTTCGCGATCGAGGGGAAAACTCGTGACTCCCCTTATTCGAGATTGCCTCCTAGGTTCGCTTCCAACCTCGCCGTCGATTTAGAACGCGGCTCATCGTCTTTGTTCTTCTTTTTTTTTCGACCATTAAAGCGGATTTGAACGAAAGGTTATATAAATGAATTGGATTTCCCTTTAAAACTTCGAACTAGGTTTGTTTGATTGAAGCGAGTTTCTTTGGTTTCCAACGAAAATAATTTTGTTCTAAGTCAATTTAATTGAATAAGGAAATGGGGGGAAAGAGAACGCGTTTTGATAATGAGGAGAGGGAAAGATTTCATTAGGATTTGCTTCTGAAAGAAGGCGACCATTATAAAATAAGAGGAACGACGTGCTTGAAATGAAAGAAAGAACTGGTAACGTGGAGTTAATTAACTCGTACATCAGTAGGTAGGTCGGCTGAGAAAAAAATAGGGTGATGGTTGAGTTGATTTTTGATCTGCCCTTTATAAAAAAAAATTTAAGGTATAAAATATCTCGTTATAACAACTCAAATTTTTGATATAAATTCAGCACGTTTGCCTATCGGACGCTCACACAATAACTCCAAACACTACGAAAATTGAAACCCGATAATAATACAATATTACGGATCCAATGAAACTGGTTTCGTCGAATTCCGAGACTGTGCCTCGGAAGGCTAATATTAAATTCAATTTAAACGATATAAATTTCAAAATTGAAACAACACTTTGAAAATTCAATTTTACAAGTTCTATCACCTTCAGTATTATTAATTTTAAATTTTACAAGCCTTCAAATTATTTTTAACAGGCTTAAAATTTCAGATTCAACATTTACCCAATTTCCAATTATTAAATTCAATTATTTAATTATCAAATAAATAGTGATATTTGAAATTCTAGTTAGTAATTAACTTTTGAATATTTAAAATCAATTAAATATTCAATTTCAAATGCTCAAAAATTCCGGGTCGTCACATTCCTCCCCCCTTAAAAGAATTTCGTCCCCGAAATTACTAGTTAGGAAGAATGGTCCGTTACCCTTTAACTATTTTTCCAAAATCAAATAGTTTCAATAGCTTTCCAGAATCTTCTTTCATTAAAGACACTTTATCCCTCTTTCTAACTTTCCAACTTATCCATAAGTCCCCAACAACATAACTTACTTATCATTTCAAATTTTAAATTTGAAACCAAATTTTAAATTATCAAAATTTCTCAAAATTTTCTAACTCTCTAAATTTCCGAAAAATTTCGCCAGCGTCTCCTTTGCGCGGCTTGCTCGGTACAACTACAAAATGGCTCTACGGCCTCCCAATCTTAAAAAGAAAACAAAAAGCCAAGTGGCTGGATCAAAACTCAATCAAATTTCATATAGAAATTCAAACACATACCTTTTGTCGGGCCATTAAATTTTATCTTCTAAAATCAAAAATCCCAATTTATCCATTGCTTTTATACACCTGTATATCCTACTAAGCAATAATATCCAATCACAGTTCCAAAGTCATTTTATACTTTTCTTTACAAATTTCCAATATTTGTTTTACTTAAGTCCGTACGATGCACATATATCATCCGTACGCAATATCAAATTTGATCGCTTACTCGAACACACAATTTCACTTTCGAACTAGTATTGTCCACCCGACTTCCTAGTGCGGACTCAGATCTGGTTTCTTGATTAGAAACCGTCATCCTCCTTGCATAGCCATAAACTATGATAGAGAATATCCAGAATCAATCAACAATCCATATCCAGGTTCGCCGTCGAAAATTGAGTGAAAAATCCCAACTCGGATCGGTATAATTACCTCGAAATTCTGTGCTCGAATCCGGATCAAATCACTATGCGGATAAAATAATATACGTACCTCCTACATATTAATTCCAATTGATTATAAACTATATCAATTCTCTTTTATTTCGCATTCATTTGATTTCTATTCACTTATCCACAATTTTCCCATCTCACAATTTACAGTTTCAACCTTAATTCAATTATTCACTTAACATACTTTCAGTACCAAATTTTCTTAAGAATTCACTATTCATTTCTTAAGTTCAAGATAAACATTTTATATACTTCTTTCATTAGATTTCCATATTCAGTTCAATTCTTTATGCTTATCAATTTTAAATCATTTATCGTTAATGAAAATTTCCAAAAAAATTTCAAACTCCCAAAATTTACGGAAAATTTTGGCAGAGTCTCCCTTGTACGGAGGGACTTCTGCGATACCGCAGGATGCACAAATATATATATATACATCGGCCTCAGGCCGGAAATCGCAATATATATCGATATATGCAGTTCATATCTCCTATTTTGAAATTTTTGCGTAAGCGTACATTATTTTAGCATTTTTAAGCAAGCAGCTATTTATTTTAGCAAATTTCGCAATCAAATCCAGCCAAACGGCTTCCCGGTACCTGTACTAACTCAACTTAAATAGGTAAGTGACCAATATACAAAGTTTATTAACATTTCACTTAATTACAATAGCTAAACACATGTATAACATAAGCAATATATCCAAAATAATTTTCATAAGCATTTATAAGGTTCCGACACAATTTAAATGCTTCCATTTAAATAGTTTACACTCATTGCTTACATTCAATTCATTTTAATCCAAACGAACCCATATTTATTTCAATTGATTCAAAAATCAATTTTATTGCTTAAATTAACTTATAAAGTTTTATACAATCTCATTTGCGTCCACGACGACCATTTCAATGTAAGTTCAATAGAATATCCATTCAATTTATTCTACATTCCATGTTCACACTTATTCCATTTGGATCCATTTATTAATCTTGGAACATTCCATATCCCATCAACTAATTAATTACCAATTAGTTTATTCAAATTTTACTTTGTCCGACTACACTTCCAATTTATATCTAATATTTGATTTTTATTTCAAAAATCACCTTAACCATTTTACTGGAGTTCAATCTATTTTATAATTCAAGTTTTGGATTTTATTCATTACCATTACAAACAATTTTATTTGGCTTATTTATTTTACTTCCAAATTTTATAAGTCACAAACTTATTTATATTCATATTTCATCTATTTACAATCAATCTCATTCACATTTTGCTTTTTAACTCGGGATTATACATTTTATTTAGCCAATATATATTTTATTGCATAAACAGTTCTAAATAAGATTCCAGAGTTTAAACAATTTCCCAGAATTTCAAAATCACCTTTGAAATTAACTATATCCAAAATCCTTTGGCAAATTCAATTATTCCTTGGAATTTCAAACTAAACCCAGTTCGCCAACAGTTCCCATTTCAAAACAACTCGGTAGCAATTTCTCTCCTGGAAACTCGAAAATGAACATCGATGATGCTGCAGTCATCACCGAAGTTATTTTCCAGCGACCGAAAGAGAATTAAATGCTTTTATCTCTTTAAAAACATTTCAAATATTTTTAATTTCCAAATCTCACAAGATTTCAAATGCAACTCAAAATATATCCAAAATAATACTTTTATTCCTCCAAACCTTTTTTTGAAACCATTTTCAAACCCAAAGGAATTTAGATTTTTCCCAAAAATTCCAAATTATAATTCCTTTAAATCTATATTCAAACATTCTCTGGAATTCTATTTCAAAATTATAATCACCCTTACAACTTTCACTTTATTATCTGAATTTATTTTCTTAACTTTGGTTATAAGTTTTTAATTTCTGATTCAATTTCCTTCTAATGATAATAATTTATTATCATCATCTAACAACCAAACATCCAAATATAACTATAATAATTTATAAAAATTATTTCTTTCATATACAAAAATAATTTGGGTAAAATTATTTCATTTACCCCATTTTAAAACAATATTGTGTCGGTTTATCTTGTTTAAAAGTTTAGAAACCCCTATCGATATTGTGGCGTCCCACACATCGACCAGAATCCATAAACACTCAACCGATAAGTCAACACAATATAAAACCATTTTATATTCACTAACAAATACGCTATCATATCTATCAATACTCTCAAAATTCCCACCAGAGCCAAGGTTATCGCCAACCTCCGCTCTGATACCACTGTAACGACCCGCAAATCCGTACCCCTTGAATTGACATTAATTTCCATTAATGAACTCAAGAAGAACGGAAATACGAACCATTTGAGTTAAAGAAGAAGAGGTAGAAGAAGAAAATAAAACAACAACAGAATCTAACCATCGCAGCGGAATAAAATATAATAGACAATAACAGATCTTTACACAAATCAAAACTATATCTGTTTATACAATACATCATCAGAGTATACATTATAGTACACATACATACAACTGGACAATAATCAAATCATGTTCTCAATATAACAGAGTACAGCAATCAACACAGCGGAATATATATAAACAAGTACGGGAGATACGTCGCGCCATCCAGCTCGTCTCCTGAGCTCTACAGCATCATATCCTGTATCCTATAATACTCGGTCTGACCTGAGCATTATAATAAAATAACACCCGAGTCAGTCTGAAAAACCAGCGTGATAAAATCACACTCAAATTGATTATTTAAGTCTCAAAATCCTTTGAAAACAAAAGCATCTCGTAAGACCGCGCCACAAATAAACATGTCGGGTTTTTACCTTACGATAGCCAAAACACTTTTTATCAAAATCCTCTGATATTATAATAGTGACTATATACAAATACTTATTCAAATAGCTGAAATTGTTACATGATTAAATTCCAGCATACTAGCCACAAAGTGGGTAATACAAACAAATACCGTACAAGGCACGTAGGGAGAATGGATTTCCAACTAATGACTAGGCACTGGGGTACCACCTGTCATAGTACCTGGTCTAGATCAGCGTACCGAGGACCCACCCTAAGTCCCCTGCAACACAAGGCCGGAACCATCCCTTACTGGATGATTCCGAATAAAATCACCCCATGGTTGTGATAAGCAACCGCACCACTAAGCCGAAATAAAAGGGACATCTAGACAGGGATGACCTTACCCTCCAATGGGAGCTACCCACGAAGCCTTGCTGCATAACCCCTGATTTTCAGTCATTCCCGGTTGATGAGGCTCGAGGCTAAGCGTTACCTTTATAGCACATATCCCTTAGAATGCCCATCGTCCACCTGACGATGTCACGAAAGCATTCGTCCATACAAGTCCGTCCCGGGTCCGAACGGAACCGAAGGCACTACTCCTACTACATCCATTTTGGAAATATCCTCAGGATTAGTAGCGACTAGCCCTTGCACTTCACTGCTCCATCTTCGACTCCGAAATCGTTTCCACGAATCGTACAAACCGGATCGAAGTGGTTTTCGAGAAATAAATCTTGATCCCGGTCTCTTCGAAACGATCAGCGCATTTGGCCAATATTGATAGTCGGTTATTTAACTATCAATTAACATTCACAAACATCCATCAAACAATAAATAATTTTCCACATTATTTATTATCATCAAATATCTTCGCAAGATATATTTCTATTTTCAAACCCCTTTTGAAAACAATTCCAATCAGTTTCCTCTCACGGAATGCATTTCCCAAATATTTATTTCCACTGAAACACCAAGTACAAAATACTTTTAGATTTTTAAAATAATTTAAAACACTTTATTATAAATATACTTTATAATATTGAAATTTAAAACCACTTTAATACTTTATCAAAATATGTACTTTAAGAATATTTAAAATAAAACCACTTTATAAATATAAACTAAATTTCTCTTTTAACATAATACCAAATCACTTTTATATAATTACTACAATAATAGATTTTTGAAAATACTTTGGAAATTAACATTTAGAAAAAAACAAATTTTCTAAAACATGCTTCTTTAAAAACATACTTAAGATCTTTAACTTATATTCCAAATTGCTTTGAAACCGTACTTGGCTATTCAAGGAAATACACTTCTCTTCACATCTTTTAAAAATAAATCAACATTTATTTTTAAACCAATTCATATCCCTTTATAAATTCCCACCTTGAATTTATATTTAACATATCCACTGATATTTTATTTTACTTATAAACCCAGTTTATAAGTCCTAAAATCTCACTTCTCTTTTAAAATTCCAATTTTAAACAACTAAATCAATTTCCAATTGATTTTCCAATTTACTTTACTTTACTTTGAAATAAATTCCTTGCTTGCTTCATTTATTTCAAAATACTTTAACTTTAGATTTATTTCTTTATTGTGAGTTAAAACCCTTTTTAACTGAAAATACCAATTTCAACTTCCAAAATTCCTTCTTTATCCCTTTATTAAATTTAATCCTTAATTTCAAAAATAAATTCTTTATTCTTTACAATAATATCACTTTAATTGTAAAGTTTATATTTTCCCTGTTAATTCAAAATTCGCTTATTCCAATTCACTTGAATTATTTTACTTAAAATTTACTCTTTTATTTCTTTCAAAATCCAATTCAATAGAATTTAATAACTCATTTTACTTAGATATTCAATCCAATAATATCTTCCAATATTTCAATCATCAATAAAATCATCACAGGATATCAATATTCATAGCACAGAATATCAAATAATCTAAATAAAATTTGAGGAATCCAGTTGGATCCCTTCAACCTGTTTCCCTACATCCACAGACGTTAGCACAATACCAATTCCACTTTGAGGTGGAATATCGCGGTATATGGGTTTTATAAAATATCATCCGCTATTATGCGGCGCATAGGGTCTCATCCGCTATATATTGCGGGAAATCAACAATCCCAATATATACATATTCCAATATATATATATTGATATATATACTTCTATATATACTATATCACATCAATCAATGCAATCATCCAATCAATTATTTAAATTTAACCATTTAAATTTAATTTATCCAGATGAGTGAGATTAACTCACCTTTGATTTTTGGCAATCCCAATTCAAATCAGCTTGTTCCATGATTCTAACCCTTGAATAAACATTATACAATTTATTAATATAAATGTTTTGCATTAATTTAACCATCAATGTCCAAGTAGAAATTTTAATTGGCAAATAATTTAGTTAAACTATTAATTTCTTCTTATATTTTCAAAATCTTATATATATATATACACACATTAAATCCTAATGACTTAAAATTCTTTTCAAATCTATTTATTAATTTAAAACATAATTGTTTTGTATATATCTGACTGCAAGTTAAAACTCTTATTCATATATATGTGTATATATTTTCTGTAATCCGTATACTTATCTATATATAATAAGTAAAATTAGCTAAATACCTTACTGCAATAATTTTTCCTTTTCTATTTCTATTTATTGATTTCAGACTAACAGGGTTAAATAAATTCCCAGATTCATAATTAAATCTACAGATTTCATTGCTATCATTTTTTTTATTTGAATGATAACAAAAACTTCCTGGCTCATTTTAAGTTTACAAAAGAGAACCATGGATAAAAGAAAACTCACCAAAACTCCCACGGCCAAGGCCAGAGCTATGAACCCGCACCCGACAAGCTATATTATCTTCCCCCTCTTCTAGTTGACCATCACCGAGATGAGCCCCACCCTTCTCCTTATCGCGACGTATCGACCCCTGATTCTCTCCGCGCTCGTTCGCGATCGAGGGGAAAACTCGTGACTCCCCTGATTCAAGATTGCCTCCTAGGTTCGCTTCCAACCTCGCCGTCGATTTCGAACGTGGCTCATCGTCTTTGTTCTTCTTTTTTTTCGACCATTAAAGCGGATTTGAACGAAAGGTTATATAAACGAATTGGATTTCCCTTTAAAACTTCGAACTAGGTTTGTTTGATTGAAGCGAGTTTCTTTGGTTTCCAACGAAAATAATTTTGTTCTGAGTCAATTTAATTGAATAAGGAAATGGGGGGAAAGAGAACGCGTTTTGATAATGAGGAGAGGGAAAGATTCTATTAGGATTTGCTTCTGAAAGAAGGCGACCATTATAAAATAAGAGGAACGACGTGCTTGAAATGAAAGAAAGAACTGGTAACGTGGAGTTAATTAACTCGTACATCAGTAGGTAGGTCGGCTGAGAAAAAAATAGGGTGATGGTTGAGTTGATTTTTGATCTGCCCTTTATAAAAAAAATTTAAGGTATAAAATATCTCGTTATAACAACTCAAATTTTCGATATAAATTCAGCACGTTTGCCTATCGGACGCTCACACAATAACTCCAAACACTACGAAAATTGAAACCCGATAATAATACAATATTACGGATCCAATGAAACTGGTTTCGTCGAATTCCAAGACTGTACCTCGGAAGGCTAATTTTAAATTCAATTTAAACGATATAAATTTCAAAATTGAAACAACACTTTGAAAATTCAATTTTACAAGTTCTATCACCTTCAGTATTATTAATTTTAAATTTTACAAGCCTTCAAATTATTTTTAACAGGCTTAAAATTTCAGATTCAACATTTACCCAATTTCCAATTATTAAATTCAATTATTTAATTATCAAATAAATAGTGATATTTGAAATTCTAGTTAATAATTAAATTTTGAATATTTAAAATCAATTAAATATTCAATTTCAAATGCTCAAAAATTCCGGGTCGTCACACCTTATCTTCTGTAATACATTGAAATCCACTTCGTTCGCAAATAAATGGCGATTTGAAAATAAATAAAGGGCGACAACTGATATTGGCCTCCATTTAAAATTCAAAATCGAATAAGGCTTCGGAAAAAGAAAAAAAAAGAGAATCGCCACTAAATAACATCGCGTCACGGCTCGAGATCGCGTAGGAATGGGGGATGGCGGCCTGCTGTTAAGGGACGGTAGAGGCGTGGTTGTAATCGATTTGGAGGAGCGTGCGGTTGCACACGCGCGTGCGAGGGAGGAGAGGTACGAAGGCAGCGAGCCACGTTCGAGCAGGGGCGATTCGCGTGGCCGATGTGGTCGGCAACGTTGATTGGGTAGTGCAGCGCGATTTCGTGAGCAAGGGTGTTCAAGCATAGTACGTGGTCGGCTTCTCAGGGAATTCATCGTCGAAGGGCATCAGCGACGATGTCGCGATCTGAGTTTGGGTTGAGGCTCGGTCGGCGATTCAGTGATGTTGGTCGGCTCGTCGATAGATTTTGTCGTGTGGGTATTGCTGTTCGATGTTGGGCTCAAGACCGAGTCAGGCAGTAAAGGTATAGCAGTTAATTTCACTCAACTTAATTTAATTTAAGAATAAATAATATATATACACAAACATGTTTGAAATATATATGCAGTTTACAGTAGAAGGAAAGTTATTTTGAAATTAAAATGCTTAGTTAAATAAATTTATTTAAAAGGAATTTGTTTAAAATAAAATTCGTTAGATAATTAAAATTATCAAGAAAAAAAATTTGTTATTTGATTAACTCAAATATTAATAGGTTGTATAAATTGTTTATACAAGGTTAAAAATGGAGAAACAAACTGGAATGGAAATGGATTGCAAAATAAAATCAAAGGTGAGATCTTCTCACTCAAACAAAAGGTTTTGTTTAATTTTAAATAGTTATATTTAAAATTATTGATTGTGTTGATTGTGTGCTTGAATGATAGTATATATGATAGTAGTATATAGCAATATATATATATATATATATATTGGAATATATATATATTGGAGTTGTGATTTCCCACATTATATAGCGGATGAGACCCTATGCGCCGCATAATAGCGGATGATATTTTATAAATCCCATATACCGCGATATTCCACCTCAAAGTGGAATTGGTATTGTGCTAACGTCTATGGATGCAGGGAAACAGGTTGGAGGGATCCAACTGGATTCCTCAAAATTATATGAATTTGTTTCATATGTTGTATGAATTTGTTTCATATGCTGTGCGATGATATATTTATAATCTATGAATGATTATATTTGTGATTGAATTTGTGAAGGCTAAAATTTAGCCGAATGTATTTTTGGTATCGTTGGATACCAGAAATAAATAAATTGGATTTTTGAAATTAAAGTTGGAAATTTTAAGTAAATTTCTTTTGAGAGAATTGGGTGAATTTAAAAGAAGGAATTTAAAAGTATATAAAAGTTGATTTTTGTAATCTTATCGAATTATTTCCAAATATATGGGAAAATATATAAATAAAAGGATTTTGAATAATATTGTTAAAAGTTGAAGAATTTCTTGAAAATGGAATTTTAATGATTTGGAAAGAATAAAGGGGTTTATTTAAAAGGTGATAAATTTCTAGAAATCAAATTGAAAATTGATTTGGTATTTGAAAATAAATCTTTGGGAAATCGATATGAAAATTTATTTGATGTTGAATGAAAAATTGATTTGTGTTGAAATAAATTGGAAATCGATTTGTAAAATGATTTGGGATTTGAAATAAACTTAGAAATCAATTTGTAATTGATTTGGGGTTGAAATAAATTTGAAATCAATTTGAAATTGATTTGGTATTTGAAGGTGAATATTTGGAAATTTAAATTCACAGTGGGAATTAATAAAGAAAAAGGGAAATGAATAATATCGGGAATTTTATTCCGCGATTGAATGTGATTTGAAATTTGTTTTCAAAAGTGATGAAGTGTGGAAAATGTGATTTGAAATGGGTTTTCAAAATGTTGAAGTGTGTGAAAATATATATCTTATGAAGATATTTTGAAATTAAATAATTTGGGAAAAATTATTTAAATTGGTTGATTGTTGTGAATGTGATTGATAGTTAAATAACCGACTATCAATATTTGCCTTTGAAGTGGCACTTGATTTGTTTTTAAAACAAACGCTCATTATTCGGTTAAGCCGGGAGAGGACTTTGTGTCATATAACCCATTCTGAATAGTGATACGTCGTGAATGGACATTATTTGAAGATCGGTGTGAAGACCGGGTATTTTCAAAAATGAAAGGACAACCTGTCGAATGTCTCTGCACCGAGTTGCTCCGGTATAGAGATTTATATCACTCTTTTTGTGATGGGAAGTCCGGATGTGATTAGTGAATACCTGGATTGCAAGGGCTTCTTTGGAAGTGCCTTCGGTTCCGTTCGATCCCGGAACGGACTTGTATGGATGTGTGTCTGACATTACACTTTGAGATGTAAAGCTGGTTTCTATCAAATACATTTCTGTTGGTGGCGGAGAATTTATTCTCTTAGCTTAACACCCTTCTCTTAGACGTACGAGCTCAGAAGTTATGTAGTTGATGGTTACTAGTGATACATTCCCAATTTGGTAATGTGGCATACGAAGTGATGTTGATCATTTGTTGATCAAAGCGTGGCTTTGTGAGAAAGTGTGGCTTTTTGAAAAAGCGTGGCTTAGTGAAAAAGCGTGGCTTTGTGAAAAAGCGTAGCTTTGTGGACGAGACTTCGTCGAGCCTCACAACCCGGTAATGGTCGAAACAGGAATGTTGCGGCAAGGTTTTTAGGGGTCGCGCCCCTAGGATATGTCATTTCCTTCTGGATAAAAGGTGATATCGTGGTATGGAGCCCAGATATTTTACCTATGTTGATGCTGCATATTTATTATACTTTGTGGTTGAGGATCCTCGGATAAAGGTCGGTAACGACCGGGGGATGGCATACTTGTGTGTTAGTTACCTAGTTACAGCTGTACAGCGTGAGGTATCATTAGTGTGTTGGTTACCTAGTTACAGCTGTACAGCGTGAGGTAGCGTCGGCCTTGTGTTTGCAGAGATCCGGTTAGGTTCTCGGGGCGTCTTTCCAGAGGCATTTCCATTTTGGTGTAAGGAAGTTCCTTTGCCTGACCATTTGTTGGAAATCCAAAGAAACAATACGCGCCCTGTACGTTTTTAGTTGTAGAACCTACCATTTACTTATGGTGGTCACCACTATTTAGATGGTAGCTATAGTAGGCATACAATAATGGTTGTATGTTGGCTAAGATTGATATTATACTTTCGAAATGTTTTCCACACTAGACATTAATAATAATATCAACTGATTTTGCGTAGTAAGCATTTTTTACTATCATAAGGGGAAATCTTTTCTAATTCTGCGTTTGCATGTGTGTGTGGCGGGAGGCCTTATAGTAGTTTCATTTTCCAAAAGCATTGCGAATTTGTTTTATTTTCTTTGTGAAAATAACTGTTTTACGATCTCACACCAGTCACCATGACTGACTCGGAGTTTATTGTTCCCTTTCTAAACTCTGGGTGCCCATAATTTTCCACACGGGCAGCCTACAGTTATGCTATCAGGATATTCTGGATATTCTGGAGCTTTGGAGATGAGCTGGATGGCGAGACGTACTACCGTACTTGTTTATTTATTCCGCTGTGTATTTTGTATGAGGACAAGTTTATATAACTGTCCATTGTTGTATTGAGTTGTATATTGACTCTGATTGATGTATGTATAAACTGATATAGTTCTTTGTTTAAAAGACTAGTGATTATCTATTATATATTTTTCCGCTGCGAATGTGAGATTCTGATGTTGTTTCTGTTTCTGTTTTTCTGTTCTTTCTTTTTTTCTGTCTTTTTCTACCTCTTCTTTTTAACCCTAAGGGTTCGGTTTTCCGGCATTCGATTACGCAGCATTGATACAGTGGACGTATTAATGTCGACTTTCGAGCGTCGAAAGCTCGTATCGTTACATGTGGTATCAGAGCTGTTGGTTAAGCGACAACCCTGGCTCTGTTGGGTGTTACTCATTAGAGATAGAGTCAGTAGTACTCTAGAATGAGTGTGAGTGTAATAATAGATATGAGTGCGTATTTGTTAGTGAATACAAAAATTTGATTTGTATTGTGTTTACTTATCGGTTGATTGTTTATAGATTCTGGTCGGTTCAGTCTGGCCAACTGAAATCGATATGAGTTTCTAAACTCTTAAACAAGATAAACTGACACAGTATTGTTAAAATGGGGTAAATGAAATAATTTTACCCAAAACTATTTTTGTATAGAAAAGAAATGATTTTCTATGAATTATTATAGTATATGGATGCTTGGTTGTCAGAAAGAGATAATATTGAATTATTATCGCTGTTATATGGAATTGAATAAGAAATAATGGTATAACTAACGATTTGGAGATAAATTCATTTAACAAATGAAATTTATAAATATGAATTGAAAGATATGGAAATAAATTTCATATACGAATGGGATTTGTAAATATAAATTGTAAATGTGATTTATAATTGGAAATAGAATTCCAGGAAAGTATTTGAGAATAAATTCATTTAAGGAATGAAATTGTGAATGAACAAATGAAGCTACATTTGTAAATAAATGAATTGGAAGTTGAGTTAGTTAAATTAAAAATTGAATTGTGAGTTGAATAAAAATGGTTTGAATTTGTATATAAATTCAAGTAGTAGAAATAAATTGAAAATTTCCTTGTTATTGATAAAGTAAATTCAGGATGAATTGAATATGGAAGTTCGAAATTTAAAATGGATAAGTGAATAAACTAATTGAATTAAATTAGTAGATGGAGTGGTTTGATAAATGAAAAATCAAATCAATGATTTAAGTTGGAAATTGTTTACAAGGAAACTATAAATTGAGTTTTGAGTTGAAATGATTTAAGCAAAATTTGGATAAATGCTCGACTTAAGGAAAAATTGTGAAATGGTTATTGTTGAATTTTATTGAATGGTTTTCAATGAAATTTGTTTGGTTAATGAAATAAACCGAATATGAATATAGAATGCAAATTGAATTGAATGGAATCAATTGAAAATGAAATGGATTTAAAATAAATTGAGTTGGTATCAATTTAAATTAGTTATAAACTAAAATGGATATTCTATTAAGTGAATATCATCGAAATTTGCATAGAAACGATTGTCGTTTGACGCAAACGAGGTTATATGAATTATATGAGTTAATGAAAGCCAATAAAATTGATTTTTGTATCAATTGAAATAGATATGAATGTATTCCGTTTAAAAATAAATGGAATGTAAGAAAGTGAGTTGTAAATCACTTGAATTGAATGGAAATCGAATGTGAATTAGATGAAAGCGATTAAATTTGTATTGAAACCTTATAAATTGTTTATGGGAATTGTTTTGGATGTATTGCTTATGAAAACTATGTGTTTACTATTGAAATAAGTGAAATGTTAATAGATTTCCTATATATTTCACTTACGTGTTTAAATTGAGTAAGTACAGGTTTTTGGAAGCCGTTTGGCTGCATTTTGGTTGCGCAAAATGCTAATAAATAAGCCGCTTTGCTTAAAATGGTAATAAAGGTACGCCTACGCAATACAAAATAGGAAATATGAACTGTTTTTGCTTTTCCGACCGAGTGGGTCGATATATATATATTTTTATATCTTTTGTCAAATTGCAAAAGCTCCTCCATACAAAGAAGACTCCGCCAAAATTTTCTAAAAATTTTGGGAGCTAGAAAAAAATTTGAAAATTTGGAAAATTTTTGTTAACGGAAAATTGATTTTCAAATTGTAATGGAAACGTAGGAATTGAACTAGAAAATGAAAACCATTATTTTGGTCGAAGTTAAAAGTCTTGGAAAAAGTGAACATCGAGTTTTCACTAAATGAATTTTTGGTTTTTGAAGATAAAAGGAATTCAAACTGAATTGAAATTGTAAATTGAATTCAAATGGAATTGAAAATGCAAAGTTGAATGGAAATGAATATATAACTTTGTTTGTGAAGTGAAAATAAATATAAGAAGTATGTAAATACTTATATTGAACTTAAGAAATAAAGAATGAAATTCTTAAGTAAATGGGTATTTGGAATCCAATAAGTAATTGGACATTATTGTCAAGTAAAATATACAGGGGTTATAAAGGAAAAGAAAATTGGGATTTTGATTTCGAAGGTAAATTTGAAATTGCTCGACAATAAGGTATGTATTTAAATTTCAGTATGAAATTTGATTAGTTTCTGGTTTTGCCACTTGGCATTTTGTTTTCTTTTGGAATTTGGGAGTCCGTAGGGACATTTTGTAGTTGTACCGAGTTAGCCACGCAAAGGAGACGCTGGCGAAATTTTCCGAAAATTTCGAGAGTTAGAAATTTTTTGAGAAATTTTGGATAATTTAAAATTCGAATTTAAGTTTAAATTTGAATTGTGAAGTAAATAAAGTTGTTTGGAAACTATGGTTAAGATTTGGACAGTTAGTTGAAATGGTGATCTTTAATAAAAAGAAGATTGTTTTGAAAATTTGATAAAACTATTTGGATTTGAGAAAATGATAAACGAGTATTGGAGCATTCTTCTTTACTTGTAATTTCGGGATGAAATTCTTTTAGGGGGGAAGATTGTAACGACCCTGAATTTTTGACATTTGAAATGTGAATATTTAATTGAGTTTAAATATTCGAATGATAGTTTAAATTGAAATTCAAATATTAGAATGAATTTGGCAATTTAATTATTGAATTCAATCGTTAAATCTGGGTAAAAATTGGAATCTTCAGTTTTAAGCTGATTAAAAATATTTTCAAGGCTTAGAAAATCTATATTGATAATTATGAAGGTATTGGAACTTTCAGAATTGAATTTGGAACTGTTTTGTTCAGTTTTGAAATTTTATCGTTTAAATCGATATTTGAAAATAGCGTTCTGAGGCACAGTCTCAGAATTCGACGAAACCAGTTCCATTGGATCTGTAATAATGTATTATGATCGGATTTCAATTTTCGTAATGTTTGGAGTGATCGTTTGGCCGTACGATATATAAACGCGCTGAAAATTATATCGAAATTCAATATTATAACTGGTCCAAAAAGCTATATTCCCCATACGATTGAATTTGGACTCGAAACCTTTTCCATTGCATTCGGAATAGGCGTATTACATTACGAATGCCTAGCAGCACGCCTCGATAGGAGTTCGAGATTGGAAGTTGCATTTGTCGAGACGATTTTAATTCAAATAAAAATATATATCTATATTTATTGATTAAAATATATACTCACATCAGCTGTTTTTATTTCACCTCAAGTTACTGTATGTGAGCAAGCTTTACATGCCATCGTTATTTCTTTCACTTCATTCAAATCACGTTCAGTACGAAAAGAAAAATCGCGTTGCCTACCTTCTTCCTTTCCTTTATTAATCACGAAATTTCTTTCCCTCCCAGTCAAAACGAGAATCTCATTTCCCTTATCTTCTGTAATACATTGAAATCCACTTCGTTCGCAAATAAATGGCGATTTTAAAATAAATAAAGGGCGACAACTGATATTGGCCTCCATTTAAAATTCAAAATCGAATAAGGCTTCGGAAAAAAAAGAAGAGAATCGCCACTAAATAACATCCCGTCTCGGCTCGAGATCGCGTAGGAATGGGGGATGGCGGCCTGCTGTTAAGGGACGGTAGAGGCGTGGTTGTAATCGATTTGGAGGAGCGTGCGGTTGCACACGCGCGTGCGAGGGAGGAGAGGTACGAAGGCAGCGAGCCATGTTCGAGCAGGGCGATTCGCGTAGCCGATGTGGTCGGCAACGTTGATTGGGTAGTGCAGCGCGATTTCATGAGCAAGGGTGTTCAGGCATAGTACGTGGTCGGCTTCTCAGGGAATTCATCATCGAAGGGCATCAGCGACAATGTCGCGATCTGAGTTTGGGTTGAGGCTCGGTCGGCGATTCAGTGATGTTGGTCGGCTCGTCGATAGATTTTGTCGTGTGGGTATTGCTGTTCGATGTTGGGCTCAAGACCGAGTCAGGCAGTAAAGGTATAGCAGTTAATTTCACTCAACTTAATTTAATTTAAGAATAAATAATATATATACACAAACATGTTTGAAATATATATGCAGTTTATAGTAGAAGGAAAGTTATTTTGAAATTAAAATGCTTAGTTAAATAAATTTATTTAAAAGGAATTTGTTTAAAATAAAATTCGTTGGATAACTAAAATTATCAAGAAAAAAAATTTGTTATTTGATTAACTCAAATATTAATAGGTTGTATAAATTGTTTATACAAGGTTAAAAATGGAGAAACAAACTGGAATGGAAATGGATTGCAAAATAAAATTAAAGGTGAGATCTTCTCACTCAAACAAAAGGTTTTGTTTAATTTTAAATAGTTATATTTAAAATTATTGATTGTGTTGATTGTGTGCTTGAATGATAGTATATATGATAGTAGTATATAACAATATATATATATATATATTGGAATGTATATATATTGGAGTTGTGATTTCCCGCCTTATATAGCGGATGAGACCCTATGCGCCGCATAATAGCGGATGATATTTTATAAATCCCATATACCGCGATATTCCACCTCGAAGTGGAATTGGTATTGTGCTAACGTCTGTGGATGCAGGAAAACAGGTTGGAGGGATAAAACTGGATTCCTCAAAATTATATGAATTTGTTTCATATGTTGTATGAATTTGTTTCATATGCTGTGTGATGACATATTTATAATCTGTGAATGATTATATTTGCGATTGAATTTGTGAAGGCTAAAATTTAGCCGAATGTATTTTTGGTATCGTTGGATACTAGAAATAAATAAATTGGATTTTTGAAATTAAAGTTGGAAATTTTAAGTATATTTCTTTTGAGAGAATTGGGTGAATTTAAAAGAAGGAATTTAAAAGTATATAAAAGTTGATTTTTGTAATCTTATCGTATTATTTCCAATGATATGGGAAAAGATATAAATAAAAGGATTTTGAATAATATTGTTAAAAGTTGAAGAATTTCTTGAAAATGGAATTTTAATGATTTGGAAAGAATAAAGGGGTTTATTTAAAAGGTGATAAATTTCTAGAAATCAAATTGAAAATTGATTTGGTATTTGAAAATAAATCTTTGGGAAATCGATATGAAAATTTATTTGATGTTGAATGAAAAATTGATTTGTGTTGAAATAAATTGGAAATCGATTTGTAAAATGATTTGGGATTTGAAATAAACTTAGAAATCAATTTGTAATTGATTTGGGGTTGAAATAAATTTGAAATTGATTTTGTGTTTGAAAGTGAATATTTGGAAATTTAATTCACAGTGGGAATTTATAAAGAAAAAGGGAAATGAATAATATCGGGAATTTTATTCCGCGAGTGAATGTGATTTGAAATTTGTTTTCAAAAGTGATGAATTGTGGAAAATGTGATTTGAAATGGGTTTTCAAAATGTTGAAGTGTGGGAAAATATATATCTTATGAAGATATTTTGAAATTAAATAATTTGGGAAAAATTATTTAAATTGGTTGATTGTTGTGAATGTGATTGATAGTTAAATAACCGACTATCAATATTTGCCTTTGAAGTGGCACTTGATTTGTTTTTAAAACAAACGCTCATTATTCGGTTATATAACCCATTCCGAATAGTGATACGTCGTGAATGGACATTATTTGAAGACCGGTGTGAAGACCGGGTATTTTCAAAAATGAAAGGACAACCTGTCGAATGTCTCTGCACCGAGTTGCTCCGGTATAGAGATTTATATCACTTTTTTGTGATGGGAAGTCCGGACGTGATTAGTGAATACCCGGATTTCAAGGGCTTCTTTGGAAGTGACTTCGGTTCCGTTCGATCCCGGAACGGACTTGTATGGATGTGTGTTTGACATTACACTTTGAGATGTAAAGCTGGTTTCTATCAAATACATTTCTGTTGGTGGCGGAGAATTTATTCTCTTAGCTTAACACCCTTCTCTGAGACGTACGAGCTCAGAGGTTATGTAGTTGATGGTTACTAGTGATACATTCCCAATTTGGTAATGTGGCATACGAAGTGTTGTTGATCATTTGTTGATTAAAGCGTGGCTTTGTGAAAAAGCGTGGCTTTGTGGACGAGACTTCGTCGAGCCTCACAACCTGGTAATGGTCGAAACAGGAATGTTGCGGCAAGGTTTTTAGGGGTCGCGCCTCTAGGGTATGTCATTTCCTTCTGGATAAAAGGTGATATCATGGTATGGAGCCCAGATATTTTACCTATGTTGATGCTGCACATTTATTATACTTTGTGGTTGAGGATCCTCGGATAAAGGTCGGTAACGACCAGGGGATGGCATACTTGTGTGTTAGTTACCTAGTTACAACTGTACAGCGTGAGGTATCGTTAGTGTGTTGGTTACCTAGTTACAGCTGTACAGCGTGAGGTAGCATCGGCCTTGTGTTTGCAGAGATCCGGTTAGGTTCTCGGGGCGTCTTTCAGAGGCGTTTCCATTTTGGTGTAAGGAAGTTCCTTTGTCTGACCATTTGTTGGAAATCCAAAGAAACAATACGCGCCCTGTACGGTTTTAGTTGTAGAACCTACCATTTACTTATGGTGGTCACCATTGTTTAGATGGTAGCTATAGTAGGCATACAGTAATGGTTGTATGTTGGCTAAGATTGATATTATACTTTCGAAATGTTTTCCACACTAGACATTAATAATAATATCAACTGATTTTGCATAGTAAGCATTTTTGACTATCATAAGGGGAAATCTCCTCCAATTCTGCGTTTGCATTGTGTGTGTGGCGGGAGGCCTTATGGTAGTTTCGTTTTCCAAAAGCATTGGGAATTTGTTTTATTTTCTTTGTGAAAATAACTGTTTTATGATCTCACACCAGTCACCTTGACTAACTCAGAGTTTATTGTTCCCTTTCTGAACTCTGGGTGCCCATAATTTTCCACACGGGCAGCCTAGAGTTATGTTATCAGGATATTCTGGATATTCTGGAGCTTTGGAGATGAGCTGGATGGCGAGACGTACTACCGTACTTGTTTATTTATTCCGCTGTGTATTCTGTATGAGGACAAGTTTATATAACTGTCCATTGTTGTATTGAGTTGTATATTGACTCTGATTGATGTATGTATAAACTGATATAGTTCTTTGTTTAAAAGACTAGTGATTATCTGTTATATATTGTTCCGCTGCGAATGTGAGATTCTGATGTTGTTTCTGTTTCTGTTCTTTCTTTTCTTCTGTCTTTTTCTACCTTTTCTTTTTAATCCTAAGGGTTCGGTTTTCCGGCATTCGATTGCGCGGCATTGATATAGTGGACGTATTAATGTCGACTTTCAAGCGTCGAAAGCTCGTATCGTTACATATATGGAAGTTGTATATAAGATATTTGTATATACATAGATTTTGTATGTCAGAATATATGAGTTGATAATATGTTGTCTAAGTAACATGCATTTATCAGCTGAACATATATTTATATATATTTGTTGTAGTGTCTGCATTGTATATTTGGCTGTTAGTTATATGTTTTGTAAGTTCACCTATATATATGTTATATGTTAGTTTATGTAGATAAGTATATGCTAATTTGGTTTTCTAATATATATATATATATAGTAAATATTTTAATTTTATGTTAGTTTATAAAGATATAGGTTTAAATTAAATATTGATTTGTTAAGTATATAGGTATATATATGTTATAATAATATTAGTTTTAAATTGTGTATATATATATATATGTGTATCTTGCATTTTTAAATATGGATATATTTTTATTTTATATATTTATGAGAATTGTTTCAAAATATATTATCCATCTATCAAGATAATTCGTTTTTGATTTCGTCAATTCCTATTTATCAACCTTGTCCGTCATGACTGATTTCTTCATCAAATCATGTCCATCTAGCGTTGCTTTGGAATTCGTAGCTCATTTCCTTATCAAATCTCTCTATCCTTGAAAGGTGAGCATCACTCACGATTAACGTTCTTATATTTATTAAATTTGATTTCAATTGAAATGACAATTGAAATATGCTGCTGTTAGTTATTTACATTGCTATATATATATGCCATTATCTGTATCTGTTCACCTGTGACATCTGACACCATTATCTGTTATTTATATTGATGATATATGCCTATTATATTATTATCATATCTGCTATCACTCTGCAAGTTCCCTACTAGTATAGAATTCCCTATGGGTTGAAATGATCATACCCGAACGATCTTGTAGAATAGGAGAAAATCGTTATGGTTTAAAATGATAAACCCAAGTGATTTTCATTCAATTGAATTTGGGATTGCAGGTTGAAAAGATATATACCCATATATATTTAAATTGCGGATTGAAATGATAAATATCTGTATCACTTGACCATAGGATAGAAAATTATATACAAACACCGTTGGTCGATATATAAATATTTTGAAAATGGTTTCTATAGTTTTTGGAAAGCAGTATATGGTTTATTAAATATTGATTTTTAAGATATTATATATAAATGTATTTTATAAGGTTTAAAAAAATTTGAGAAAAATGTGTGATCCTCTGAAAATAGAGGAGAGCTCACATGCAACTATATATATCACAATAATAAGGTGCTGCCAACATGCTTGGCAGGTAACAAAAACTAAATACATGTATCAAAGAAAAATCAGGTACCCCTAAGATGAGTTCCGGCAAGGCCACCACCTATCACACCCCGATATCGAGTTCCGGCATGGCCACCACCCGATACTAAGGTGTTAGAAGTACCTAGAAACAAAAGAATATGATTTTTATGTTTTGAAAATTTAAATTATAAGTTGGTTTGAAAGTTTTGAATTCTAAGAATTTACTTATAATTTTACTATTTTAAAATATATATAAATAATTTTAATATATAATAGATCTAATAATAAGCTTTAATTTAATAAAGTTTGATTTGATTAAAATATAATATTTTTAAGTATTTATTTAAAATTTTATTTTAAAAATAGATGTTTATAATGATTTTTAATAAATTGAGGCTGGAAAGATAAATTTTAAATTGATTTGAAATTATATTTATTTAAGAACTATACTTAAATAAGTTTGATTTGAAATGATTAAATTTGAGATTTTAAGGATATGATTTCATAACTTGATTTTGATTAAAAGCGATTTAAATAAATATTTTCAAATTTACATATATTGAAATAGGATATTTAGTTTATTTAAATTTGTAATTGAAGTTTATTTAAATGTTATTGAAATGATTAAGTAAATATTTCGAAACTAAATAATAGTGAAGTGAATTTGATATATATATATATGAAATTATCGAATTTAGTTTTGAAAATGTTGAATATTTAAAGCTTTGAAATATATTGAAATTGAAATGACTTATTTTATGGTTCAAATATGTATTTGAAATCGATAATTTGAAATGGTGTATTGAGAAACTGAATTGACTTGAATTTGATGAATTGAGATTGAATAAAATTTGAATTTTGGAATTCAAGTTGATTTGGAATCGATTTGTAAAATTTGAGAAAGTTATTATATTATATAAAGTATTTTTACATTATAATTAAAACTATTATATATAATTTTTCTTTATAAATTATTTTTATTATAAACCATTTTCAATATAAACTATTTTAATATAAACTATTTTAATATACTTATTGTTTTAATATAAAAACTATTTTAACTTAAACTATTTTATTTTATAAACTATTTTATTTTATATACTATTATTAATATCTAAATTGTTTAAAGGGAAGTGTTATTGTTTTCCAAAGTGCTATTTTTTTGAAAATGCTATAACTTTGGAAGTGTTATGGTAATGGAAATGATATCGTATTGATATGGTTTTGAAATGGATATGATATTTTGGTTTTGAAGTATAAACTATTTTGAAATGACCGCGGTGTTATAATAACGTTTGGTTATTAAAGAGATCGGGATCGGATATTGTCATACTCTTTGCCAATACCGAAAACCACTTTAACAACTGTGTACGCGGTGGAGATTTCAGAATGAAGTAGGATTGTGGCGACGATCCTATATGAAGTATATACATGGACCCGACTCCCGTGAGTTGGCATAATGTGGCTAAAACAGGAGCAATCAACGGGCCAATGAGGTAGCTCCTCTGATCGGACACACTCCTTCGATACCATTCTATTACTTTGTGATTGATTGGGTGCACCCCTCGGATTTTGGGAGTGTGGCTCGAGGTGGGTGGTAGTGGCTGCTATGCGTTACCACCAGCCTGGAAGTGTAATTGGTATACCTACCCTGGCATTGCCTAGTTGTGCCATGTCATCTACCTTAGCGAGACCTCTACGAGTTTGTTTTGTACCATACCTATGGAGTGCCCTCTGATAAGCCTAGTTTACGGGAAGTTACGGTACTGTATAAACTATGGGAATATATATAAAATGTGTTAAGGGGGATATGGGTAATGCCTTAACGCTATTTTAATAGTTTACTTTACTTTAGACATATTATAATAGCGTATATTACTACATAGTAGATAGTTCCACGGATCCTTAGAGGATGGGAATCCCAACTATCCTTTAAGTTACTTGTATTTCAGTTGATATTTCACTTGAGTTGGATTTATTAATATAAGAATGTTAATTGTAACAACCCGCATATTTGTCAATTTTATATTTAAATATTTTTGTTAAATATTTCATTGTTATTCGGATTTTAGTCCAAAAAGCCACTTTTTGCATACGGACAAATTAGGACTCAGGACCACTTCCATTGAGTTCAAAACGTCGTTTGCAATCTTTTAAGTATAAAATTCGATATGTTTGGAGATAGTGGAATTTTTGTCACTTTTTGCTTTGGACCTTTAGTTTGGGCTGAACCACTTGTTAACTCAGCCCAACCCCCTTCTCCTCTTCATTAATTCCATCTTCATTTTCCTAACACATAAAGCTTCTTCAAAAATGGTGCAGGGAATGGGAAATTAAAATTCCAAACTCAAGATCTTTAGCAAATTCAACATCTAACTCCAAATACAAGAAGAAGACATTGATTCAAGCTTGGGGCTGTTCTTGCTTTGCTTCAAGCTTCATCTTCATTGATTTTTGGTGCAAAGGTGAGATTTTTATCTCACATTCTTGCCTATAACTATCTTGGACTGTTGGGGATGAATTCCTATCACTTTAGCATGTATATTTGCTTTTGGTTTGGATTGGATTAGCGAAAAACTCCAAATTTTAGTGTTTTAGTGAATTTCCTGGAGTTAGGTCGTTCTGCCTCGGAACTGGCCCGTTCGCTTCTAGGTCGCTGGCAGTTAGGTCGTAGGTCGTTGGCCTTTAGGTTGCTCGGGCAGGGGAGAAATCGCCTCTGTGCATTTAGCTCGTTCGCATTTAGGTCGCCTGCAGTTAGGTCGCGTGGCTTAGGTCGCTAGGTCGTTGGGAATTAACTCGTCCGGCCTTGCCTGCTCGTTAGGTCATTCGCTATGCTAGGTCACGTACCCAGCTAGGTCGCGCACTCTTTAGGTCGTTCGACACAATTAGGTCGCCAAGGCTTAGGTCGTTCGCCTCTAGGTCATTCGTCTTTAGGTCGCTTGACCATTGAAGCATCTCGAGACCTGTTAGGTCGCTCGCTCTAGGTCGCGAGTCTTTAGGTCGCGAGTTTTAGGTCGCGTGTCTTTAGGTCGCGAGTCCTTAAGTCGCGAGCCTCTTTTCCTTAAGTTGTTAGACCTTATTTTCCTTAAGTCGCTAGGTCTTGCTTCACTTAGGTCGTTGGACCTTATATCCATTAGGTCGCTGGACCTCATATCTCTTAGGTCGCTCGACCTCATAACCACTTAGGTCGTTGGACCTTATATCCCTTAGGTCGCTCGACATGTCTTCCACTTAGGTCGCAACCCCTTCTCCTTAGTTCGACTGAGTTAGGTCGTTCATCCCTTAGGTCGCGCCACATAGGTCGTAGACCCTTAGGTCGATAGGCCATGGAGAGCTCACGAATCCTTAAGTCGCTCGGCCTGCTTACACCTTAGGTCGCGTCTCTATACCATTGCCCATTTGGTTGTTGCACTCTAGCTCGGCCATGTTTGTACTCACGGGAATTCCTACTTTGATGGTTTTGGGATTGATTTCTTTGGACTTTACTCACGTCTTCGAATGTGAATTTATATGATTCGATTTGTTTCAACAATCATTTTGTGACTTATCACTCTAAAGATATGAAGGTTTTAATACTAGTAGTAAATATCAAAACTTTTTTACCAACTCGATTTCAACACTATTTTATTACAAAACTCCTTTTCTCAAACCGTTTTCCAATCTACTAGTATATACAAGCCTTTACTTCACTCGGATGAGAAATCTAATTAAACGGCTTAGTAAAACGAGTGGTATGAAACGCTTGCGTTCACTTCGTCGGTTAATTCTTGGACTTGTTCGATTGAACCTCTTGTGACAATTTCCTAGTGAAGATTCACAGCTTGTTCGTAAATATTTAAGTTAAGCAAGTGGTTATGGGACATGAAGCTAAACTCATATATTTACTAGCTTGGTGTGATTGACACTTCTTTATGATCATGACGATCATTTTTGTGATTTAGACTAGCGATTGAGCGATGTCTCTTTGTCTGCGAGGGAGACTAGACCCCGCTTGTGTGATGTTTCTACTCACATATATGGGGTAGCACCCCATGGTCTTCGGGCCGTTCGTGTGTCAAAGGCCTTCGGGTCATTTGTGTGTTCGAAAAATTAAATGGATAGCTTCTCGTCCGTGTGATCGGACTTCCCCTTATTTTTGTGATTTCTGGATTTCGTGTGTTGATTTCTGGGATTTGTTCTGGATTTCGTGTGTTGGTTTCTGAAATTTGTGCTTCACCAATTTTCGTGATTTTCATTGATATGCTTTATCAATTTGTGTGCATTGGTGAATTAGTGTGTCATTCCCTTTTTGTGGATTTGGATCTTTGAGAAGATTCTTGTGATATTGATTAATCTCTTGTTGATTATCATTTACATACTTATTATAGTATGCCATTATGGTTATTATATGTTTATGCCATATCTCTTATTTTATAACATGTCATCTGATATTTATAGTTAGACTGATCCGTTTATTATTTTCTTATGAAATAATACTCGGGTCAGACCGAGATGTTACAGGTGCTTCTGCCTGACTTCTCTTCTGGATTTCTCTGACTTTTGGCTAACTACTTAGATTAGTAGTTTTAGGATGTACACATTTGAGATATAGACTCTATGTTGTGTATTTATTCTTTTGTATAGCACATGTTGCTATTCTTTTGTATTATCGTGGATCTTTCTGACCACTACTCTGATGTACACTTTCATGTGTTATATATATATATATTCATATCTTTTTCCGCCTTCGTGATATGGATGTCTGTGACTGATTTGTGTTATGTTTATTTTCTATGTTTGTTTCCAAAGATTATATATAGCCACTGTGTGATAGCTTTGAGTTTTTATCGGTATTTCGGATTTCCTCCTTAAATGAAGTACATGCTATACTATCTGACATATCGGTGCTCGCACAAAGAAGTTACACGAATGGTCGCTCCTCAACAGCCTTATTCTCCGTGCTAGTTGACAGCATTACTCCGTAGTGTTCTTGGCTAGCGTGGGTATAGAGATGGGGCGTCACAGCTTGGTATCAGAGCCAAACTTCGGAATAATGTAGAATAACTTAACAAGGATCATCGTCCTAAGTCCAACTTTGGAGTCGTGCCTTAGGATTTAATTCGAGTCTTCGTACCGATTCATCCTATTTCCTCTTATGTATCCTTGTTTTATCTATCAAGATTTGCTTGATATTTATTCGGAGAATAACTTTTCTTCTTTTATCTTCCTTAAAGAAGAGAATGTCTAGACCAGGTCGTCCCAGAGCTGGACCATCTACTATTACTCCCCAGGATGGAGTTTTTATGACTGCTCAACAGCTTCTTGATTTAGTAAAGAATGCTCAAGCAGCTGGTCCTAATCAGGAACCTACTCATCCTAAGTCTGGATTTGCACGCTTATGCAACGATTATACCAACTTGGGTGGGAAACCATTCAAAGGTTCCGAAACTATTATTGAAGTCCAGGCTTGGTTAAGAACATGCGATCGAATCTTTTCTCGCATGAATCTTATCGATCTTCACCGTGTTCAGGTGGCCTCCAGTATGCTCCAAGAGAGAGCATTAGACTGGTACGAACTTCTTATATCTAAAATCAATGAAGCGGATCTAACCTGGGAGCAATTCCGGGAATGCTTCGAATTGAAATTCGTACTAGTAGCTAAGAAGGTAACATTGGCTCGTCGTTTCATAGACCTTGTTCAACGTGAATGCTCTGTGACAGATTATGTCGCATCCTTCGAGTCACTGTCTAAATATGGGGTTGAATACATCAACACCCCATTGAAGAAGAATCAAAGATTTGTCTATGGCTTAAATAAAAATCTCAAGAAGCCATTACTTCTAAAATTGGAAGTTCCTTTCGACCAACTCATTGATATCGCTCTTCGTCTTGAAGAGGCGGATAGGGAAAGTGATGTTGAAGTGGTGGGTTCCAAACCAAACTTCAACAACAAGAAGAGGCCAAACAAATTCAAAGGTCCTTATCCCAACAAAAAGGGGAAGCAAGTAACTCCTGCTGCAAAGACTTTTTCCTCTTGTGATGGGAAATGCTACAACTGTGGTGCTAGGGGTCATTTTGCAAACAAGTGTTCAAAGCCCCGATCTTGTCGCTACTGTAAAAGTCCGGATCATTATATGCATCTATTCCCTAAGCTTCCAAGCAAGAAGGAGGGAAAGTTAAACGTTGCTCAAGCCCCTGGCAACACATCTCGCTGTCAAGGTATGTCTTATTCTATCCTTGATGGCATTATTATATTTCATGATCAACCTATTAGAGTTCTCTTTGATACGGGTGCATCCCATTCTTTTATATCAAAGGAACTTGTCGATACTTTTTCTTTAAGTGTTGTTGCTTTAATGACTTCTTTAAGAATTGCGAATCCGGTTGGTGGATCCGCAACTCTTAGTTTACTTTGTAAAGATGTCGAGATTATTTTGTGTGATTTCTCTTTCCTAGCCGATTTGCATGTCATGCGTTACTTAGGCTTTGGAATGATTTTGGGTATGGATTGGCTTAATCGTTATAAAGCTCATATCCGATGTCCTGAGCGGACTATTTATCTTCGACATCCACTATCTGTTAAGCAGATTTCTATTGTCCTTAAAAATTCGGATTCCGCTTTGGTTGCATCTTTATATTCTTTAAATCCTCGTGATGATGATAATGATGATGAGGAAGATGTCATTTCTAATATTCACGTCGTTCGTGAATTTTCCGACATCTTTGAGCCCGTTTTAAGATTACCACCTAAGCGAGCAATTGAGTTCAGAATTAATCTTACACCTGAAGCTCAACCTATTACTCGTCCTCCTTATCGTATGTCCAATAAGGAGAATGAAGAGATGCGCAAACAATTATCAGAATTGGAGACGAAGCAATTTATTCGCTCTAGTTCCTCGCCATGGGGAGCTTCAGCAATTTTCATGAAGAAATCCGACGGTACACTTAGGCTTTGCGTCGATTACCGCAAGCTTAATGATCTTACTATTAAGAATAAATATCCTTTGCCTCGGATTGATGATCTATTCGATCAGCTTAGCGGTGTTATAGTCTTTTCACAATTGGACTTGGCTACCGGTTTTCATCAGCTTCGTATTGCAGAGGATAGTATTCCTTTGACTTCATTCCATACTCGTTATGGATCTTATGAATGGCTTGTTATGCAATTTGGTTTAACGAATGCTCCAGCTTATTTCGTTGACCTCATGAATCGAGTTTTCAAAGATTTCCTCAATCGGTTTGTTCTCATCTTTATTGATGATATTCTTGTGTATTCTAAAACCGAGGAGGAACATGAAAAGCATCTTCGGATTGTATTGGAAACTCTTAGGAGCAATCAATTGAAAGCAAAATTTTCTAAATGCCATTTTTGGCAATCTAGTGTTAAGTTTCTCGGTCATATTATTTCCGAATCTGGAATATCAGTGGATCCTTCAAAGATTGAAGCGATTCAAAATTGGAAGAGACTGGAGAGCGTGACTGAAATCCGTAGCTTTCTCGGATTGGCAGGTTATTACCGCCGTTTCATAAAAGACTTTTCTAAGATTGTCGTGCCTCTTACTGGCTTAACAAAGAAAGGTGTTAAATACATTTGGTCGGACAAATGTGAATCTTCTTTTCAGAAATTAAAAGAACTCCTTTCTGAAGCTCCTATTCTTATTATTCTCGAAGGAAATCAAGATTTTGTTGTTTATACCGATGCTAGTCGCGTTGGTTTGGGTGCCGTTCTTATGCAAAAAGAACGTGTTATTGCTTATGCTTCTAGGCAATTGAAGCCGGCTGAGACTAGATATGCCACACATGATTTAGAACTCGCGGCTATTGTTTTCGCCCTTCGAATTTGGCGACATTATCTTTTGGGAGAGAAATTTATACTTTATACTGATCATAAGTCTTTGAAATATTTATTTTCTCAAAAGGAACTTAATCTACGTCAACAGCGTTGGCTCGAGTTCCTTGCCTCTTATGATCTTGATATCCTTTATACTCCCGGAAAGGGAAATCGAGTTGCTGATGCACTTAGTCGCAAGCAACAAGCGGTTGTTTCTATGATGATATCCGAATGGAAGGATCTCGAGGTTTTATCCACTTGTGAAATTCGAGATCGTGTCTCCGACTTATGTTCATCTCTTTTTTTATGTAGCCTTGAGACTCGTCCTCTTTTGGACCGCATTCTTGAAGCTCAACAGCTAGATCCTGAATTGGCTTTGCTTGGCCAAAACCTTAAGGATAAAACCGATATTGAAGGTTTGAAAGACTTCGATATTGATTTTCGTGGCGGCATTCGAAAATTTGGTAGACTAATCGTACCAAATACTAGAGATCTTCGTAAAGATATTTTAGAAGATTCTCATCGTTCCAAATTTTCCATTCATCCCGGTAGTAGTAAAATGTACGCGGATATGAGGCGACTTTATTACTGGGAGGGAATGAAATCCAATGTTGCTAACTTTGTTAAGTGTTGCATGACTTGTCAACTTGTCAAGGCTGAACATCAAAGGCCTGGTGGGTTATTGCAACCGTTGGAAATTCCAGTTTGGAAGTGGGATCAAATTTCCATGGATTTTATTGATGGCCTTCCCCATTCTCGTTCGGGTCATGATAGCTTATGGGTGATTGTTGATAGACTTACTAAATCCACCCATTTTATTCCCGTTCGGTCGAACCGAACCGTTCCACTTCTGGCCAAACTCTTTATCAAAGAAATTGTTAAACTGCATGGAGTTCCGACTTCCATTGTTAGTGATCGTGATCCATTGTTTACGAGTGGATTTTGGAAGAGTCTTCAAAAAGCTTTGGGAACGAAAATTAATTTTAGCACCGCTTATCACCCCCAATCCGATGGACAAACTGAGTGTGTGAATCAAACTCTTTAAGATCTTCTTCGTGCTTGTGTTCTCGACTTTGGTGGAAGTTGGGAAGATCATATTTCACTTGTTGAATTTTCCTTTAATAACAGCTTCCAATCTAGTATTGTTATGGCACCTTTCGAGGCACTCTATGGAAGGCCATGTCGATCTCCTTCTTGTTGGCTTGAGGCCGGTGAGAAGCTGGTCTTAGGTCCAGATTTTATTCGAGATTCAACAGAAAAGATTGATCTTATTCGTCATAGGATGAAAGAAGCTCAGAGTAGACAAAATTCCTGTGCCGATAATCGAAGAAGGAAATTAGAATTTTCTGTTGGTGATCTTGTATTTATTCGTGTTTCACCTATGAAGGGTGTTGTACGTTTCAGTCGATCGGGAAAGTTAGCGCCTCGATATATTGGGCCATTTCCTATCACCGAACGTATTGGTTCCATGGCTTATCGCCTTTTATTACCGGCTCAATTTTCTGCTATGCATGACGTATTTCATGTTTCTCAATTACAGAAGTGCCTTCGGGATTCCGATTCTATTCATGAGCCCGGTATTGTGGAAGAGATTGAAGTTTCGCCTAATTTAACTTATGAGCAGCATCCTATTCGAATTATTGCTTTGGAGGTTAAACGACTTTGAAATAAAGATGTTCCGCTTGTTAAAGTTCAATGGTCCTCAAATCCTAAGGATTGCTCTTGGGAAACTAGAGAATTCATCGAGCGAATACATCCGAACTTACTTTCTCATGCTCTTTGAGGTAAACTTCTTATTTTAAATTTCTTTTGTGTTAATATGCTTTTATGGTTGTTACTTTTTATTTCCATCTCATATATTGCGAGGACGCAATTTCTTTAAGGAGGGGAGTCTGTAACAACCCGCATATTTGTCAATTTTATATTTAAATATTTTATTGTTAGTCGGATTTTAGTCCAAAAAGCCACTTTTTGCATACGGACAAATTAGGACTTGGGACCACATCCATTGAGTTCAAAACGTCGTTTGCAATCTTTTAAGTATAAACTTCGATATGTTTGGAGATAGTGGAATTTTCGTCACTTTTTGCTTTGGACCTTTAGTTTAGGCTGAACCACTTGTTAACTCAGCCCAACCCCCTTCTCCTCTTCATTAATTCCATCTTCATTTTCCTAACACATAAAGCTTCTTCAAAAATGGTAGAGGGAATGGGAAATTAAATTCCAAACTCAAGATCTTTAGCAAATTCAACATCTAACTCCAAATACAAGAAGAAGACATTGATTCAAGCTTGGGGCTGTTCTTGCTTTGCTTCAAGCTTCATCTTCATTGATTTTTGGTGTAAAGGTGAGATTTTTATCTCACATTCTTGCCTATAACTATCTTGGACTATTGGGGATGAATTCCTATCACTTTAGCATGTATATATGCTTTTAGTTTGGATTGGATTAGCGAAAAACTCCAAATTTTAGTGTTTTAGTGAATTTCCTGGAGTTAGGTCGTTCTGCCTCGGAACTGGCCCGTTCGCTTCTAGGTCGCTGGCAGTTAGGTCGTAGGTCGTTGGCCTTTAGGTTGCTCGGGTAGGGGAGAAATCGCCTCTGTGCATTTAGCTCGTTCGCATTTAGGTCGCCTGCAGTTAGGTCGCGTGGCTTAGGTCGCTAGGTCGTTGGGAATTAACTCGTTCGGCCTTACCTGCTCGTTAGGTCGTTCGCTATGCTAGGTCGCGTACCCAGCTAGGTCGCGCACTCTTTAGGTCGTTCGACACAATTAGGTCGCCAAGGCTTAGGTCGTTCGCCTCTAGGTCGTTCGTCTTTAGGTCCCTTGACCATTGAAGCATCTCGAGACCTGTTAGGTCGCTCGCTCTAGGTCGCGAGTCTTTAGGTCGCGAGTTTTAGGTCGCATGTCTTTAGGTCGCGAGTCCTTAAGTTGCAAGCCTCTTTTCCTTAAGTCGTTAGACCTTATTTTCCTTAAGTCGCTAGGTCTTGCTTCACTTAGGTCGTTGGACCTTATATCCATTAGGTCGCTGGACCTCATATCTCTTAGGTCGCTCGACCTAATAACCACTTAGGTCGTTGGACCTTATATCCCTTAGGTTGCTCGACCTGTCTTCCACTTAGGTCGCAACCCCTTCTCCTTAGTTCGACCGAGTTAGGTCGTTCATCCCTTAGCTCGCGCCACATAGGTCGTAGACCCTTAGGTCGATAGGCCATGGAGAGCTCACGAATCCTTAAGTCGCTCGGCCTGCTTACACCTTAGGTCGTGTCTCTATACCATTGCCCCTTTGGTTGTTGCACTCTAGCTCGGCCATTTTTGTACTCACGGGCATTCCTACTTTGATGGTTTTGGAATTGATTTCTTTGGACTTTACTCACGTCTTCGAATGTGAATTTATGTGATTCGATTTGTTTCAACAATTGTTTTGTGACTTGTCACTCTAAAGATATGAAGGTTTTAATACTAGTAGTAAATATCAAAACTCTTTTACCAACTCGATTTCAACACTATTTTATTACAAAACTCCTTTTCTCAAACCGTTTTCCAATCTACTAGTATATACAAGCCTTTACTTCACTCGGATGAGAAATCTAATTAAACGGCTTAGTAAAACGAGTGGTATGAAACGCTTGCGTTCACTTCGTCGGTTAATTCTTGGACTTGTTCGATTGAACCTCTTGTGACAATTTCCTAGTGAAGATTCACAGCTTGTTCGTAAATATTTAAGTTAAGCAAGTGGTTATGGGACATGAAGCTAAACTCATATATTTACTAGCTTGGTGTGATTGACACTTCTTTATAATCATGACGATCATTTGTGTGATTTAGACTAGCGATTGAGCGATGTCTCTTTGTCTGCGAGGGAGACTAGCCCCCGCTTGTGTGATGTTTCTACTCATATATATGGGGTAGCACCCCATGGTCTTCGGGCCGTTCGTGTGTCAAAGGCCTTCGGGTCATTCGTGTGTTCGAAAAATTAAATGGATAGCTTCCATGAGATAGCTTCTCGTCCGTGTGATCGGACTTCCCCTTATTTTTGTGATATCTGGATTTCGTGTGTTGATTTCTGGGATTTGTTCTGGATTTCATGTGTTGATTTCTGGAATTTGTGCTTCACTAATTTTCGTGATTTTCATTGATATGTTTTATCAATTTGTGTGCATTGGTGAATTAGTGTGTCATTCCCTTTTTGTGGATTTGGATCTTTGAGAATATTCTTGTGATATTGATTAATCTCTTGTTGATTATCATTTACATACTTATTATAGTATGCCATTATGGTTATTATATGTTTATGCCATATCTCTTCTTTTATAACATGTCATCTGATATTTATAGTTAGACTGATCCGTTTATTATTTTCTTATGAAATAATACTCGGGTCAGACCGAGATGTTATAGCTGCTTCTGCTTGACTTCTCTTCTGGATTTCTCTGACTTTTTGCTAACTACTTAGATTAGTAGTTTTAGGATGTACACATTTGAGATATAGACTCTATGTTGTGTATTTATTCTTTTGTATAGCACGTGTTGCTATTCTTTTGTATTATCGTGGATCTTTCTGACCACTACTCTGATGTACACTTTCATGTGTTATATATATATATATATATTCATATCTTTTTCCGCCTTCGTGATATGGATGTCTGTGACTGATTTGTGTTATGTTTATTTTCTATGTTTGTTTCCGAAGATTATATATAGCCACTGTGTGATAGCTTTGAGTTTTTATCGGTATGTCGGATTTCCTCCTTAAATGAAGTACATGCTATACTATCTGACATATCGGTGCTCGCACAAAGAAGTTACACGGATGGTCGCTCCTCAACAGCCTTATTCTCCGTGCTAGTTGACAGCATTACTCCGTAGTATTCTTGGCTAGCGTGGGTATAGAGGTGGGGCGTCACATTAACCCTGACTCAAGTGTTTTGTGTTTTGCTTTACGCTTGTGTCAGACTGAGTGGCTCAGTGTTCGAGACTCACTTTTGGGTTGGAGCTTTGCTTGGAGATCCAGCTATATCTATTCAGCTTTCGGTGATTCAGTTGACTCCAGAGATATATTCTGATCTTGTATTTGATTATTGTATTGAGACTTCTATGTATTCGAGACTGCTGTTGTATCTTGTTTTAACTCTATTATATATATATATAGTAGCTTCATGAACTAATATTCTTTTGTTTCCGTTGCTTATTGTTATAGTACTCTGTGTCTGTGATTCTGTGATTATTTTATTTACTGTATATGCTGAGTTTTTCCAAATTTAAATTAACAATCTGATATTTTGAGCAATTCAAGTCCGACATGTGCGGATGCGAATGGTTGAAAATTTCAGGATGTTACAGTTGGTATCAGTGCTCTGGTTTTAGGCAAACTTGGCATATATAGTAAATTTAATTACAGAATCACTTTCGTTCAAGCTTGAATCTCTTCCATTTCTACTCGGCTTCCTTTGAATTTTGGAATGTTCCCCTCAGTTCCAAAATCCATTCTTTCCTCTCCCTATTCGTGTTTCTTTGATCCTGGAGCACCCATAGCTCCACTATGTGATTTGTATAGGGTGAAACTCCTTTACAATCAGTATTGATTCACCGGAGATTTCTGTATCCTCGGTTTATGATGCTGCTGTCTTTTGTTATACCCGAATTCTATCTCTGGCAATCGAATGTCGATTTGCTCCAGAATTCTACCGCGATCTTATTTTAAAGTCAAAGTTGACCCAGTTAGGATCGCCCACGATTAATATCAGTATATACATCTTTCTACCTTGTTATGTAATCATCATATCTCCCATTCCAGCCTATCTCCTTAGTAAAATTATAGTTAATTAGTGTTCCTCTAATTTGAATCTCTGTCCTTGTTTTGAAATTCATCCTGGAATCATCGAGGGAGGGAGTGTATTTTGGTATTTGTAATTAATATAAAATGTTTTATAGCGTGTTGTTTGAGTTGTTGATGTTGATTTGGGTTTTCGATCGATTCGTCTGATCAACACTATCGATAGGAATTCCAAAACACTTGAATAGAGCAAACTGACACAATATATTTTTTCAAATTTGGTAAATGAAATAAATTTGTATGATTATATTATAAATATATAAGTAAAATTTTCTAGAATTTAATAAGTTAATTAAATTGGTTGTTTGAAATGATAATATTTGATTTTCATTTATTGTCCTATAAATGAATTTATAAACATGGTTTATAAATTGATTTCAAAATTGAAATGAATTTAAATTAAGAATTTGAGAATTTAAATTTCCGATGATTCCAAACTTTGGTTTTAAAGTTTTAAAGTGTATATTATTTAAAGTATTTTCAAATAGAAATCGTTTCAAAGAATTTTAGATGTTCAAATCAGTGCCCTTCTCTTTTGTCGCTAGAAAATTATTTCGGTGATGGTGGCCGCATCATTGACATTCATTTTCGAGTTTCGAAGTGGAGAGACCATTCAGTAACTTGCTACACTTTTGTTTTGGAAATTGAATTTGATTTGAATTTCTGGGGTATGATTTGATTTATAATGTATATATAGGTATATGTTTATAAATTTGATTTGAAAATATAATATACTTATATCTAAATGGTTTGAATTAAAATCGGAAATTTAACTCTTAAATTCTTGAATAAATATTTAAACTTGAAATAATTGAATTGGGAAAAATTTACTTGTATAATACCCAGTTACATTCTAATATAACTTACCTTAATTATTCAGAAGTTGAAAATGTAATTGGATAATATACAATATAAAATGATTTTATAAATAAAATTTGAGTGGTTATAATAAATGTTATACACTTAATTTTTAATAAAAATGTTAATATGGATAAATAGAATAATCGGTTGATTGAATAGTAAATGGGACAAATTAAATAATTTTTTTTTGAAAGAAACCTTTTTGTATCAAATATTAATAAATTGAAATAAAATCAACTTATTGAAATACCTTGAATTTAAAATCAAATATTGAATATTAATCAATTTAAATTTGAAATCTATACGGTTTTAAATTGATTGTTTCATTTTGTTTTTCAATCTATTTTCTTTCTGGTTGTTTCTATTCTCCAACATCCTTCCTTTTCCGGGACGAAAAGTTTTGAGTGGGGGAGAGTGTAACGACTCGTAAATTTTAGTGGTTTTATTTATTTAATTAATTGAATTTTGTGAAATTTCAAATAATAAAATTTTGAAATATAAATTTAATATTTGGAATACGTCTATTTAAACATAGCAATTGGTAAATTTTCATCAGAAAATATGGAAGTTTATTTTCTTGTGTTTCTATTTCAATTTAAATCAGTTAATATTTGATGGTAATAAAATGTTTTCCAAACTTGAATATTTTTATACAATAAATTTTTGAATCATCTTTTGAGTGAGATGTCATATTTCGTTTCTCCAAATTTGGACTGCTATTGCTCCGTTTATCTTAATTCTGACGTTTTAGCAGCATTTTCGGTACCGAATATCGACTTTCGATAGGATGGTCATATCCCTGATATCTGTATACCATTTTGAGCGTCTCGTCGTGCTGATCTCTGCGGTATATTCACTACTGTATTTCGGGGTTTGGTACACCGTGAAATCAGTACACCGATAACCGTACTGGTACTCAATTTTAACCTTTTGGGTTCCGGGGACCATTAAAATTCACCATATAATTCCAATGTTCAAGTTATAAATATTATTCTTTGAATTCATCGCTAACTTTCCATATTCTCCGAGTTTAAAATTTATTGGTCCATTTTCCGTTCGTTCATTTACTGTTCTTGAAAAAAAAAGAAACCATTTGCTACAGCTTCATCTCCCTTTCATCTTCCTTCTAGCCGACCACCACCAAATCGCCACCCACCTTCTCATGCACAACTTCCCCTCCCATTCACTCCTGCAGCTCGACTTCCCTGGTCCGAGCTTGAATTTATCACCACCCTGGCCGATGAGCAGCCGGCTCCCCTCCTCCTGCAAGTGTCGATCTCCGCCTTGCATCATCTCCCTCCTCTGGCCGAGCTTGTGTTGATGAGGTGTATATATAATATATATGTTATTGTTTACATAAAAATATTAGTTTACATATATATTTGCTTATATGAGTATAAAGTTTTACCGTATTCTATATATGCAGTTATTATAAGGTATATATATACATATATATTGTTTAAAAGTATTTATACATATAATATTTATAAATTAGTTTATATATATTTATTTATAAGTTATGAACTAAGTTGTCTGCATGGGTTGCTATATTGGTTGTCTGCATAGTTTGTATAAGTTTAGTATAGTTTGTATTTGTGTAGTTAAAGCGCTCGGCAGATTCAATGCGGTGGAGGTGCAAAAAGTCATAGCGGGGATACAGCGTGGATATAGCGGAATAGCGGATGACTCTAAAATAGCACATAAGACTCGTACTTATTGTTTTTAAAAATATATAAATGGTAATTAAATGAAAAATTAACATTTAATTGAATTATAATTAATACATAAATAATTTTAAATGAAAACATGTGCGAATATGCTATAAATAAACGTAAAACTATTATATAACATAATTGAATTTAGTAGAATATTAGAGTGTTTTCATTTCTAAAGATATATTAAAAATTAAATTAAATTAATTAATTTCATAATTTTTATAATGTATAAATATCATTTTTCAATTCATTATTTTAAAGAGGATATAGCGAAAACGGCGGAATATAGCAGAATAACGGGATATAGCGGAAATAGTGAGGCTTAAAGTGGAAAAGCTATATTTAGGGCTATATGGAAAAATCGTAGCGGTAGAAATCCGCTATGAGATATAGCAGGGTTATAGCAGGGTAATAGCAGGGTATTAACTGCATAGGTTTGTATAAGTTTAGTCTAGAATGTTTTCATATAATACAGTTATATATATTTTTGCACATATTAATATAAGCCTCTGAAAGATAATAGCTTGTTTGATTATGCATTGGGTCTTTATACTATGCATGTGTATATAGTCTGCATACATTTGGTGATAGCTGGCATATATTATAATCAATATAGGTGAGCTTTCATATGACCAGTTGGCCCATTTATAATATATAGTCCACATACATGTTGTTTATACATGTAGTCCTATGTATAAGTTTAAAGTTTAGGTGTATATAACTATCTAAGTATACATTGCTATGAGAAAACTTACATGTAATTGTGTATATATTTAACGTCTGCATGTATGTGTATATATATAGATATATATATATATATAAATCTTTGTTATTGATTTCTTTTTATAAATACATATGTTAGTTTTTCTAAGTTATATTATATGTTGTTGTTTTTTTAGGAGTCATTGGGTCAGTTTATATAATATGGATTGTTTAAAGATATTTATATTTTATTCAGATCTGTTAAATGGATTTTGGGTACTAACTTCAACATATATATAACAAGTTATATATATTAGTTATGTATATAATATGTTAATTTATTTACTCAAGATATATTGTTATACATATTAAGCAGTTTATATGTATATTATAAAGTATATGGAATTTGTATATAAGATATTTGAATATACATAGATTTCGTATGTTAGAATATATGAGTTTATAATATGATGTCTGAGTAACATGCATTTATCAGCTGAACATATATTTATATATATTTGTTGTAGTGTCTGCATGGTATATTTGGCTGTTAGTTATATGTTTTGTAAGTCACCTATATATATGTTATATGTTAGTTTATGTAGATAAGTATATGCTAATTTGGTTTTCTAATATATATATTGTTTATATTTTAATTTTATGTTAGTTTATAAAGATATAGGTTTAAATTAAATATTGATTTGTTAAGTATATAGGTATATATATGTTATAATAATATTAGTTTTAAATTGTATATATATAAGTATCTTGCTTTAAATATGGATATATTTGTATTTTATATATTTATGATAATTGTTTCAAAATATATTATCCGTCTATCAAGCTAATTCGTTTTTGATTTCGTCAATTTCTATTTATCAGCCTTGTCCGTCGTGACTGATTTCTTCATCAAATCATGTCCATCTAGCTAGCTTTGGAATTCGTAGCTCATTTCCTTGTCAAATCTCTCTAGCCTCGAAAGGTGAGCAATCACTCACGATTAACGTTCTTATATTTATTAAATTTGATTTCAATTGAAACGATAATTGAAATATGATGTTGTTAGTTATTTACATTGCTATATATATGCCATTGTCTGTATCTGTTCACCTGTGACATTTGACACCTATATCTATTATTTATATTGACAATATATGCATGTTATATTATTAGCATATCTGCTATCACTCTGCAAGTTCCCTACTAGTATAGAATTCCCTATGGGTTGAAATGATACATACCCGAACGATCTTGTAGAATAGGAGAAAATCGTTATGGGTTGAAATGATAAACCCAAGCGATTTTCATTTAATTGAATTTAGGATTGCGGGTTGAAAAAATATATACCTGTATATATTTAAATTGCGGATTGAAATGATAAATATCCGTATCACTTCACCATAGGATAGAAAATTATATACAAACACCGTTGGTCGATATATAAATATTTTGAAAGTGATTTCTATAGTTTTTGGAAAGAAGTATATGGTTTATTAAATATTGATTTTTAAGATATTATATATAAATTTATTTTACAAGGTTTAAATTTAGATTTTTAAAATTATATGTTTTGAAATTTAAATTATAAGTTAGTTTGAAAGTTTTAAATTCTAAGAATTTACTTATAATTTTACTATTTTAAAATATATATAAATAAGTTTAATATATAATAGATCTAATAATAAGTTTTAATTTAATAAAGTTTGATTTGATTAAAATATAATATTTTAAGTATTTATTTAAAATTTTATTTTAAAAATAGATTTTTATAATGATTTTTAATAAATTTAGGTTGGAAAGATAGACTTTAAATTGATTTGAAATTATATTTATTTAAGAACTATACTTAAATAAGTTTGATTTGAAATTATTAAATTTGAGATTTTAAGGATATGATTTCATAACTTGATTTTGATTAAAAGCGATTTAAATAAATATTTTCAAATTTACATAAATTGAAATGGGATATTTAGTTTATTTAAATTTGTAATTGAAGTTTATTTAAATGTTATTGAAATGATTAAGTAAATATTTCAAAACTAAATAATAGTGAAGTGAATTTGATATATATATATATATATGAAATTATCGAATTTAGTTTTGAAAATGTTGAATATTTAAAGCTTTGAAATATATTGGAATTGAAATGACTTATTTTAGGGTTCAAATATGTATTTGAAATCGATAATTTGAAATGGTGTATTGAGAAACTGAATTGAGTTGAATTTGATGAATTGAGATTGAATAAAATTTAAATTTTGAAATTCAAGTTGATTTGGAATCGATTTGTAAAATTTGAGAAAGCTATTATATTATATAAAGTATTTTTAAATTATACTTAAAACTATTATATATAATTTTTCTTTATAAATTAATTTTATTATAAACCATTTTCAATATAAACTATTTTATTATAAACTATTTTAATATACTAATTATTTTAGTATAAAACTATTTTAACTTAAACTATTTTATTTTATAAACTATTTTATTTTATATACTATTATTAATATCTAAACTGTTTAAAGGGAAGTGTTATGGTTTTCCAAAGTGCTATGTTTCGAAAATGTTATAACTTTGGAAGTGTTATGGTAATGGAAATGATATCGTATTGATATGGTTTTGAAATAGATGTGATATTTTGGTTTTGAAGTATAAACTATTTTGAAATGACTGCGGTGTTATAATAACGTTTGGTTGTTAAAGAGACTGGGATCGGATATTGTGATACTCTCTGCCAATACCAAAAACCACTTTAACAACTGTGTACGCAGTGGAGATCCCAGAATGAAGTAGGATGGTGGCGACGATCCTATATGAGGTATATACGTGGACCCGACTCCCGTGAGTTGGCATAAGGTGGCAAAAACAGGAGCAATCGACAGGCCAATGAGGTAGCTCCTCTGATCGGACACACTCCTTCGATACCATTTTATTACTTTGTGATTGATTGGGTGCACCCCTCGGATTTTGGGAGTGTGGCTCGAGGTGGGTGGTAGTGGCTGCTATGCGTTACCACCAGCCCGGAAGTGTAATTGGTATATCTACCTTGGCATTGCCTAGTTGTGCCATGTCACCTACCTTAGCGAGACCTCTACGAGTTTGTTTTGTACCATACCTATGGAGTGCCCTCTGACAAGCCCAGTTTATGGGAAGTTACGGTACTGTATAGACTATGGGAATATATATATAAAATGTGTTAAGGGGGATATGAGTAACGCCTTAACGCTATTTTAATAGTTTACTTTACTTTAGACATATTATAATAGCGTATATTACTACATAGTAGATAGTTCCACGGATCCTTAGAGGATGGGAATCCTGACTATCCTTTAAGTTACTTGTATTTCATTTGATATTTCACTTGAGTTGGATTTATTGATATAAGAATGTTAATCCTGACTCGAGTGTTTTGTGTTTTGCTTTACGCTCAGGTCAGACTGAGTGGCTTAGTGTTCGAGACTCACCTTTGGGTTGGAGCTTTGCTTGGAGATCCAGCTATATCTATTTAGCTTTCGGTGATTCAGTTGACTCCAGAGATATATTTTGATCTTGTATTTGATTATTGTATTGAGACTTCTATTTATTCGAGACTTCTGTTGTATCTTGTTTTAACTATGTTATATATATATAGTAGCTTCATGAACTACTATTCTTTTCCTTCTACTGCTTATTGTTATAGTACTCTATGACTGTGATTATTTTATTTACTATATATGCTGAGTTTTTCCAAATTTAAATTAACAATCTGATATTTTAAGCAATTCAAGTCCGACATGTGCGGATGCGAATGGTTGAAAATTTCAGGATGTTACAAATATAATGATATATAAATGAATTATAAATTAAGTTCATAATTATTACTTATGAATATAATTATATTATGTGATGAATGTATTTATGTATCAAAATGAATTTTAGACCATTTTTTCAATATGAATATGGTATAAATATTGAATTTTTCGTATTTTCATGATTTATTAGACAAATCAATGCATAATAGTTTACTAAATTTATTTAAATGGTTTTGAGGTTGCGCGGTTATTTCCATTATAATGTTAAATGTAAGATATTAGAAGGGAACCGAGGTGGTTCTATAAAGGTTATAGAAATTTTAAAATGAAGGTAAGCAAAAGAAAACATAATTTTGTAATGCACTATATGATGAATTTATTAAGAAAAATGAATTATAAATTGAATTTGTTATTGTTGTTTAGTGGAAATTAGGACACAACCCTTATTTTCAAACTTAATACACAATTTGTTTCTTAAAAACGTGTTATTAAATTATACCCTCAATATTATTCTCGACAAATTGTTTTTCTGTTTTTTTTCAAAAATCAAATCTAAACTTAATCACATGTTTCTATAACCATTCTTTTTTTTTGAATTTCATTGAGACAGTGCAAATATTTGATTTTTTGCAAAAGTCCTAATATTTGTTGATTTTTTTTTGCAAAAGTCTAAACATTCGTAGTTTTTACTGTAACGATTTGCTGTGTGGCTAAAACTAAAAATATGAGTGTTTTTTAAAACATATTTTTTAGAATAGTCGAATGTGTATTTTGAAATTTAAAGAGAGTGTTTTACAAAAGTTCCATATTGTTTGTGTATACACTTATGTTATGTGACCAATGCATCTTACTTTAATGAAAATGTAATTATACCATTTTTGTTAATATGAGTACGATGTACATATTGAAAATTTCATGTTTTTATAATTTAGTACATGATCTAACATACTTCATTTAGTTGTATTTATCTAATTAGTTTTAATTTAAGATTGCATAATTAATTTAAATATATGAATGAAATGTAAAATATTAGAATAAAAGTGAAGTGGGTTTTGTAAATTGTTATGGTAATTTTAAATTAGGTATTTGAAGTTAAAAGTATAATTTCACAATGCAATGTAGGATAAATTATTGAGATAAATGAAATACAAATTAAATTTGTGATTATTGTTTTATGTGATTTATATATCATAATCGAATAAAAAAGTTAAGTTTATCATTTTTCTAGTACAAAAGTGTTATGCAAATTAAAATTGTCATTAAATCGATAAGTTAAAAGATTTTAAAATAAAATATCGAAAGTGAATAAAGGAGAAGAGAGAAAACTTATAGGATCAATTGGAGAGCTAGAAACTCTTTTACTTTACTATTATTAGATTAATAGATTTGTTTGGCTTTCCTTTGTTGTCTACTGTCATATTAATTTCATGTTATATTCAAGTTCATATCTGTGGGCTAATATTCATATTTATTTCTGTTTTATATCAAGAGTAATTCTCTCTCCCACACACACATATGTATGTATGAAATTGATTTACACTTTCTAACTCTTATTTTGAGGTAAACGTTCGATTACCTCCTTTAAGTTTGACAACAAACAGAATTTACTAAAATGTTAAATTATGGGTTGAAAAGTAAAAATATCTATAACTAGATGAAATTCACTATAGCAGCTTCCTTTTTAAATAGAATAAGTTTGCAAGTGCTCTTAAAACGCAATTAAGTTTTTAAGAACAAAATAGTTGCAATTATATTATAACCTTTATTCTCTTTTTAATCCTCCCTCTTCTTTACTTATGGATTCTTTAATCAAAATTTCCTTCACATATCTTAATCAATTATTTATGATTTTTTATTTCAGTTTTCTTCAACTAATCCCATTATTTTTGAGAAGTTATCCAATCATGATTTCATGCATCCTAATTGTAGGGTTTCACCAAATTTATCAACAAAAAACGGTAAGTGTTGACTAATAAATTAGCCAATCTCAAAATTCTACCAGTGCATTTTAAAAGCGAAGATTACTTGCTATCACTTGGCTTAAAATAATGAAATGAGGAGAAAACGAGCAAATAAAGTAAATGACACAAAGATGTAGAGTGGTTTGGCTAAGCTTGCCTATGTCCACTATGTAACAACCCTGTATTTTGTGATTATTTTAATTATTTATTTTGGTTATTTTAATTGATTTCCTGATTTAAAAACTTTATTTTTTTTATTAAAATGAATAAATTTTGTTATTTTAAAATATAAATTTTGATTTTGATGTGAATTAGAATTCCAAACATGACTAAAAAGAATATTTTCCAGAAAATTGAATTTTGGTCAATATGGTCAAACTTTGACTTTTAATTTAGAAATTTGAAAGTTTGAAAATTTGAATTTTATCTTTTATTATGAAAGTAAATAAAATTTTAAGAATAATGCTTTTCGTTTCGTTGAAATCTGATTTATAATGTGAAAGTTATGCCTTTTTCAATATTGTGTGTAATTTGCTGTATTTAACAAATTGTTTATTTTAAATTGTATAAATAATATTTTATTTGGTCATGTAATGTTCTAATTTATATTTATATGGGTAAAATAACATGTTGTGCATATATTTTGGTTTTAAAACATTTTTTAAAAGTATAATTGACATTTTCCAGTGTCAGTTGTATTTTGCTTACAATTTCTAATTTCCAGTTTCAATTAATTAAAGTAATTCTTTATTTATTTTTCTATTTTTTTCTTAAAATCTTATTTGATTCTCATTCCCACTTTATTTTGTTCCTCATTTATTTTATTTATTTGACCTTTTATTTGTTTTAAAGTGAAATAGAAATTTTATAAGGCTAGTGATATTTATTTGTAATTTTCATGTCTTATTTCCAATTTTTAAACATTTTTCTTTAGTTTTTTTTTCTATTTTTTCTAAATTAAATTATTTATTTCACTTTGAAAATACTTTAGAAATTATTTTATTTCAAAATTTTTCTTTAGAATATTTTTAAAATGAAGTAGATAATTTTCCAAAGACAATCGTGATTTATTTGTAATTTCTGGACCATGTTTTCAATTTTTAAGCAATTTCTTATATTCTTTTTCCATTTTCTTTAAAATTAATTATTTATTTCTATTTATAATATTTTGTTTCAGTTGTTAGAGCTTATTTCTGAGTTTATTTTTGTTTTATTGGAATTAAAAAGAAAAAGAAATATGAAGGGTTTAAAATTGCTTAGAAACCGATGTCCTTTCACCTCCTTAAGTCTTTTCAATTGCCATAACCCCTCCTTTATGCTTTGGCCATGACTTTTACTTTGTTTTCACGTGAAAACTCTCATTTTTCATTTCACCATTCGACCACTTCAGATCTGAAGCAAAAGCTTTTGGTAATGGTTTCATTTTTCTTCTTTTCTCCTTATTTTTCTATGAAAATTGCCTTGTTTTCTCTTGTTTTTGGATAGGCCTCTCCTCCACATCCATGGCCACAAACTCCTACATCTCTTCCCTGCCATCAACACCAGCTACTCCTCTGGTCTTGACCAAGGCCGAGCCACCATGATGCCAAAACTCCACAAAAATTGCAAAACAAGCCATAAAAACATGATTGTTTACCACTATTGCTTCACCACTCCATTTTCCACCACCACCACCACCTTAGACCGCCTCCACCACCTCTGGCCAGACCACCACACACCTTTCCTTCCACTGACCTGATCCATACCCCTCTGACCTGACCACACAAGCCCATGGCCGAGCCATTTTTGTGAACAAAACCCACTTATTTTGCCTTAAACTCTTCATATTCCTTTGTATAAACTTCCTCCTCATATTCTACTACCTAGGCCATGCATACACATGACCAAACCTGAGCCAAACTTGTTCAAACCAGAGCCAAAAACATCCCTAGGCCATGACAAAAGAATAGAGAAAGCAAGGCAAAAGATTTGGCATTCGTATCTCTTTTTATTTAAAAGTTATGTCATTTCTAGTGTATTGAAATTTATGGTTTGCTTTGATTTTTGTTTGGGTTGTAACACAAGATCTATATCATTGGATTTGCTCTCCACACTCAAATTGTATTAGAGTTGTCGTGCCTTCATAATCTTTGTGTTGTGAGCTTTGTTGGCAAATCTCCAGCTTAACAGGTGAGTTATTCTCACCAGACAATATGTACATATATAACTAGTGAATTGACCCCTTTTGAATCTGTAAAATGCATTATCATGTTACACTTGCTATGTTATGATTTTATGATGTTCACCCATGCTTAAACACCTATTATATTATATGTTACTGTTATATTATGCTGTTCTATTATTTTTATCAGTTTATCACACTGCAAGTTCCCTTTAGATTAAAATCACTATGGGTTGAAATGATACATACCCGAACGGACTTTAGAATAGGAGAAAATCATTATGGGCTGAAATGATAGGCCTGAATGATTTTCAATTATTTTTTCATTTCCTTGGGATTGCGGGTTTGAAATGATCAAACCCGGGTTTTCTTTGTAAATTACAGGTTGAAATGATATATTACCCGTATCACTTTACCTAGACTAGAAATGAAATACAGACCCGTAGTTAAAATATGACTTATAAATTTTTTTAAAAATATTTTAAAAATGTAAATATTATGATATTTTGATTTAAACTAAATAAAAATGATTTTTGTAAAGCATTATTGATTTTTTGAAAATTTATAAGTGAAATAAATTAATGGTAAAATTAGAAAATTTGAAATGTAAGTTATTTTGGGAAATTTTAATTTGGTGATAATTGGAATTTAAATTAAATGTGAAATGTGATAAATTCATGATAATTTGGATTAAAGTGAATTTAAATGATTTTTATATTATATTAATGATTTTGAATAAAGTTAAAATGTGAAATGAATGAATATTTAAGTTGAAATTTTGAAATATAACTAAAATTGGAAATTTGTGAATTTGGCTTAAAAGTGAATTTTAAGTTAAGTAAATAAAAAAATGGAATTAAGTTATATTTTAAAATTTAAACTTAAGTGTTAAGTTAATTTAATTTAATGAATTTATAATTTAATATTGGAATTTAATAAGTGAATTATTATTAAATTTTGATTTTTGAATGGAGGTTTAACTTTATAAAATCATGAATATAAGGGTATTTGAATGATTGTTTTAAAAGTGAAATTATATGATTTTTTAAGTTAAAAATGATTTATATAAAAATATAATTGTTTGTGAAATTATACTGAATATTTGAAGTTAAATAACTGCATTTCTGAAATGCTATTAATTCTAATGTAAATGATAATACAACATTTGTAAATGCTGTAGTTGATAATAATGAACAAAATGGCTAAATTTAATTAAAGGCTATTATAGCATTTTTGTAAATGTTATAATGGTTGAATTTAACTAAGTTTATTTGAAACTAATGTAACCATATTACAGAATTTTAAATGCTGTCTTTTGTTAAATTGAACTATTTTAAATGTGACTTTCCGTAGCATTTTCTAAATGCTGCGAAAGTTGAAATTTCATTGTTTTAATTAATTTAAGTGAACGAATGAACTTTGAAAAGTTAAATTTTTTGGAAATTTAAAATTTTAATTATTAAATATACTAACTTCATTTTTATGATTTAAAATGAAGTAATTTGTTTCAAATATAAATTATTTTGAAATATGATATTTTGATATTTTGAAATGGATTTTATAAGGATATTGAATTTTGAAATGATATTTGATTTCGAAGTATAAAATACCATTTTGAAATTTTAACCACGGGATGTATTTAATTTATAGTTTAACTGATCCTTAAAGGATGGGCGATCCCAAGCATCCTTTGAGTTATTATGCATTTCTACTACAGTTCACTTGAGTTGGTTTACATTATATAAGTATATATTGTCCTGACTCGAGTGTTTTGTATTTTACTTTACGCTCGGGTCAGCCTGAGTATTTACAGCTTAGCTTTGGATTTCTTTCTGGAGCTAGGAATCGCTGGAGATTCTGCTTGTCTAGTTATCTGTTCCTTTCAGTTCAGTTGTTCTATTTCAGTTCTGGTATTCATAAACTTCTATTTATTTGAGATTTCTATTGTATATGTTTTCAAACAAATATTATGTATTTTTTTTTGAGAGTTTGTTATAGTAGCTTCATGAACTACTATGGTATTTTTAATTTCCGCTGCGAGTTATTCTGATATGTTCTGTGTCTGTGATTCTGTGTATTTGATTTCATTTGCTCCAAATTTATTTACAATCTGTTATTTTGAATTATTCAAGTCAGACATGTGTGGATTATTGTCGATTTGAATGGTCTAAAATAGTGGGTCGTTACACACTATGAAGATCTCTTACTATGTTACTCTCTCACAAATGCAAGAATTACAAGAGAATAATAGCAAATGTAACACTTAAGACTAAAAAGTTGATAATCTTGAGAGCTTAGGGCTTTAAGTTGTTGTGGGAATATTTGTGTTGTAAGAGAATAACAAGAAATCAACCGCTTTGATGTTGTAAGGCATAAGGTATTTATAGTAGCTAAGATGAATGATGAACGGCTGAGATTGCGCAGTAAAATAGGCGGGAATCATGTCTGGCCATTGATCTGGTCGCACGAGCTGATGGAAGCAGCTGTAAAGGTGGAAGGGAATGTGTGGCTAAGAAGTATGCCAATTATCCCTCCGTACTGGGCACATTGTTTTGTATTTAACGTGCATTTAATGTTGGCGAAGTGCTATGGGAGTAGGTATGCTTTTGGCAGATCTGCTTTAATATCTAGTATGGCTGGTCGTTCACTTATCGTTTTCTTTTGCACTTTATGTAGTAGGGCAGATAAGTAGTAGCTTTTTCCAAGCTGTGCTAGCTGGTCTCTTACTGCTATAGTTGATAAGGAAAGTTGAATGATGCTAAGGACCAAGTTGCAAAGGATGCGTTGGGCCAGTTGTGGGACTGGTCGAAGGCGGGCTGTGATGAAGCTGGACCAAAGATGGGTCACACTTGAGCCGAGCTATGTTGATACATTGGATGTTGATGAGCTGGATGTTGAAGCTGCCTTGAGTTGAGCAGATGATAATAAACCTAGAAGATTGTTGATAGATAAGCAGGCTTGGGATCGGACTTTGTTTGGGTCGACATGGACTGGTCAGGCTTAGATACATTGGGCCAGTATGATTTGGGTCGGGTTGTGCTTAATCGACTTGCTAATTATACTTGCTAGAAATTCGAGCAACATTTTACCCTCCAAGTCCATCTCAATGAGTAAAGGCAGGCTTCTCAAATCACAAAGATCCTATCGACCGAGTCTTCTATTATGCATTTAATGCGCACCATACATGGTGCTTTGTCGTTGGTTAAGATGGTTCACTTTTCCCCGTCATGGCAGGGTGCTCATGTTTCCAACGTGTATGAATTGACAAGGGCATTGATTACACCTAGATGACGAAATCTGATGGCCGTTCGAATCTAATGGCTGAGATTGAAGGGGTAGATATTTAAATAGCCTTTATCTTCTTCCCTTCCATTATTTACCGAAGCAAATTAATGTTTTCGACCATTTAAGATATTTTTTAAAAACCTTCAAAAACCCTTGACTTTCTGAGCATTCTTCGAGAAACAATAAGGCTCCCTTCTCCTTATTTTTCACTGCGAAGGCCATCGCAAAGTTTTAAGCTTTTATAGTTTTTGTTTTTTGGTTATGCTTGTAGGATAGCATACTTTGAGTAGTTGGCATAACGAGCATTATCCATACAACCCGATTGTTTGTCAAGCACCGAGACTGGCATATGACAGTTGGGCTTCTCTATGTTGTTTTGTTGTTGGACAGTCCCAGCACAAACCTGAGCGCTAAGTGGCTCGAGGGTTTTGCTGGGTGACACATGACCAGTTGATATTAGGCCCGACTTATTTTTATGCAGCTGCACTATGGAGCCGGACTTCGACGTCACTCAGGGTAATAGGGGCAGGCGATCTCGGCATGAAGCTGAGCATTGTGTGGCCCGATGGCTCTTTTGGGTGACACACATCTAGTTGATATTCCTGGCTTATTTTTATGAGGGTGTACTAGTGTCTGACTTCTGCGTCACTCAGGGTAACGACATCGGTCTCAACAACAGCGCTCCATCCCTAAAAGGGACGGGTGACATCATGGACGAGGGATACAGAATTGTTATAGTCGCGTCTCCAATCATCGATGCACCTCGATAAGAAAGAGAGAGTCGTTTCACCCAAACTCACAAGGGAGTAGGCAATCCCCAAGCAAGGAAGTGGATGCATGATGTTTCAATCTTTCTAGATAGCATGGCAGTCCTCAATAAGAAAGTGAATTCACGATAATTCACCACTTGGGTTGTCGGTCAACAAGAAAGGGAGTTGAGGCTCGCTTCTTTATTGGTAATGAAGGATGGTAGTCCCCAAACAAGATAATAAAAACATGATAAATCATACTTATTAGATTTCCTATAGAGATGGCGAGCAGTCTTGGTACGAACATGAGCGTGGGCTCGAAGGTTGTCTCGGGTGACATGCGACCAGCTTGGTAGTCCCCAAGCAAGGAAGTGAATGCACAATGATTCACCCTTGTTGAATAGTCGTCCAAGAAGGAAGGGAGCTAAGGCTCATGCAGTCCTTGGCGATAAGGATCGGTAGTCCACTAACAAGGTAATGAGAAAATAACAACTCAACCTCGTTGGATAGCCTTGGTATAGGTGTTGAATAAAGTTGTCTTTGAAATATTTGATGAATTCCTTACAAAATATGTATTACACAGCCTTATTATTATAGCTAGCTATTATATATCATAGGCCTGTAGGTGCATGGGTTCCAAGCGCGGGAAATGTGGGTTCCATCCAAGTGAAAGAGATGGTAAGCACCACTTATTAAGATGGCACTTATAACATACAACCCCTCCAAATTCGGGCCGAGCACTCATTCGGCAGGGTTCTTTGTATTTGCAAATACCAAGCATAGAACCGGGTCATCGGCAATGAATTGTTGAAGATTTATCCTTGAGTTATAGTGCTTGTCTATCTTTCTCTTATAGACTTCGGTGCAGAGTTCGGCTTTGACTCTTCATTCTTTTACCATGTCGAATCTGAGCTTAAGTAGCTCTTCGTTTTGCTCATACTCATAGGTTATACACCAAGGTAAGGGGGTGCCTACATCTATGGGAAAAATAGCTTCATACTCATAGGAAAGTGAGAAAGGAGTATAACTGGTTGAACTGCGGTTGGAAGTGTGATAAGACCAAAGAATGAGCAACGGTTCTTTGGCCTAGTTCCTCTTTTCTTTTGCGAGGCGCTTTTTGAGTATTGGCTTGATGGTTTTGTGGACGACCTCTACTTTTCTATTGGCTTGAAGATGGGAAATGAAAGAGAAGCACTTATTGATTGTGTTCCTTGCACACAAGTCCTGAAATATGTTGCTTTCAAATTGTCATTGTCGATGATAATCTTCATTGGTAGGGCAAAACGATAGATGATGTTCTTTATGATGAAGTTCAAGATCTAAGAACCGGAGATCCCAGTAAGGGGCTTGGCCTCTATCCATTTGGTGAAGTATTCGATGGCAATTATGGCATGATTTTACCTTCCCTCGGCATTAGGAAACTTTCCTATCAAGCCTATTTCCAATGCGTCGATCGACCATGGGGATGTCATAAGGGTAAGGAGGGTAGGACAGGCTCTAGGGATCTTAGCGAACCACTGACACTAGTCACATTTCTTGATGCAGTCCATAGAATCTTTGATTATAGTAGGCAAATAGTAGCCTTATCAGATGGTCTTTTTTGTTGGGCTTTCCCCTTCGGCATGATTCCTAAAACACCCTTCATGTAGCTCTTTCAGAATCTAGTCAGCTTTGTCTTCCGCCATGCACCACTGAAGTGGTGTGGAGTATCCTTGTTTGTGGAGCTCCATATCTACGATCATTTAATAGAGAGCCCAATAGAGAACCTTCCTGGCTTCCTTGTGGTCGGTTGTCACAACCAAGATTTTCGACCTCCAAAAATCGACATCAATACGTACACTGTATTGCATGCCGAGCAATCGAATCCCGGAAATACCAGATCGTTAAGGTAAAGAAGAAAGAGGTAGAAGAAGAAAATAGAATAACAACACAGAATCTCACAATCGCAGCGGAACAATATATAATAGATAACAACAGGCCTTTATACAAAAAGAACTATAGCTGTTATTTATACATTACATCATCAGAGCACAATACATTAATAACACAATAGTGGACAGTTATAACAACTTGTCCTCACAAGTGCTGAATATACAGCATACCATAGACAGCGGAATAAAATAAAGTACGTGTGATATGTCTTCGTCACCTAGCTCGCCTCCTGAGCTCCCTAGCATCCTAACCTGTATGTGTAATACTCGGTCTGACCCGAGCATTATAATAAAATAACACCCGAGTCAGTCTTGAAAACCAGCGTGAGAAACACACTCAATTGGAATTTTCAAAGTTCAAAATCCTTTGAAAATCAAAGGTATCTCGTAAGACCACGCCACAAATAAACACGATGGGTTTTTACCTTACGATAACCAAAACATTTCATATCAAATCCTCTGATATTATAATAGTGTCTAAGTACAAATACTTATTCAAATAGCTGAAATGCTTGCATCTCACGTTCCATCATAGTTGGGCACAATCAAAACCGTACGGCGCTTATTGGAGAATGAATTCCATCTGAATGACTAGGCACTAGGGTACCACCTGTCACAGTACATGTCTAGAAACACTGTACCGAGGACCACGCCAGGATCCCCTGCTACACAAGACCAGACTATCCCTAACCTGGATAGACCGAATATGCTATCACCATGGGTGTTCCCACCTCGTTCGAGCTCCTTCCATACATCGTAGTAATAAAATAATATCTTAGGTTATCCAGAAAGGTGATAGACATACCCTACTTAGGTGCAACATACTTAGCCTAGATGCATCCTTCCTGATTTTTAGTCATTCCCGGTTGATGAGGCTAGAGGCTACGATTACCTTTTTAGAAATATTCTCTTAGAATACTCAATGTCCTCCAATGACAATGTACTGATAGCATTCATCCATACAAGTCCGTTCCGGGTTTGAACGGAACCGAAGGCACTATTCCTACTACATCCATTTTGGAATCACCCTCGGGATTAGTAGCGATTAGCCCTTGCACTTCACTGCTCCATCTTCGGCTCCATGCTCTTGTTTTCACATCAAAAACGTACTCGTTGGATCGAAGTGGTTTTCGGATAACAAATCTGATCCCGGTCTCTTCGAAACAACGTTCGATATTTCCGGTAAACTCAATCCCGGTTCTTTAGGAAATACACAGACGAAAATAAGATCGGAGATCACCTCATAACCGTTAGTGGACGGATTTCCTTATCATCGTCTTAGAAGAACGAAACGAGATTATACGTACAGTATAACACCTCGAATGGTAACTGTACAATATAATTCCCGTATTTCTCCTAGATATTCTCAAAGTTATATTTGGGTCCATATTTGATAGTCGGTTATTTAACTATCAAATAAACAATCAATTCAACCAAATTCTTGATTTTCCATTCGAAACACTAAATCTCATTTTTATTTAATTCTAATAAATTAAATCTCTTTATCCGATATATATACTTATCTTATCGAGTTAAATTATTTCACCAAAACTATTCTTCCAAAGATATTTAGAAAACCTTTAAAATAATTTGGAAAGTACCCCTGCGGTATCAATCCATGGATTCACAGCTCGATGGTTACGTCTCTATCCCAAGGATATTCAAGACTTAACTGTAGGCACTCATTGCCTCCGATTTCGCCACGCGAGTATACCAATACTTCCCGAAAACTCTAATTAATAATTTTCAAAATAATACTTACGAAATTTCTATAATAATTTTCCTAGTTAACTTTAGACAAAACTACATTTTAAATAAAAGCTATTATATAAAATATTCATATTGAATAATTATCCTTTTAAAATAATAATACTAATTAAACCTTTAATAATAATTAACTACTATAACTAACTTAATTAATATTTACTTTAACAATTTTAAGACAATTAAATAATAATTTTTTCTAAAACATTCTTTTAAACACTTTTAAATTTCTAATTAATATTTAAAAATCTTTCTTTTAAAATAAACTTTACTTTTTTGGAAAATATATTTTCAACTCCAATATAGCCAGTCTAATTATTTTATAAATCCTCTCGATTTATTTCCAGCTTGATTTACGTTCCAATTCCGTAAATTTCCTTTTCACATTTCTAAAAATGAACTACTATTTATTTTTTAAAACAATTTTCCCATCTCATTATAAATTTCCACCATGAATTTATAATTTCAAATTATCCACGGATAATCACTTCACTTTATTTATAACCTTCGTTTATAAATTCCATAGTCTCCTTTCCCGTTTTATTACTGTTTCCACAACACTTAATCGATTTTAAATCGATTTTCTAAATTAAATTCCATTTTAAAAATTAACCTCCTAGTTAACCCAAATTTATTCCAAAGCCCACTAATTTCAGATTCTCTTCCTTTTTATAATTTAAATTCTTCTTTAAATCTGGAACATCAGTTTCATATTCTATTTTCAAATTTTCCTTTTGATTTCCCAAACTATTTTAAATCTCGAATTTAAAAATAGATCCTTTTATACTTAAACAAATCGTTTAAGTCCTATTATTAAATACTTTTATTCAAATATTCCAAATCTCTATCTTTCCATATTCAGAAATTATCAAGTAAAATTTTAAAGTCAAAACTATTTATTTCACCCAAGTTCATTTCTTTAATTTTATCCAAATTTCACTATATATATTTTTACTTCAAATTTTCCTTTTTAATACCTTTCTAAAATTTTAAACATTTATCATTGGTATTTTAAAATACCAAAATCTAACCAGTGATTCCATAGCACCAAATAAATTCAAATTACGCTATAATCTAGCATAGATTATCCAATATATCATATTACTGAATATGAAAATAAATTCAACATTTTTTAGGAATCCAGTTTGATCCCTCCAACCTGTTTCCTTGCATCCACAGATGTTAGCATAATATAAAAATACCAATCCCACTTCGAGGGGGATATCGCGGTATATAGGATCATCCGCAATTATGCGGGGTGCATAGGGTCGCATCCGCTATATATATACGGGAATATCAATCACTCCAATATATATATATACTACTATATGTGTAATATAACATCCAGACTGATAATAATCATCAATTCAATCAATCAACCAATAATAAATTTTAACTATTTAAAATTAACCGGTAATCCAAATTTGAGTGAGATTAACTCACCTTTTTTTTTCTCTCTCGAATTTGTTGATCGATCCAATCTTTGGCTTTATTGCACATCTCGCTCGATTTTAACCTCGTATAAGAAAGTTCCGAGTTTATATAATTAGCAACTTCACCCTTAATTAAAATTAATCCACTAATCACCTAATTTAAATTAATTACCTATTTACGAATTTAATTAACCTATTAATTGACTTAATAGAAAAAATAAGCGGCCTAATTACACAATTAATTAGTTTAAATTCTCTTTTAACAAACTAATTAACCAAACTTTAACTGAACGAAAATAAAATTAATTACACAGTCTCACCATCTCACTGTCTTCTCCGATCACGTAGTCGTGCCTCCTCACCATCTCCGACAACCGAGCTTCTCTCAGCCCTTCGAAATCGCACGCCGCTTCTAACATCGACCACAACACCAGTCGCACTACCCTGCATGTAGCCACGACCTTACCACCGCCGAGTTTATGAGTCCTTCGACCTCCTCTTCTCGTCTGCTCAAGATGACACCCACGTCACGATTTTAATTCGATCGCCAATCCACTTCCCTAGCCTCGCCGAAAAATAGTGCCGCCCTCGCGAGATTTCCTTCCTCGATTCCCTTTTTTTAATTTTGATTTCGAACGAATTTCGTTCGATTTCGTTTGAACTTAAAAATGAAAGAGGAGGAAGCGCGATTTTTAACTGTCTGATTAATGGAAGGATATTTTGTTTCCCTCTCTTAATATCCGTTTGGCCATCCTTCCTTTATTATTATTTTTTTCAAACTGTGTTCGACAAGAATTGTGATGGAAGAGTCGACATGATTTAATAGGGGGGAAAACATGTTTAAATGGTAAATGAACAGTGACTGAAGTGAAGGGGGAAAGGTTGATGTGAATATAAATGTCAATCAATATAAATATATATTTATTTAAATTTAAACCGTCTCGATTCCGCAATTAAAAATCTCGACCTCCTATCGAGGCGTGCCGCTAGGCATTTATAATGTTATACCCCTATTCCGAACGCAAAGGAAAAGGTTTTGAGTCCTAACTCTATCGTATGGAGAAGATAGCTTTTGGACCCAATTATAAATTAAATTTTCGATATAAATTTCAGCGCGTTTATATACCGTACGGCCTAACGATAACTCCAAACACTATGAAATTTGAAATCCATAATAATACACTATTACAAATCCAATGGAACTGGTTTCATCGAAATCCGAGGCTGTGCTCCGGAAGGCTATTTTTAATATCAATTTAAACGATATATTTTTAAAACTGAACAAATCACTTTTAAATTCAATTTAAAAACTTTTATTATTTCAGTATTATTAATACAATTCTATAAGCCTTTAAATTATTTTTAACAAGCTTAAAACACCAGATTCAATATTTTACCCAATTTCCAATTATTTAATTTAAAAATTAAATTATCCAATAAATAGTTATATTTGAAATTCAAGTTAAAAATTAACTATTAAATATTTAAAATCAATTAAATATTCCAATTTCAAATATCCAAAATTCCGGATCGTTACATTCCTCCCCCCTTATAAGAATTTCGTCCCCGAAATTGCTAGGTGGTAAGAAGAATGGTCCAAAACCCGCTAACTATTTCAAAAACCAAACAGTTTAAACAACTTTTCGAAAACAATTTTTTTATTGAAACCACATTATCACTTTTTACTAATTTCCAACTTCATTCATATATTCCACTAATATTATCCCTTTAATCACTCAAATTATAATTTAAAACCAAATTTTAAATTATCAAAATTTTCTCCAAAATTTTTCTAACTCCTTAAATTTTCGAAAAATTTCGCCAGCGTCTCCTTTGCACGGCTAGATCTGAAAAACTACAATCTGCCTCTACGGGCCCAAATTACCAAAAGAAAAACAAAAGCCAAGTGGCCCAATAAGAAAATCATCAATTTCATTCGACAATTTAAACGTGTACCTTTTGTCGGGCAATTTAAATTTCACTTCTGAAATTAAAGACATCAGTTTATCCTTTTGCTTTTAATTACCTGTATTTCACTTACCAATAATATCCAATCATACAATTCAAATCATTTTATTTATTCCTTTTCAAAATTTGCCTTACTTAAGCCCGTACGATGTACATATATCATCCGTACGCAATATCAACTCTGATCGCTCACTCGATCACATGATTTCGATTTCGATTTCGAACTAGTATCGTTCACACGACTCTCTAGGTCGGACTCAGATCTGGTTCTGTAATGACTCGTAAATTTTAGATAATTTTATTTGTTTATTTATATATTTAATTAAAATTTTGTGAAACTTTAAACAATAAAATTTTGAAATTTAAATTGGATATTTGAAATGCGTCTGTTTTGACATAACAACTGGTAAATTTTCATCAGATAATTTGGAAGTTTATTTTCTAGTGTAATTTTATCCCAATTTATATCAGTTAAAAATTGATGATAATAAAAGTGTTCTGAAACCTAAATATATCAACATGAGAAAATTTATTTAGAACACTTTGAATTTGACTGCGAAATTCGTTTCGTGAAATTTGGACGTTTCTAGCTCCGTTTGGATTTTTCCGTACGGAATAGCAACGTATATCGGTACCGATTATCGACTTTTGATCGGATGATTGTACCACTGATATCTGTATATCGTTTTGATCGTCTCATCGTGTGGATCTCCGCAGCATATTCGTTCGTGTGTTTCGGCGTCCGGTATACGACGAACCAGCAGAACAATTATTTATATCGGTGCCCGTTTTATTTCATTCTTGTTTCCTCTTGACTTTTCATTTGCCATCGTGTAACCTAACAGCCATTTTTTTTTCTTTCTGGAATCAAACGTGTGGCTTTTCAACATCCCCATTATTTATTTTCGGTTGCCATTTCATTTCCTTCTTTGGTTCATTTGCTTTGAAAACAAATATGATATAATTTAGAGTAAAGTTAGAGGCATGTGCCTGTTCATCATCTGCTTCAATTAGCCTGTTCATTTTTCCTAATCAAAACCTGCTCGTCCACTTTTTTCCAAGTGACTCATGTCCGCTTCCCACTGTCTCCCTCCATCACCGCACTGTTCCTTCCACGTGTCGCCAGCCTCTTCAGCCATCACCGAAGCCGGTCGTGCTCTGCCTCGTTTGCAACCTCACCATCTCGCCGTTCCACCTCACGCCAACCACGGCCTGACACACAACCCGAACCCGACCCGGCCTCGGCATCACCTCCGCACCCACCACCGTCTTCGACAGCACCCCTCCTCCTCTGGGCCAAAACCAACCACACATCGAACTGCCACTTCCTCCTCCCCTACGCGACAACCAACGCATACCCGTTTCCACCTTCAGCCTTAGCCGAAGCCATCATTTCCCCTCTTTGCCATACCGAGCTCGTGCACAGCAGCCCGTCCTCTCTCTCTCTTTCCATGCGCATGACAAAGCTTGCCCTCCTATCAACCCACTTGCAACATCGTACATCACTCATTCCCATCATTGTTTATTCTATATATTATAGTATGTTAGTGTTTAACTGCCTGTATGTATATAGCATGCCCACGTTATGGTCAGTTAGCTTATAAGTATAAAAGTACATCCTTGTTGGCAACATGCATTATACAAGTGGTTTTATATATATAAAGTATATTTTCTTTTTATTCATATATTATCTGTTCGATATAGAAGTTATAAACTATGTATGATCGTGTATATACGAACAAGCTTATGTTTGTATATAGTATTTGTTGTATATATTGTTGCTATAAAATATAAGATTTATATATACAAATTTTACAAATATGTTTATATAATAAGACTTTGTTTTAGTATTCAATCTGCTGGATATATATTGATCTCTTAGCCGTGTTATATGATAAGTATAATTTGTTTCTGGTTTCATAGATGCTTGTATAGGTATATAAATCGTATGAATATATTATCTGTTTTGTATAAAAGTTTATAAACAGTATATGTGTTATATAATATATGTTTTAAATATATATGCATACTTTATACTTGAGTTTTATCAGGACTTGTTTTGATAAAGATATTGTTTAAATATGATAGGTATGTAAGCAAATATGTATTTTATATCAGAATATATATATATTTTGTAATTGTTTTCGGAAATCTTACCCCTCTTTTTCTATATATTTTATATGTATTTCTTGTCAATCTACAAACGCCCTTAATTTTATATAAAATATAGAGAAATATATTTATATGCACATGCTTGGGTCTGAAGCCTCTTGCTCAACTAATTTTCCTTCTTTTCTTAAATTTATTCAAACTGTAGGCTGCGTGTATTAGTTAAGTGACATATATCCATTCATAATTCTAATACTCTCTTCTTTTATATTTATATATATAAAATATTATTTATATTACAGAGTTAGTATATTTGCTTTGTAATTGTACATTTTATTTTCTGTTTGTATGACGGAAAGCAAAGGTATTATATATATAATGATTATGTAAGTATTTTTCAGTAAGTAAAATATATTATATGATATATGACTTGTTGTACTCTAGTATATATATTTCTGTTTGTTATAATTTCTAAGTTTATAATATAAATGTGTAACCTGATTTTCTTATATAGGATTTGTATATATATATAGATTTATATGTATAGTATTTTTTATGATATAAACTCCTGATTTTTGTAAATGCTTAATTTTCCAAAAATACTATAAAGGTTTATTTTGTTTAATGGGTGGGTAAGTTAAATATTGATTTTGAAGCATATTATAAAGATTTTTATTTTTAGTTTGAGTTAATATTAAACCTTAATTTTATATATATATATCTGTTCTCATCAATTTCTACCTATCAGCTTCATCGGTCAAATCTGTGTCACCTTACTTCGTTTGAGATTCGTTGTTTGGATCGATCAGTTGTCGAATTTGTGATTTACTCTTGTGTTGTCCTGTCTTCTCTAGCCTCAAAAGGTGAGCAATCACTCACGATTAATGTTCTTATATTTATTAAATTTGATTTCAATTGGAATGTCAATTGAAATATGCTGTTGTTAGTTATTCACATTGTTATATATATATGTCATTATCTGTATCTGTTCACCTGTGACATCTGACACCATTATCTGTTATTTATATTGATGATATATTGCCTGTTACTATTGTTATTTTTGTTATCATATCTGTTATCACTCTGCAAGTTCCCTGTTTGTATAGAATCACTATGGGTTGAAATGATACATACCCGAACGATCTTGTAGAATAGGAGAAAATCGTTATGGGTTGAAATGATAAACCCAAGCGGTTTTCAATTAATTGAATTTGGGATTGCGGGTTGAAAAGATATATACCCGTATATATATTTTAAATTGCGGATTGAAATGATAAATATCCGTATCACTTGACCATAGGATAGAAAATTATATACAGGCACCATTGGTCTATATATAAATGTTTTGAAAATGATTTCTTTGGTTTTGAAAAGAAATATATGGTTTTGATAAATATTGATTTTAAAGATTCATTAAAGTTGATTTAATAAAGTTGATAAATAATATGTTTAAGTATTTATTTAATATCTATATTTTCAAATATAGAATTTATAATGATTTGAAATTGATTGAAATTATATTTATTTAAGAATTATACTTAAATAAGTTTGATGTGAAATGTATTGAATTTGAAATTTAAAGAAGTGTTTTACAACTTGAAATATTGAAAAGGTGACTTAAATGGATATTTCAAACTTATATATATATTTAAATGGGATATTTTGTTTATTTAAATTTGTAAATTGAAATTGTATTTAAATGTTATGGAAATGATTAAGTTAATATTTCAAAACTAAATAATTGTAAAGTGAATCTGATATGTATATAAATTTATCGAATTTAGTTTTGAAATGTTGAATATTTAAAGACTTGAAATATATCAAAATTGAAATGTTTTATTTAAATTAAGGTATTATTGTTTTTCAAAGTATTTGTTTTCGAAATTGTTATAACTTTGAAAGTAATATGGTTTGAAAATGAATTTATTTGAAATAGAATTTATTTAAGAATTATCTTTAAATATATTGATTTGAAACCGATTGAAATTTTGAGATTAAGAATATGACTGCATTATGTGATTTGGGTTTAAGATGGTTTTAAAGAATACTTCAAGTTTTATAATTAAAAGTAAGAATAGTGATTGAAAATTTGGATTTTATTTAAATGATATATTATTGAATTTGGTTTTAAAGTATATACTATTTTGAAGTAAATGATATGTTTGAAATAGTAATAATATTTTGGTTTAAAGTATATACTATTTTGAAGTAAAGGATATGTTTTGAAATGGCAAAAATATTTTGGTTTTAAAGTATATACTATTTTGAAGTAAAGGATATGTTTTGAAAGGGCAATGATTGTGTTTTTAAAAGTATATATATTTTAAATGACCACGGTGTTATAATAACGATTGGTTGTTAAAGAGACCGGGATCGGATATGGACATACTCTCTGTCGATACCGAAAATCACTTTGACAACTGTGTACGCGGTGGAGTTTCCAGAATGAAGTAGGATGGTGGCGACGATCCTAAGGTATATACGTGGACCCAACTCCCGTGAGTTGGCATAAGGTGGCTAAAACAGGAGCGATCTCGGACCAGTGAGGTAGCACCTCTTATCGGACGCACTTCTTCGATTCCATTCTATTACTTTTTGATTTTTGGTGGCCACCCTTCGATTTGGGAGTGTTGTTCGAGGTGGACGGTAGTGGCTGCTATCCGCTCCATCAGTCCGTGTGCGTAATTGGTATATCTACCCTGGCATTGCCTTGTGTGCCGTGTCACCTACCATATCGAGCTTTACTACGATTATGATTTTAAGATCCGACCGCGTTAAGGTTCTCCATCCCCTTAACGCTATTTTCTATATGATTATACTTTACTGATTAGACACTACTGTATATAGCGTATATTACTATATATTAGATAGTTTAACGGATCCTTAGGGGGTGGTTATCCCAAACATCCTTTAAGTTACTTGTATTTCAGTTGATATTTCACTTGAGTTGGATTTATTTATATAAGAATGTTAATCCTGACTCGAGTGTTTTGTGTTTTGCTTTACGCTCGGGTCAGACTGAGTGATACAGCATTTGAGACTCACCTTTGGAGTTGGAGCTTCGCTTGGAGATCCAGCTATCTATCGATCCTGCTTTCAGTTATTCAGTTGTTTCCAGTGATGTATTCAGATCTTGTATTTGATTATTGTATTGAGACATCTATTGTATTCGAGACTTCTGTTGTATCTTGTTTGACTATGTTATATATATATATAGTAGCTTCATGAACTACTATCCTTTTGTTTCCGCTGCATTATTGTTATATTACTCTGTGTCTGTGATCTGTAATTATTTTATTTACTGTATATGCTGAGTTTTGCCAAATTTTATTTACAATCCATTGTTTTGAATTATTCAAGTCTGACATGTGTGGATTTATTGTCGATTTGAATGGTCCAAAATACTGGGTCATTACAGGTTCCTTGATCAGAACCCGTCATTCTCCTTGCATAGCAGTATACTATGATAGAGAATTTCCAAAATCAATCAAAAATCCATATCCAGGGTTCGCCGTCGAAAATCGAATGAAAAATCCTAACTCGGATCGATATAACTATCTCGAAATTCTATGCTTGAATCTAGATCAAATCGCTATGCGAATAAAATAATATACGTACAACTTACGTATTAATTCCCAATTGATTATAGCTGTATCAATTTCTTTTTATTCACATTTACTTCCTTCCCATTTAATTATTCACAATTATCACACTCATTTAAACTTCTCATTCCCTGATTTACTTGGTATATTTCCTCTATACTAATTTCACTTAAGAATTTATCCCATCAACTTTCTTAAGTCAATTTATAACCTTTTATACAAATGTTCTTATATTTATTTTCACTTCATAACTCAATTTTATATCTATTTCTATTCAAATTAAATTTTCAATTTCATTTGAACTCAATTTATCTTCCAATTTTAAATATTGAATTCTATCCACCATATCCCAAACCACATTCAATCCACTAATTATTTTAAATTAGTTACATCTACTAATTTATTTCCAATCAAATTCAATTCTAAATTAGTTTAACCAGCTTATTCAATTTATTAGTTCAATTACTAATTTATTTCAAATCTCACTACATTCCGTTTTAGAACTATTTTCCATTTTAGCCTACTTAGGCTTAATCTTTCAAAATTCACTTTATTTTTAAACCTAAGTTAAATTAAATTTCCATTCCAATAATCAGGTTTCAATTCCACTTACTTACAAATTTAAATTGATTTGTTCATCTAAATAAATTTATTTTCAATAATTATTTCATTTAGTCCACTCGAACAAATTCTCCAATTTCACTTTATTCAAATTAAATATCATTCCAATACTCAAATTTCATTATAAGTTTTTTCCAAACTTATTTATATTCCATTAAAACATTTTAAATAAGATTCTAGAGTTTTAAACAATTTCTTAATATTTCAAAAAGAAAATCATTTTTGAAATCAATTACATATATACAATCCATTTGTATATTAAATTATCCCTTTGCATGTCAAAATCAAACCAATTTTGCAAACAAATCCCAATTCAAATCATTGAGGTAGCAATCCCTCCCTTGGAAACTCGAAAAATGAACATCGATGTTGCTGCAGTCATCACCGAAATTATTTTCCAACGACCGAAGTGAGTTCAGTGCTTTTATTCCTTTAAAAACCATTTTTAAATATTTTCAATTCACCAATCTCAATAGATTTCATTTCCAATTCAAAAGTATTTCCAATTAATATCACTTATATTTTTTCCGGGACTCTGAAAAAAACATTTCAAAATCAAAGTAAATTAAATTTCCAAACTCCCAAATTTCAAATCCTTTAAATCTATATTTAAATATTCCTTTGGGTTTTATTCTATTTCAAATTATAAATCACATTTATAATCTCATATATACAAACTCATTTTGCCATATGGATTAATTTCTTAACTTTTGAATATAATATCAAACTCTTATTTCAATTACCACAACAACAAATGATAATATTTAATATTGTCACTTCCTAGCAACCAAGCAACCATATATAACTATAATAATTCTAAAAAGTTATTCCCTTTATATATAAAAATAATTTGGGTAAGATTATTTCATTTACCCCATTTTAAAACAATACCATGTCGAAATGTTCTGTTCAAGTGTTTAAAGATCCCTATCAATAACGTTAATTACTCATATTGACCAGAATCCATAACCACTCAACAAATCAATCAACACAATATAAAACAGTTTTATATTCACTAAAAATACGCGCTCATATCTATTAATACGCTCAAACTCATTCTAGGGTGTTACTGACCCTATCTCTAATGAGTAATTCCCACCAGAGCTAAGGTTCTCGCTTAACCTTCAGCTCTGATACCAAGTGTCACGACCGAGATTTTCGACCTCCGAAAATTGATGTCAATACGTCCACTATATTACATGCCGAGCAATCGAATGCCGAAAATACCATATCATTAGGGTAAAGAAGAAAGAGGTAGAAGAAGAAAATAGAATAACAACACAGAATCTCACAATCGCAGCGGAACAATATATAATAGATAACAACATGCCTTTATACAAAAAGAACTATAGCTGTTATTTATACATTACATCATCAGAGCACAATACATCAATAACACAATAGTGGACAGTTATAACAACTTGTCCTCACAAGTGTTGAATATACAGCATACCATACACAGCGAAATAAAATAAAGTACGTGTGATACGTCTTCGTCATCCAGCTCGTCTCCTGAGCTCCCTAGCATCCTAACCTGTATATGTAATACTCGGTCTGACCCGAGCATTATAATAAATTAACACCCGAGTCAGTCTGGAAAACCAGTGTGAGAAACACACTCAATTTGAATTATTAAAGTTCAAAATCCTTTGAAAATCAAAGGTATCTCGTAAGACCACGCCACAAATAAACACGACGGGTTTTACCTTACGATAACCAAAACATTTCATATCAAATCCTCTGATATTATAATAGTGTCTAAGTACAAATACTTATTCAAATAGCTGAAATGCTTGCATCTCACGTCCCAGCATAGTTGGGCACAATCAAAACCGTACGGCGCTTATTGGAGAATGGATTCCATCTGAATGACTAGGCACTAGGGTACCACCTATCACAGTACATGTCTAGAAACACTGTACCGAGGACCACGCCAGGATCCCCTTCTACACAAGACCAGACTATCCCTAACCTGGATAGACCGAATATGCTATCACCATGGGTGTTCCCACTCTCGTTCGAGCTCCTTCCATACATCGTAGTAATAAAATAATATCTTAGGTTATCCAGAAAGGTGATAGACATACCCTACTTAGGTGCGACATACTTAGCCTAGATGCATCCTTCCTGATTTTTAGTCATTCCCGGTTGATGAGGCTAGAGGCTACGATTACCTTTTTAGAAATATTCTCTTAGAATACTCAATGTCCTCCAATGACAATGTACTGATAGCATTCATCCATACAAGTCCGTTCCGGGTTTGAACGGAACCGAAGGCACTATTCCTACTACATCCATTTTGGAATCACCCTCGGGATTAGTAGCGATTAGCCCTTGCACTTCACTGCTCCATCTTCGACTCCATGCTCTTGTTTTCACATCGAAAACATACTCGTTGGATCGAAGTGGTTTTCAGATAACAAATCTGATCCCGGTCTCTTCGAAACAACGTTCGATATTTCCGGTAAACTCAACCCCGGTTCTTTAGGAAATACATAGACGAAAATAAAATCGGAGATCACCTCCTAACCATTAGTGGACGGATTTCCTTATCATCGTCCTAGAAGAACGAAACGAGGTTATACATACAGTATAGCACCTCGAACGGTAACTGTACCATATAATTCCCGTATTTCTCCTAGATATTCTCAAAGTTATATTTGGGTCCATATTTGATAGTCGGTTATTTAACTATCAAATAAACAATCAATTCAACCAAATTATTAATTTTCCATTGGAAACACTAAATCTCATTTTTATTTAATTCTAATAAATTAAATCTCTTTATCCGATATATACTTATCTTATCGAGTTAAGTTATTTCACCAAAACTATTCTTCCAAAGATATTTTGATAACCTTTAAAATAATTTGGAAAGCACCCCTGCAGTATCAATCCATGGATTCACAGCTCAATGGTTACGTCTCTATCTCAGAGAAATTCAAGACTTAACTACAGGAACTCACTGCCTCCGATTTCGCCACGCGAGTATACCAATACTTCCCGAAAACTCTATTTGATAATTTTCAAAATTATACTTACGAAATTTCTATAATAATTTTCCAAGTTAACTTTAGACAAAACTACTTTTTAAATAAAAGCTATTATATAAAATATTAATATTGAATAATTATCCTTTTAAAATAATAATACTGATTAAACCTTTAATAATAATTAACTACTATAACTAACTTAATTAATATTTACTTTAACAATTTTAAGACAATTAAATAATAAATTTTTCTAAAACATTCTTTTAAACACTTTTAAATTTCTAATTAATATTTAAAAATCTTTCTTTTAAAATAAACTTAACTTTTCCAGAAAATATATTTTCAACTCCAATATAGCCAGTCTAATTATTTCATAAATCCTCTCGATTTATTTCCAGCTTGATTTACGTTCCAAGTCCGTAAATTTCCTTTTCACATTTCTAAAAATGAACTACTATTTATTTTTTTTAAACAATTTTTGCCCATCTCATTATAAATTTCCACCGTGAATTTATAATTTCAAAATATCCACTGACAATCACTTCACTTTATTTATAAACTTCGTTTATAAATTCCATAGTCTCCTTTCCTGTTTTTTCACTATTTCCACAACACTTAATCGATTTTAAATCGATTTTCTAAATTAAATTTCGTTTTAAAAATTAACCTCCTAGTTAACCCAAATTTATTCCAAAGCCCACTAATTTCAGATTCTCTTCCTTTTTATAATTTAAATTCTTCTTTAATCTGGAACATCAGTTTCATATTCTATTTTCAAATTTTCCTTTTGATTTCCCAAACTATTTTAAATCTCGGATTTAAAAATAGATCCTTTTATACTTAAACAAATCGTTTAAGTCCTATTATTAAATACTTTTATTCAAATATTCCAAATCTCTATCTTTCCATATTCAGAAATTATCAAGTAAAATTTTAAAATCAAAACTATTTATTTCACCCAAGTTCATTTCTTTAATTTTATCCAAATTTCACTATAAATATTTCTACTTCAAATTTTACTTTTTAATACCTTTCTAAAATTTTAAACATTTATCATTGGTATTGTAAAATACCAAAATCTAACCAGTGATTCCATAGCACCAAATAAATTCAAATTACGCTATAATCTAGCATAGATTATCCAATATATCATATTACTGAATATGAAAATAAATTCAACATTTTTGAGGTATCCAGTTGGATCCCTCCAACCTGTTTACCTGCATCCACATATGTTAGCACAATATAAAAATACCAATCCCACTTCGAGGGGGATATCGCGGTATATAGGGTCATCCGCTATTATGCGGGGAGCATAGAATCTCACCCGCTATATATATGCGGGAATATCAATCACTCCAATATATACATACTACTATATATGTCATATAACATCCAGATTGATAATAATTATCAATTCAATCAATCAACCAATAATAAATTTTAACTATTTAAAATTAACCGGTAATCCAAATTGGAGTGAGATTAACTCACCTTTTTTTCTCTCTCGAATTTTTTAATCGATCCAATCTTTGACTTTATTGCACATCTCGCTCGATTTTAACCTCGTATAAGAAATTTCCGAGTTTATATAAATTAGCGACTTCACCCTTAATTAAAATTAATCAACTAGTCACCTAATTTAAATTAATTACCTATTTACGAATTTAATTAACCTATTAATTGACTTAATAGAAAAAATTAGCGGCCTAATTACACAATTAATTAATTTAAATTCTCTTTTAACAGACTAATTAACCAAACTTTAACCGAACGAAAATAAAAATTAATTACACAGTCTCACCTCCTCGATGTCTTCTCGGATCACGAAGTCGTGCTTCCTCACTATCTTCGACAACCGAGCTTCTCTCATCCCTTCGAAATCGCGCGCCGCTTCTGACATCGACCACAACACCAGTCGCGTTTCCCTGCCTGTAGCCACGACCTTACCGCCGCCGAGTTTATGAGTCCTTCGACCTCCTCTTCTCATCTGCTCAAGATGGCACCCACGTCACGATTTGAATTCGATCGCCAATCCACTTACCTAGCCTCATCGAAAAACATTCGAATTTATTTGAACTGAAAAATAAAAGAGGAGGAAGCGCGATTTTTAACTGTCTGATTAATGGAAGGATATTTCATTTCCCTCTCTTAATATTTTGTTCGGCCATCCTTCCTTTATTTTTTATTTTTTTTCAAACTATGTTTGGCTTGAATTCTGATGGAAGAGACGACATGATTTAATAGAGGGGAAAACGTGTTTGAATGGTAAATGAACAGTGATTGAAGTGATAGGGAAAAGGTTGATGTGAATATAAATGCCAATCAATATAAATATATATTTATTTAAATTTAAACCGTCTCGATTCCGCAACTAAAAATCTCGACCTCCTATCGAGGCGTGCCGCTAGGCATTTATAATGTTATACCCCTGTTTCGAATACAAAGGAAAAGATTTTGACTCCTAACTCGATCGTATGGAGAAGATAGCTTTTTGGACCCAATTATATATTAAATTTTCGATATAAATTTCAGCGCATTTATATACCGTACGGCCAAATGATAACTCCAAACACTACAAAATTTGAAATTCGATAATAATACACTGTTATAGATCCAATGAAACTTGTTTCGTCAAAATCTGAGACTATGCCCCGGAAGGCTATTTTTAAATATCAATTTAAACGATATATTTTTAAAACTGAACAAATCACTTTTAAATTCAATTTAAAAACTTTGATTATTTCAGTATTATTAATACAAATTTTATAAGCCTTTAAATTATTTTTAACAAGCTTAAAACTCCAAATTCAATATTTTACCCAATTTCCAATTATTTAATTCAAAAATTAAATTATCCAATAAATAGTTATATTTGAAATTCATGTTAAAAATTAACTTTTAAATATTTAAAGTCAATTAAATATTCCAATTTCAAATATCCAAAATTTTGGGTCGTTACATCGGTAGGAAGTTCCTCATTTGTTAAGTACTTGATAAAGGCATCATCTAATTTTCCTTAGATGATGCATATATTTCCACTATTGTTGCCCCTGGCTCATAGCAAGGGATGCTTCACTTTCTAAGAGGACCCATGGTGTGACTTTTTCTAGGTTGCTTTTTTCCTTAGCCAGTTGATCGGCCTTGTCGTTCTATACCCTGGGTATCTGCTCCAACTCGAACTTGGTGAACGTGTTAATTATCTTCTTGGCCTCGATAACATACAAGGTCAGTGTCTTACCGCTTACTTGAAAGCGCTCGCAGATTTGATGGTTGACCACCAATGAGTTGTTGAAAACATGGATGGAATCCATATGTAACTCATTTTCCATCTTAAGGTTTGTTAGGATGACCTCATACTCGGCTTCATTATTGGTCGCCTTGAAGGAGAGGCAAACCACAAAATAATAGTCTTCTCCTTCGGGAGTGACAAGGACCACTTCGGCCCCTACTCTCTATTCGTTTGATGCCCCATCCACATACAGATGCTAAAATTGATAGCTAATGGTGGTATCCTTTTCACCGCTATCCGAGCTTAACCACTCGACAAAGAAATTTGCGATGGCCTAGCCCTTGATAGAAGTGAGAGGTTGGATGAGATGTGATGATGCCCAAGTTTGAAATATAACTTTAATAGCCGACCCACTATGTTGAGTCAACTAAGGACTTGCTTCAAAGGTTGATTGGTGAGGACTTTGATAGGCTCAGCCTGAGCCTAAAAGTAAAAGTCGGAGTTTTTGAACTGCCATAAGAACGAAGAAGGAAAGCTTTTCCTGCCCTATGTATCTCTTTTCTAGGCCTAACAACCTCTTGTTGACATAATAGATCTATAGTTGGATCTTCTCGTATTCTTTGATCAAGGCGGCACTGATCGCGTGGTCAGTTAATGCCAGATATAGATATAAATCATCCCCTTCAACGGGCTTGGATAGTACTGAAGGGTGGACAAATGCTGCTTCAGCTTCTCGAATGCCTTGGTGCATTCATCGTTCTAAATAAACAATTTTCCCTTCTTAATGAGGTCGATGATAGGGAGACATTGGTCGTTTGCCAACGACATTAACTGGCTTAATGTTGCAACCATCCCATTCAAGCTTTGTACTTATTTCATAGTTTTGGGGACTTGCTTATCTTGGATGGCTTGGATCTTCTCGGGGTTAGCTTCAATACCCTTGGCACTCACAACATAACCAAGGAATCTACCGGACTAGATGGCCAAGGAGAACTTTTTCGGGTTCAGCTCATGTTGTATTGGTATAATATGTTAAATGTCTCGGCCAGGTTCTATATATGCCCCCCCCCCCCCGGCTTTTTCAAACTTTACCATTATGTCATCCCCATACACCTCCATAGATCAGTCAATTTTTAGAGCACATTCAGTTGATGGGATGCTAATTGGTGGTGCCCGAATTTCATAGCCCAAAAGGCATGACACAATAACCGTACAGGTCGGCATTTATGATGAAGGAAGTATGCTCTTGGTCCGGGTCGTGCATGGCAATATGATTATAACCAGAGTAGACATCCATGAATGTAAGGAGCACACGTCCACTAGTTGCATCTACCAGCTAATCTATGCGAGGCAAAGGAAAGCTATCTTTTAGGGCAGGCTTTGTTGAGATCAGGGAATCACCTCCAAGACCCATTTGGTTTTCTAGACAGCATTGAGTTAGCTGCCCAAACCAGATATTATGTCTCCTAAATGAATCCATTGGCTAACAGCTTTTCTACCTCTTCCTTAAGAGTTTGGTACCTTTTAGGGTTGAGCGGTCGACACTTTTGATGGTAAGAGGTGGCTTTGGAATCAATGTTGAGTGAATGGCAAGTGATCTTAGGATTGATGTCGATCATGTAAGTGTGCCTCCATGCGAAGAAGGCCCTGCTTTGCTGTAGGAATTTAGTTAGCTTATCTCTAATGTTCGGGCTGAGTTTTGTGTCGATTTGAATAACTTTGCTAGGTTTGGTACAATTTATGGATATAAATTCTAATGAGTAGCCGACCCGCTCTCAATTTTTGAATCCCCATGCGAGGTTCGAGTGGGTCATCATGAAGATCCGGGTTCGTTTCCAAGTCACATGGTCCAATGCATAAATCATGCACTTTACGACATCCTCGACTGGGACAGACGTCCGTGCTCTAATCGGGGTCTTGATGTTGCCCCTGACTCTTACAGATGAGTCTTTCGACATTGAGAGGATAGGAGTTGCTATATGGGATGTCCTTGCTTTCAAGTGGGGTGCGACTTGCTTGTCACCTGCTGAGATGAGTTCTTCGGGGAGCGTCCAAGGAAATAGGATTTTGGCCATCCCAATTATCATTGTGGCGATCGATCCTGGCACAACCCTAAGCACTGCTAGGCTCGAGGTTACTCCCCTGTGACACACCACCGCTTGATGTAGCTTTATGGCTTAGGGTGGTCCCGACATGACCCTAAGCATTGTATGGCTCAAGGGTACTCTCGGGCGACACGTCGTCGACATTTGTATCTTCAAAGGCAAGAACATTACCGACACGACCCTGAGTGCTATCGGGGGTGAGGGTACTCTTGGGTGACACATCATTGGTTTTCCTGACATGTTCGGGTAAGACATTACTGGCAGGAGGAGCTGTTGATGTTGATGCTTCAGAGTTGGAGGCAGTCTCGGTTTGAACCAAAACGTTGACCAATTGATGGTTCTCTCGATTTATTTATTGATGAGTATTACAAGTTCTTACTGAAGCATAAAAACACCCTTCTTCGGTTGTTTGAAGAGGTCCCATAACACTCCTTAGCCTATTGTTGATTGCTCCAATCTTGCCGATCCCGCCTTGGATATGGAACTTCATGACGAGTTGCTTGTAGGAAATGATGGCGTCCGGTTCAGCAAGCGACGGTCATCCTATAAAAAGACTGTAAGTAAAGGGCAATCAGCCACTAACAAAGTTTTGATGAACCTTTGCAGCAAGGGGTTCTTAGTCGAATGTTATCATAAGCAAGGTGATACGAATTAGAATAATATTCAAACCCCCAAAGTTGTAAATAGGCAGGGAATAAGGGGTGAGTTTGGAGGCAGGAAGCTTAGGAGCCTAAAAAACATGTCTAAACATGAAATTAACCGAGCTGCCCCCATCCATGAAGGCTCTATGCACATTTGAGTTGCTATTGCCAAAGTGATGACCATAGGATCGTGACAGGGGTAAGAGACTGCCTATATGCCCTTAATAGTGAAAGTGATGGGCTGATCTAATTCCATCCTAGGTGTTTTTTGATGCTCACTACTATAAAGAATATACTTGGTCGGCTGAACCCATTTTCCTCTAATACTACGATTGTGGCCCTTAGCTACTGCTGGCTATATTCAAGCCTTCACATATGGTCGGGATGTTGGTTATCGCCAAGCCATCATTGTTGGGGATGGAGTTGGTTGGTTGTCATGGTTGGTCCTTTGTTCCACCTAAGCTTGAACAAACTCTAAAAGTGTCCCTTCTTGGATAAGTCTTTCAATCTCATCTTTGAGCACCCAACACTCATTAATGGAATGGTCATTGATTTGATGGAATTAGCGGTATTTGTCATTACCGCGAGGTTCCTTCCTTCTTCCACCTTTGGCAGTGTTTGGTTTATGAAATTGAACCTGGTCCTGATATATATTATCGCCCTATCCATGTTCAAAGTTTAATAGTTAGCATACTTAGACCTATATTGGGTGTCGGTCTTTGCACGCCTCTTAGTATTGTTTTATTGACCATTGCCCCATCGTTTGGCATTATCACGAAGACTGAATTGAGTGGTACATCAGGTTCATTATCATTGTTAGAAAGATCTACATCCTCTATTTGTATTATGTCATTCGCCTATTGATAGAAGTTAGTTAGGGACGTAGCCAACTGCTTTGGAAGCTCCCTCCACATTTTTGATTTATTCCCTACCCCCAAATAGATGGCCACGACTAGGCTATTCATGTTTTCACCTCTTGCCTAGGTGGATTCTTTGTTGAAGCGATTGACATATGACCGAAGATTCTCGGTTGGCCCCTATCTGATGTTACTTGGCTCGCTAGCCATCATACGTGGGTCTTTGAAGTGAATAAACTGGTCTTGAAGTCTGCACATGGCTGGGTTGTAAGGCCCCGTAAAATCAATGACAAATAAGTAAATTGGATAAACTAAATTTAATAAAATGGGATAAAAATGGAAGTTTTGTAAAAGTCAGAATTTGACTATGAAAGTTATGTCATTGTATTCGTGGTGAAATTCTGATCAATTTCCAAATATAATATGCTGAAAATGGAGCTTAAACGAAGAAGTTATGGGCATTTGAAATTTTTAGACTTAAAATAATTTGAATAGAATTCAAATTCAAATGAATAATTAATTTTAAACTTTTAAATATAGAATTTAATAGTAATTACACTTGGGGGTTAAGTGAACGTTAAAACCAACATCAATGTTAAGAAGTAACTAAGGAATAAAATAATTAAAAATCAATGGTAAAGTAATTATTTCCAAAGTAGCATGTACCAGCCAACCGCTCTCCTTGGGCCGGTCGACCTCTAGCAGTCGACCGATGGTGAATGATGAAGGCTAGGGTTTTTCGCACAATGAACGTACCAGATTATGTAATATTAAACCAATTTAAATCCAATGGTTCTAGGCATTTCAACCACTACAAATAGGAGCTTAGCCCCCTCACTTTTATTCATAAATTATTTTGGAAACTCTAGCAAAGCTCTGTCTGTTCGTCTCTTCGTAGATTTAGAAAACTCCTTAGGGTTTCAGGTAAGAAATCATATATATCTACTTTTGTTTGTTATTTATTTTCTCAACCTATTCTCCTCCAAACCTCTAATTTTCTGAATCTAACATATATATAATTCCCTTGCTATATATGTATATAAAAAAGAAGAGATTTGATAGAGATTGTCAAAAGCTTATTAAATCTAAAAGAGGTAAAGTTAAGGATATATTGTGAGTGAAAATCTTAGCTTTTCTATTTTAGTAATTGATTACTATAGGTCGGGTTTGAATATTACTTGGGGAGTTTTGGTTTGCGAAAACATCATATTATAAACCCCTAAAACTTTTTCAATGCAAAATGTCAATTCAAGATCAAAATCTCAATTGTTTATGTTCAAATAATGGAAATTGTGTAGATTTGTAGTTTTGATAATTTTACCTTCTATTTCACTTTTTATTCTTTTTGGTTGAATTTGATTAAAGGGTTTTGATTAAGGAATAATGTGTAAGATATGGATTTTATTCGTAGTTTGCACCACTTATTCCCAATGAATTAAATAGAAATTCCTTTGTTTATTTTTATGTGAAAAAGGAGTTGAATAGAGCATAAAATTGGAACTGTAAGTTTTTACTATCAACATATGCCATTATTTTGTCATAATAAGTTAAGTTTAAATATTTATTTTATACAAGTGTATTGATTGGAATTTTTGGATATGAATATCGAAATTTTGGTGTTGTTGATAATATGGGATGAGACTTGTATAATTATTGAAAGAGTTGGCATTTAAACGCTAGTTTAGGATGTAAATTCAGCACGCATAGAAATTACTGGGTACGTGTGTGTGTGTGTGTGTGTATTGGTGTAATTAGCATATAATTATAACGTATAATTGCATAATTAAATAGGTTATTAATTTTATTAAATCCCCCAGCAAGTAATTAATGTTAAAGGCGAAATAAGAAAGATTTCTTATAAGGCCTTGATTATGGAAACGGTGAGATGTGTGATAATATATGTAGAGTGTGATATAGATTATGACTAAGTTATAGGGTTGTGAGGTCAACCAAAAGCACACAGAAGTCTGCCCAGCTAATATGGCTACCAACAGTGTGACTTTAGGGTTGATGTTGGACATCGCCTATAATAAGTTGCTACTATAACATGAGGTTAATCCCAAATTCTATAGGGTAAATCTACCCAGCTAATATGGCTGCCAATACCTGCAAACAATCGGACTACTGTAGAAGCATCGTGGGATACGGGTCATAATACAAAGGACCTGTTTCATAGATTGAAGGTATTAATTAGTTGTGTGAGGGTATGCTTTTTTTCTATATAAATGGTCGGGGTTATGGATTAGGCATGGTAGGGGATATCTCGAAAAAGGGACCATTTCAATAGGAATTATTAAGTGGCCGAAGAGATTCCGTGCAATGTCAGCTAGATAGTTACCGATGAGGAGTCCTCCTAGGGATATGTATTAAATGACGTGGACCTACCTTAAATAAGGTATTAAATGGTTGGAGTTTTCCTAATTCCCATTAAAAGTTATTAAGTGACTTGAGTACTATTTCTTACATTGATAGGACATTGTGGAAGATACATATGGGTTATTGGGTTGATAGCAAGTTGACTATGAGCTTATATTTAGAAAGCATATTTATTTATGTTAAGAAAAGCCTTTTGGGCTTATATTTGAAAAGACTTTTGATGTAGGTAGAATATGTAAGACATATTCCTATTTGAATTATACCGCCTAAGTACTAATATAGTAAGGCTCGAGATTTTTATTCACTAGATTTATGTTGTTCTGACTTCCTCCTCATTACAACATAGGTTAAGAAGGATGATGTCAAAGGCGGAGAAATCGATGAGACCTTTGTTAATAGTCTATTTATTTACTGTTATTTTTCTTTAGTTTTTGATGTACCCATGAAATAAAAATGATGTTGTAATCTAGAATATTGTACCATGGATATGTAACGGTTATTGTTGGATATTTTATTATGGCTTTAAATAACATTTTGAATTTATGGTAAAATGGGTGCTATTGTGATTATTATATTTTATCCTTCCGTTGTGAGATTTTGAATGTATAGATAAATAGCTCTATATCGTTCTTTTTACCGACCAACAATCAGCTTTGGGATGAGTCTAAGTTTCGATGGGCCTTTTTGGGTCAGAATTTAGGTCCATTTCAGGGTGAGTTGTTACATTTGATATCAAAACTTAGGTTACCCGATCCACAGAGATAAATATACATATGAGAGACATGCCTATTATTTTTGAAAGGACATTTTCAAAAACCCTATTATACATATACATATTATTGATGAACATATGCATATACGCTAGGCAAATCTTTCTTTCGGCGTATAATAGTATCTTAGGAAGTTATGACTAAAAGTTCAACCTACAAATAGTAGATTATGGCTGAAGATCCTCTTCTTCTTCGATTGGGAATCCCGTCATAGAAATCCGCACCACTCGAGGGATGTCTGAATGGTTCAAATAGTACCTTAGGCATGTAGGACAAGTCCCTGTTCCCCAACAGACTACATCGACGACACCATTTTATTCTGCCCATCGAGGCAACACCTCGTCCCATCAATTTTCGCAGAATGTGCAAGGAATTTACGAATATGGAAGGAAGAGTATATTCTAGAAAGAAAAGCTTCGTGGAGGCTAAGGCATGGATAAATGACTACGAAAGGATATTTTGAGAGCTTGGTTAGGAGGATCAATTAAAGCATAGGATGGCAACTTGGCATCTTAAAGGAGTAGCCTTAGATTGGTGGAACATGGTGGCTGAGGAGGATGTTGGTAGGATTTTCACTTAGGATGAGTTTGAGAACCGATCTGAGACAAGATTTATGTCAAGAGCAGAAGTGAGCTTACAATTAGAGAAATTTATATAGCTTAGGCAGGGAAACTCCACTCTAAAGGAGTACATCAGTAAATTTGCAGAACTATCCAAGTTTGAAATGCGTTTGATAGACATACCTATGAGGAAGGCCATGAAGTTTGTTAAGGGGCTAAATTCCTCACTTAGGGAATGATTGTGACCTAAATACCCACTGGCACTACCTACGAAATGCTTGTTGAGATGGATTTACTACAGACGGCTAATGCTAAGGAGAATGAGACGGAGAAGGAGAAGGTAGGACCCATGTAGAATTATGAAGGGGCCAGGAAAGGAAATTTTTTAGGCGAATAAGAAGTCAAAGGAGAAGTTTAAAAAAAGAATGTAAAGTGTGTAATGGATGCCAAAAGAAAGGATAACTCGTAAAGGATTGTAGAGTGAATTTGTTGAAGGAAGCTTTAAAGGGAAAGTATTACCACTACCACTAAGAAGGGCATTACAAGAATCAGTGTTCGAAGATAGTAAAGGAAGGGCAGGGTGGGCAGGCTACGCCATTAAGGCTGCCCCTATTTCGAGTAGAGTACCCCCTAGAGAACAATGAAAGGCAGCTATGGAAGGTATAACTCTTATTTTTGGAAATAAAATTCATATTCTATTTGACTCTGAAGCATCACATTCATTCATAGCCAGGAATATGATTAACTCCTTAAATCTTCAAACCTAAACTGTCATATACTCAACAGTGGTTTCAAATCCTATTGGGGGGATGACACATCTTTTCTCAAATTACAAAGACCTAGTGTTATACATATGTAATGTTGATTTCATATATGATGCTTACGTTCTAAATTTCGAGGGATATGGACTTATTTTTGGTATAGATGGGTTGTCGCACTAAAGGGTAGTCTTAGACTGCGATAAAAGGGTAGTATGGTTAAAGAGTTGTAAAGGGCGAGACCTAGACGTTTGTTGTATACCCCAGAATTTAGTCGAGCTAAGTTATCTATACTCCGTGAACTTATCGCAAAATGAACTTTCATCTGTACTCGTAGTTCGAGAATTCTCTGATGTCTTTGAAGAAGTTTCGTGGCTTTCGCCCCAAAAGGCGATCGAGTTTAGAATTGATCTGGAGAGGGATGCAAGACTAATCGCTCTGACATTAAGACATATGGCTCCTAAGGAAAGGCGAGAACTAGACAAGCAAATCTCAAAACTATTATAGAAGGGATTCATCCTGCAGAGCACCTCGGAATGGGGAACCTCAATTGTCGTTTCCATTAAGGCAGATGGCTCATTGAGGCTTTGTGTCGATTATAGGGAACTCAATAAGTTGATGAAAAAGTATAGTTATCTGTTAACTAGGATAGATGATTTGTTTGATCAACTCATGGGAGATAAAGTCTTCTCCTAATTAGACATGGCAATTGGATTTCATTAACTAAGGATTGCAGAGGATAGTAAACCAAAGACCATGTTTTGCATACCTGATAGGCTCTATGAGCGGGAGGTGATGCCTTTTGGATTGACAAATTCCTCTACATAATTTATTGATTTGATGAGTAGAGCATTTAGAGGACAGGTAAACAAATTTATTGTAGTTTTTGTATATGATATCTTGGTACTCTCTAAAAGTGAAAGGGAGCATGAAAATCACTTAAGGGAGATATTAGGACTTTCAAAAGGCACCAACTTAAAGCCAAATTCTCAAAGTGCCACTTTTGGAAGAGGGACGTAAAATTTCTTGGGCATATTGTTTTAGAACATGGGTTAGCAGTGGACCCCACAAAAATTTAAGCTCTTCAAGGATGGAAGATTTCGAAGAATGCCATGGAGGTTAGAATTTTTCTAAGGTTAGCGGGTTATTGTAGGAAATTCATAATAGATTTTGCAAAGATAGCAGTTCCTCCAACTCGCTTAACCAAAAAAATTTAGTCTTCGCTTAGGATGGGAAATGAATGGAAGCATTCAAAAAGCTAAAGGAACTATTGACAAGTGCTCTAGTACTCATCATCCCCGATGGAACAAAGCCTTTTACGGTTTATACAGACACATGTGGCATAGGATTGGGAGCATTTCTTATGTAAGAAGGAAGAGTGATAGCTTATGCTAGCAGGCAACTGAAGGACCATAAGAAGAGATTTCTGGTGCATAACTTTGAGTTGGCAGCCATTGTTTTTGCCTTGAAGATGTGGAGGAACTATCTTTTGGATAAAAATTTTGAGCTATTTATTGACTATAAACCACTCAAATATCTATTTTCCCAAAAAGACTTAAATCTTAGGCAGTAGAGGTGGATGGAGTTTATAGCATCCTATGACTTTGGGATACAGTATACCTCTGGAAAAGGGAATATTATTGTCGATGTCCTTAGCTGGAGGCATGCTACCTAGGGTGTTATATATGAGTGGAGGCAGTTGGAATTTCTCTCGAATTTCAACTTCCAACTGCCAATAGAACACACTTAAAACTATTTGGCAGCAAAGGAGGTTGGACTGGTGTTGATGGACCATACTAGACTTGAACAAAAGGGAAATGGAGAGATAGTTGATAAGTTGGAAAAGTTAAGGAGAGGGGAACAATTTCCCCACGTCAGTAGATATGCAGTTGACGAGAAGGGATGTTTAAGGAGAGATGGACGCCTCTATGTCCCAAGGATTGATAGCATACTGGAGGAAGTGCTTATAGAATGTCACCATTCCCAAATCACTATTCACCCCGTAGGAGATAAGATGCATAGGGATATAAAACAGATTTTTTATTAACCAGGGATGAAGGAGAGAGTAGTTGAATTTTTTTCTAGGTTTTTAACATGTCGAAGGATTAAAGCTGAGTAAGGCAAGATGGGAGGATTGTTATTGCCATTAAAAGTCTCGACTTGGAAATAGGAACACATATCAATGGACTTCATAGATGGATTACCTAGGAGTCAAAGAGGCAATGAAGCAATTCGGGTCATAGTGGATCGACTTACAAAAAGTGCCTATTTTATTCTCGTTAATAGCAATAAAATCGCAGCATCTCTAGCACAAATTTATATTAAGGAAGTGGTTCGTCTTCATGGTATTTCAGTTAGCATCATCAATGATAGGGACCCCCTAATTTACTAGCGAGTTTTGGAGAAGTTTGTAGATAGCTTTAGGAACATCATTGAATCTTAGTTACGCTTACCACCCGTAGACAGATGGATCGACGGAAAGGTAAATAGGATCTTGGAGGACTTGTTAAAAGCTTGCATCCTGGACCTCGAAAGACATTAGGAGCAGCATCTACCTTTAGTGGAATTTGCTTATATCAATCGACGATTAGAATGGTACCCTTTGAAGCGCTTTATGGGAGGCCATACAAATCGCCAAATTGTTGGTGGGAAACCACTGACAAAATTTTACTTGAACCATATTTGATTCACGAAACTTCAATGAAGGTAGAGTTGATTAGACAATGAATGAAGACAACACAAGATTGCCAGAACTCCTACATGGATAAGAGAAGGAAAGAATTGGAGTTCGAGGTTGGAGACATGGTGTTTATCAAAGTCTTCCCTCTTAGGAAGGTCGTGAGATTCAGAAAATCAAGAAAGTTGGCACCAAGATTCATTAGGATTTTTCGAGTTTTGGAAAGAATAAGAAGATCGGCTCATAGCGTGGAGCTACCCGATAGATTGGTAGGAGTCCACAATGTTTTTCACATGTCGCACTTGAGGAAATGCCTTTATGACATTGTTATTGTAGTAGAGCCTGATCAATTGAGGGATGTTGAGATAGAGCCAATAACATCTCATGCCACTGTACGCATTATGGAGAATGAAACTTGGAAGCTCCACAACAAAGAAATTAGGTTGGTTCGAGTATAATGGGGAGATAATCCGGTGGAAAGCACATGGAAACTGAAGAGAAGATGAAGATCCCTCATCTTGAGCTTTTCACCGGTAAACTTTTCTCTCCAAAATTAGATTTTTGGTTGCATCATGATTGCTAAACTAGATGGTAGGAGATGATTGCTACACTTTTCACCATCAGTTTTCACTCATGTAGAAATTTTATGCATATTTAAGATGTTTTGCATACATACTTATGTCAAGTCACACACACACTAGGATTGAGCTCGCTTATAACATGTCTGATATACATAATCACATTGCACTTTTGGTTGAGTAGATGGTTGTGTAGATAACTTGATTGTACAACATGGATGTTTACTGTGTGTTACGTAGTTCATCCCTTGGAAAAGATTTCGGGGATGAAATCCTTTGTAAGTGGGGAAGAATGTAATACCCCACAAAATCAACCATAAATAAATAAATTGAATAAATTAAATTCAATAAGGTGGGGGTAAAATTGGAAGCTTTGTAAAAGTCAAAATTTGACTACGAAAGTTATGTCATTGCATTTGTGGCGAAATTCTGATCAATTTTCATATATAATATATTGAAAACGGAGCTCAAACCAAAAAGTTATGGGTGTTTGAAGCTTTCAAGTTTTAAATAATTTAAATAGAATTCAAATTCAAATGAATAATTAATTTTAAAATTTGAAATTAAAAAGTTAACAGTAATTAGACTTGGGGTTAAGTAAACGTTAAAATCAACGTTAACGTTAAAAAGTAATTAAGGAATAAAATAATTAAAAATCAACAGCAAAACAATTCTTCCCAAAATAATGTACTAGTCGACCATTCCCCTTGGCCCGGTCGACCACTAGCGGTCGACTGGTGTTGAACGATGGTGGCTAGGGTTTTTCGCACAATGAACATACAGAATTATATAATATTAAACCGACTTAAATCCAACAGTTCTAGTGAAGTTCAACCACTATAAATTGGAGCCTAACCCCCTCACTTTTATTCACAAAATATTTTTGGGACCTCTAGCGAAACCTCTGTCAGTTCGTCTCTTCACATATTTAGAGAACTCCATTGGGGTTTTAAGCAAGAAATCCTATATATCTATTTTTGTTTATTGTTATTTTATCAACCTATTCTCCTCTAAACCTCTAATTTTATGAATCTAATGTATATACAAATCCCTTGATGTATATATATATCAAAAAGAAGAGATTTGATAGAGATTATCAAAGGCATGTCAAATCCAAAGGGTGTAAAGCTAAGGATATACTGTGAGCGAAAATCTTAGCTTTTCTATTTTAGCAGTTAATTAGTATAGTTTGGGTTTGAATATGCCTTGGGGGGTTTTGGTTTATGAAAAAATCATATTATAAACCTACAAAAATCCTTCAATGTGAAATGTCAATTTTAGGTTAAAATCTTAGGCCCCGTTTGGTTTCGTTTTGAGTTTTGTGTTTTGTGTTTTCAACATACAGTACAAAATACAAGAAAATGTGGGAAATTTTTACAATTCTTAGCCATCGCGACGATGAACGGGAAACAGAGGAGATGAATTGTTTTCCATCCTTTTGTTATGTCTCAAAACACGAAAAATCAAATAAACTTGTTTTCTATTTTCTATGTTAGTTTCATTTTTCAAAATTGTGTGTTTTTCAACAATACATAATAAATGCGAATTTTTCTTTAGACGAAAACACAAAACTAAAAATAGCAAACCAAACGGGGCCTTAATTTTGTGTCAAAATAACGGAAATTGTGTAGATTGCAGTTTTGATAATTTTGCTATCTTTCACTTTTTATTCTTTTTCTTTGAATTTGGTTAAAGGATTTTGATTCAGGAATAGTGTGTAAACATGCATTTTATTCGTTTTTTCACTCCTTATTCCTAATGAATTAAACAAATATTCCTTTGTTTATTTTTATATAAAAAAAGAGTTAAATAGAGCGTAAAATTGGAATTGTAAGTTTCTATTATCAATATATCATATTATTTTGATGTAATAAGTTGAGTTTAATTTTTTTACTGTATACAAGTCTATTGAATGGAATTTTTGGATATGAATATTGGAATTTTGGTATTGTTCATAATATGGGATGGGACTTGTATAATTGTTGAAATAGTTGACACTCAAATGCTAGTTTAGTGCTTTAATTCCACATGCTTAGAAATTACTAGGCCTCTATGTGTGTGTGTGTGTATTAGCGTAATTAATGTATAATTGCGTAGTTAAATAGGTTATTAATATTATTAAATCCCCTTTAGGCAAGTAATTAATGTTAAAGGTGAAATAAGAAAGATTTCTTATAAGGTCTTGATTATGGAAACAGTGAGATGTGTGATAATATATGTAAAGTATGATATAGATTATGACTAAATTATAAGGATGCAAGGTCAGTCAATAGCACACGAAAGTCTGCCCAGCTAATCTAGCTACCAGCAGTGTGACTATGGGACTAATGTGAGGCTTCATCCATAATCAGTAAGTATGATGATGCGTGGTTAGTCCCAAAATCTTAAGGTAAATCTGCCTAGCTAATCTGGCTACCAGTACCTATGAATAGTCGGACTAATGTGAGATGTTAGCGTAGGATACGGGTTATAATATGAAGGACCTGCTTCAAAGATTGATGGTATTAAGTGGTTGTGAAGGGCCCGCCTCTTCTCCTTGTAGGAAGTAGTAAATGGTCGGGGTTATGGTTAGGCATGGTAGTGGATATCTCGAGAAAGGGCCTGCTTCAATAGGAAGTATTAAATGACTAAAGAGATTCTGTGTAATGTCAGCTAGATAGTTACTAGTGAGGATTCCGCCTTGGGATAGGTAGTAAATAACGTGGACCTGCCTTAAATATTAAATGGTCAGAGTTTACCAAATTCCCATTAAAAGGTAGTAAGTGACTTGAGTACTATCTCTTACATTGATAGAAAATTCTAGACGATAGATATTGGTTATTGGGCTGATAGCAAGTTGGCTATGGGCTTATATTTAAAAAGCCTTTTTATTTATGTTGAGAAATTCCTTTAGGCTTATATTTGAAAAGACATTTGATGTAGATAGAATACATAAGACATATTCCTATTTGAATTAACTGTCCAAGTACTAATATAGTAAGGCTCGAGATTTTTATTCACCAGACATATTTTGTTTTGGCTCCCTCCTCATTACAACACAAGTTCAGAAGGAAAATGCTAAAAGCGGAGATATTGATGAGACTTGTGGCAGTAGTTTATTTATTTACTATTATTTTATGTAGTTTTTGATGTATCCATGAAATAAAAATGATGTTGTTATCTTGGAATATTGTACCACGTATATGTAACGGTTATTGTTGGATATTTTGTCATGGTTTTAAATGACATTTTGAATTTATGATAAAATGGATACTGTTGTTATTATTATAGTTTTTTCTTTTGCTGTGAGATTCTGAATATGTAAATAAATAGCTTTGTACTGTTGTTTTTATCAACCAACAACCAGCTTTAAGATGGATCTAAGTTTCAATGGGTCTTTTCTGACTCAGATTTAGGTCCATTTCAAGGCAGGTTGTTACATGGGCCCAAGAATTGATGTTGCGCGGTTGCAGATATAGGAACCAGTGGGAGTTCGGTCCTATTAGTGAAGAAGGGAAGAATATGCGCTTTGCTAGGCTGAAAAGTTGGTCAACACGAGTGATGGATTTGAAGGCAACGATGTGATCAGATTGGTCAGCACTTGCATTAAACTTGTCAATAGGAAGCAAGGCATACTGCTTGTGGATGTAAGTGTTCAAAATATCCTTAGAAAATGGCTCGACATTCTTGTCATAAAAAAAGCTTTACCTCCGGTATTCTGGGCTTACATTTTGTTGAGTTGTTGGTGAAAGATGTTTATTTCCTCCCAGAGGGCAGCATTGGCCGACGGTAGGATTGTCTGGCCAATGATTATAGGCTCTACTAGCGTCTTTGTGGAGTTGGAGATCGGCAACGACAAGGTGATGAAAAGTGGCAGTGATGACGAGCTGGAGTGGGATACCTCCTCTCTTTATTCATAGAGAGTGACTATGAATGATCGACTCGTCTCTCTCTTGATCTAGGCCTGACTGCACATCTATGGGATTAGGAGTGCACCGATGGGGCACCACAGCTAAGACACTCAAACCTCAAATCTCGAGCATAGTTTTCTGCTCGGAGGCGCTTAGAAACTTACTGTCATTCTTTTAAAGGAGAGCAACAATGTCTTGGTTCCCTTCACGTGGCTATCTCTGGGTCAATGTTGATAACGAGACTTGGCACACGCATAGCTTGTCTCCATTGATGGGCATGAACATCCACGACCGAGGTTTTAGATACCACCCTAGCCTGGGCGTTGGCGGTGTTCATAAGGTCATAAGCATTGGAGGGATATGTTGGAGAGGATTCGGTTTGACCACTGGAGGGAGTGGTAGAACGACTTTCATAGTTGTCTTGGCGTCCAACCTCCTTCTTAATTCAATTACGTCATGGCCTAGAGTTCCCACATTGGTCAAGCTTTGGGGCATGCTTCACCTCAAGTCGTTGTTGAACCTAAGGATGGGGCTGGCAGCACTGGTGACAGTATTACATTCGTCATGTTCATTAGTGTTAATGAGTTCATTATCACCATTAGGATTTAGCAAGGTGAAACATGAAAAGGGCGCGTGGAGAAGAAAAGCGAGGGAAAGGTAAGAGCTTTTAGGGAAGACCCTCCTTCTAGAGCCAAAATTTTGACTAATAAATTAGCTAACCTCAAAATTATACTAATGCGTTTGTGAAAGCAAAGGTAGGCTTAAAAATGTAAAATGAGGAAAAACTAGCAAATTAATGTAAACAGTGCAAAGATGTAGAGTGGTTCAGCAAGCTTGCCTGCATACACTACAAAGTTTTTTTACTATGTTTCTCTTTTACAATTATAAGAAATTACAAGAAAATAATAAGAAATGGAGCACTTAAGAGTAAAAAGTTCCCAATCTTAAGAGCTCTGGGCTTTAAGTTGCTATAAGAATATTTGTGCTGCAAGAGAATAAGAAGATATCAACCCCTTTTATGTAGTAAGACATGGGGTATTTTTAGTAGCTGAGATGAATGATGGAAAGTTGAGATTGCACTGTAAAACAGATGGGAAGCATGCATGGTTGTTGATTTGGTTTCATGGGACGATGGAAGACAACCATAAATGTGTAAGGGAATGTGTGATTGAGAAGTATGCCAATTGTCCCTCCGTACTAAGCTCATGTGTTACATTTAGTGTGCATTTAATATTGGCAGCATGCTACGGAAGCATGTATGCTTTTGGAAGATTTTCTACAGTAACTAATTCGGCTGGCTGTATGAGTTGTCGTTTACTTTTGCACTTCTAGGTGGCAGGGCATGCAAGTAGCTTCTTCTAGGATGTGCTAGCCGGTCGCTTCTACCGAAGTTTACCGAGGAAAGCTGAATCTTGCTAAGGACTAAGATATAGGGGATGCGTAAGGTCGTTCATGGGATGATGAGATGGTTCTCCTGGGACCTATCGAAGGCGGGCTGTGATGAAGCGGGTCAAAGACTGATCACACTTGAGCCAAGTCTTATCTGATGAGATGGATGTTGAAGTCGCCTTGAGTTAAGCCAGACGACAATAGACCCAGAGGTTTGTTGAGTAGATGGACTAACTTGGAACTAGACCGAGTTTGGTTCGGCATAGACTAGCCATGATCAGATGTGTTGGGGCGACATGGATTGGGCTAAACTATGCTTACTCGGCTTGCCAATTATACTTGCAAGAAATTCGAGCAATAGTAAGATTGAAAAACACCAAATATATAGAAAATCAAACATCCGAAAGGCTACAAAGAGCCAATAAGCCTTGAAAAGACAAAAATAAAGAAGCTCTCGGATGTATAAAAATAATCAATGGAACAAGGAGAAAAATACAAATTTAATTTTAGATTCTTATGACAAGACGCAAGTTGTATGAAGAGTACTCTTGTAAGTGATTCCTTCCTTTATATTAATTTTTTGAATTTTTATGATCGAAATATTAGTAGAAATTAGCTTTATTATATAGACAAAAGAACATATAACTTTATAAACTTATCATCAAAGAGAGAGAATTTTTGAAAGGTCAGCAATTGAATAAGACTCTTCCAATAGTTGCTTACTTGTAGTCAATTATATCGGCTCGAAGACATAAATGACTGTGAATTAGTTTCGATAGAACCATATGAAAACGTAGTTTATGTATTATGATTAAACTTTGGCTCTTTGAAGGAAAACAATAAGTAAAACATTTCATTATAGAATAGCTTTATGTAAAAAATATTAAATAATTACTCTTTTCAAAGAAAAAATAAATCCAATAAAAGGAAAAACCACATGCTTTGACAAATATGAAAGTTAAGAACCACTGTTTACATTTTATGACGATGAAAAGATAAATTTAGTTATTTTTTATACAAAGCTAAAATTATTTATCTTGTTTGCTTGCAAGCTAAACACAAACAAAAATATAAAATGAGCATGGTTAAAATGCTTAATACAAAAACGTAGTTTACAAAAAGATAGTATTATATTTTTCGTTCAATGGCTAAATGCAAAAATGATCGACACACATGTGTCTTTATAACAAAGATAAATGAAAAAATTACAAAGACAACATTTTATTTTTTCCAAAGCTAAATAAAAAAATATTTTTCTTAAGTATATATCCAATGAGTGTATTTGTTGAGAAAATATGTAAGATATAACTTTAATTAGTTGTTGAAGACTCAATTCTGTTCTATTGCTAAGTGCATTTATCCTCTATTAAAAAGACATACCAAACTAGTTGCGTTATTGAAAATATACTGGAAAAGAATCCTCCCTTCATACGATGTAGGAGATGACCTTAAATAACCTTTCCCATATATGGATTCGCTGATTTGCACTATGGCTTGCATGACAAAAAACTATTATGAGTTGTAAATATATGTAGTTGAAGAACTCCAACGATCGACCGGTTGGTAAACTATTGTAATGAGGGTGAGATGTCACCAGATTAGGGATTAATTTGGAGTTGATCGGTTTAGCATATAAGTTTATCAAATTTGGAGTCACGATTTGCGAAATAAGGGCATTACAGAGTTAAATAGGGTATAGAAACACTTTTGGGTCAAATGGTTGCATTTAACAAAACCCGCTCATTGCCTATACATACGATGCTATGAAACCCTAGAAAGGAGCGATCACATTAGCCCTCCTTCACTAATCCTAGCCCTTCATCCCCTCTAATGGCGATTATTATCCTTAGTTAAAATACATTTAAAAACTCAAAAGTGCCCAATACCCATCGAATTATATATCAAAACGAGCGTCTCGAAAAGTTTAAAAAAATGCAAGTGATCGTTTTTCATAAAAGTGCTCAAGTCAACCAGAATCCTTAGTCAAATATGGCCACGGTGAAGTCAAAGAGGGGAAAGTCAGGGCTTTTTGATTTCAACATCAATTGACGAAATTAAGGTGATAGGAGCGTATATCTTGACGAGTAGGATCCAATGGTGGTAGGAATTGAATCAACCATGGTTGAAGTTGGCCGAAATTGGCTTGGGAAGGTCAGAGTGACTATTTACTTTGACCAGCAAATTTCGACGATGGACAACCTAAGGAGAGGCGTCGATGATCTTATGTGGCAGCGGTGAAGGGGAACGCAACAGAGGCATTCGTAGACGCCAAAATGACCAAAAGTGCTGTAAAATCATGGCCAAAAATGGCTGGGCGAGGGGTTGTTCGGTGTTGACCAGGTGTGCAATTTTTCAATTTATCCCTTATAAATTTAATAATTACATCATAAAGCCCGAATCTTCTAACCTACATAACTTTTGCGTACAACTTTGTTTCATGTGTGGTTTTTCCATTAGACTCATGGAGAAATTTCAAACGATTCGACATGAGGTTTGCTATCTTTTGCAGCTATATTTAAAAGTGTGCTGGTATGGTTAATCTTAATTAGTTTAATAATTATTATTTTAAAGTATTAAATAAATAACTATTACTATATATATATATTCGATGATATGTATTATGATGTTTTGATGATTGTTTGCTTGTTAAGATATTTTGCTGTGATTTTGGTTACTTACCTATTTTAATTATTGCTGTGTTGAACGATGATATTAACCCGTAATAACTGCTGATTTGGAAAAATAATTAATTAATAGGAAACAGGTAAAATTGTGTAATTTTGGGAAAAATGGATAAATCTAGGAAAAATAAGATTATTTGCAAATTTTAGGTAATATTTATAAATCATAATAATTTAACTGTTTATACCGTAGTCAGTATAAATTTTTTAATAAGATTATTATTTATTAATTTCTTAATCTTTGGAGAAATTAATAAATAATAATGAAATTTTTATTTAAAGTGAAATTTGGAGATCTACTATTATTTTGTAAAGTAAAGTATAATTTGATGGATAATAATGTCGTTTTGAAAAGACTACATTGTTTTGAGTAAATAACAGTATAATTATTTTATGGAGTTTATGGAAAAATATTATCATTATTATTATTTGAATAACAAAAGAGATTTTGGGAATAATAATAATAATAATAATAATAAAATGCATTTTCAAAATATTTCGAGGTAAATAATAATAAATGGAGTTTTTATGAAATTTAAAGACCGGATATTGTTACTTTTGGGGGTTGATAGTATAAATTGGTTATTAAAAGTAATAAAGTGGTTTGAGTATATATTATTATTGTTGGTGATATTTTTTGTTCTGACGACATTAATTTGAATTTGAAGTACTTATAGTGCTGAACACTTACGTAATTATGATTTAGTAAGTTTAAGTAATAATAAATTGTCATTTAAAGAAGTAAATATGTTGCTAAAGATTACAAAATTACGTAGAAGCACTTTGATTAAATGTTAAAATATCAAATCCAATTTCAACAGTAAATTCATTCAAATCTCACAGAATCTAACATAAATAAAGTAATAAATATAATTAATTAAAGAGATAGAAAGATTTACATGGTTCGGATGTTAAGGAATTCTACGTCAACATGTCAATTCTTTCTTCTTATTGTTTTTTCTAGTACGACCTTTGTATTTTAATGGTAGTGAGTACAAAATTTCAATATATTCTCCAAAAAACAAAGATTTGATCCTTTTTTCCTACTATAGTACCTTCCCTTTTATAGCAGATAGACGTCATGTGGATTACTGACATCATAGCCTGGTATTCTTTCTTAGCTGTTAGATCTTTTCTTATGTCCTTCATCGGTACTCTTTGTTAAATGTGCACAATTTATTGACGTTAATACAGTCAGGAGAATTTACTTTAGGTGGCAAAATTTTTCTTTAGGCAAGAGAATTTGATCTTCGGCGACAACTTTGAATTTTGAAATGTTGTGCCCAAGAATGTGGCTATAAGAAATCCTTTGCCTGGCTAGTACCTATGTAGACTTTTGAGATGAACTCCTTTACATACGTTTGACTTTGTTATGCATTATGCGCAGCTTCATAGGACATGGGTAAGAAATATCGTTTTATGTCTGTGTTTTAGGATATGGTGGTGTTGCTAGTTTTGACCATAGCGGCGTAATTTGTATGGGGTGATGCAGTTCTTCTAGGGCTTGGTGCAGTGCAACCAATAGTCGTGGAACTCGTTCGTTCAATCCGGTTTCAGATAATATAGGACGACGCAGTCCAATACGAACATGGCGGCATAGTCCAATACGAATATAACGCTGCTATCCAAATTCATATGATGGCACAATTTGAGTTAGTTGTTATTGTAATTCATTTCCCCCTCTTACTATGACGGTGCGGCTTGCCTAGCTATGGTGATGGGGATTTTCGAGCTATATTGGCTCACCACTGTTAGTTTGCTCTATTCTATGAAGACATGATTACTAAGCGTTATGCATTGTTGCTGCTTTTTCTATGACATCGTAGTTCATCTCAAGGGTGGCTTTGCTATGATGAAGCTGTTTATTTTTCTTAGCCATATCGGTGTGTGTTGATGTTGCGCTGGTTTTTGTGCATGAAATGTGGACCCTGTAGTTTCGTCGAGGGTTTTTATTGGGCTTTGCCAGCTGTATTTCAGAGCATATGCGGTTCCTTCTTGCTATAGATTTAGCCTGTTTCACCCTCTTGTAGCCTTATACAGTCTATTGGCTACTTGAACCCGGAAAAACACGGTATAACACTTGCCTGCAAGTCTGTGCTAATGTGTATTAAGGTAGACTTGTCATTTCATACCTTGCTTTCTAATGCTTCAATTAGTTGTTTTCCGTATTTAATGCTCTTTACATGTGTCACGATGTGGTTAGTTACTTTTTCTAACAGTTGTCAGATGATTCGTTTTGTGCTATAGGAAATCTGCTTTGCTTTTTTTTGAATGCATTTTTGTAATTATCAATATCTAATGGCCACTATATTTTGAGCCGTTCGAATCCCATGGTTAAGATCTTCTTTGGAAACCTATATATTTCTAACTCTTTTCTTTCCTCTTTTACTTGATCCATATTTCTCTTTATAATATATCGTCTTCCTTAATTTTCGACTTCTTTCTCTTGTTGTTAAATCAATATTTCCTATAAGTAAATCTCTTATCTCTTTTTTTAATTCTTTTTGGGGACTTTTTTATTTTGCGATGCAGTTATTGCGTTTATATTGCCCTGGTTGCTTGGTTAATTGAAGAGACTTTCTTGTTATGTCCTCAAGTTGTTCGATAAAAGCTTATATAAATGTGACAACCCACACCTCCCGATATACTGATCCAAAGCCTTGGGTTACTTTCAGATTCGCGTCGGTGCCAAGTAGTACGAGCTATTGAGGTTTAAACATTACAAAGATTAAGAATATACAGATAAGATCTAAGACATTCTATACTTTCAGGTCTCATAGCGGAAGGAAATAAAAATATACATACCGAAAGTAGACATTGTAGAAAAACAATCTCCAAAATACTTAATTCATATACATTGTTTCCAAAGTACAATATTAGTTTTATGAACATTTAAAACAATAAATAGTTGCTTTGCCAAAAAAAAAACAATAAATAGTTAGATGAAACAAAGGTCCACAGAGTTATCATTATTTTCATCATTAATGGTTTCATTATTTTCATTTGGATTAATATTTTCTTCTTCACTAATACTGGTATTATTTACTTTAAAATTTTCATCAAATGAAATATATAATGTTTCTTCAATGGTGTTAGTTTTGGTGTTAAAAACTCTATAAGCTTTACTTCTATTAGAATAACCAATAAAAATTCCTTTATCTAATTTAGCATCAAATTTATCTAAATTATCTTTTGTATTTAATATAAAACATTATTACCAAAAATAGTAAAATAAGGTACTTTAGCCTTTTATCATAAAAAAATTCATAATAAGTTTTCTTTGTTAAAGGTCTTATTAAAATTCTATTCGAAATATAGCATGCTATAGCAACTGCTTCAACCTAAAAACTTTTAGGTAAATCACTATCATTTTGCATAATCCTAGCACATTCTTGTATAGTTCTATTTTTACCTTCTACTACTCCGTTTTATTGGGATATTCTAGGGAATGAAAAGTTATGTGTAATTCCTTTCTTATTACAAGTTTTCAAAATTTTCATTTTTCAAATTCTCCTCCATGATTGCTTCTAATCATTTTAATTTTTGTTGACTTTTGGTTTTGAATTCTTTTAGTAAAAAATTTAAATATTTGAAAAGCTTTACTTTTAAGTTTTAGAAAGATTGTCCATGTAAAACTAGAGAAATCATCTGCAATTACAAAAACATATCTATTATGATTTACATATAGTATTTGCGATTGTTCGAAAATATTTAGGTGAAGAAGTTCTGAGGGTTGAGAAGTTGGAATCATATCTTTTGATTTTAAAGAACTTTTATGGAGTTTTTCCAGTTGGCAAGCATCACATAAATTGTTGACATAAAAACTCATTTTGGGGAGTCCATTAACAAGTTCATAATTAGCAACTTTAGATAAGTGTTTAAAATTTAAAATGACCAAATCTTTTGTGCCAAATCCAAGGGTCACTACATTCAGCCAAAAGACAAAAATTGTCTGCTCATTTAAAAGTCCTCACGATTATGCATGTATGGAACACATATCAAAATTGGATAAAATAGGCGAGTTGATTCTAACCCCATTTAAAAGTCCTCATGGTTATGCGTGGTAAGATGCCTGAAATTCATTTTTTTTTAAATTAAGGAATACTACTAATATCATTTAAAAGTCCTAACGGTTATGCATGGTTAGTAAGTATTTAACAATTTCCAGTCATAAATATACCACAAATAGACATAACTATATGGTTTTATATACCGACATCACCCCTATCACTCTAAATTGGAATATGCGCCTAAAAGAGTATTTATGATTTTTTTTATTTTTTATTGAAATTGAATATTTATACTCGATTAGGTATTAATGTTGCATTATTGTCTATCACTTTATCTCTATTTTCTAACACTATTACTCTTTTGCTGATAACAAAAGGGGAGAGAGAAGTTAAGATTTTGGCAAATAAGTTCAAATTTTTTATTTGCATACTCTCATCTAGGTTCATTGCATTGTTTATTGATTTGCATATTTTTTATTTATTTTCATGCATATGTGAAGGGGGAGCTTTGTTGTAGGTAGGCATTTAAATAAGGGGAGCTAATAGAATTCATCAAAACCAAATACATTTAATAGAGTCAAAATCTTAATATATGTTTGTTATCATCAAAATGGGGAGGTTGTAGAATACAATAGCCTATGATTTTTGTTTGATGATAATAAACATATATATGTTCATTTAAATGTATTTGTTGTACTATTTTATTTTTTCACATAATTAAATAAATATTTGTTGAATAAAATAAATAACTCAGAATTCATATTTAAACAAAATATTTTATTACAAATTCAAATAGTACAAATTTGAGCTCTTACTACATTTATACATTTTCAATTGCAATACAACTTCGATTACAATACATTTTCACTTTATAGTTTTTCATACATAATCCATCTCACTACATATTCACTCTCACTCGTATTTGATCTTCAACTCTGTTCCAGCCTGTATTCTGCATCTGAAATATCTACAAAATAAATATTGACGCAGTAAAATTGAAAAGGAAATATTTTTGCAGTGCACAATGAAGTGTGTGTTTGAAAATATTATTTGCCTCGGTTATTTGGGTTTTTCGTCATCATTTCTTTTTTAATTCATCTTACACGAACAACTTGTGACATACACAGCGTATCACTGTACATGCCACAAGGTCATGCACACCGATATACACTTGCTTGTTAAAACTACAGGGACAGGTGAGCACAAGGTCAAACCCAAGCCTAGGCCGGATTCAACTCATGTGCAACAAATACAAACACACATGCAAAGCTTCAATGGGTGAACATGAATAGAAAGCAACAAAGTTTCAGGCATGGTCAGGTGCAAGGCATAGTCAGGTGCAAGGCATGGTCAGGTTCAAAGAAACAAATGAAAACAACATGACAAAGTGGTGAATAGACCAGACCAGAACAGAGCAGATCAACAATGAACCCAGACCACAAGGATAAAGCAAGTATGACTTGAGCAAAACAAAACAGCAACAACAGTTCAGAATACAAGTGATCACATGAAAACATCAATTATACAAAATGTTCAAAATGCCTCAACTAAACCAGATCATCACACCAAGGCAACAAGACAGAATCAACTTGAAACAAGACTTCAATTTCAACATGTACAAAGCTCAAAAGTTCATTTGAACCCAGACTACACAAAGACATGAAACCAAACTACAATAACCAGTGGAGTGCACATGCATACAAGGATACATAACAAAGTGCAAGGTGATTAAGCAAATCAACAAGACCAGAGCAATGCATCGAGCTAGTAGTTCAACATGCTCATATATACAAAGGATAGAACGAATATAGACTTCAATGAGACCATACACCAGTTTCAACATGTATGAAGGCATGAACACATACAACACAATGCAATCAGTCAAAATACAACCAATACACTGAAATGGAAACCAAACCAGACTCGAGTGAACCAGAGGTGAATACAACAAAATAACAGCAAGTCTAAACAATCAGAGTTGACACCAAAGGCATCACAACACATACACACACATACATATGTATGTATATACATGGTGACACACATACAAGTGAACATGACATGATCAAAGAAATTATCAGTAGTCGTGGGTAATCTAAGTCAAGGAGCAGTCAAAAAGAAATGATCAAACACATTTATTCAAAAATTCGAAAATTGAATGCCAGCAAAGAATGGAATCAGCGAGCAAGTCCAGATTATCTCAAAAATTCAAATGCCAAAGTCATAGGAGCACAGAACGGAACCGACCCAAAGCAATTCAAATAAATTCAACAATGAACAAGTCAGAATCATCACAAACATTCAAGCAAGAATCTAATGGTCGAAAGAAATAACTGAAGAAGTCAAAACAAAATATACGAATGTGATTATAGGGTTTCATTCCCTATAAATTCCCAATTTCATCATCGGCAAAAGCAACGAGTTCGAGTTCAAGCAATCAATAGAGAAATTAAAGTAAAAACCACATACCAATTTTTATACCATTCGAACTCGAAATTGAAGCGACTGAGAGCAATCAAAGGCAGGAGTTGATTGACGAGGCCAATCAAAGCAACATAATCACTTTAATCGATCGATTATCAAGTTGCGTCTTCAATTGGAACAAAGCATTAATTCCAGATCATAAAAGGAAAAGGATGGCATGAGCAGGAAGCAGTGTAATAGGAAATCTTGTTTATATTTTATTTGGGCCGCACTATAAAAAGGAAATCACGTTTATATTTTATTTGTGTTGCATTATAAAAAGGGAACTCCTTTATTCATTTTATTTATTGGGCCGTATAGTTTTGTATTAGGGTTTTATTTTTATTTTTAAGTGCTTTTGTTTGTTTTTTATTTGATTCAAACTCTAGTTTTAACTAGGTTACGAACTACATGGCGTAGTTCAGAGAATTGGCAACTCAGTGGCTGAGTTATGGCAAGGTTTTGAGCTTAGAGTTAGGTTAATCGAGTTAGCGGGTGTAGCGAGTTTACCTGTGTTTGTAAGCGTTAGATTACCTAATTTCTAGTAGAAACCTTGGGGGCAATACGTAGGCAGGTTATTGCCGAAGTTGGGTAAAACTGTGTGTGATCTCTACTGCATTACTTTCTGTTATTGTTTTTATTTCCGCATTAAATTTTATTATTATTAGTACACCCTATTCACCCCCTCTCTAGGGTGAAAATGATCCTACAATTGCATCATGAAAGCTTCATCCATACTTTCAGGCGCACCGGATCAATGTTTACACTAACCAGCCATTACAACAGGTCCTACAACAACCTGAGACATCTAGAAGGTTACTCAAGTGGAATATCGAGCTCAATCAATTCGATATTACTTATCTCCCTCGAAGGGCTATCCAAGGTCAGGCACTGGTAGATTTTATTGTAGAGTTTACCACACAGGATGATTCTCCAGAAGGCAGCGGAATCCCTACCATACGGTGGAAATTGTATACTGATAGAGTGTCCAATGATCATTGTTATGGAGCTGGAATTGTGCTTGTAACTCCCGAAGATCGGTCAATACGTTATGCTTTAAAGCTTGATTTTCCAGCGACTAACAACAAAGCTGAGTATGAAGCTCTAATTGCTGGACTTAAACTCGCTAGAGATATCAGAATAAAATCCCTTGAAATCGTTTGCGATTTGCAGTTGGTGGTGTACCAAGTTAGGGGAGATTATCAAGCTAAAGGACAACAAATTGCACCATACCTTACCTAAGTCCAAAAGTTGTTGGTAGAATTTGAGTGCTATGACATTTCTCATATTCCATGGGGTCGATATAGAGAGGCTGATTCATTAGTAAAGTTTGCCAGCACTAGCGACGCACAGCAGATGGGCTTGATTCTGGTCGAAGTATTAAGTATAAACATGATAGGAATCGATCGGACACTAGAAGCGGAGCCTAAGAGGGAATCGTGGATGACTCCGATCAAAGACTATTTGCTACAGAGAGTCCTTCCCGAACGAAGGAATGAAAAGCGACAAATCCTTCACAAAGCTTCATGGTATATCATGCAAGAAGGAATTATGTACAGGAAAGGTTTCTCTGTTCCCCTAATCTAGTGTGTCACTCATGATGAGATAAAACATGTCTTAAAAAAGTTCATGAAGGGGAATGCGGCAATCACACTGGGGGCAAACTCTGGCAAAGAAAATACTCCGTTACGGGTATTATTGGCCAACCGTAAATCGAGACGTCGCTGATTATGTGAGACGATGTGATAAGTGCCAGATATATGCAAAAGTCCCAAGAGCTCCACCGACGGAAATCGTGCAAATAGTCAGCCATGGCCGTTTGCCATATCGGGTATTGACATTATCAGTTCCTTACCGATCTCTAAAAGTGGCGCAAAGTACGTTGTCATTGCAGTTGATTAATTTATCAAATGGGCCAAAGCAGAACCTTTAGCCATGATCACAACCAAGAAAGTAATCAACTTTATTGTTCGAAACATCATATTTTGTTTCGGTCTACCACGAACTATTGTAACAGATAATGGAACTCAACTCGACAGTGCTAAATTCAAAGACTTCTGTCAAAGGTATCGTATTGAAAAGAGGTTTGCAGTGGTTGCTCACCCTCAAGCGAATGGACAGGTCGAAGCTGTAAACAAAATCATAAAGTCCATTCTGAAGAAGCAATTGGAAAAGGCTAGAGGCAAGTGGGTGGATGAACTCCCTACAGCACTGTGGGCTTACAGGACCACCCACAAGTCCACGACTGGTCATACTCCATTTGCCTTTACTTATGGTTCTGAAGCCGTTATTCCTATTGAGCTTGAGGTTCCATCTCATTGAGTGACTCACTACGATCCTAAAACGAATAAAGATCTCTTTTTGGAATCTCTTGACTTTATAGATGAAAAGAGCAAAGAAGCCGATCTAAGGGCAGCTACGCATCGACACCGAGTCATCCGGTATTACAATATTAAAGTCCGACCTAGAACATTTGAAGTCGGTGATCTCATCCTAAAATGGATTTTTCCTACCCCATCACACATGAATCCAATCTAGGAAGGACCATATGTCATTGAACAGAGGCTTGGAGAGGGAACTTTCAAGCTAGCGACTATCGATGGTATCACACTTCCAAAGGCATGGAATAGCGAGCATTTATGATGCTATTTCACTTAGTTGATTTCATTTTCATTCAGTTGTATTTTCTTTCAGAATTTGCTTTAGCATTTGATTTTCTAGGTATGTTATAAGACAGATTACGTCATTCTTCTCCATTTAGCAAATAAATTCTTGGACTCCTTTTGTATTTATGTCTGTTGTAGCATTATGTAGCAGTTACACGACAAAACTAAAATAAAATTAGAGCAATTGTGACACGACAGATCGCTTGCTAAATAAGATCCTTGGTCCTCGGGGCAGATTAATCGATTATGGAGAGTACGATCTGACTGCTCTGCGAAATAACTCCAAGTCCCCAGAGTGCGGGTTGGAGTATAAACATAAATTGGGTGTGATTCGATCACCCATAAAATAACTTCAAGTCCTCAAAGTGCGGATTGGAGTATAGAAATAAATCAGGTGTGATTCGACTACCTGTAAAATAACTTCAAGTCCTCAAAGTGCGGATTGGAGTATAAACATAAATCAGGTGTGATTCGACCACCTGTAAAATAACTCCAAGTCTCCAGAGTGCGGATTGGAGTATAAACATAAATTGGGTGTGAATGGACCACCCGCTAAATAACTTTAAGTCCTCGAAGGGTGGACTAGAGTCCAAAGATAAATTGGGTGCGGTTTGATCACCCATCAACTAACTCTTATCCCCAGAGTGCAGATATGATTATAAACAAATAGATGAGTGCGGTTCGACCGCTCACTATTTCATAAACTTTGGACTAAAAATTACAGAAGGAGTGTAAATTCACTAAGGATGGAGTTCGACCGTCCACCACCTAACTCAGTTGACCCGAGATTGGGGGCAAGATTATAGTTACTCAAGCCGCTGAGTTTGACAAGTATAACGTTAAGGCTCGAGCCTAGTGTTTGATACAACTCAAGACCACAACCTCAGGGAGGTCTTGGGATGGATAAATCAGATCAATATCTGATCCGGCGAGCAACGAATCACAAATACATGAAATGAAAAACGTGATAGATCGATCATTTGAACAAGTGTATACAAGAATCATACACAATAATAAAAGAATTCTTATTTATACCAAACTTACTATACAAAATACAAGTTTATCCAAAATGAAAAATAAAAGTGGGGGTTATACCCAAACAAACACGACCGATGAAAAGAAAAAGTGCCTATCCAAGCTATTTACATATCACTCCAACCCAAAGATTATTTCTTGGATTTCTATCTTTCCTTCGCTTCTTTGGAGTGGCTCCTTCCGAACTACCACTTGACCCTCTCTTCGACCCTTTTCCGCCTCGGCTTCTCTTCGAAGAAGCATCTTCGATTGTATGGATCGAGGCGGTATCATCTCTAGATACAGGAGGGATCGAGGTATTCTTAGCACCAGAAGCAGGGGGAATATCATTCCGAGGAATTGTCTGCCAGAAGGGATCATTTGGAGCGAGATAGGAATCGGTTCCTTGAAGATCAAAACAACGGGCTTAGCTTTTGCCTTCTGTTTCAACAATTATTCCCTCTCAATGCACTCTTTCATGTTGTGCTCATTAGTAGGGTTGGATGAGCCCATGATCACAACATCTTCATCAAAGGGAATTTCATGGTGAGGGTCACTCCTTTCCTTGAATAATGCCTCCATGAATTGATCGTTAATAACAAAGGCTTCTTCTTGAGCACCCTAAGCAGCAACCGAAGTTGTAACTTTGGTGGATTTTGTTGTGGCCGCTTGCGGTTCCAATTGAGGCTCTTGTGATGGAAGAGGAGCGGTACCTAATAGATTCAAAGTTGATAAAAAATAGGCTAAAAGATTATAAATATTAACTGATAACACCCCAACTTTTTGAAAGATTGGAAATGTCGATGGAATACCTTCCTCGGTAGGGCTCCCAGATTGAGCCGAAACATCCTCAGAACTATGCTCAGGAATTGGAGAAAGCTGTGGCTTGTTTGGATCATACCCAGGGATGATTGAAGAGCCTATTGTGGAGCTAGGGGTGACTTGGGGCGCCGGGGGCAAATCAGTTGTAATTTTGGGTTATGCCGACCCGGATCCTTTACCCACTTCATGTGAAGAAGCAGCAGCAGATTCTTTCCGAAATGTAAGCTAGATATCATGCAATGTTTTGGGTTCATCGCCCAATAGCATTTCATTTTCAAGCCTAGACAGGTCGATATCCTCCAAATTAAGAAGTTTATTTTCTTCTGCAACAAGGAATTCCCACGCGCGCCAGAGCTGGTAGGGATAATCGTCACCGAACCATGTTAAATTTCTATACTTAAGAACATTGGCATTGTAGAGAATGAGAAGTGGGTCAAGCTCGTTCATTATCTCCTCCCTAACCTTGTCCTTGGTAGCTTCAGCTTCATGATGAATAAGCACATCGACATTTTTGGCCCTTTCAATAGACGTGTATCTCTCAAGTATGACATTTACCAGCTCGTCACAAGCATCTTGAGCAATTTTCTAGGCATCGTCTTTTTCCTTATTTGCATACTCGAGCTTAGCCTTGAGATCCACTATCTCCTTCAAGGATGCAGATTCATTACTTTGAGTTATATCCCACTCAAGTGCTATCTCTTGATTTCGATGATGCAACACCTGAACCATATCAAGATGGCTGGATTTCATCTCCTCCATGGATTTAACAACAGCATTAGCTTTTCCTTCAGCTTCTGCTAGGGTGGTCCTAGAAGCCACTAGCTCGTTTGTCAAAGTGTTAAAAATTCTTTTATCTTGAGCTTCCTAGCATTTTAGCTTTTCAATGTCCGCCACGTGCTCAAAGGAGACTTTCGACATTTTCTCTGCTACCTCATCCATACGTGGTACTTTATGTGGATGTCAGTGATGTAGTTAATAGTCATTTTCTGAACATGATCCGGAACCCTCTTCAAGTTGGGAGGAAAATAAAACCCTTCAAAACATAAGTTTGGAAATTCTTCATGAAGCTATGCCATACGAGCAGTTGGATTGACCGTAGGATCTTTAGTAGAAACTTTAACTTCAGTACTTTCCTTGTCGGGCCTTTGGGCAGCGGCATGTTCCCTAGGGCGACAACGATCGCTCGGCCGTTGAGAATGAGAGAAAACCAAAGGCTATGGAGGCTGTGGAGGCACAGAAGCGGGAGGAGGACCGCGAAAGGGATCAATAGGTTGGTCCCTGCGATTAGTTGGCTTCTCGGAACCCTTTGAAGGAGGGGATCCCAATCTTGATAGATGTTTGTCTTGGGGTGGCTAATCTATATCACATCTCTTGATGACCCCGGTCCCAACCGGGGCGATAACTAGAATAATAATACTCTCGACACCACCTTGACAGTAAAAGCCAGAGCGTGAACTAGAGGATTGGGGGTGAATATCCCGAAAGGAATCAAACATGTTCCTTTTCTTCACCATCGTTTATGCAAAGGAAAATAGAAAATCAATCAAATTTAATTATCAAAAAGCACAAGTCAAACATAATGCAATGTTGGGGGGTGCAAGTGTGTGCTAGTGTCCTTATGTAACCCCCGAAAAACCAGGTGCAGGAGCTTTGCTCATTGGTGTAACTTCTCCTCTAGAAGTTGGAATCTCAGTGCCAATTCTGGTAGGAGATTCCGACCCCTCGATGCTCACATCGATAAAATGAAAAGCATCAAGATCATGAGGAATTGGTAAACCAAACAAAGAATCAAGTGGTAAACTTGAACACTCTGACGGTTGAGAAGAAGATTCATCTTGATAATCTTAGGAGCCATTGATGACTTGGATTAATCAGAGAGACAACTTTTTAGAAATTTATATACAGAAGTTTTCTTCTTTCTCCTATCAGGAACCGAGGGTTGTGAGGTCTGCGAGGATCCGACATCGACCCCAAGACCTGATTCGTCACCATTGTGACTGGGCACATTGCCTTTATATCCTCTGGCATCGATACTAGTGAATTCCTTAGCACTCATGACTGGGGGCACTACGGGATCGGCTCGATTGTCCCTTTGACTGACTATAGCCCATGGTCTTATCCTTGTAGTTTGCGCAACTTTGGTTAGCCCTATGCTGAGGCCCTCTTCTATCAAACAAAAAGTAACGAGATGTTCGTCCATAAGCAGATATTCGATGTTCTAATCCTAGGGAAGTGCATTTTTCAGAGTTGTGATCGCCTCTTCATAAGTATTGCCGCTGGGCCAGGTAACGATACTTGTAAAGGAGTAACGTAGTCAGGAATACGACCTGAATATTGTTTTTCCGTTCTAATATAAAAATAGTGGATAACACTTACGTCTTTCCAGCCATTGTCGAGCGAAACCGGGCGGACAACGAGCGAAGAACCACTCACTTTTAAAGGCGCTTAATTTTTTCCATGTGCCAGTTAGAATCTGGCACCTCTTTGCCGACTCAAGAAATGTAAACAAAAGACTCCTCGTCCGTCGCTTGAATGTGAATATGAATCGGATTTCATCGATGGTTGGAGGACGGTACATGAACTCCATATATACCATATAAGTACAGCTGGGAAGAGCATAGCCATTTGGGTGAAGCTGCGCTAGAGCTATCCTTAAATAATGAAGAATTTATCGAATGTATAAATTAAATGATGGGATGCATCCGGCCCAACACATGAACTTGTTGCACGTCGCATACCCTTATGGGAGTCTATGAGCCCTGTCATCCTACGACGAAACCAACATGTCCTCAAAAATAATTTCTTGCCTTACGCAGATTTGGTGAAGAGCATCTTCCTTAATTTTAGAGTCTACCAAATCAGCAGGGTTCTCCAGAATAACTTCATCCTCTAGAGTGTCGGGAGCAGGATCGATTACCTTCAGTGGAAGGGTAGGAATTGCATCAGAAAGATCAAATTAAGGGACCGGGCCTTTTGGTTGTTCCGAATGATGACTAGAGGACAGACTATCAAATTCAGTTGCAGAACTTGATTCCACGTTAGGGTTATCCAGTCGAGAAGATAATCCAGCTAGCATAGCTGCAAGACATCCAGAACATCTAGAACCCATTGTTATTAAACTTAGTAAAAATCATGGTTAGATAAAGTAACTTATAGCCCCCAGTGCATAGTGAGTGCCAGTGTGGTGTGGTAAAGTGCTATACAATACAGTAATAAGTTGTGCGAAACTAAAGACGGTAAAGACGACAAGACTTTGAGGTTCAGCCGGAGAGACCGTCATTCCTGACCGTCTCAACCGTTTCTCTATGTCATCAGGAAACGATGTCGTTTGAGTTTCACGATCGATCTTTAGTAAGCAAAAGTTTGATTTTAATCTAAGTCACTGATGAACTTCAAGAAAATAGTCAAAGGAATTGGTTCATGTCGTAGTTCTAAGGTCATTTGTTACTGAATATGCAAGTCAAGTCGTATGCAAGCCATATGCAAGGTCAAATGTCCGTTCAAGTATGCAAGGCCGAAGCTCGTCACTTAGTTCAAGTTCACTTGTTCAAGTTCCATTTTTAAAGCTCGTTTGCTGATAACCGATCATTCCCCAAATAGGCCGATCATTCATAAAAACACTCCCACCGATCGTTTTCCTTAATGCCTCATTACCGATCGTTTCCCTAGACAACATATGCCGATCATTCACAATTGGCCATATCCACCGATCATTCTCCTTGGCCTTCAATGCCAATCGTTGTCTCTATGCCATCGACCGATCGTCCCACTTTTCTTTGTTCACCTCAAAAGCCTCCAACTCCAAAACATTGCCAATCATTTGTAGACGATCGTTAAAAACTCAAGCCTCAACGTCCCAAAGTTTTGCCGACCGTCCAAGAATGATCGTGATGGATCGATCGAACAACTTTCCCAACTCCATTGCTTCATCTTCCTCAATAAATGATCGGTTAAGGCCACAATCTCCTTCAATTTTTGTCTCCTCCAATCATCAACCGATCCACTGTTTAATTCTAACATCGATAAATTGATGAAACCCAATGTCTCATGCTCAAACCATAAAGCAAATTCGAATCAAGCTTCCTACGTTAGAATCTGGAAAGGGAAATGGAGTTGAATTCAAAGCGATGTAAGATCTGAGGGAGTGCTTGGATGATGATTAACTTGAAGAGATGTGGTTTAGTTAGGAGAAGTTGGATCGTTTCTTTGATCGGCAAAGGAAGGAAGTGGAACGGTTCATTCTTTTCTTCTCAACTGGAAATGATACAAAATGAAGGATGAAGGAAAAATGGTTAAGTAAAGGTGCTTATATAGATATGGTCTATGTCGATCATTCGTGGCACTGAAGTTATGCCGATCATTTCGAGGTAACAATCTTATACCGATCATTCTATAAGTAGGCTAGATACTGATCGTGTTAAAGCAAGGGTTTCGGACCGATCGTTCCATAACTAGGAATGATCCAAAGTTTCTTTCTGAGAAGTAAACGATCGGTAAAAAAATTATGTGGATGGAGAAATAACGATCGGTAGTGAACATTTGTTAAGATATATATGTAAATAAGAATAACGATCAGTAGAGATTGTTTATAAAAATTTAAAAACTTGATAATGACCTGTTAACGTGTAATCGTCATCGGGAGTAAGGTACGAACACGTATACGTGCTAGTATACGTCTTGAAATCAAATTTTTGAAATCGACGAAAACTGAATGACCACTTGAAGTCGACCGTAGAAAAATTAAAGCCAAGTTGCTAAATCTTAGAATTTTCCAAAAACAAAGCACGATGATTGCTATCAAGTTGTGATCCCGGATTTATACTATTAGAAATCGACCAATCATCACGACGAATAAGGAAAATACGAACCTCGACAAGAAAACAACTCAATGGAAGGATAATGACTATTCGATGAATCAAATGGATTTCTTTCTGACGATTCTAGCTTGTGACAATTCAAAGCATGCCATGTTCAAAACAAGACGTACTTTGGGGAGGGGAAATGTTATCCTGCCTTTTGGAAAGGCCGTGATATCATCGACTTGGCTAGGAAAGGATGGTTATCAACCTTAGGAATCGATTATGTACAATACTATGGACAATGGTCGGGCAGATTCGGACCGGCTCCCAATCGTGGTGCAATCGGCATGGAGTGACTGGAATAGTCCCATGAAGTTACATTTCAAATTTGGGGTTGATAGGAGTTCATATGCTCGAGTTATGGACAAAGCAAGGATTTATTTTGGATTGATAGGGAACGATCCATAAAGCAGCTCAAATCAGCGGAGATCGAGCGATATCTCAAAATCCACAAAGCCAATTCACTTGAAACTTTCAGAACCTTAGTATCGTGAAGAGTGGAGCCTACAAAAACGATCGCACATAATTACCTTGGGAAATAAAGATAGTTGATCATTGTTGGCCGGTCGTTATTTTGTCGACCCTTCATAACGATCAGTGAACATTCCAAGTGTAGCAAAAGTTGATCCCATATCTCGTAATCTACAACTCAGATTGACTTCACATTTTAGGGACAAGTTCAAGTGGCATATGGGACCCTCTAAAGATGATCATACGTAAATTGGTGGCAAACATAACGATCGGCTAAACTTTAACCGACCGTTCCGAGATATCGGGTTAGGGCCACCGATCATTATGGCGGGCCCCTATGGAACTAGAGAGCCTCATGCCGAAATCTTAGCGAAATATCTCATCATCTCTCCCTATAAATATAGGCCTCATGGTTCATTTTCAGGATCTTTACGATGCTTATTCCTCTAGACTCCATTGTAATCAAGCATATGTTATTTACTACTGCTGTAATCAGATTAAAAAGTGATTAATAAAGGATGATCTTCAAAGTGAACATAGGCATACAACACCGAACCACTATAAATCTTTATGTCTCTGATTACTGCTTATTCTCTGTTACTTGTTGATTTATCTACTCAGTTTAATTTTGTTTTTCTTCACTTACTTCTCTACAAAAACTATTCTTGGGTGCTTGTGACCATTTTGGACGCAAACAGCAGTATATTTCAAAATAAGAACATGTCTACGAACATAAAAAAATTAAAATCGTTTAATACTTCTTTATAAGGAAAGGAGGCGGGTCCAACCACTTAATACCTTCCATTCCAGAAGTAGATCCCATATTTCGATCATACATCATAAATAACTAATAATATGAGAGACGATACCCAAGCTACTTAATACTTCCCAACGGAAAATAGGCAGACATGCCTATTTCCAGAAGCGTGCTCTTCAATGGTACTATCTAGCTAACATTATATGGAATCTCAGGCCACTTAATACTTCCAAGTGGAAAATAGGCAGATCCCGTCACTTATGGCCTAATTCCAAAAGCAGACCCCTATAGAGATACCACCTAACATAATCCCTTTGGCCATTTAATACTTCATCTGGGGAAAAAGGTGGGTCCAACCACTTAATACCTCAAATCCCGAAGCAGGCCCTTCGTCTTATGGTCCATACCCATAATGACGTCTCACATTTGTCTGCTATTCGTTAGGAACTGGTAGCCAGATTTGCTGGGTGTATTTCCTCTACAAAATTTGGAACTAACCTTGCACCATTATAAATATTTATCATAAGGATATCTCACATCAATAAAAGTGTACATAATTGCTGGCAGCCTTAAAGTGAAGGGTGGACTTCTATCATATAACTCTATTGACCTGCACCCCTATGACTTAGCCATAAATTAATTACTTTATACACACACACACTCCCCCCCATCTCACCGTTTCATAAATAAGGCCTTATAAGGAATCTTCCTTATTATGCGTTAAAATACTAATTAGGCTATATAAGGGTTTCCTTTTATTTCACCTCAAAATCAGTTACATTCCTAATGGGGGAAATAAATGTAAATAAATGCCTAATTAACTATGCCATATACGCAATAGTTATACGTTAATTACGTAAATAGAAATAAATAAACATTCGCGCAAAATAAGTTCTAAACGCATGAATTTTACGCTCTAAACTAGTGTTAAATGTCAATTCCCTAACCAATTATATTACAAGTCTTTTTTACTCAATTTTCCAAGATTTCATGGAATTCTAATGTCCAAAATAGGGAATAAATAATCATAAACAAAACTGCAATAACAGACTTGTAAATAAAATAGAAAGTCAATTTATTATACCAATTCAATGGAATATCTTAAATAATAAGAATTGCAATCTAAACCCCATATTCTATTCAACTCTTCTTTTAGAAAGAAATAATAAGAATAAGTGGTGTAAACTATGAATAGAATTCGTAATCTTAACCCTTTATTTTATTGAAGGATCGCAATTTGACCGAAGAAGAAGGAGAAGTGGAATAGACTAAGAAATTATCGAAAACTGCATAAAATGAAACAAATTTCATCACATGAATACAAATAATTGAGGATCTCAACATAGAATTGACATTTCAAAATAAAAAGGAATTTTGAGGGATTTTATCCATTATATTTTCAAAATCCCAAAATCCCTAAGACATATTCAAATCCAGAAGAAATACACTAAACAATTGCTGAACAGAAATACTAAGGTTTCTACTCACAAATTAGCCTTAGCTTTACCCAAATGGATTTGTAGCCTTTCGATCTCTTTTATAATCTCTCTCTTTTGATATATATACATATACACATAATAGGAAAGAGGTATATATATTCATTAGGCTCAGAATAATTGGAGAAGAATAGGATAAGAATAGATTGGAGGAAGAAGAAACAAATAGGAAATAGGTTGAATCCTTACCTGAATTCTCTATAGAGTTTCTGAATCTTATCAGAGAGATAGCAATGGCAGAGTTTCATCACATTCCCCAAAATAATATGAATAAAAGAGAGGATAGGATTCTATTTATGGGAGTTGTAATGCACTAGAACTGTAGGATTGAAGTAGGTAGGAAATAGGTAAATCTAGAGCACACGATCGAATAGAACATAACGTAAAACCCTAGCCGCCACTGGCAACTATCGTTGCCAAGCGGTCGACCGCCCTTGGGTGACCGGTCGACCGGTTGACATATTCAGGTCGATCGCTCTTTTATTCAGGGGTGTTTATTTTTGTTTCTCTTGTTGTATTATTTTATTCTCTAATTAACTTCTTTTTTTGAGAAAAATGTGTGATCCTCTATAAATAGAGGAGAGCACACATGCAACTATATATATCACAAAAATAAGGTGCTACCAACATGCCTGGTAGGTAACAAAACTAGACATACAAGTATCAAAAAAGCTCAGGTACCCCTAAGATGAGTTCCGGCAAGGCCACTACCCATCACACCCCGATATCGAGCTCCGGCATGGCCACCGCTCCGGCATGTCTAATTAACTTTTTTATCATTAAGTGTTAATTAAACATTTACTTAACCCCTAAGTCTAATCATAATTAATAATATATTTCAAATTAGGGAATTAATTATTTATTTGAATCCTATTCAAATAATTTTGAATCTGAAAACTTCAAACGCTCATAACTTCTTCGTTCAAGCTCCATTTTCGGCATATTATATGTGGAAACATGTTAGAATTTCACCACGAACTTAATAGTATAACTTTCACGGTCAAATTCCAACTTATATAAAATTTCCACATCCAACACTTATCATATTTAATTCAATTTACTTTATTTATTTATGTTTCATTTTATGGGGTGTTACAAGTTGCCTTTTGCATATGTTATGGATGCTTGTTCGACAATCGTAAATGGTGCGAATATAGCTCATCATGACTTCACATCACCTTAGTACTCAGTTCAAAACTACTTGGCAGCGTACACACTAGAATTTCATTCCATTCATGATAAACATTATTGGAGTGCATACAAAGGTCATTTAATTCTACCACCAGCATTCCGTAAACCACTAGGAAGGACTTTGTCCAAAAGAGTTAAAGACACTATCGATGAGATGGACGCTCCAAAGGGAAATTGGCACAGCAGATGTGGAGTGCATGACCACAAGAAGAATCGTTGCACTTCTGCAACTTAACATTTATATTTGTTCTAGTTGTTTGAGTTGGTTGTAAATGTATTTGTTTGAGTTAGTGGTAAATGTATTTGTTTGAAAACTTCTTATGTAATGGCTTGTTCAAATAATCCAATGTTGTTTTCCTAATTGATATGAACCTGTTTGATGATATGTAGGCTATATATTTTCATATTCTTTGGGTTTTAAACCTTCTGCTGTGTTAGTTACAGATTTTTGTTTGAAACCTGTTTTGACAGTGGTGGTATTTCAAATAGCGCCAACATGTGCTGTTTAAAATAACACTAACTGGCAATATTTCAAATAGCGCCTATTAGCGACATTTAAAATACCGCCTCAGTCAAAACAGGTTTCAAATAGAAACATAGAAAACACGCCACATTCCATTTACATCTACTAACATCAACAGTTCCATTTCCATTAGCACGGTCCATAACATAACTAAATGACATACGAGAAAATATAACAATCAATAAAATTCAAGATCCATCAATCAAAAATACGAACAGAAACAAGATTATGTACACCCTAATAATTCCATACAATATTCAACAAACTACCACTTAATCTCTTAAGTTGTGAACTTCACACGGAGTCTTTTATTTTGGCCTCCTCCACTGTAATGTTGGCTCCTCCAACGAATCCTCCTCATGGTCATCTCCTTTGTCATTTTCCATCGATGGCATTGTCTGGGGACGCTGCGAAGGACCATGCCTATATTCTTCATAAGAAGATGAACTTTCTTTTCTTCCCCGACATCTCTGATATGTGATAGTGATTAGAGGATGCATGTACTCCAATGGCGGTAGTTCTAGGAGCGCATGAGGAGGTGGAACAACACGAGGAGGCGGTGTGGGTAATGATATCTTGTTCTTCCCCAAAATTTATTATAAAATTTGCTTCACACTAAAGCATTTACCATTTGACCACTCTGATACTTCTTCGGAAAACTCATCAACCAACTCCAGTGCATGATAAATGCTGTCTACCTACATAAAATAATGGTAAATAGTACATATATTAATTTATTCTGCTTAGTTAATCGATGTGTATACATACCACATTCCTCTCAAGAGAAGCTCTAGGCGTGTATGGATCGGTTACAATGAGAACATCTTTGCCACGTAGAATATAGCGGCGCGTGATGTTCCCGTATCAAGTGTTGTATTATTCGATAGTCAAAGTCAGGTCCCTCTCTTCTTGTGTGTGCATATGGTGGTGATTCCAGGACTTAATTGCCATATCATACTATCTAGCTTCCATATCAATCTTATAGAAAGGAGCATTTTCTGGCAAATGTTGTCGAATACCAAATTGCCGCATCACTCTATCGGGAAGATGATATGCTACATCACGCGGACGTATGAGTGGAACCCATGCGGTCCATAAATAACTGGAAAGGGTCTATAAGTTAGGTAGCTCTCCAAGCACTAGTGATGTGTACGGCGTCCGTGTCACCGAATCATAATCTAGTATATCCAACTCATTTTTGTAGAATGTAACATTCCATAATGAAGATTTTGTGGTACTCTTGGGTCCAATCCACCTAAAAGAGGGAGTTACTATAAATTACGAGATTAAAACATATGTATGTAATCAAATGACGCAATAAATATACCTAGAGCCATAAGGTAGAGATCCATCCACAGCCGTCCTCTTCATTGTTATTCTACCGACCAAAAGGTACGTCCAACACCATCACTGCAAATGTGTATACACATAAGATTGCAATGTATATTAAAGTACGAAAGAAATGCATATAAAGGTTAATAATGAAAATACCTGCATTAAAGTCAAACAACAACCAATAGAAAAGTTCTCTAGCAAAGCAAGCCTCGATAGCTCTGTGTATCTATAGACTAGAACTGCACTAACCCATAAATACCGTCGATAAGCATCGAAGTGCTCAAGTAAAGGAAGTCATTTGAGCATACATGTGTCTTTGAATGATCACAGATTAATAGAAGTGATGATATGCAGAATAATTGCCCGAGCGCGCTGCGCAATCTGAATCTCGAAGGCATCTGCTGGAATATCGTCTTTATTTATAACACCACACCCATAGGTAATTCAAATAACATTGTAATGAAATATGATAGCATACCATATGCATTCACATTGTAATGAAATACGATACCATACCATGCACATATAACATTTAAAACCAATGCACATTCATATTCATATGACATCGAAGATTTACTACACAAATTCAGCACTACACAAATAATAGAGTCAACAATTAACAACCGAATACAAGTGAAGCTAGTTAGTCCTACGATAATGAACAACATATGACATCATCACTAAATTAACAATAAATTTCAACAACAAAAGCAATATCCATTACTCATTCGGATACCCAACAGCATGATCAAAAAGTACTTCTTCAGGGACTTTCGACTGTAAGTAAGTCATTTAATTTTCAAAGATTGTATTTTTTCAATCGTAAAACTTCAACTTACATCTCAAGTGCATATTCAACCCCCCACGATATATTAAAGGATCTATTTGATAGAGTTAGGTGTATGCCCTAGGGGCAATTATGTAATTTGTTACATATATCTAACTTGATGACCAATCTTGTTCAAACTAAAAGGTGATTTTTTTTCTATTATATACTTGATATAATGTGTTATATTAATTAATTAATTTAATTTAAAGTATATTTAAAATAAAATCTATAAATGGTATGTTTTGTGATAGTAGTTATAAAGTATTGTAACCATGTGTAATTTATCACAATGAAAATAAATATACCATTTTAAATAGTCCTAGTCAAGATGTATCGAGATAGGATATCGATACATCTGTTGAGACCAGAGTATGTGACGCTCTCCAAATGTTGGGTAGTGTATTACTCATGACTACTGGGGGCACCAAGGGGTTACGTACTAATAGTTATTGGATAACTATGGAATGACTCACTCGATAGTTTTCTAATGGTTAATATAACTAAGGTCAAGCAGAGAATATCAATGTGACTAATTTGCATAGTTCTCTCGACTTGAGAATACTGTTGATCTTCAATATGGAAGCTTCGTTTTGATTATAGTTAAATCGTGCCACAACGTCCATCGAACGACTATAGTTGGGTCGAGTGAAAGCATTGGAAGTGAAACACTACTCAAGAGAGGGTTCGTCTCCTCGGTTATATGAGATTAGTATCATGGTCAACTGATGTCAACTCAAAGTCAAAGTCTCTAGCCAAAGCAGTTTGGTTAATAATAATTGTTATTATTGAACCAAGGACTTTGTGTTTGGGTTATAAAGTTGAATGTGGACGATATTGGAATTTTGACCACTACCAAATTCCATAAGTCCTAATGTGATATAGTTTTGATGAAGAGAATTGGTGTAAATAATTGTCACTATGAGGTACCCTTATAATAAATAAAATTGGATTTTACCAAAAGATGTGTAAGCGATAAATTTAGCCAAAATCTCACACCGCCTGCTAAGTGATGTGTGAACATTAATATTCGAATAGTTCGATATTAATCGCTGACTGAATTTACACCTTTGAGTCGCACAACCGTAATGATGAATACTCTAAATGAACTACATGATTTAATTAATTTATAAATTGTTGTAATTAAATTAAATTAATTAATATTTATGAAATATTAATTATTAAACTTCATTAGATTTGTTTGAATTAGTACCTAATAAAGTGCGTCTATAAAAGTTATAAATGCGCGTATTGATATTCGATATCAATAAAATATTTAGATTAAATTTAAATAAATTAATTGCTAAGTGTTTTTTCGGAATTTTTCATTGAGGCCCACATGCATGATGCAAAAAGGGATAGGTTTCAAATGTAATTTGAAAATCTAAAGGAGGAATTAATTAAAAAACAAAAAGGAAATAAATCTCCTTTTTATGAATCTCTTAAATATCATTTATGAAATGAACTTTTACCTTTTCTCTTTATTTTATTCTGTCGAATATATGAAGATGATAGAAGGGGATTTGGTGATTTAATTTTGGAATTAAATAAGGAAAGTTTTAAAGGAGGAAATTGAAAAGGTTCTATTGTTTTATTTTAAAACATATTCTCTCTCTCTCTCTCAGCCTCATTTACGTTTTGTTTTAGACAGACAATTTTTTCTTCTTTCTTTCTGAAGCTCTCCTCCTCTCCTTTAATGGCCTCCGTGAAAATAAAAATTTCATAAAACAAATTCAAACAAAACAAATAAATTCAAGGTGGTTCTTGTCCCTTGATCCTTGCAACAACTGGAGGCTGATTTTTGAACCTATGAGGTTTGATTTATCGTTCAAGGTACGATTTATTGGCTATATCTAAAGAAAAAATTCAATCTTTCAAGGTGCACTTCAAGGCTTTGGAATTAAGGTATGATCTTCTTTTTCTAATAATTTTGATATAACGTTTTAATGAATAAAATTGAATATCATAATTTATATGTGAATAATATTATCTAATTTGATTTGAAAATGGTTTATGTAGTTTGAATTGTTTATTATATGAATTGATTGGTTTTTTATTTAGATAAATCAAAATCGAAACTTGTATATTATTAGACAATATTTCAGTTTTAGATCTATGTTTAACCATTCAAATCAAAGTGTAATTCTTTGATTTGAAAGTTTATATATTCTTATTGTTTGCATTTTTGTTGTAATAGAAACTTACATATGATTAAATGATGTTTTGATAATAAATTTCTAAATTTGTTACCCTATTTGACATCATAATTATCCTTCTTTAAGTATTCAAAGGATTTTAACATATTGCTTAATTCAGTATATATCACCTTTTGTTTTATAATAATAATGTAAAAAATTATTTATTCATATAGGTTGAATCTCCTTAGACTTGAAAGTTCATTTGTTCTTATTACCTGCATTTATTGTAATTGAAACACACATATGATTAAAGGATGCTTTGATAATAAATTGATTGTAATAAATTTATAAATTTGTTACCGTATTTGACATGACTAATATATTTTTTAAGTATTCAAAGAATTGTTAATACATTGCTCAGTTTAGTATGTTTCACATTTGTTTTAAAAAAAGCATTTTTTATATAGGTTGAATCCCTTGATTTAATTGTATACGTATATATTTTGTTAACCAATTTAAGTTTACATAAGTTCATAAATACATCAGAAAATTTAAATGTAATATGGTTTATTTTGAATTAATTAAGAAGTTTTGGGTTAATCTTTACACACAAATAATTACATCCATATGTATATGTACGTATAATACTTAATGTTTATAGTTCAAATTGTATAATTTAAATGCTTTATTAATATTAGACAATTTTAAATGAGGTAGTAGTATATGCATATGAATTATTGTTGGCTATTCCTATTCTTATGTCATAATGATTCATTGATTGCTAACTGAATGCTACATTAACCAAGTTTGTCAAAAAGGGAAAGATGAATCAATCATCTTTGTCATCTTTTATTTCTTCCCTTTTGTCCCTTGTGTGATTGCCTTTAAACTTATTCTTATTTATTCATATACATCATGTTATCAATTGGTCATGCTTGCCTTATGTTTAACTGTTTTGTCACACAATTAAGGAATGAATATATTTGATATATTCAAACCTTATTTTTATATCCCATTCTTGATTGTTTTAGAATTAAATTAATAAAACAAATATGGTATTAAATAAAATACTGATTTTATTTAAAAGAAATTTAGATAGGATCTAAATACATTTAGACTTCATAGGCCCATTAATGATCAAAAAATGGTAAATTTTTTGAAATTCATCCATTTCTTACGCTGCAAGCGGGCCCAGTTCATTCGATGGCATCAGAGCTTAATAGCCTATGCGGTCTAAATTAGTCATGTTAGGGCTAACTAATTAAGCTTGTGCACTTAGTACGGTGTCTCGAAAGGTGATGTCTAGGATTGGAATTGGGTAATCAAGTACCTTGTCTTACTTGGTTACCTGTCTGGCCTAAAAGGTGATGTGAGCCCAAAGGTTGCCCTTAATAGAAAATGCCCAATTTGAATTGGGCCTTGGGCTGATTTTCAAAATAGCTTTGAAAATTAAGACATGATTTTAAATTTAAAATTAAAAACATGTTTATTATAAAAGGTTATAATGCAACATAAATTTTCAAAATGTTTGAAAAGGTAATGAAAACTTAAATTTTTTTGAAACTATTTAAATATTAATTTAAAAATTTATTAATAAGATTAATAAAATAAATTAAGTAAATGAGTTAATTAATTAATACTTGTATACTTGTTAATTATATATGTTGATATATGTTATGTTATTTTAAAGTGTTTAAGATAACATAAGCATACATGTATGTATATAAGATAAATTTTTGAAATTAATATAATTTAGTTAAAATTATTTAATTAATAAAGTAATTAAAAGTTATTTAGTTAACTAAAAATATGCATATATATAAGATAAATGTGTCTTACTATAACAGTTATAGTAGATATGTCCAATATAAAAATTATATTGGAATACTAATTCAAAATTAATTAAAGAGTTAATAATTAAAATTAATTAAATAAGATTTAATTAATAAAATGTTGTACATAAGATTATTGTATAAGTTAATTATATAAAAATTATATAATAATGAAACTTATATAATATGAGTGTATAAACTAAAGGTGGAACATTAAAGAAATACAAATAGACTTAAGGAATAAATACATACGTAAATGTACGTATAATGTGATTTCTGAAGTGTTTGACACTTGAATCACGAGGGTATTTCACAATAAATACATTAGTCCATAAGTCGATATCACTCAATATAAAATATTGAGGATTATGAATCTTCAATATAATATTGTCCCCTGCCATTTATATATATATATATATGTGTGTGTGTGTGTGTATATTAATAAATTACTTGCATACTTCTTAGTTGTTGAGCAAACTCAAACTAGGAATGTTATGTGTAGTATTATTAATATATTGAATAGACGAGGTAAGATAACTATATGTATTTGTTGAGAAAACTCAAGGTACATATACAATACTTAGGTCGTCGCGATATGGTAGGTATGAGTGAATATTCTCTTTCGATTTGTTGAGCAAACTCAAGGTCGAAATGAGATTAGGACAAGGAAAAAAGGTTAGGAGTTGTATGTGATACAACCGATAAGGAGTTATCCATCGTTTGTGGGGCTATGATTTGTTGAACAAACTCAAGGTCAGAATACCAAGACAGACGAGTCCTAACATCCACCGGTGAAGTCGAAAGACTTCTATGTTTCATCTTAGGGTTTGGAGAAACACAAAAGACTAGTGGGAGCCTTATTAGAAAAATGAAATGGTGACATTTAACCTTTCTAATTTTGTAAGAACATATGCAAAATAATGTTATAATTACCTACAATGGTAAATTTGTGCATTTAATATGATTGATAAAATGTTTATCAATTAACATATACAAATGAACTAAATTTAAAGTTGACAAATGAAAATATAATACCCACTATTAAATGTGTAACGTTTCGATATTTTTGATGCTCGAAAATCGACATTAATACGTCCACTATATCAACTGCCGAGCAATCGAATGCCGGAAAACCGAATTGTTATGGTTAAAAAGAAAAGGTAGAAGAAGACAGAAAAAAAGAAAGAAGAAACAACAGAAACAATATCAGAATCTCACATATCGCAGCGGAACAACATATAATAGATCAATGAATAATCTTTAAATCAAGAACTATATCAGTTTGTACATTACATCATCAGAGTCAATATACACACAATACATCAATGGACAGTTATACAAACTTGACCTCATACAGAATACACAGCGGAATAATAATATCATATACAAGTGATACGCCTCGCCATCCAGCACGCCACTTGAGCTCCACAGCATCCTGAATTCCAGAATGACCTGATAACCTGACTCTAGGCTGCCCGTGTGGAAAATTATGGGCACCCAGAGTTTAGGAAGGGAACAATAAACTCCAGGTCAGTCATGGGACTGGTGTGAGAACTAAAAACAGTTATTTGCACAAAGGAATACAAAGGAAAAGAATCCGCAATGTTTTTGGAAAATGAAACTACCATAAGACCTCCCACCACACACACAATGCAATCGCATACTTGGAGGAGATTTCTTCTTATGATAGTCAAACATGCTTACTACGCAAAACAAATCATTTTTGATATTATTATTAGTGCATAGTGCAGAAAACATTTCGAAAATATAATATTAATCTTAGCCAGCATAAGTACCATTATATTATGCCTGCTATAGCTGCCGCCTGAGGAGACAGGTTATACAACTGCAATCGTAAAGGGCTCGTATTGTTTCTTTAGATTTTCCAACAAATGGTCAGGCTAAGGAACTTCCTACCGCCAATGGGTACGCCTCTGGCGGGACGTACCGAGAGTCAACCTGCTCTCTGCCAACACAAGGCCGGATTACCTCTTACACTAGGTAACTACTACACGAATATGCCACCCCCTCGGTCCTTTGGGACCTTTATCCGAGGCGCCTCAACAAAACAACAATCACACAGTAAATGAGATTGGAGTAACCACATAGGTTAAATACTAGGGCTCCATACCTGATACCACCCTTTTCCAGAAGGAAATGACATACCCTAAAGGGAGCGACCCTCATAACCTTGCCGCATCATTCCTATTTCGACCATTTCCAGGTTGTGAGGTCCGAAGAGGTCTCGTCCACAAAGCTATGCTTTCTCATAAAGCCACGCTTTGATCAACAAATGATCAATAAATAATCATCACACAGCAACACTCAGCATGCCACATTACCAACTTGGTAATATATCGCTGATAACCTTCAACTACATAACCTCCGAGCTCGTACGTCTCAGAGAAGGGTGTTAAGCTAAGAGAATAAATTATCCGCCACCAACAGAAATGTATTTGAAAGAAATCTGCTTTATATCTCAAAGTGTAATGTCAGACATGTAACCATACAAGTCGGTCCCGGATTCGAACATAACCGAAGGCACTTCCGAAGAAGTCCTTGCAATCCATGTATTCACAATCCCGATCGAACTTCCCATCACAAAGGAAATCTCTATACCGTAGCTAACGGTGCAGAGACAATCGATAGGTCATCCTATCGTTTTCACAAATACCCGATCTTCACCACCGGTCTTCAAATGTTATCCATATCGTCATATCACTTATTCGGAATGGGTTATATGACACAAAGGTCCTTTCCCGGCTAATCCGAATAGTGAGCACAATATTTTAAAACATATGGATATTGGGATTTCAATTAAATCACAACTTATTACCCAAAACTTTTCTTCCAAATGGTTTAACAAATTACCATTTCAAATCTTTAAACAAAAAGATTTACTTCACAAAGTTCACCCAATTTCACAAAGATTCATTCACAGATTCCCAAATCATTTCCCTTTTCAATTGGATTAACCCATTAAATCTTTAAATTAAGATTTTTAACTTATAGCTTTCAAAACTATTCACAATTCAAGTCTTTTATAATATAAAAGTTACACCTTTTAAAATCTTCTTTGATTTCAAAATAAAGCTTAATCATCTTCACAAAGGTTAATTCATAGTTTTTCCAAACTATTCACAATTTCATTTCAACTTGAAATGTTTCGATACAAATTGGAAATCTTTTCACTTTATGAAAGCTATTATTATTTGAAAACAGATAGTTTTCGTTTTGGGAAAACTGGTTACAATTACACAGGTTAAAGCCATCCAAGTACAAATCTTGGATTTAAATTTAAATTTCCAAAACCATATTTTTAAATGGTTAAAAACCCATATAAACACCTTTTATAACTTGCACAATCTTTTAGACCATAGTTCCCAAATCATTGAATTCAATTTCAAAATATTGAATTCAAATTTTAAATCAAATTATTCAAATTTCAATTTTATTAAGTTATTTAAAATAACTCTTATTTTTTAAACTCATTTTCAAAAAAACTTTCAATTCCAATTTCCAAAACTAATTTGGATTCAAAAATTCAATCTTTAGAATTGTTAAAAATCTATGACTTAACCGATTTCCATGTGAAATCCACATTGGTGTGTGTATGGTGTAGTCCAAGGTTTAACACAATAGTGCAACAACATTCAACCATCACAGATTCAAATATAACAATGTATTTGATAAGCGGTATAAACTATAACGCTTATCTTTCATTCACAGATCATAGATATATATATATATATATATCACAGATAAACAAATTACAGATCACAAAACAAATCAGGATATATCACAAAGCATCATATATCAGAGATATCAAATAATTCAACCATTCGATAAAATCCAAACATCCATAAGTAGGATTAATTTAATTATCTGATTAATTTAAATCAGATAAATTTAAAGTCAGATTAATTTCTAAACACCAAATCAAATTTTCAACGAATTTCCAAATTATTTCCTTTTTAAAAATAAATTTCTTTATCTCTTCAAATCTATTCAAAACCAATTTTAAATAAATCCTTTAACTTATAAATAATATTACCCGAAATCCATTTATTAAGGCTTTTTCCCAAAATTTGAAATTTTATTCAATATGGTTCAAAAATAACTTTATCTTTTTAAAACTCCTTTTAAATTTATCCAATTCTCAAAAATAAGTTTGAAAATAAACTTTCAACTTGAATTTTAAAAATCCAATTTTTATTTATTTTCGGTATCCAAGGATACCAAAAATATATTCGGCCAACCTATAGCCTTCAACAATCTCAATCACAAAGATAATCACACAGAGATTATAAATAATCAACACACAACATTGAAATAAATTCAAATGTTTGAGGAATCCTGTTGGATCCCTCCAACATGTTTCCCTGCATCCACAGATGTTAGCACAATACCAATTCCACTTCGAGGTGGAATATCGTGGTATATGAGATTTATAAATATTATCCGCTATTATGCAGCGCAATAGGGTCTCATCCGCAATATAATGCGGGAAATCAACTCCAAATACATATATAATACCAATTCCACTTCAAGGTGGAATATTGCGGTATATGTTTTTAATATAATAACCTCCGCTTAATATGCGGCGTATAAGGTCTATTTCACACATCCAATAACAATCATCATCCAATCACACAATCAAGCAATTTTAAATTTAACTATTTAAAATTTAAATCGAAACAAATTCGATTGAGTGAGAAGTTCTCACCTTGAGTTTCCGACAATAGTTGCAGTGTTTTATTTCGAATAAAATTAAACAGCCGTTTAATTTTACCCAAAATTATCACTGGCTCCAATCGATTCCAAACCAGCTCCATTGTGTAGTGCTCCACAATACGGTTCCAACGCAATTAGTTTCGTGTGAAACGGACCTCGTATGACAAAGTTATGATGTTTTAAATATCACACGATTTAAATTATAATTTAATTTACAAATATTTTTTTTTTATATTTACCAAACAGTAAATCGTGGCCATTGATTTGCTGCTTCACATCAGGGCCGTGTGTTTTATCTTCTCCCATGCGCGTTACAGGTTCAAACCGAACCCATGCCGCCGCTCCAAACCCCAATTGCCGCAGCCACCACGATGCACGAGACCCCATAACTCCACCACCAAATCGAAGCTCGTCTCGAACGGCATCACCACCTTGAACATCACGAAGCTCGGTCGTGAATTGGCTGAGAAAAATGAGTATGAACGCACGTCCTTTGAACGCAATTTGCCGTTGATTCGATCAATTAAAATCGATCACAACCGTTAGATTTGTAGATCACGCAGTGCTCTACAAGTTTGCAGAAGAAAGTTTTACGAATTGGTTGATAGATTTGGAGAAAAATGGGAAACAAGATCGTGAATTGCCAGCCATTAAACGTAAATGTGGCGGCTAGCCCTAGAAACGAATTAGGGTTTGCAAAATGAAGATATTCACGTCCTTTTATAGAAAATTTGACGAAACACTATTCATCCGAGATTTTCCGAACTCCAAACGAAGCGTGCCGGCTGACGTTTCTAAGGTTTAACCCGCGTTCCGGACACAAAGGAACGTGTTTCGGGAGCTAATTCGATCATATGTGCGAGTTAAGGAAATAAACGATCAAATTTAAATTAAATCAATTAAACAAATTTCTATGCGTTTTGGCTTTCCCCGGACAAATCGTAAATCTGATTGACTCGAAATTTGAAATAATATAGTAATATAACATTACGGATTCGATGAAACTGGTTTCGTCGAAATCCGAGACTATTTGAAAAATGACTATTTTCACTCGTCAATTAAATATTAAAATATTAAATTTTCACAAATTAACTTTTAATTCAATTTTAAAAGTTCTATAACATCATTCTAACTCTAATATGATTTAATACAACTTTATAAATCACTTTTATACACATTAAATCAAATTTCCAATTATTTCTGGAATTTCAAATATTAAATTGTCGATTTAATTATACAAATAAATCACTATATTCGAATTAAAATTCATTCGGCTTATAAATCTTACTTGTTAATATTTAAATCAATTAAATATCTAAATTTCAAATGACAGAAATTCTGGGTCATTACAATCTTCCCCCCTTAAAAGAATTTCGTCCTCGAAATTGCAAAGTAAGAAAAATGCCCGAAATCCATTAACTTTTCAAAAATCTACTTAGTGAAAATTTTATATTCACTTTTTCCAAAACCTTTAACTTCAACCAAAACAATGGTTTCCATTTTCTAGTTCAATTCCTACATTTTATTATAATTTAGAAATCAACTTTTCGTTAACAAAAATTTTCCAATTTTTTTCTAACTCCCAAAATTTCTAGAAAATTTTGGCAGAGTCTCCTTTGTACGGAGGAGCTTTCGCAATTTCACAATAGATATAAATATATATACATCGACCCACACGGTCGGAAAAGCAGAAAAACAGTTCATATTTTCTATTTTTATTGCGTAGGCGTACCTATTTAGCATTTTTAAGCAAAGCATTTATTTATTAAGCATTTTAGCGCGACCCAACCAGCCGAACGGCAGCCACGGCACCTGTACTTACTCAATTTAAATATGTAAGTGCCACATATATAAAGTTATTAACATTTTACTCTTTTAAACAACTACAACATATGCATATTAAAAGAAATGCATACTAAACACGGTTTATAAGCAACTTATATAATTTCAACATTACTTGTAATTGTTTACAACCAATTTATATACAACGACATTCATTTCTTCATTTTCAATTAGTTTACATTCACTAATTTAAATTCAAGTTGGTTCACTTTCAATTTGGATTCAATTACATAGCTTGCATACATTAGCTTTCCATTTGATTAATTCAATTACATATGAATTTCTATACAATCAACTAACAATCATCTAACAACCAATGTATATTCAACACAACCAAATTTATTCACTTTGTTTACCTTCAATTTGGTTTAACACTTTTTAATTTTTCCAATTGGTTTAATATTCTATTGATTTTCATTCAATTATTAAATTCCCAATTACATTAGCTTTAATGAATTAACACTTACATCCATTATTCCATATCAATTTACTTACATTCGATTGATTAACATTCAATCCATTAATTCAATTCAATTGCTAATTCATTTTACAAATAAAGTTGAATCTCCTTTTATATAACTCAAGTTCACCTTCATTTAATTTACTTTATTATTTTATTTCGATACCAAAATCAACTTCATTCAACGTTACCTAAGTTATATTCCATTTCAACTCACTTCACTTATACAACTTAAGCCCATTTCTAATTTATTTTAAATTCAATTTCATTTAACTTTTCCTTAAAGTCAAATTCATTACTTAATCAAAATCAAATTTTATTTTGCTTAACAAAACTTGTTTAACCATTTCTTTTACAATTGGTTTTGCTTACATTCACTCATTTTATAAATTATACAACTTATTATTCAACTTCCAAATCTGATTTAATTTATTTAACTTCCTTTAGTTAAATTCCAAATCATATATTTACTATGCTAACCCAAATTTTATTCCAACTTTACCAAAGCTAAATTTATTATCTCATATTATAAGTTCAAAACTCATTTTACTTATATTCATCAATTTCAACTTGGATTTTTTAAATTAAATTTGTTTATCACAACAAAACTTCAATTTTTCAATTTATTATGGTAGCAAATCCATCACACAGAAACTCGAAAATGATACTGGTGATGCTACGGTCATCACCCTTATTATTTCCCAGTAATAGTAGTGAATTCAGTGCTTAATATTCCTTTAAATTTTCCTTTTATTTATAAATCACATTTATATATCCTTTTCTCATATAATTTCACTATTTTACTTTACTTATACAAGATTATTTCACAACTGCAAATCATATTAATTATAATTCCATACTTAATAATTCATTTGCTTATATACTTCATTCTTTTACAATTGTTGTTTTTATTTAGATTATTCAAACAACTTTTATTAACTCATATATATTCTTACATTTTCAACAACCAAACAATTAATTTATATACACTTTAATAATTTCTTGGAAAATTACTTCTTTTATATACAAAATATAATCGAGGTAAAATTATTTCATTTACCCAATTTAAAACCATACCATGTCAGATTATCTCGTTCAAGAGTTTAGAAACCCCTATCGATACAGTTAGCTAGACTGCACCGACCAGAATCCATAAACACTCAACTGATAAGTCAACACAATACAAAAAAATTTCATATTCATTAACAAATATGCGCTCATATCTATTATTACACTCACACTCATTCTAGAGTACTAGTGACTCTATCTCTAATGAGTAACACCAAACAGAGCCAGGGTTGTCGCTTAACCAAATGCTCTGATACCACATGTAACGTTTCGATATTTTCGACGCTCGAAAATCGACATTAATACGTCCACTGTATCAACTGCCGAGCAATCGAATGCCGGAAAACTGAATTGTTATGGTTAAAAAGAAGAGGTAGAAGAAGACAGAAAGAAAGAAAGAAGAAACAACAGAAACAATATCAGAATCTCACATATCGCAGCGGAACAACATATAATAGATCAATGAATAATCTTTAAATCAAGAACTATATCAGTTTGTACATTACATCATTAGAGTCAATATACACACAACACATCAATGGACAGTTATACAAACTTGTCCTCATACAGAATACACAGCGGAATAATAATATTATATACAAGTGATACGCCTCGCCATCCAGCTTGCCACTTGAGCTCCACAGCATCCTGAATTCCAGAATGACCTGATAACCTGACTCTAGGCTGTCCGTGTGGAAAATTATGGGCGCCCAGAGTTTAGGAAGGGAACAATAAACTCTAGGTCAGTCGTGGGACTGGTGTGAGAACTAAAAACAGTTATTTTCACAAAGGAATACAAAGGAAAAGAATCCGCAATGTTTTTGGAAAATGAAACTACCATAAGACCTCCCACCACACACACAATGCAATCGCAGACTTGGAGGAGATTTCTTCTTATGATAGTCAAACATGCTTACTACGCAAAACAAATCATTTTTGATATTATTATTAGTGCATAGTGCAGAAAACATTTCGAAAATATAATATTAATCTTAGCCAGCATAGGTACCATTATATTATGCCTGCTATAGCTGCCGCCTGAGGAGACAGGTTATACAACTACAATCGTAAAAGGCCCGTATTGTTTCTTTGGATTTTCCAACAAATGGTCAGGCTAAGGAACTTCCTACTGCCAATGGGTACGCCTCTGGTGGGATGTCCCGAGAGTCAACCTGCTCTCTGCCAACACAAGGTCGGGTTACCTCTTACACTAGGTAACTACTACACGAATATGCCATCCCCCGGTCCTTTGGGACTTTATCTGAGGCGCCTCAACAAAACAACAATCACACAGTAAATGAGATTGGAGTAACCACATAGGTTAAATACCAGGGCTCCATACCTAATACCACCCTTTTCTAGAAGGAAATGACATACCCTAAAGGGAGCGACCCTCATAACCATGCCGCATCATTCCTATTTCGACCATTTCCGGGTTGTGAGGTCCGAAGAGGTCTCGTCCACAAAGCTATGCTTTTTCACAAAGCCACGCTTTGATCAACAAATGATCAATAAATAATCATCACACAGCAACACTCAGCATGCCACATTACCAACTTGGGAATATATCGCTGATAACCTTCAACTACATAACCTCTGAGCTCGTACGTCTCAGAGAAGGGTGTTAAGCTAAGAGAATAAATTATCCGCCACCAACAGAAATGTATTTGAAAGAAATCTGTTTTATATCTCAAAGTGTAATGTCAGACATGTAACCATACAAGTCTGCCCCGGGTTCGAACAGAACCGAAGGCACTTCCGAAGAAGTCCTTGCAATCCGGGTATTCACAATCCCGATCGAACTTCCAATCACAAAGTAAATCTCTATACCGTAGCTAACGGTGCAGAGACAATCGATAGGTCATCCTATCGGTTTCACAAATACCCGGTCTTCACCACCGGTCATCAAATGTTATCCATATCGTCATATCACTTATTCGGAATGGGTTATATGACACAAAGGTCCTTTCCCGGCTAATCCGAATAGTGAGCACAATATTTTAAAACATATGGATATTGCGATTTCAATTAAGTCACAACTTATTACCCAAAACTTTTCTTCCAAATGGTTTAACAAATTACCATTTCAAATCTTTAAACAAAAAGATTTACTTCACAAAGTTCGCCCAATTTCACAAAGATTCATTCATAGATTCCCAAATCATTTCCCTTTTCAATTGGATTAACCCATTAAATCTTTAAATTAAGATTTTTAACTTATAGCTTTCAAAACTATTCACAATTCAAGTCTTTTATAATATAAAAGATACACCTTTTAAAATCTTCTTTGATTTCAAAATAAAGCTTAATCATCTTCACAAAGGTTAATTCATAGTTTTTCCAAACTATTCACAATTTCATTTCAACTTGAAATGTTTCGATACAAATTGGAAATCTTTTCACTTTATGAAAGCTATTATTATTTGAAAACAGATAGTTTTCGTTTTGGGAAAACTGGTTACAATTACATAGGTTAAAGCCATCCAAGTACAAATCTTGGATTTAAATTTAAATTTCCAAAACCATATTTTTAAATGGTTAAAAACCCATATAAACACCTTTTATAACTTGCACAATCTTTTAGACCATAGTTCCCAAATCATTGAATTCAATTTCAAAATATTGAATTCAAATTTTAAATCAAATTATTCAAATTTCAATTTTATTAAGTTATTTAAAATAACTCTTATTTTTGAAACTCATTTTCAAAAAAACTTTCAATTCCAATTTCCAAAACTAATTTGGATTCAAAAATTCAATCTTTAGAATTGTTAAAAATCTATGACTTAACCGATTTCCACGTGAAATCCACATTGATGTATGTATGGTGTAGTCCAAGGTTTAACACTATAGTGCAACAACATTCAACCATCACAGATTCAAATATAACAATGTATTTGATAAGCGGTATAAACTATAATGCTTATCTTTCATTCACAGATCACAAATATATATATATATATCACAGATAAACAAATTACAGATCACAACACAAATCAGGATATATCACAAAGCATCACATATCAGAAATATCAAATAACTCAACCATTCGATAAAATCCAAACATCCATAAGTAGGATTAATTTAATTATCTGATTAATTTAAATCAGATAAATTTAAAGTCAGATTAATTTCTAAACACCAAATCAAATTTTCAACGAATTTCCAAATTATTTCCTTTTTAAAAATAAATTTCTTTATCTCTTCAAATCTATTCAAAACCAATTTTAAATAAATCCTTTAACTTATAAATAATATTACCCGAAATCCATTTATTAAGGCTTTTTCCCAAAATTTGAAATTTTATTCAATATGGTTCAAAAATAACTTTATCTTAAAACTCCTTTTAAATTTATCCAATTCTCAAAAATAAGTTTGAAAATAAACTTTCAACTTGAATTTTAAAAATCTAATTTTTATTTATTTTCGGTATCCAAGGATACCAAAAATATATTCGGCCAACCTATAGCCTTCAACAATCTCAATCACAAAGATAATCACACAGAGATTATAAATAATCAACACACAACATTGAAATAAATTCAAATGTTTGAGGAATCCTGTTGGATCCCTCCAACCTGTTTCCCTACATCCACAGATGTTAGCACAATACCAATTCCACTTCGAGGTGGAATATCGCGGTATATGGGATTTATAAATATTATCCGCTATTATGCGGCGCAATAGGGTCTCATCTGCTATATAATGCGGGAAATCAACTCCAAATACATATATAATACCAATTCCACTTCAAGGTGGAATATCGCGGTATATGTTTTTAATATAATAACCTCCGCTTAATATGCGGCGTATAGGGTCTATTTCAACACATCCAATAACAATCATCATCCAATCACACAATCAAGCAATTTTAAATTTAACTATTTTAAATTTAAATTGAAACAAATTCGATTGAGTGAGAAGTTCTCACCTTGAGTTTCCGATAATAGTTGCAGTGTTTTATTTCGAATAAAATTAAACAGCCGTTTAATTTTACCCTAAATTATCAATGGCTCCAATCGATTCCAAACTAGCTCCATTGCGTAGTGCTCGACAATACGGTTCCAACGCAATTTGTTTCGTGCGAAACGGACCTCGTATGACAAAGTTATGATATTTTAAATATCACACGATTTAAATAATAATTTAATTTACAAATCTTTTTTTTATATATATTTACCAAACAGTAAATCGTGGCCGCTGATTTGCTGCTTCACATCAGGGCCGTGTGTTTTATCTTCTCCCATGCGCGTTACAGGTTCAAACCGAACCCATGCCGCCGCCCCAAACCCCAATTGCCGCAGCCACCACGATGCACGAGACCCCATCACTCCACCACCACATCGAAGCTCGTCTCGAACGGCACCACCACCTTGAACATCACGAAGCTTGGTCGTGAATTGGCTGAGAAAAATGAGTATGAACGCATGTCCTTTGAACGCAATTTGCCGTTGATTCGATCAATTAAAATCGATCACAGCCGTTAGATTTGTAGATCACGTAGTGCTCTACAAGTTTGCAGAAGAAAGTTTTACGAATTGGTTGATAGATTTGGAGAAAAATGGGGAACAAGATCGTGAATTGCCAGCCATTAAACGTAAATGTGGCGGCTAGCCCTAGAAACGAATTAGGGTTTGCAAAATGAAGATATTCACGTCCTTTCATAGAAAATTTGACGAAACACTATTCATCCGAGATTTTCCGAACTCCAAACGAAGCATGCCGGCTGACGTTTCTAAGGTTTAACCCGCGTTTCGGACACAATGGAATGTGTTTCGGGAGCTAATTCAGTCATATGTGCGAGTTACGGAAATAAACGATCAAATTTAAATTAAATCGGTTAAATAAATTTCTATGCGTTTTGGCTTGCCCCGGACAAACCGTAAATCCGATTGACTCGAAATTTAAAATCTTACAATAATATAACATTACGGATCCGATGAAACTAGTTTCGTCGAAATCCGAGACTGTTTGAAAAATGACTATTTTCACTCGTCAATTAAATATTAAAATATTCAATTTTCATAAATTAACTTTTAATTCAATTTTAAAAGTTCTATAACATCATCTAACTCCAATATGATTTAATACAACTTTATAAATCACTTTTATACACATTAAATCAAATTTCCAATTATTTCTGGAATTTCAAATATTAAATTGTCGATTTAATTATACAATTAAATCACTATATTCGAATTAAAATTCATTCGGCTTATAAATCTTACTTGTTAATATTTAAATCAATTAAATATCTGAATTTCAAATGATAGAAATTCTGGGTCGTTACAAAATGCCTATTGCATGTTAATGTTTTCTATACCCATGCAAGTATCTAATTTTTACAACTACTTAATACATTCGTAAAATTGGTCACTTACGTGCTTATTTGGTTGAGACCGTGTATTGCACTCTATGAGTTTCGAACTCTAAAAGTGATGCAGCAGCAGATAACAAAATGTGTGATTCGGTGAAAGTAGCAATCGATGGAATGGAAGATACTGAATGGCCCAAATTCGTTGATCCGAAGATACCGAATTCTAGCTATCTTCGTCACGTTGATCGCGCACGATATCGTGAAGGAAGATCTGCAATTCTTCATACGTTGATCAAGCGCACTTGATACCGTGAATTGGCTTCTACGATCGTTGATCCGAGCGCACTCGAATGCCGAAAGAGGAGATAGAAGATTACACTCAACTACCAATTTAATGAAAGCACAAAGCTAACAAACAAAAGTTTTTATTCAAAATCAACTCACTTTTACAAATGCCACAACCCGCCTATTTATAGGCTTACAACTCACACAACAGAAATTTGTACAACACATAGGTCGTTCACGACCTAAACACATTCAGCGACTTACGACTTAAGAATACAACACACACATACTCCAGGAGCGACTTAGCGGTCTATCTTCCAGCGACTTAAGCTTTAGCATCCAGTAGCGACCTAAGGAACCTCGGCAGCGACCTAAAAATATAGCTCGGTAAAGTTAGGTCGTTCAAGCGACCTAAAAATAAGGCGGCTTCTTGTTAGGTCGTTGGCGACCTAAAACCTTTGCGACATATGAACTTCGCGACCTAACTAGTTGACTTAGCTCGTTAGCTCGCGAGCGACCTAAGGTATGAAGTGGTATTATTGAGCGACCTAGTATAGGTCGTGGTTCGCTCGTAGGTTCTGAGCGACCTAATGTTTCTCGCATATGTAAGCGACCTAGCATAGGTCGTAGTCTTTTAGGTCATGACTTTTTAGGTCGCAGCTTGTTGCTAGAGTTAGGTCGCAACCCCTTATCTCTTGACTCGTTAGGTCGTTGGCGACCTAAGTTAGGTCGTTGGTGGCGACTTATCGGTTCTTTAGGTCGTTCGCGACCTAAAGTAATGTCCATTTGCGTTGCTTCAAGCTTCAATTCTGGAAATGGAAAATCAGGCTCAGGCTGGCCTGCATCATCCTCCCCTGGTTGACAGAAATTCGCCCTCGAATTTACAGTTTCTTTATCTTCAACACTTTCAACCTTGTTAAACCAAACCAAGTGTTTGATATTGTCAATGTTAGTCATAAGGCGATGATCTGGCAAGCTCAACTTACAATCATTCTCACGAATTTCCTTCACATTTTCCAAACGACTCATTCTCCAGCATCTTTCTTATTGTAAGTACCAACAAGAATTTGTTCAACCATCGAATAGATAGATTCGTTACCACTTTACGTCTTCATCAAACCCAATACAGGGTTCATACTTATGTCCACCCATGATCTAGTATGTATAGGTAATGACATACAAAATCCTGACTTCGTCGCGGTCTCTTTTGAATTTTGATAACTCTGACTCTTCTGAACAAGCCTTTCAACCCCTTTCCTTATGGACGGTCCAAAACAAAACATTGTAACCAACTGCATGGTATGATCATTGCCCATGTGTCTTTCTGTACGCACATCTTTGATAACTTTTATTTGCCAACTGCGATCAGGAGTATACAATTGTCTTCCTTTGAACAGAAACCCATCAACCAATCTTCTCAACTCTACCTGCTCTGTCGGACACATATGGTTACGTGGTATATATGGTACAATAGCACTTGACACTTGATTATCATGATGTACGTTTCCCCGTGACACTAATTCTTTGGATAACTTTGCAGGAACTACAACTTCACGTTCATTTACCATCGACTTACCCTCCTCAGGAGTCTCGAGATCTCTACTGATTTCATTCTCATTCAACATAAACTCTTCCGTTTTATCCTCCACTTCTTTAATAAATTCTTCTATAGATAATAGCCTAATCGAATCCACCTCCTTCATCAACGAATTACCCTCTTCATTTTCTGACTTATTTTCTTCGTTCTCATCCAACTTTGCTAACTGTGAATTTTCAACCTCATGTTTATCAGATTTCGTTGGTTGAAAATCAACAACTTCACCTCCGTCAAACTTTGGTGATTGAAAACAATCGACTTCATCTTCCACTTCAACAAAGTTTTTAGCTCCTCGATTTCCTCCAATTTGTTTTCACTCTGTTGACGCCTTTTAGGAACCAAAATGATTCGTGTATCCTCGAACATAAAACTGTAACTGTTTGTACGTCCATCATGTTGTACAGCTCTATCGTATTGCCATGGTCTTCCCAACAACAGATGGCATACATCCATGTCAACCACATCACACCAAATTTCGTCTTTGTATTTCTTTCCAATGGAAAAATTAACACAAGCTCTTCGAGTAACCTTTACCTCCCCTCCTTTCCTTAACCAAGCTAATTTGTAGGGAGTTGGATGTTTCTCGGTTTTCAATGACAGCTTCTTTACAGCTTCTGAAGAAATAATGTTGTCACAACTTCCTGCATCAATGACAAATTTGCAAACCCTTCCCAAGATAGTGCATGTTGATTGAAAGATGTTACTCCTTAACCAACTTGAATCATCCTCTTGTTTTGGAGTCAAACAAGATCTCCTTAACAACAAACTACAACCCTCATCTCCAGACAATAATTCTTCTTCTTCAACCATTAATGAATTGACACCCTCTACCCCCGTTCCTTCATGCTCAATCTCCGCAATCATTGCTCGCTTCTTGGGCTTTGTACATTCATTGCTTTTATGGCCCAACTCTTGACAATTAAAACATTTGAAATGAGTATTGACTTTTGCTTTGTTGACTTCATTCACAATTGATTTACTGACGACTTTGGGAACTTCTTCACTATTACTAACATCCTTGTTCTGGTTATTGGAATTCGTAAACACACCACCACCTCTTCTTCCTTGTTTCTCCCAAGCAAGTGCTTTCTGATGTGCTTCGGCGACAGATCTTGGATCAAACATATTCACCATGTCTTGAATCTGCGTTCGCAACCCTCCAACATACCTAGCTGTTAGCTGTTCCTCTGTTTCCATAATATCATTCCTCGCAATCAATTGGTAAAAATCATTTGCATACTCGTTCACTGATCTTGTCCCTTGTCTTAAGTTCTGCAAACGTTGATACATCAGAGATTGATAATTATGCGGTAAAAATGTAGCTTTCATCAACTTCTTCATCTTATCCCAGGTAACAATCTTTGACTTTCCCATTCTCTCCCGTGTAAGTTTAGTCTGCTGCCACCACGTCATAGCTCTCCCTCTTAATCTCGTAGCAACCAACTTTACTCTTCGATCCGCAGGAATTTCTTTGAAGTCAAAAATTTCTTCAACGTTTGAAACCCAATCCAAAAATTCCTCCGTTACCATTCCACCCTTGAATTGGGAAGTTCAGTTTTCATCCCCGACTCCCATCGGCGATCATCCTCAACATCCCGATATGTGTTTCGTACATGGCCTCGATCTCGTGAATGAACACTACATCTACCACCATCTTCATCAAAAACAGATGTACTTCGATAACGATCTCGACCACCCCCATCTCTATGATTACGCATCTCTTCTATTTCGTCTTTCATCATCATGGTATGATTCATGTTCAAACTCTCGTGGAGTTCTTCTCTCTTCTTCTCTATACTCATGATATTCTCTTCTCATCGAAACTGATGATTCTCTTCCTCCTCGATCAGATTGTGGCGATACCCTCCTCGCTTCCGTAACCGATGGTGAAACTCTGTTTCCTCCATGGTTCGAGATTGGTGACCTTCTTCGTTGACCTTGGTTCATGTCCATCATCAATTTCTCTAACCTCCCAATACCTTCATCCAACTTCTCATTGAATTTGTTACTAATGCGTTGTTCCATTTGTTCGGCATCCTCTCGCTTATACAAATCTTCGACATTTTGATGGCGATTCGCTCTTCTCGGTGGCATTGTCGAAACTTCAATCAAACTTCAATTCTCGGCCTTGATATACAAAAATGATGCACGGCTTCTTTAATAGGCTCGGATCTACACTCGACCTTGAAACAACAAAGTGATGCTCGGTTTTAACTCTTCAATACAAACTCTTCGATAAAATATTGGTTCCAAGACTCGGCTTAGCTATGATTGGCTAAATCTAGCTCTGATACCAAATGATGCAACAGAGGATAACAAAATGTGTGATTCGGTGAAAGTAGCAATCGATGGAATGGAAGATACTGAATGGCCCAAATTCGTTGATCCGAAGATACTGAATTCTAGCTATCTTCGTCACGTTGATCGCGCACGATACCGTGAAGGAAGATCTGCAATTCTTCAGACGTTGATCAAGCGCACTTGATACCGTGAATTGGCTTCTACGATCGTTGATCCGAGCGCACTCGAATACCGAAAGAGGAGATAGGAGATTACACTCAACTACCAATTTAATGAAAGCACAAAGCTAACAAACAAAAGTTTTTATTCAAAATCAACTCACTTTTACAAATGCCACAACCCGCCTATTTATAGGCTTACAACTCACACAACAGAAATATGTACAACACATAGGTCGTTCACGACCTAAACACATTCAGCGACTTACGACTTAAGAATACAACACACACATATACTCCAGGAGCGACTTAGCGATCTATCTTCCAGCGACTTAAGCTTTAGCATCCAGTAGCGACCTAAGGAACCTCGGCAGCGACCTAAAAATATAGCTCGGTAAAGTTAGGTCGTTCAAACGACCTAAAAATAAGGCGGCTTCTTGTTAGGTCGTTGGCGACCTAAAACCTTTGCGACATATGAACTTCGCGACCTAACTGGTTGACTTAGCTCGTTAGCTCGCGAGCGACCTAAGGTATGAAGTAGTATTGTTGAGCGACCTAGTATAGGTCGTGATTCGCTCGTAGGTTCTGAGCGACCTAATGTTTCTCGCATATGTAAGCGACCTAGCATAGGTCGTAGTCTTTTAGGTCGTGACTTTTTAGGTCGCAGCTTGTTGCTACAGTTAGGTCGCAACCCCTTATCTCTTGACTCGTTAGGTCATTGGCGACCTAAGTTAGGTCGTTGGTGGCGACTTATCGGTTCTTTAGGTCGTTCGCGACCTAAAGTAATGTCCATTTGCGTTGCTTCAAGCTTCAATTCTGGAAATGGAAAATCAGGCTCAGGCTGGCCTGCATCAAAAAGTAATATAACACTATGGATATTTGATCCATATACTATTATTTATAAATGTTAAAAGGTGAACGGTCATAGTTCGTAATGTACGATACTTCAATGAATATAATTCATTGGAAATAAGCCAATAAACAGTATTTTGAGATCATGTATAACTTGATTGATTACAAAAGGGATCATATTGTATTAATGTAACACAAGACCAAAAACTACAAGATAGATCTAAGAACTCGATCGGTGAAATGTCATTTTGATCGGTTTACGTAAAGTGCAACATATTCGATGTCCTTAAATATTAAGGATAATCGAATGCGCTTTTGTAAAGAGTTTGTTATGATATTGTAGTAAGGTTTTCTTTTGAATAGTTTGACCATTTGAAAGGAAAACAAATGTATAAGAATAGATGTAATTTAAGGTACAGTTGGGATGAAGAGAATGAGTAGTCACTTCTGCTTCATAGAGAAACATTGGAAACGAATAATAATTGATACTTAATATTGGAATAAGAAATATGATTCCTATTTCGAAATGTCTTTCATATAGAAAATTGTTTTCTATGAGATTTATTTCTTTGAGCTCAAGATATTTGATCAACGAACTCTACACTATAAATAGTTGCAGTGTATGAAATAAACAAATTGTATAAAGTGAATGATGGAGCTTCGAATTTAGTATGCTATTATAGTAATGGTGGAAATAGTGGGAGCATGCCATATAGCACTTATTAATGTCATAGTACGAAAATAGTTTTCGTAAAACTTACCATACATCATTTATGAAATAATGATTATTTTTCGGTGTCGACTGAAAAGAAAAAAAATAGACATAGCTATATTTCAATATGAATATTATGAATATTCTTTATGTAATAAAACTATAATGTGGTAATTTTTTTATAACAAAAGTGATGCATTAGAAAATACAAAAGTATCTAATATTATTTACAGTTGTTTTGGAATTATAGACTAAGCTGTAGTTTTGAGAAATAATTTCATTGTATGATTTTGAATCATATGATACTTGTTAATTATATCTCAAATAATAAAGGATTATTCACCCATTTAGTGGGAGTATCATAACAGTTGATGAACTCTTCGGATTGATACATATAGATATATGCAATCGTAATTCTATAAATACCAAAACGGTTCCACGTACTTCGTCATATTCACTGATGAGTTATCGTCAACATGGACATGTGTATTTGATACACATGTAGTATGTCTATGGTAAACTTATAGAATATAAAAACAAGTAAATAAAATAATATGTGATAGAAATGATTTGATTTGACCGAATGAGTGAGTACATTGGAAAACATTTCGAAAGTACCTACAATGAATAAAGATTCAGTCTTAAAAGTCACTCCTCCATGTGATACATAATGATGCATCAATAAGGAGTAACTGAACTTTGTTGGACAATGTACGATTAATTGTGAGTGAAGTTGGGCTAGTTTCTTACTATAAGATCATGTACTTATTTATAGTACAGAAGGTTAATATTGTTTTATCTAAATAACAGTTTATAATATCACACAAGATAAGGGTTTATAAGAAACTCCAACATATCCTAGGCCAATGAGTTGGCAGGTTGTGCGAGTCGAAAGATTGCACGTAATAATTATTCATGGGGGATCTTGTATGAATCTCCCCAAAAGGATTTTGGAAAAGACTGTCATTAGATGACATATTCATATTTTGAACATATGTTTTGTAAATTAAAACCAAATCAGTTTTATAAATAAAGAAATTCATATAATGTTTATGAATACCTACTCTGTTGCACTGAGAAACAATTGTAGTTTCAAGAAATACCAACTTCATTGTGAAGGAATTTCTTTGAGGAATTATTGGTAGTGAAACGGAATTAAATATGATCATAAATAGAACTGATTAGATGGAATGAAATGAAATTAACTAACCTAAACGAACACATCGCATTAGACTATCTAATAAGTATTCTCGTAGATTGAAGAAAAACTATGAGTTTCTTATCTATGTCGAAAATATATAATCCTCGGTTGTCTAATTAAACCATTAAGAGTGTTGACTCTATATGCTATGATGTGCAAATCCGAAAAAATTCCAATTATGCTATCAAAATATGATTTTGTGGTCGTAACTGAAGGGATGTGATCCATCGGCCACGATTATGTCTTTATGAGCAAGAATAATGCAGTTGGAATTAAATGAGCAATGTCAATAAGAATAACATCGCAAATTTTAGTTGTTGAAAATAGCGTAATAGATTCAGTATTCAACATGTTCAAGCCAATTCGGATTTACTCATAAAATTATTGCTCGATAAGACTTAGTGTTTTGGTACATATATGATTGAAATAGAAAATTCTAAACAACGATTTAGAGAAAGCTATTTACACATATTAACCAAAAATGTCTCGAAGTCAGTGGGAGCGATATTGAGCTTTTGAGTCTTTGGATAAGATACAAGAAATGATACGAAAGTATCATTTTATAAGCATCAAGATTGAATAAGTATTTTGATAGAAACATCAAATAGTTTGATTTTCAATCAAAGTGCAGAGGAAGCGTGTGTTCATAAGAAAGAACGTTAAAATGTACATTGATATTTCTAACCTATAAGTAAACAACACGTTATTGGTTTTAACGATGTACTTGTGTTAAATCAGCCTTAGTTGTTTTAATACTCAACATTAGATTAATAAATGATGTCTTTTATAGTGAGTATAAAAGATGTCGGGAATGTCCCAAATGATATGCAAGGACACCTTATTAAAATGTTTAATACGGAACATGTAAGATTGATTCCTTTGCATTGGCAAAAGGATTTATCATACATGTTATGTTGTCTACGATATTATGATTTTTTTTATGTATTTGATACATGAAGCAATATTAAATTCAAATTGATATCACTAAATGGTCGTTTGAGGTGTTCTCGTGTATTTATGAAAGACTAGAGAATTATTTACATAACGAAAACTCCTTAAGATGAAGTGTACAGACTTAAACATCATAAGTGATATTGAATATAATATGTCAATAATAAATTCAAGTTGAGAATCTTTAAGTTGGAAATGTTCCAAATGAAAGACCACGGCTGATTTAATGAAAAAGGCTAAGTATATCGCCTTAAATATTGCCATAATAAAAATAATGTATATAAAATTATAAGTGCACAAATTTATAACTGAGCCGATTCCATATATTGAGAATTTCATAACATTGTTATATGATAACAATGTTGCGATATAGTTCATAACAGAATTTAGAGCTCACTAGAAGTCGAGAGACATACTCCGAATTGTTCCACATGATAAAATAGTTTATCACCGTCGAAGTGAGTTGATTGATATAGTAGGTAATTAAAACATAATAGCATACTCATTCACAAAGGGACTGACCTGATTGGTTTTGAGAAAACCGATTGGAGAAGTTGGAATAAGATTTCATAATTGACTCCAAGTGCAAGTGGGAGATTGATAGAGTTAGGGGTATGCTCTAGGGGCAATTATATAATTTTCTACATATATCTAACTTGATGACCAATCTTGTTCAAACTAAAATATGTTTTTTATATACTTGATATAATATGTTATATTAGTTAATTAATTTAATAAAAGTATATTTAATAGAAAATCCATAAATGGTATGTTTTGTGATAGTAGTTACAAAGTGTTGTAACCATAAATAATTTATCATAATGAAATAAATATACCGTTTTAAATATTTATAGTCAAGATGTATCGAGACTGGATATCGATACATCTGTTGAGACTAGAGTATGTAGCGCTCTCCAAATGTTGGGCAGTGTAATACTCATGACGGTTGGATCCACCAAGAGGTTACGTCCTGATAGTTATTGGATAACTATGGAATGACCCACTCATTAGTTTTCTGTTATTTAATATAACTAAGGTCAAGTAGAGAATATCAATGTGACTAATTTACACAGTTCTCTTAACTTGAGAATACTGTTAGTCTTCAGTATGGAAGCTCCACTTTGATTATAGTTAAATCGTGGCACGACGTCCATCGAACAACTATAGTTGGGTTGAGCGAAAGCGTTGGAAGCGAAACACTATTCAAGAGATGGGAAGGGAAGTTTGAGTTTATCCTTATCTCTGTTTCTTTTGAAACGGTATTTATTTTAATCCTTTGATATGATTTTGAAATAAGAAATCTTTCATAATGTTTTGTGAATTTACTTATACCATTGAGATAAGTATATGAATACATTTTCTATGTAGGGAAAGTGTAGTGTTTTGTGAATATACTTATACCGTTGAAATAAGTATATGGATATTTTTCCAAGTATCGAAAGGAGTATAAAGGGCTTGTGAATATATCTTTGTAAAAGTATTTTGATACAAGTATTTACAAAGTGATTTTAATTAATGAAAGGATTAATCAAAGAGGCTAATAGGTGCTTTGTGCTTAACCAGCGTTATTTTCCTTTAGAAATTAGATCTTCGATTGAATTGTTTGTTATCTGATAGTCAAATAACTGACTATCAAATGTTGGCTTATTTTAAACTATCGTTGTCGTTCGGAGAGACCGGTATTAGATATATTATCCAAAAACGACTTTGAACCGGCGTTTCGAATTAGAGTATCTTAAAGATGATCGAAGATGGAGTTCTTCGATGTATAAGGGCTACTTGCTACTAATCCTAAGGATGATTCCAAAATGGATGTAGTAGAAGTAGTGCCTTCGGTTTTGTTCAGACTTAAAACAAACTTGTATGGATGAATGCTGACATTGCATTGCTGTCTGGAGGATAGTGTTAGCATTCCAAATGAAATTGCTATTCGAAAGTTAAAACGTGGCTTCAAGCCTCATCAACCGAGAATGACAAAAATCAAAGAAGATGCAGCATGGCTAATTGGGTCACACTCATCAGGTATTGACGTCACCTTTCTAGATATATTCATTTATGGATTTGGTTGTACATGAGAGCTTACGGAAAGGTTGCAAAAGCAACCAGGATGATGAAATATTCGGTACAATCCATTAAAGGGTAGGTCGATCCTGTGTTGGCAGTGAGTCCATGTGTGGCTCTCGGTACATTTTCTAGAGGTGTACTGTGATAGGTGGTACCTCAGTGCCTTGTCATTGTATGAAATTCATTCTCCAATAAGTGTCTTCGGACTTAGTTGTATACCTATTATGATGGAATTTAATTAATGTAACAATTTCGCCTATATTTAATATTTATTCAAAACCCGATACACTACTATAATATCAGAAAATTTCTTATGAAATGTTTTGGTCATCGTAAGGTAGTAAAACCCCATCGTGTTTATGTATGGCGCAGTCTTACGAGATACCTTTATTTTCAAATAGTTTTATAACATTAAAATTCAATTGAGGTGTGTTTCTCACGTTGGTTTATCAGACCGATCTGAATGTTATTTTTCTTATAATGCTCGGGTCAGACCGAACATATTTTCAGATCTAGTTTGGATGCCTTGAAGCTTCAGGAGACGAGATGGATGTCCAAGACGTGTCTCTTGTATATTCTTTATTTCCACTTCATGTGCTGTTTTATTTGTCAGCATTTATGATGACAGATTGTTATAACCGTTCAGGCTGATGATTGGTGATTAAATGTACTGATTTGACATAAGTATATTACAGTTTTTCTTTTATAAAGATCTGTTATATACTATATGTTACTCATAACGATGTGAGATTATGTTCTGTCTTTTCTTTCTTTTCTCCCAAGAATCTGTCTTTTCCTCACTTGAATGCTCGGCACGTGAATAACATGGATGTATTAGTGTCGACTTTTGAAGGTCGTAGATGTAATATCCATATTCAAGTTATAAATATTTAAGAGTACGGAAACATGTGATATCTACAGTAGATGATACATATGTAGTTTTTCAAGATATGTACGTAGTTTGTGAAGAAATGCTTTTTATAGCTGCTAAGAGCTCCAAGCTGACATAACATAGGAACAAGTTCAAACTACCTCCATATTTACATGCTAGAATGTATTGATTTAAAAATGTAGTGAAACAGGAAACTCGCCAGTGTCAGACAAGGTCCTGTTTTGATCATCGTCTCCTAAAGACCAAAAGAAATAGCCACCAATCTCTCTCGCCTTTGCAAATTCCACCTTCGTCTTAATAGTGTTCACATCACCATACCCAATCCATATGTTTCCAACATAAGAGTAGGCTGATATTATCCCCTCATCATGCATAGTAGTTGCATTGTGTTCCTGATTAAATTGCAAAACCTGAGAATAAGGCATCATCGCATCTTGCCCTAGTCCTACCGCATTAGCCGGTGCAGCAATATCATGAATTGATGCATTCTTTAGTTGCCATGTTCTACCCGATAAGCGCACAGTACAAAACTTAATGAATTTTACATGATGTGGGACGATAAAGTTGAGTCATATTTCATCATATAGCGGAATGCCCATAATGAGCTTGTTTGGAGCAAACCCAACTTTGATCCAGAGTTCAATTCCATGACTCATAGAAATTCGGTCTGGTTTGAGGAGTACAGTGCTGCAGGCGCATTCGTTTCAGACACGTTCCAGCTTCCATAGTAATCAAAGCACACTATATTGATCACGTCCAACGCCCTTCCAGTCACTTCTGTTGGATACTCCTTGCTCATATTATTCACATATTTTTTTCATAATTTTACATATACTAGTTTCAACGACTACAAAAATTGACACATAATAAAGGGGAACCTTACTACCCCAACAAGAGGCACAGAGGAATCGTAATACATAGCTGTAGAAAGCAACAAAGTACGTAAACCCGATTCTTTACCCCCCGACACATTCGAATTTCGGAAACTCATATAAGTCGCGGTATTTATACTAGCAGTTGGGGTAATAGTGAGTGTTAATGATATAAATCACTATGGTGAATCACTAAAGTTTATACCCAGCTTGCTCCCCACCATGACATCCTATTGGGGATGCTTTTACAAAGCATTGATGAAATGTTAAAGCTTGTTTAGAAGAAACATAATCAGGCAAATCCTTTTAGATATAAATAGAACTACAGAATTTCTAAATGCTAAATCTAAAAGCACAGGACAAGAGTAACATTTCAAGATTTGTAAAATCAGTCAAGTTATAGAAGTACAGTACAAATGTTCGGTAGAGCGGTATGACAAGTCTTCGAGCCCGGCTTTAGCAACATCAATCAACACAGGCCATAACTCGTCAGAGGCTCGACCTAGCATGCACTGTGTATCCTTCCTTGTCTTTTGCATCTATATTTGCCCCATGCCTTATCAAGAGAAGCACAACCTTGTAAAATCATGCATAATTGCTTGAAGCATAAACATAATGTGCTTATAAATAAATGTTATTTAAAGTTTATAAAGAACACCAAAAAAAGGATGTATTTCAGCATAGAAGTAGTAAAAAAAAGGTGATAAAAATGGACATTATTAATACCTCTTTGTTACCACAAGTGACAACAGTCAATAGTGTCTCGTCACATGCACAAATTAAAACTTCTGTCTTAGGTAAAGTGATCGGTTACCGATGTACACTCAAATCCCTATTTGTATCTTATTTACACGACAATCTACACGTGTTTTCTTACCATTGGATGTTAAGATACTCATAATGTTAACATAAGTTTATCATTGTTTGCATACTAGATGATTAATTATAATAGATGTATTGGTCATTTTCAAGAAAGTAAAACCAGTGCTATATATTACCTGAAACCTAAACTCAACATTTGTGAAAGTAACCTGAAGTTTTTGTCATCAAAAGTTTGATGCAAATTTACACATCTGTAAATCTAAGCTGAATTTACAAATAATGATTTCTTAAGCAAAGACAGGAATATCTATGAAACTTACAAGAATTCTTACAGAAAGATAATGTAAATTATATACATTATTCAGAATAACTGATCTTTGAGTTTCATTTCTGAAGATCCTTTTATATTCTAATCTTTTTTTATTCCACTAATAACTCATTTGTCTCATCATTACCATTAAATAATCTTAGAAAAGAAATACTCGCAACTTGTATAAATTAATCCTTGGAATATGTAAAGAAGATAAATATATACTGGTAAAAGAAACTAAGTTTTGTAGAAGCAAAAACTTAAAATATATAGCCAATGAAATCGAATAAAACCATATTGGCTACATGATTCATTAGCATATGTTTGCCTTTACAGCGACAAAACTGAAGGATACAAATATTGAAATTCAATGGCGTTAAAGAATAATAATAATAATAATATAAATAGGTACATGGCAATATTGGTCAGTAGAAGCCTATACAAAATACAAAGTAAAGAGAAGATCGGAGATTCCTAATATTTAAGTGATGCCATGTAAATATATACATATATTCTAATTAAGCACAACTTGCATGTGATATATCTTCTGCCTCAATGATTTGGTGCTGTATTAATATTTTTAAAGCTAGGGCACTTCCTATGAGTTTCCATACAGACAAACATCTATCATATTATTATTTATCAAATATCTAATTTATTATTGTACAAGATGCTGTGAATCATTAGAGGTTCATCCCCTATAATCATTAGGAGATTCATCCTTTGTAAAGTCACATTTTGGATGATCAACAAATTTCCTATCACTCTTTTGATCCCGAGCAGAACCATTGCAATCCATTGGAACAAAGAACCCCATTATGTAAGGTTTATGTATATATGGCATTGATGTTTAAGTACGGAGAATCAAGTATAGAGTTGATGCTTTACTGCCTCAATCCACATTAGTAACTGTACAAAATCAAAATTAGATACCTTAAAGTAATGAAAAATCAGATCAAATGGGTGCATGTAGAGAATTCATTATATGATTGGAAGTACCTTGAAAAGATGAAGTCTTGAGCAATCTTTCAACGAATATTCTATCCAGTATGCTGTCAAACAGTGGTGATAGCCGTTCTAACATATTTGCCCCCATCGCGAGATACAGATCACCGTGGTGTCAACGATGATGGAAACTTCTAGAAGGGAGAAGAGGAGGCAGGTATTGAGGTCGAGGATGACGGATTGGGCATCGAAAGGGTGGGACAGCAAGGTGAAGACAATGTTTGAGGATCGGGCGTGACCGAGGATGGAGGAGGAGAGTTGGGCACTGGTTTGGAAAGTCATTTTTAAAACTAGGGATTCAGAATGAAATTTTATTGGGATTTTAGTTATCGATGAAGTGTGTTTATGCAGGATAGGTCATGAAAACATGGCAAAGATTGATGAGGTGGGAGCATGTGGAACGTTAAATTAAACTTAGATTAACGGAAGAGGGTTTGTTTGAGACGTGGACTAATCTAATGCTGCATACGTGGAAGAAGGGTAAAGTCGTAAAATTTTAGACTTAAAATGGCATAGGTTTCTACGCCATTGTAACGTTTAAATCTTTTTAAAAAGTTTTAGTAAAGCATCACAAAAGCGTCGATAATCATTGATGCCTTAGCGACGTTTAGAAATTTAGCGACGCCCGTCACTATGGCGTCGTCAATGTCCATCAGAAATCAGCCCTTCGTCTAGTACTAAATGATTGGAGCTGGTTGTAATGGAGAATTGGTCGATGAATTCAAATTTGGATTTTGTCCACCTTACGTTTCATCCAGTTGATTAAAAAACTCTTCAAAAATCCATGTTATATCAAACTAGCTCCGTGGGAAAGTACTTTGTTGCGGCGGTTTTTGGTTAGCAGCAGACGTATATGATGTTTGTCCAGTTACATTCATTCCTTGAAATAATTGTTGCATCAACTTCAAATTGTCAAACGATCGTTTTTTATATTTCAAAACAATCGTTCCAAATTTCTGCAAGTAAATTTTTTTTTCTGTAAAAGATCAAAACACAAAAATGCATATATGAAAATACCTTTGCACGATCACTCCACTATTTCTCGTTTGTCCAGTTGCATTCGTTCCTTGAAACAATTGTTGCAACAACTCCAAATTGTCAAACGATCGTTTTCTATATTTCAAAATAATCGTTTCAAATTCCGACAAGTAAAAAAAATTTAGTAAAAGATTAAAACACAAAAATGCATATATGAAAAATACATTTGCACGATCACTCCACCATTCCTCGTTGTCTGTAATAGTTTGTCTACGATTATCTCAGCCAGCACTAGTTTTGTTGCACAAACTTTCTCGTTTAACCAAATTTCTTCTAAAACTTTCGTATTTATGACGGATTTTGGCTTCGTCTATCAATTTAATAAACAAAATGCTTTCTACAGCTCGATTGAACTTTTTCGTTATAACTTTGTGCACTACTTTTTTATTACTATTGCAGGCAGAATATGCTTTTGTTGGAATTCCTAAATTGAATGAAATTACATAAGTCACACATCGCCAAACATTGCAAACTATTCTAGTATATTAATAGCTTTGCAATGAAGGAGTTGGGGTCTTGGGGCACCCAAATGTTTGCTTCGTTGTGAGGAGGGAGATCATGCATCACCACCACACGCGCGCGCGCCGCCGCCGCCGTCCGTTCGACCGAACCGGGCCGGGCCGGGCCGGGCCGCGGGCGAACCAATGGGAGTAGCAGGCGGGTGCGACTCGACTGAAGAGGCGCAGGTGAACAAATGCAGGTGCGACGCGAGCGGATGCAAGTAGCAGGCGGGTGCGACCCGTTAACAACCAGTAGTGGTTAAAAGGCAACGGGTGGACGCGACACATAGTTCACGTACTCATTACAATCTCATGCAGATTACGTCTGTTGTATCTTGGGAGACTTTAAATAAAGTCTTAAGGAAATTATCACGACAAACCTCAGACGGAATTTCCTTTTTCAACCGGTTAGATTTATATATACATATATATATATATATCTTTTTCTTTCTACGGTATACTATTTCATTAAATAGTATAACGGTTGACTTAGCACTATAGTTATTATTACTATAGTTGTTAATTTGTTGTTGTAATTTAATTACGACATAACTATTACTTAAATTAACTAATACAGACTTCTAGAGTTGTAGAAATTTGTTTGATAAACTTGTGAGACGAATTTATAATTGATTATTCTCTGTTTTGGTATACTAGAAATATAACATTTTAAGACTTACCTGTTTTAACTAAAACAGATATGGCAACAGTAGAGCTCTCAGCAAAGGCTGCTACACACAACAGACCCGATCCTTTTAAAGGAGATGGTGACGACTTTTTAACATGGCAGAATCAGATGTTATTTTACCTCACCGCACTCGGTCTGCAACGGTATCTCGAGGAGGAGGAACCGATTCCTACACAAGGCAAGGAATCGGATGTTGCTACGTGGAAACATTCCGATTTCCTATGCAGAAACTATATTCTGAATTGTCTCGACAAGGTGCTATACAAAGTATATCAACATCTAAAGACAGCAAAAACACTCTGGAATGTACTTGCCACGAAGTACAAGACGAAGAATATCAGTCTTAAGAAATTCATTGTAGAAAAATTCATGGACTACAAGATGGTTGACTCCAAACCGGTGACTGCTCAACTGCATGAACTACAAATCATTATTCATAAACTCGAAGCGGAAGGTCATAAGGTTGGAGAATCGTTTTTGGTTGAAGCCATCACGGGAAAACTACCGCCGTCATGGAGAGACTACCGCAACTATCTAAAGCGTAAAAAGAAAGAGATTTCTTTGCAGGACCTCATCGTACGATTAAAAATTGAGGCAGATAACCGCGAAAATACCAAACAAAGCGAGGAGGCGTTGGTAACAGAAAGGTCGAAGAACAAGAATAAAGGTCACTTCAACAAAAAGAAGAACTTCTCAAAGAAGAGGAAAGCTCCTGAAAACAAACCCAAAGATAATAAAACCAAGAAGTTTAATGGCGAATGTTTGGTTTGTGGCAAAATGTGACATGCCGCTAGAGATTGCAGACACAAGAAGGAACGTAACTCAGAGGCAAATATAGTTGACAACATGGAAGTGGACGAGTCCAATTTTTCAGCAGTTATATCTGAATGCAATTTGGTTCAGAATCCTAACCAATGGTGAGTGGACACAGGAGCTACTCGTCATGTCTGCTCTGATAAATCCATGTTTTCAACACATCAGAAATTCGATCAGGAAGAAAAACTCTACATGGGTAATTCTGTTGTTTCCATGATCGAAGGCAGTGGCACAGTAATTCTCAAGTTTAGTTCTGGAAAAACTGTCAAGTTAAATGACGTGCTCCACGTTCCAGACATACGCAAGAATCTGATCTCTGGTTCAGTACTATCAAAGAAAGGATTCAAAATGGTGTTCGAGTCAGACAAGATGGTTCTGTCCAAAGCTGGAATGTATATCGGAAGGGGATATTTATGTGATGGCCTATTTAAGGCAAATGTAGCCGTTATCGGCAATAAAACTATGTATTCTGATTGTGCTATTAATAAAATTGAAGTTTCTTACTTGCTTGAGCATGAAATTTTACTATGGCATGATAGATTGGGACACATAAATTTCCGATAAATGAAAACATTATCAAACTTGGGATTAATTCCGAAATTTCAAGTAGATAAGAACTACAAATGTGAGACATGTGTAGAAGCAAAAATGGTTAAAAATTCGTTTCAATCTGTTGATAGAAGCACCGAACCACTAGGTTTGGTTCATACAGACTTATGTGATTTTAAATCATTACCTACAAGAGGTGGGAAAAAAATACTTTATCACGTTTATTGACGATTATACGCGATATTGCTATGTATATCTTTTGAATAGTAAAGATGAAGCAATTACATCGTTTATAAAGTACAAGGCTGAGGTAGAAAATCAGTTAAATAAAAAGATCAAGATATTGAGATCTGATCGAGGTGTAGAATATGAATCACCATTTCAACAGTTCTGTGCCGAAAATGGTATAATTCATCAAACAACAGCTCCATATTCACCACAACAAAATGGTGTAGCCGAGAGGAAGAACAGAACGTTAAAAGACATGATTAATGCCATGCTTTTAACCTCTGGTCTACCGACGAACTTGTGGGGGGAAGACTTAAATATGTCTAATCACATATTAAACAAGGTCCCTCACAATAAAACAGGAACAATTCCATATGGGTTATGGAAAGGACACAAACCAAGCTTTAAATACCTCAAAGTGTGGGGGTGCTTGGCAAAAGTTCCAGTTCCGCCTTCCAAGAAAGTCAAACTTGGACCAAAACAGTAGATTGTTACTATTTAGGGCCAGTCCAAAATAGTAGTGCCTATAGATTTTTGGTATTCAAGTCTGATATAACTGATATTCATGTAAATACAATCATGGAATCTAGAGATGCCTCATTCTTTGAAGACGTGTTTCCGTACAAAAGAAATGAAGGGAATAATGTCCCTAAAAGGACAAGAGAAGAATCAAGCAATTCACATGAAGATGAAACTCATCATGATACTGGGGAAGTTGAACCAAGAAGAAACGTAAGGGCTAGGACTTCCAAGACATTTGGTTTGGATTTTTTCACATATGTGTTAGAACACGAACCTCAAACGTACAAGGAAGCAATGTCATCTTCTGAATCTTCATGTTGGAAAGAAGCAATCCAAATTGAGATTGATTCAATTCTAAGTAATAAAACTTGGGAAATTGTTGATATTCCACCTGGAATAAAACCTATTGGCTGCAAATGGATTTTCAAGAAGAAAATGAAAGCAGATGGCTCTATCGACAAATATAAAGCCAGATTAGCAGCCAAAGGATATCATCAAAAAGAAAGAGTAGACTTCTTTGATACATATTCGCCGGTAACACGAATAACCTTTATAAGAATGCTAATAGCAATTGCATCGATTTATAATCTAGAAATTCATCAAATGGATGTAAAGACAGCGTTCTTAAATGGAGATCTCGATGAGGAGATCTACATGGAACAACCTAAAGGTTTTGTTTACAAAGGAAATGAAACAAAGTCTGTAGATTAGTAAAATCATCATACGAACTAAAACAAGCTCCAAAACAATGGCACGCAAAATTTGATAGTGTCATGATGAGAAATGGTTTTCGTATAAATGAATGTGATAAATATATTTATTATAAACAAATTGGACAATCATATGTGATGATTTGTTTATATGTAGATGATATGTTAATATTTGGTCCAAATATTCAGGTAATAGAGACCATAAAGAAGATGTTAATTAGCAATTTCGATATGAAAGACTTAGGAGTTGCAGACGTTATTTTGAAAATCAAAATAATAAGAACACCTAATGGAATTGAATTATCTCAGTCACACTATATAAACAAAGTGATTGAAAAATTCTAAGACTATGGAATTAAAGGAGTGAGAACATCTTTTAATCCATCAGAAGTACTGCATAAAAACAGTAATGAGAGTGTGATGCAACTGGAATACTCTCGTGTAATAGGATGTCCCATGTATCTCATGAATTGCACAAGACCAGATATAGCTTATGCAGTAAGTCGACTGAACAAGTATACAAGCAATCCAGGAAAGGAACACTAGAAAGCACTAATAAGAGTGCTTGGATATTTAAAAAATACCACAAATTGTTTCTTACATTATGGAAAATATCATGCCGTCTTAGAAGGATATAGTAATGCAAACTGGATTGCTGATTCAGAGGAATCAAAATCAACAAGTGGTTATGTATTTACCTTAGCAGGGGCAACAGTGTCATGGAAATCTACTAAACAAACATGCATAGCTCGATCCACTATGGAATCGGAGTTCATCGCTTTAGATAAAACAGGCGAAGAAGAAGAATGGCTTCGTCATTTTTTAGAAGATATTCCATTTTGGCCTAAACCTGTACTGGCCATATGCATACACTGTGATAACCAAGCTGCGCTAAGCAGAGCGCACAACTTCGTGTATAATGGAAAGTCACGACACATTCGTCGACGCTATAATACAATTAGACAGTTACTCTCAGATGGAACTATTTCCATAGATTATGTAAGAACAAATGATAACCTAGCGGATCCATTTACTAAAGGTTTATCAAGAGAGAAAATTGATTGCGCATCGAGGGGAATGGGTTTAAAAGCCTAAACCACCAAGAGTTATCTTATACGGAAACCTATCCTAGCGACTGGAGATCCCAAGGACTAGGATCAATAGGCAAACCAGTTCTGAGTAATTCAAGACGTAATGCATTTGCTTGGACATAGTCCAACTCCATTCCTATGGTGCACAATATAAATGCATGCATACAGAAGTATTTAAAGGTTAAAACTATGTTTTTTAATGATGACCATATCTTGGAAATAACAAGTGGGGTATATGTATGATACTCTTAATGGTTGCGATCACCTATGTTAGTGTGAGATGGGTCGGCTCTATGAGAATATTAAAGGCTTGTATTTTCTATAAACACTTGCAGAACCAAAAATTGTTCATGATCAAAATGAACACAACCAAGAGATTGGATGAAAAGGAAATCAACGCTTCGTAAAGCTTATTGTCTGGATATAGAATAAAGGCTGACGGTTCAAGGTGAAATAATTCACCGATTAGCCAAGTAGATCCGATAAGTTTTAACTAGGGAAAGTTCAAAGTGAAATATCTACTTATCCACGATAAAACATTATTCCATATGTACTCTGTGATATTTCGCTTTGTGTGGGGGATATGTATATTATCATTCATGTGGGGGATTGTTGGAATTCCTAAATTGAATGAAATTACATAAGTCTCACATCACCAAACATTGCAAACTATTCTAGTATATTAATAGCTTTGCAATGAAGGGGTTGAGGCCTTGGGGCACCCAAATGTTTGCTTCGTTGTGAGGAGGGAGATCATGCATCACCACCACACACGCGCGCGCGTCGCCGCCACCGTCCGTCCGACCGAACCAGACCGGGTTTGGGTTTGGGTATAATATGATCCTATTTTTACTGTAAAACTGGGCTGGGGTTTTAGACAGTTACAGGCTATACGAACAGGTGCAGATCTGTTCGGAAGCGGATGCGGTTTGACTGAAGAGGCGCGGGCGAACCAATGCGAGTAGCAGGCGGGTAGGCGCAGGCGAACGAATGCAGGTGCGACGCGAGCGGATGCAAGTAGCAGGCGGGTGCGACCCGTTAACAAACAATAGCGGTTAAAAGGCAACGAGTGCGACCCGTCAAGCGTACGCAACTGTTCGAAAGGGCGCAGACGAAATTATAAATAGAAAAGAATACCGATCACATTCTCATTCAATTTTTTCCAGTCTAATTTCTTCTGCTTCTTCCTTCTCTACTGCTCTAAATAATATATCACAGAGTTGACATACTCATTACAATCTCGTGCAGATTACGTCTGTTGTATCTTGAGAGACTTTAAATAAAGTCTTAAGGAAATTGTCACGACAAGCCTCAGACGGAATTTCCTTCTTCAACCGGTTAGATTTATATATACATATATATATTTCTTTTTCTTTATGCGGTATACTGTTTCATTAAATAGTATAACGGTTGACTTAGCACTATAGTTATTATTACTATAGTTGTTAATTTGTTGTTGTAATTTAATTACGACATAACTATTACTTAAATTAACTAATACAGACTTCTAGAGTAGTAGAAATCTGTTTGATAAACTTGTGAGACGAGTTTATAATTGATTATTTTCTGTTTTGGTATACTAGAAATATAACAGCTTATACAACACATTTCAGCATAATTGAACTTTTCCGTTATAACTTTGTGCGCTGCTTTTTTATTAATATTGCAGGCAGAATATGCTTATACAACACATCTCAGCATAATCCGAGTAGCGTCGGACGTTCAATGATGTGGAACCTTGGTTTGATATTCTGACTGTAAAAAATTATAAAAAAATATATATTGTAGAGAAAAAAAAATAAAGACCGAGGTGCTAAAATATACTTGAATAACATTGCAGATTGACGGAAACAATTTGTTATTTGGTGGTTTGGAGTTGTGAAGATTGCGATGATGAAGGAGAAATATATAGAAGGGAGAGGAGAAAGGAGAAGGAAGAGCCGTTGGGGGTAAAATGACTCGACAAGTCGGATGCGTCTGACGACAACGTTACTCTACTCTCCAACAGCTCGAATGGATTTGGTTGGGAGAAAGGAACGTTGAAACGTCCGACACCTCCGATGCATCGGATACGTCTGACATGTCCGATGCCTCGGATACGTCACCAATGCAAACTGGATATTGACTGTGAATGGCGTCTAAGCCTGCCAAGTATACTGTTGCTGTTTTTTGTTCCAACTTTTTTTTTACCACGAAGTGCTTCAGACCCGCACAGAGGATAAGGAGAGCGCAGAAGGAAACCTTGCACTTTTCTCCTCAAAAACACTTGAACCCGTTTCCTTCCAAATTTACAAACTAATGGCGGCCATTACTGCGACACTTCTAGCTTCTCCTTCCTGCTCCTCTTCTTCTCTCTCTTTCTCCTATACTCCCAAACAAACATTTTTTTCTTGCTCTTCTTCCCTCGTTCCCAAACATCCTAAAAGACGGCATCCTCTTAATAAACATAACAATGACGAGGTAAAGGTTCCACCTTTTTCCGTCATATATGGATTGTTTGCTCATTTCTGTATTTATATGGTTTGGGTTTATACAGTTTACTAATTATTAGAGCGACCCATTTGATATATATCTCTTCTCGGGATTCATTCAGAATTTATTCAATTTTACATCTTTTTTAACGCATTTTGAACTAAGGCCTATTTCTGTGACTCTATTTTATTCAGATTGAGATTGTTTCTCAAAAGAGGTATTCAGCAAGAGGGAGAGATGATGGATCTTCAAGTTCCAGTGCATTGAAATCCTTCGGAATGGAGAAGGAAAAGGAAAAGGGGTTAGTTTATGATGTTAAAGAGCAGCAGGTTAGTATCATTAAATGCTGATTGTATAGTTTAAATAGGTATAGTATCTGCACTCAGCAAACACATATACTGTCCCCACTTAATGACAACCTTCTCCAGATGATCCAAGTTAATAAGAAGGCTTTTGCTTCTTAGAAGCACCAGAGTTATTAAAAGGGGGATGATTTCCTAATTAAATATCAATTATGATGTTTTACTAGCAGTGCAATGACTAAACCCACCACATCTCACATTCAGTGAGTGAGTATCTCATCCCTGTTCTGACTTGTGGGTACTATAGTTGGTAATGGTTGTTGTTTATGGTTTGTTAAGCCAGAAAATTAATCTGGTTGATGTTAATATTTGCTGAAGTTTGTACCCATTTACTTAGTTAATGGACAGAGATACAAGTTTTTGACACTTAAGCTCAAATTATTTCAATTTTAGCTGAAATCTACTCAACTGTAATGTATAACTCAACTGTAATGTATAGGTGTAACACCCTGAAGACCAAGGATTTTATCCCTTACCATGATAGAAAAATAAATCCATAACGCAATAACACTCAGCAAATTAGATGTATAAACGTGAATTGGATGGTCTAGATTAAAGTAAACACCCAGTTGGGTTTGGTGAATCCGACTAGGTTTTTAATCCAAATTATTAAATTGTTCTGAAGGCCCATAATGCATTAGTTTTTTCGTACTACACTTTTCCCAACATAGTAGGTGAGCTATATCCTGAAGACCATCTTAGAATTTTTTAGCAGCACTATATAGTTATAGTGTTATGCGCCTTCAAGTCATGTATTAGCAAAAACATTGTCTAATGAATTGCACACTATTTAATTTTTTATTATCATCTATATGTTCAGCAGATATCCATACAAATGACATTAAAGAAATAAATGTGTACTCTTAGCACCAATAATACTACTACAACAACAACAACTACTAAGTCAATTATTCCCAAACAAGTTGGGGTCTGCTAAAGATGAAACCCAAAACTAAACGACAGTCAATTTAAAAGTCATAATAATAACAATAACAATAATAAAATAAAGTCAAATAAGTAAATTCATAATAATAATAACTAAGTAAAATAAAAATAAATAAATAAATATATGTATGTATGTATGTATGTATGTGTTTGCGCCAAAAATGGTCACAAACCTCAAATATCGTGAAAGCACCAGTGTGTGAACACAATTCAGCAGTATATAATAACAGATCTTAGATCTAAGTAATGTAGAGGATAAAAAATGAAGAATAGTAAATTTAAAACGTAGAGAGATAGACAGAGACACAAGGTTTATAGTGGTTCGACGATCTTGCCTACATCCACTTTGAAGTTGTTTAGCTTTATTGATCTTTCCCTGAAGATTACAAGTGAATTCAATGAATTACAGCAGTTAGTTATGATTTGCAGCAGTGAAATTCGTTGGTAGCAGGAGCAATGGAGTTCAGATCTGGATCTGGCGGAGTCTGGGCGTTGGAGATCTCAAAGAGGAAGAAGAACCCCTTTTCTGTTGGCTTTGGGGGTCTATTTATAGGTGTATGAGGCTGATATTTCGCTCAGATCTCGGGAGACCTTCTCTGGCACGTGACCAAGCCCGCGCGCCCAAGCCCGTGAAGTTTCGGTCCGATCCGTGATCGATACGAACAGATTTCGTATCGATCAAGATTTCATCCAATGGAGTCGAAATTTGGTGTGGACATTCTTTATGATGCATGTAGTCTTCTGTGAAAATTTCATAGCATTTGGACTTGTAGATTAGGAGATATGATCGATTCGAAATGGGATTTTCGGTGGCGGTTTGGTTCGACTCGCTCTCGTTTCGACTCGCTTCCGTTTGACTCGGTGACGTGGCGCTTGAGTCTTTGGATCACTCTGCCTTTGATGCTGTCTCGAGCGAGTCGAAATGTACATCGATTGAGCGAGTCGAAGTGGAGCGTCCTGAGGGATTCGAACAAAGGCTCCGTGATGGACACGAAGTGGAGCGAGTCGAAGGAGTCATTTCTGGTGGTTGCGAAGCGAGTCGAAGTAGGCATCTGAGGGATGTGAAGCGAGTCGAAGGGAGTGAGTTGAAGCGAGCGAGTCGAAGTTGGCATTTTCTGAGGGACGCGAACTGAGCGGGTCGAACGCGAGGCTGTTTTCATTCAATTTTGCATCGGTCGTAACTTGAGCATACAAACTCGGATTGACTTGAAATTTGGAACGTTGACTCTCATAGCTTTGCTTCTCGTGTTATATCAATTTAGGCTCGATCCGGATTCAGACAAAATTCATCGATATCCACAGCGAAGCAGTGTATAACCGATCTCCGGGACGAACTACCTTTGGTTTTTAGTCAATTTCTCGGTGTCACGGCCTTGCCAAAAGGCGGGATAACATTTGCCCCTCAAAGTACGTCTTGTGGTAACATGATGTGCTTTGAAATGCTGCAATCTTTACTCTGAATAGTTATCGTCTTTTCGATGAAAGCTATTGCCTTGTAATGCCATGAGATGGATGTTCATATCCTGTTGATGACTTGCGAAGGAGTTGATAGTTTTATCGGACCGCGAATGACGATCGTTCGGGATCGTATGTCATTCGAGGTGATGTGTGATCGTTCGCGGTCGGATGCCGTTCGCGGCGAATGGTGACCGTTCGCGGTCGGGGTGCCATTCGAGGCGATTTGTGATCGTTCGCGGTCGGGTGCCGTTCGAGGCGATTTGTGACCGTTCGCGGTCGGGTGCCGTTCGAGGCGATTTGTGACCGTTCGCGGTCGGATGCCGTTCGAGGCAATTTGTGACCGTTCGCGATCGGGTGCCGTTCGAGGCGATTTTTGTGTGCCCGGGGGGGACTTAGTATTATCAGTGCCAGATTTCACGTTCGAGTGAGTTTCTGAACTATTTGTGGTGGCGGTTTATCGCCATCTCAGAGCATACCTGAGGACCGTTCGCGATCCCTTACATGTGTAAGTGGCTTAGCCGTCATGGCATCACAAATGACATATTTTTCATTCAAAATGAGTTTTTCAACAGAAATGTCCAACAAAATCAAGTTTAAGCATTAGAAATGGAAAATAAAAGTAAAACAGGGACGTCAAAGTGTAAACACCTACACCGTTGCGATTAGTAGTCGTATTAGAGCATGCATGAGGATCGTTCGCGGTCCTGTACATGTGTAAATGACTTAATTGTGTTGGTGTGGAGTTTGCTACTTATTCGTCGTTACCCCAATCAATTGATGACAAGCCGACGCCTCGATCCCGAGCCGTCCCCAGTAGGTGCAGGTGGTGGTCGCTCTCGTTCCACCGTTGTTGTTCCCCTTCTTACATACTTCGATAGCAGACCATTCCGGATATGTCCCTCAACCTCATCTTTCAAGTGTCTGCAATCATTCGTGCTATGACCATTCAGCTCGTGGAATAAGCAGTACTTGTCTGACCTTCTTTCATTGTTGGTCGGATCCCTTCTCATTGGCCTTCGATAGGGAATCTGCCCCCTAGTATCCTGGTAGATTCGCTCCAAAGTCTCACTCAACTCCGTATAAGAGGTGAATCTTAGTTCCTTTCGTGGTCGCATCGGTCCGTCACTATTATCCTCAACCTTTCGTTTCCCTCGGTCAGTTCCTAAATCCGCTTTAGGAAGATTTTCATCCTTGACGGCATAAACATCAACTCCTTCTCCTTCTTCTCTCTCAGCATTTGCATCCTCTAACCGTAAAAATCCTTCAGCTTCATGATAAAATTCTCCTAGATCCATAGGAGGATCCCTTGTTAACGAATTCTTGAACTCTGTGCCATCAGCTACGCCAGATACAGCTGCCATCAAAACCATGGATGGATCATGTCGATCCACCGATGCTGCCGCCGCATTGAATCGTGTCAGAAAGTTCCTCAAAGACTCCCCGGTTCTTTGCTTCAGTGCTGCCAAACTCATCACATTCTTAGGTCTTGAAATGTGAACTCTGAATTGCCTCATAAACCTCTCAGTCAGATCGGTCTATGTTCATATGGAGCCACTCTCCAGCTGTCTAAACCATAGTGCGATGTCTGTCAAATACAATGGGAAGCACCGGGCCATGACCTCCTCCGATGCCCCCAACACCTCCATATGCCTCATGTATCGTGTCAGATGCACTGCAGGATCTGTCCTTACATCGTACGTCTCTAATGTTGGTAGCTTGAATTCTGGCGGATTCCTAGCTTGCCTGATCATAGGAGCAAAGGGACTCATATTCATATCCTCCAGATCTCTATTCACTAGTCCACCTCTCATGGCGCGTCTGACCATCTCTGCCAATCTGTCACTACCTCCAAGTTGTAGTCCTTGTCCGTCGTTTTCGATTTGCCCCCCGAGTTCACGAGGGATTCCTGGAGTCTGTTCTCCTGAACGAGCATTCGCTTCTCTATCAACGCCGCGCTGCGCAGCTCCTCCTGGTACTGCTCTTCGGATCGGGTCAACATGCTCTGGGTAAGTGCCCCCTAGTTCTGGGGCTGTGCCAGATGGTCCTGCTCCATTTTGAGTTCTGGTTGTTTCTTGATTTTACGCTCCAAGCTGCCCAATTTGAAGAAGCAAGTTCTGGATCATTTCCTCTTGTCTTTTCATCATTGTCTCTATCTCATCCCTAGTGATGAAGATTGATGTCTGATTTGCACCTGAGGAAGCCTCTTGACTCCCTTCATGCTGACCTCTCTCCGCCATTTGTCTTCTATTTGATTGTCTTGTCATAGTTTTTCAGATCTGAATCCTTAAGCCTTCAAATTCAATTTCCAAATGATAGAATCCTGAGTTCAATTCTCAGTGAAAGCACCAAAGTGTTTGCGCCAAAAATGGTCACAAACCCCAAATATCGTGAAAGCACCAGTGTGTGAACACAATTCAGCAGTATATAATCACAGATCTCAGATCTAAGTAATGTAGAGGATAAAAAATGAAGAATAGTAAAATTAAAACGTAGAGAGATAGACAGAGTCACAAGGTTTATAGTGGTTTGGCGATCTTGCTTACATCCACTTTGAAGTTGTTTAGCTTTATTGATCTTTCCCTGAAGATTACAAGTGAATTCAATGAATTACGACAGTTAGTTATGATTTGCAGCAGTGAAATTCGTTGGTAGCAGCAGCAATGGAGTTCATATTTGGATCTGGCGGAGTCTGGGCATTGGAGATCTCAAAAAGGAAGAAGAACCCCTTTTCTGTTGGCTTTGGGGGTCTATTTATAGGTGTATGAGGCTGGTATTTCGCTCAGATCTCGAGAGACCTTCTCTGGCACGTGACCAGGCCCGCGCGCTCAAGTCCGTGAAGTTTCGGTCCGATCCGTGATCGATACGAACAGATTTCGTATCGATCAAGATTTCATCCAATGGAGTCGAAATTTGGCGTGGACATTCTTTATGATGCACGTAGTCTTCTGTGAAAATTTCATAGCATTTGGACTTGTAGATTATGAGATATGATCGATACGAAATGGGATTTTCGGTGGTTGTTTGGTTCGACTCGCTCTCGTTTGGACTCGCTTCCGTTTGACTCGGTGACGTGGCGCTCGAGTCTTTGGATCACTCTGCCTTTGATGCTGTCTCGAGCGAGTCGAAATGTACATCGATTGAGCGAGTCGAAGTGTGCCCAGATTGAGCGAGTCGAAGCGTGCACTGGTTGAGCGAGTCGAAGCGTGCCCAGGTTGAGCAAGTCGAAGCGTGCCCAGATTGAGCGAGTCGAAGCGTGCACTGGTTGAGCGAGTCGAAGTGGAGCGTCCTGAGGGATTCGAACAAAGGCTCTGTGATGGACACGAAGTGGAGCGAGTCGAAGGAGTCATTTCTGGTGGTTGCGAAGCGAGTCGAAGTAGGCATCTGAGGGATGTGAAGCGAGTCGAAGGGAGTGAGTCGAAGTTGGCATTTTCTGAGGGACGCTAACTGAGCGAGTCGAACGCGAGGCTATTTTCATTCAATTTTGCATCGGTCGTAACTTGAGCATACGAACTCGGATTGACTTGAAATTTGGAACGTTGACTCTCATAGCTTTGCTTGTCGTGTTATATCAATTTAGGCTCGATCCGGATTCAAACAAAATTCATCGATATCCACAGCGAAGCAGTGTATAATCGATCTCCGGGACGAACTACCTTTGGTTTTTAGTCAATTTCTCGGTGTCACGGCCTTGCCAAAAGGCGGATAACAGTATGTATGTATGTATAAAAAAATGATAATAATAATATTAATAGTGATAATTGTACTAATAGTAATATTGGTCAAAGACTAAACATTACGTCTTAGGCTCATGTTTTCTAGTTCTATAATCTAAAACTTAAAAAAAAAACTCATAGCTCATGGTTCCGGTATGTGGATCGCTAACTTCCACACGCTCCTGTCCGACACCAGCTCTTCGGATATACTCCAAATCTTCAAATCCCTTTTTACTACTTACTCCCATGTCAACCTTGGTCGACATCTACCTCTCTTTGAGCATTCGACGCGGCCTATAATTTCAATGCGCACAGGTGCCTCAGGCGGCCTCTGTTGAAGATGTTCAAACCATCTTTAGCGATGTTGAATTAGCTTTTCCTCAATTGGTGCTACTCCAAGTTTATCACGTATATCATCGTTTTTAATTCGGTCTCTTCTTGTATGACCGCAGTTTCATCGCAACATGCACATCTCTGCCACGCTTATCTTCTGGACGTGTTGCCTTTTAGTAGGCCAACATTTCGCACCATACAACATCGCAAACCTGATTGTCGTTCTGTAGAACTTTTCTTTAAGCTTTTGTGGGACTTTCCTGTCACAGAGAATGCTAGACGCTTGTCGTCATTTTACCCATTCCGCTCGATTTCTAAAACTAACATCTTCATCAATCTCACCATTATACTGCAATATTGATCCTAAATATCGAAAGGATTCCTTCTTGGGAACTATTTGTCCGGTCAGAGTGACATCTCCATCCTCTGACCTGACAGCGCTGAACTCGCACTTCATATATTCTGTTTTTGTTCTGCTAAGCCTAAATCTCTTTGATTTTAAAGTCTGTCTCCACAGCTCCAGTTGTCTGTCAACTCCAATCATACTTTCATCAATTAGCACAACATCATTAACAAGTAACATACACCAAGGAATCTTACCTTGTACACCCTTCGTAACCTCATCCATCACTAGGACAAAAATGTAGGAGTTCAAAGGTGACCCTTGATGTAATCCTATGTTAATGAGAAAGTAACTGGTTTCACCGTCGCATGCTCCGACACTAGTCACAACATCATTTACATATCCTTGATAAGGGTAATATATTTTGGTGGGACTCTCTTCTTTTGCAAAGCCCACCACATCACCTTTCGTGGTACTTTGTCATAAGCTTTCTCCAAATCAATAAATATCATGTGTAGATCTTTCTTTTGCTCTCTAAACCTCTTCACAAGTTGCCTTATCAAGAAAATCGCCTATGTGGTCAACCTTCCAGGCATGAAACCAAATTGATTTTTTAAAACGCTTGTCATTCTTCTTAATCGATGTTCAATGACTCTCTCTCAAAACTTCATTGTATGACTCATAAGCTTAATTCCTCTGTAGTTTGTGCAACTTTGGATATCTCCTTTATTCTTAAAAATTGAAATTAATATATGTTTCTCCTCCACTCATCTGGCATCTTCTTTGATTTGAAAATATTATTGAACAACTTAGTTAGCCAGGTTATCCACGCATCTTCAAGGCATCTCCACATCTCAATGGATGTCATCAGCCCTTAATGCCTTGCTTGTTTTCATCCGCTTTAGCACCTCCTTTACCTCGGATTCTTGAATTCTCCGATCAAATGTCTACTGATGTCATCAAAAGAATCATCTATCTCGATTGTAATGTTATCGCCTTCTTCATTAAATAGCTTGTCGAAGTAATCTCTTCATCTATTTTTTATCTCATCGTTCTTCACCAAAAATCTGTTATTGTCATCTTTGATGCATTTAACTTGGGTTGAAGTCTCTTGTCTTCCTCTCGCGGAGCTTAGGTATCCTATAGACGTTTTTTTCACCTTCCTATAGACGTTTTTACGTTGGCTCACCAAGTCTATCACAACCCTCCTTCTTTATCCTGGTTTGGAACGGACTGCATAGAAAACTACACATGCGGAGTTGTACTCTTAGCACCAATAGTGCCATTAAATAGTTAGTTCAACTTAGAGGCGGGTACATCTAATATCACTTGATTGTTGTAGGTGGGGCTAAATGCAATAATCAATTTTGCAAGTAACTTAATTTTATATATCACCGAAATTAGCTAAAGAATTGGCTTGTTGCCTAACTCTTTTCTAGGCGTTGAATATATATATTTTAAGAAGAACGTTTCTCTTTATCTTATCATTCAAATATAATTTTTGAGATGGATGCCCCTATGAAACAATACTATGTTTTTGTATTATATTATATATTTAGAGGTATTGGGACCAAATTACATTGACCTTAATTAACCATTTAAAAAAAAGAATAAATCTTTCGATATATTTAAATAACATAATAGTAAAATTGTTTTGTATCACTATATATGTAGGTCTATCAGTGGATCAAGCTCGGTCCAATAACTTAAAACCTGATCCGAACCCAGTTATTATAATCATAGCCCTATCCTTACCCGAGCCGATTGGGTATTTCAAGCCCATTACCCGAGCCCGGTCGTCGAGTATTTCAAGCCCATTGGTTGAAAATCGGATATCCAACTTAAAGTATTGATGCTAAAACCATACTTTTAGCTCATAATTTTCTTTTAAATTGTGCATAAATAAAGTTTAAAGACAAATTGAGTAGTATTGAAGCCCTAGTTCACAAACAAAAGAACACAGAAAATCTGCATGCAAACAAATAATATACACACTCATATTTTTGGTACTATAAACAACTAATAATCAAATCAATCCCAAACCGGTAGGATAGTGATGAAACTTTAGGTGATCGTAATAATGATCGGGTTGGGCTTAGGCAGATTAAGCTAAATTCGTGCCCGTATAACAGTGTAAGTTTGACCCAAAACTTATAATGTTGATAAGCGCGCGCACACGCATATATATAACTTCACCGTGGTACTTCTAGTGCCTTGTTTTTCAAACCTAAAGGTGAAACTTGAAAGGGCTATAGTGTGTTCTTAAAAGACCGCATTCTACAGTATGAAAGTATGTTATGCATCATTGTTGTCAAAAATCATACGATTTAAATCTCGATTCAGATCGGATCTCTTTTTTATGGTTTGATTTATATTTTGATTCAAACTTAAATTCGCAATTAAAAAAACATTCAGCTTGGGTTAACATATTTAATATACTTATTTGGATTTACAATTCCGATTATAATGTTTTCAAAATAAAAAAAATGGAATAAGAGAGAAAATAGATTTTTTTAGTTCAGTTAAATAAGTTCAAACATCAAAATCAATTTTTAAATGTATACAAACTTTAAAATATTGATCCTTTGAATCTACGATTTACAATTCGAATCCCGTTTCGATTTAAGGTTTGAACTTTATAATTTATGATTTAAATCCATTTTAAAAACCTTGCTATGCACAACATATGAGTTTCCTTTTGATGTTGACAAGTGAATTAAGAACCAAACGAATGTTTCATTCTCAACTATCTGCACTTTTTTTCTTTTCTTTCTTTTCTTTTTTTGTTGCATAAGTTATAAGAATAACATATGTATCAGGCTAATGACATGGGAAATCTTCATGATGCATCTTTTCTCAATGCCGTAGTTAAGGTATGCCTCATATTATTTTCAAGGACCTATTTTACCTTCAGTTTGTTCTAATAATGGACGTGCTTGTATATAATGTGCTCTATTTAAAATTGTGGTAAATGAATTTAAGCTTTATAATGGAATTTATGAAGCCATGACATATTTTCTGATACAGAACTACTTTGTTACTTCGATTTAAAAGTTTTCCTGTACATACGATATTAGCTTCTGTAAGTTTGAAACTTTCGTTTTCAGTTTTATTAATTAGATAACCCGTATCGGTTATCAAAAGACTTATTCTTAGTGCTGAAATTATCTGATAACATTTGTGAACTGATGGGGGCTTTGCAACCACATTCAGTGTTATTCTTTAGGTTATGTTTCACTGTAGAAATTAAGATTTAAAACCTGAAACTAATATTTGTTCATACACAATTTCTGAAATTTCCTCTCTGTCATTACTTTCAGTTTCTTTTCCAGCATTTAATTTTGCAAACTATATGATGACTATCAGTTTTTTTTTTCCAACAAGTCGTGACTAATTACAGTTTTTACATTTCAATAGTTTTGATTTTGTTCAGTTACTCGAATTTAGTTGATCGTCTAACCTTCTGCTCATAACATGTGAGTAAACTCACTGAAGCTAATCACATTTTCTACATTTCAATAGTTTTGATTTAGTTCAGTTACTCGAATCTAGTCGATCGTCTAACCTTCTGCTCATAACATGTGAGTAAACTCACTAAAGCTAGATTGAGTTCCAACCTTTGTTCTGCTGTGTAGGTATATTGTACTCATACTGCTCCTGACTATACACTTCCTTGGCAAAAGCAAAGGCAATTTACAAGTACTGGAAGGTATAGTTCAATACGATAAGATAAGATAATATGTTGTTGTGTGTGTCTATACATATATGCACGCGTGCGCGCACACACAGAGACATACATACATGCATGTGTCTGTGTGTCTCTCTCTCTCTCTGTGATATCTTTCATGAAACTGTAACTAATGAAATGAAGCTAAGATGGGTGGGTGGTGTCTAGATTGGAAGTATTTATTCATTTATTATCACATAGGGTATAATTTGTAGGTTTTTAGACGTCCTTCATGATTGTATCGAATGTTGTTCTATTGGATTTCTTGCATTTTCATCATATTTGGCCTCCCTCAATGGATTATTATTTTCTAAATGCAAACGATTATTTTCTTTTTACTTCCATGTTTTTTTAAATAGCATAAACACATAATGTGCAGCAATAACGTGCTTGTTCTCACCATTCATAGTTACTAGTTACAATTTTTTAGGACAATAGAATGCTATTTATATTTCAAAGAGGTTTTAACTTGTTTATCTTACTTTGTACCCTATTAGATATGAAATTGAGGGGTGAAGTGGTGTTATGTAAGGTAAACCGATTTGATCATGTTAATCGTGGTTTTTAATGCACATCAAAACTTTTTATATAGAATTTTTTTCAAAGGAAGGTTGGTTGTCATGGTGATCCACTCTTACATCGTCATACTTCTTGCACCCTGTAGTTCTGTGCTTTATTAATTGTGATACCCGAAATTGATCATCCATGCTTCTTGTTTTGCAGTGCATTTATGATTGGTGACGGGAAACTTTTGACAAATGCACATTGTGTTGAACATGGAACCCAGGTGTAATGTAAAGAATTGCTTTATAATTTTGTGTATATCAGTTGCTATTACTTGCATTGATAAAAATGTCAATGCCTTTAAAGCCGCTTGTTCTGATAAAAAAGGACAAAATTTTAAAATAAGCTACTCCAAGAATCATTTAACAAAAAATGATGGTTATCAAACTTATTATAAAAATAGGCTAGTTTGAGCAAAACCAGTATTCTTATTAGTGTCAGATTGAGTTGCTCAGGCAGTTATAAATTTTTTGAGTTGGCTGCTGATTGCGTTTTAACTAGTCTATTTTGATAATAATTTTGGAATCTAGCATGTATTGTTAAATAGTTATATTGAAGTAGCTTATTTTGAAATATTGTCCCAAAAAAATGATTTATTTGTTCACATATTCCACCCATTTCTAAAGTTGAACCCTCGCTGCTATCATAGTACTTTTTTCCATGAAGATGGTAGAATGAATACCATTATATATGCAGATTTTCCCCCACTGTTTCAGGCCCAATTGCTATCTATGCATTAAAACAGGTTGTTATGAATAATAAACTTCAAAAATGCCATTAACAAAAGAATTATCTTAATATATAATTACATTCAATTTTCTTGTGTGATGTAGAGTCGTAGACATGTCTGCTTATTTACTAAATCTCCATGTGTACGCCATTTTCACATACACAAGATTTTTTTAGCACATTTGGTAAAAACAGTGCAAAAGTTATTTGCTCACTCGTTAATGTACTAATCAAGCTTTATTGATTTTTGCTTGCTTTTCTATGTGCTTCATAATCTAGACTACAAACCTCGTATATTGTTTCTATGTTCACCTTAATCTCTTTTGTATGCTATTGTTTATCACATGATGTGCTAACTTAGCGACAAATTTAGGTCAAAGTCAAGAGAAGGGGTGATGACACAAAGTTTCCAGCTAAGGTACCGCTCTTTCATGTTATTATATATAGTATATAATGAATGGTCTGAATTAATCACTCAAAAAATCTTTCTTGAATTTTTCTGTTCACCTTAAGAATAACATGGGAGCCATTCTTTCACTTATCTTTTTAGTGTGATACACTATTTTACTTGGTTTCTCTGAAAACCTTGTTATCGAATCAATGCAAAAGCTTTAAACTAATAGTATAACTTCGTCTCTTCCCAACACTTCCATTTAATTAACACATGCACATAAACATGCATACACACACATATATACACCCATGTGCATGCACACACTCACACATCACATATGTGCATGCATGCTTGTATGCACATACATGCTTGCATGATCACACGCAAGCTTTTGATTTATATTAAATCGCAATTATTGTATACTAAAAGTGATATTCAATGTTTCTTCAAGTTTTTTCTTTCTTTCTTTCAGATTTGACATCCAAGTATATAAACTTAGACACAACGATTTATGCTTAATTATTTTCAAACTTCCAAAAGTTGGATACTGTTACCCCCTTTTGAGTGATTCCTAGCTCCTCGTTGATAATTGAAATTACAAACATACAAAACAAATATGGGTCGTTTGCATTCATTTGGCTGGTTAAGCATAGGATTTTTTGTTGGGCGTTGTTAAATGGACTCTAGTTTTGGATAAGATGGTATAATTTTAGGGGACTCCATCTAAAATAAAATTGTTATGGGAGGGGTATGATAAATGGAATCAGATCAAATGAATTACTGTTCTACCCTCGTTCAAAGCAAAATCGGCAACATGTCGTGGCAAACTAAAAAGAAATACGATGAATGATCCAACGAGAATTAACTTTGCAGCGTACTGATCGGAAAAAAAATCATAAAATGGTGGGCTCCATCGAAAAAGTTGCATAACAGGGGTAATAACCGAATTATATTTGATTTTGTTATGAGAAGGCGAAAATTTTTGGTACCTCTCATAACAATTTTAAAAATATTGGAAAAATAGTCCTTCTTTTATTCAAAACTGGAGTCCCTTTAACAATTCTCTTTTTGTTTAAGTCACATGTATCCAACTTTGTTTGAAATCCCACTACACTGTATACAAATGTCAAGTTAACTAGGTTCTACAAAAAATATGTGTTCTAAGGTTGGTGTTGAATGGGTGAATTTTGTATAGGAAAATTACTATGCTAATAATGGAATTCAGTATATCCCATATAAATAATTCAGTTCATAAGATGTCGGCTTTCTGTTTTTTCAAATAAGAATAGGAAACAACATATTTGTAAAATATCGGCTAAGAAACGAAATGCGATATTTGAAAATATCGGGATAATATTGGAGTAATATTAACATATTTGTTAGCAAGCTATATAAGTTATTATGGTAATAATACAAAATGTAAACATTTTATTTTAATCACTTCAGACAACTGGTAGATTGTTTGTGATATCACTATATAAACAACTTGTATATACGCTCTAGAGTAATATGACATATTCATATGCTTTTCTTCCTAAATGACGATATTTGATTACTTTTGCCGATACTTGCAAGATATATTGGTCTAATATCATTTGATATATCGGCAAATATTGCCAATATATCGCAAAAAGTATCGTTGACCAGTGTTTTAGCCGATTTGAAACAAAAATCGTTTGAAGTTTGATATGTTATATATCGGTGATCTATCACTGATATTATCTGATACGGTTCAACAAGGCCTGTGAGGAACATTGTACTACCTAAAAGATTGAGAGACTAGCTAAGCGGTACACACTGGTGTTTGTGCACATCAAATTATTGCACAAAATTACTTATGGCTGAATATGGCATCAGTTTTGCATGCTATGATGTTCTGGAAGTTTCATTAATTTGTTAGGTAGTCTTTAGTTAAAGTATTTTGTTCTATTAGTAAATAATTAAGGTGCGCAAGAAGCATGTATGGGTTATAAATTGTATTGCTTAAATGAAAGAAAGGGGACATTAAGTTGTTGCAAAGTTTTCCTCTTCTTTAATACATCACTATTTCTTTTCACTGCCTCCCTCTCTTCTTGCTGTTTTCTTCCAATTTCTTCCTGTTTCGTCTTGTTCTTCACCCCCTTCTCTATATCTTTCCTCTTAACTACTACATTTAATTCAAGAAGTACACTTTCATTATCCCATATTAACCACTTAACTGTGAACAGCGAAATTGCTTATAATATAGTGGTAGTTTTTGTTTGTCATCTACATTGTTTTAAAACAATTTCTGACCATTTGAGATTACAATGTGTCGAGCATGAAAAAAAAAAAAAAGGCAGAGTAAAGTTAATGTAGGATAAAAGAATCAAAGAAAACGATAATTGGCTCCCAAATTGTTGCGACTGCTCTCCCTTAATCTTTCACCACTGCTTCTACTGCATCCTCTCTATCGCCTCCTCTAGCTTCGCTGCCTGTCCACACCTCTGACCCTTCCACTCTCCACCCTCTGTCATCTTTGCTCTACCCTTCTTGAGCTTTCTGCCAATGCTGAAGAGGCTGCTCCCCTTGACATCGGCAGCTGGCGTGATTGCCACATCATCAACGACCCCTACTGCCATCTTCGAGCTTGGATCTGTCAACTCCGCTGCTGCTGCTTCCTTCGCACCATTAGATGACCTCTCAGCTTTTCCGGAACTGGTCGCTGCCTCAGCTCCTGCTGTGCCTTTAGTTGCTGCTGCTTCTTATGGCGTTAAATATATCTTCTTCTCTTATAGTGGCAAATGTCATTGGTGTTGACTCCGTTGGCATGAGAGTTGGTTTGATATCTGATGTAGTTGTTAGCAGAAATATTGGTATTGATATGGTGCCTTCAACTTGTGTAAAGCTAGTGTGATTATCTTTATTGAATATAAGGAGCCTAAGAATACTGACTCGTATGTCCTGAAACACATTCACCTAGTTTATAATGGGGTTGCCCTAGTACCTTCTTGGGAAGTTATCGAGGCGGGCATCAGTTATTGGAAAAATCGTATTGTGTGGTTTTTTTTTGATAAAAAACTGCCTTATTTTGTGGTTTCCAACCACCTAAATTAAATTTGAAATTATTTTGATCGGTAAAGGTTAGATCTGATGACTCCATGTTTTTTCTTCTAATGGGGTCGCATTATTGAAACGAATCCCATAATTATCAAGGGCAATATTTTATCACAACTCAATGGAGCCCTCAATTGATAAGGCTCGCGAAGATGTTCAATCTCTTCCTGTTTAGGTTCACTTGCAATATTCCTTCGATGTACTGGTTCTTGATTGGAATTAATTGACTAATATGTCATATTGAGAAATTCGTGATAAATCTACCAAACAAATGGAAAAGTTTGACTATACCAATGTGCTTGTTGAAGTCAATCTAAGCCAAGCTCTGAACTAGCATTCTCCCTATCCCTCTTAATGGTGGTCACACAAGCTCTTTTGCTCCTTCCTCTGAGAGCATTTGTTTCGCCACCTTGTTCCGAATTTTGATCCCCCAAAAGCTTTTCGCCCTGTGCAATAATGACAACGTAAGGCTCTAGTAACGTTTTGTAATGCGTCCACGCTCCTCTTTCTGTGATTGCCACAGAGCCAACTCCTGCTCCCTAGGTTGTGCAACTTTGTCAGTTTCTTGCTACTTCCCTCTATTCAACAATTGACTCACAAAATTCTATTCCATTGCTTAATGTTGTTCATGACGTCTTTGATGTGTCGCCAACCCCAACTGGGATTTGTCTTTCCTCCAATGGTTCCACTCTTAATATTGGTCTTCATGTGACATTATCCCCCTCATTCCTCCTTCCTCTAATAATAATGCTTCTTGGACTTTCACTGAGATCAATGTTGACCTTGTAGAATGGAACGAGGTCGAAAGCACTTGGCAACATTTTGCTAGTGATATGAGATTCTCTTTTGCTCATTACTGCTTTTTCAAGTGTATTACTGATGTGATGTGCAAAAAATGATGGATTGTTGTATTACTCCGTGGTGCATGATTTGACCTTGAGTTCCTCTGATCAGATAAGTGGATGCACAAGGTTTTATTGGACGATAGCTTTGTCTATTCTAGTGAATCATTTGATTACTGTTTGAACCTTGTTAGGTGGTTTAACGATAAGACTGGTGAGGTTTAATGTATATTTGTATACGGTTCGGAGTTTCTGTTATGTCATTTTGTTCTAAGGTTTGGTTCAATTTTATCTCAAAACAGTTGAAGTCGTGCAACTTAACTCAAGTATCAACTTTTTATTTATGAATAAAAGATGGTAGGAAACCTGCTTGCGCAGCGGAAAAAAAAAGTTTAAGTGGGATACCGTTGTTATCTCTATTATCTATTTTATAAGGATTTTTTTTTGGATTTGGCCTCGTTTTAAAACTTATTATCGCAAATAGCCCAGTTTTAAAACTAATATCAGATCTAGCCCTGTTTTGGCCAGCTCAGCTCCGAGCTGGCCAAAACATACTGGCGCCAGTTTTTTTTATGCGCATAATACATGCGACTTTTGGGAAGTCGCCAAAGTCGTCCATTTGTTTATAAAAAAAATGGGCGACTTCTGGGAAGTCGCCAATGGGCGACTTCCCAAAAGTCGCCCATTCGGGGCTCTGCAACATAACCAGAGCCCCCTTCCTTCCTTCCTCATTCTAAACTCTTCCTCTCCCATTCCAAAAAACCAAAAAACCCTATATTCCAAAATTATTTCTCAAACCCAACTAAATTTCGTTTTAATATTATTAAAAGTAGTAGATTTCGAAGATCTACCTCAAGCATAGCAAAACGTCATACGGTCGAATCCAATCAAGGTATGCAGTAGAAACCCTAAGTTTTGAATTTAGGTTGCAAACTAAATTCTTTTTTGCTTGATGTAGAATGACTCCTAGTTTTATTCCAACTATATGCTATTTTGATGGTGAATTGGTTATTGACGATTTAATGTGTGCGAAATATCTTGGTGGATCTTACAAACCGGCTAAAGTTCGAAGAGGATCTACTTTTGAGCAGTTGAAAGAGTCGGTTTATAAAGCAACAAAGATAAAACCAGAAGAGTACGAGATTGAAATAGTTTGCAATTGGCCAACAGATTTCGGATCCAAAGCAATCAAAATTGTTGACGACGAGGATGTTGAATTAATGTTTGCTGCCTCGACCAAATCTATTGAGTTGTTTGTTGGGGAAAAAGGAGATCGGTTGCAGAACAACCAACACCGGCACTCGTAACAAATTTTGGCGTTGAAGAATATTCTAGAATGGTGGGGAACATGAGTACCGGGCAAGGAATTCCGTCACCTAGTTTTAGCAATCCGACTCAGCACATATCGCAATACGGGCAACAACAAATGTATTATGGGTTTCATCCATTCATGAGTTTGCAGCCAAATGTCCAATTTACCTATCCACATTTAACGTAGGACAGCTTTCCACGAATGCGTCAGAGGTATCGTTTAGCCGTAATTACATAGAGATATGTTTTATTGAATTTATATAATTATTATACCTAATTTGTATTCCCGTGCAGTTTTATTCCAATTCAGAATTACACTCAAAGAAGTGCTAGAGCATCGAGTAGCCGTACAAATGAACGAATGCAGCCAACTCGGCCCGAATTTTACCATTTAAGCCAAAAGTAAGTTAAATATTGCAATATATTGCAAAATCGTTGGTATGAAGAAATAAACTAAAATTGTTGTATTAATTTACTGCAGCTGCGCAGCAAACAACACTACTACATAGTCATACGTCCAACCATCAAATGAACTAGCATGTCAAACTATGTGCAATGATGATATGGATGTAGAAGATGACGACGATGTACAAGCTGTAGATGTTCCTGCACTTGATAGTATGTCTGTTGTGTCAATACCAGAGGTTGATACAACCTGGGTGGAAAATATGCAAGTTAACAATGATCCACTAGAGTACGATTTTGGAGGTGCAGAAGCAGATTGTGTGGACAATGATGAACCGGAAATGGAGATACCGTTGGATGATGATTTGTGCAATGCACAAATTATGGCTAGTCAATTGTAGCAAATGTAAACTTCAACAGCGAATTATTTCTATCCTGCAGCGTACAATCTGGTTTCAAAGTTGACATGGTGTTTGAGAGTAAAGCTAAATTTCTGCAACAACTATCAGAATGGTCAATCTTACATGCGGTGTCTTTTAATCCAATAAGGTCGAACAAAGCAAAATATACCGCCATTTGCAACGTCGATGACAGTTGTTCTTGGAGAATACATGCTGTTGACTCAAAAAAGACACAGGCTGGATGGTGGGTTATTAAAAAATATCCTAGTGATCATACATGTGTTAACCCTACAGTGAACTCAAATCATAGGCAAGCTACATCATCCTTTATGGTATCGAAGATCATGCCTTTCGTGAAATCTGATTTGAACATTACAGCCGGGACGGTGCAAGTTCTAATGGAGAAACAATTATTTATAAAAATTAGCTATCTGAAAGTATGGAGAGCATTGAGCAAGGCAATTGAACGAATTTACGGCGATTGGGCAGAGTCATATGCCAACCTTCGACAATACTTTGGTGAAATATGCAAAACAAATCCCGGTAGTGTAGGACATGTGACAACTGATGAGTATGGAGTTTTTGATCGTGCATTTTGGTCATTTGGACCTTGTATTGAGGGATTTGTCCATTGTTGACCTTTGCTTTGCATAGATGGCACACATCTATATGGAAAATACAAAGGCACCTTACTTGTTGCAACAGCCGTTGATGCAAATGATCAACTATTTCCCTTGGCATTTGCCATCGTTGAGTCTGAATCCATTGATAGTTGGGGTTGGTTTTTTGCATGCATGCAAAGGTTCATTCACAGCGTGAACAATCGTCGTATTACTTTCATTTCTGATAGAATGAACATAAACATAGATACTGTGCCAGACATTTGAAAGCTAACTTTCAAGCAGCGGGTTTCAGAGACAAACGATTGACCGGTTTATTCTACGCTGCTGCATGTGCCTCTGAGGAGATTGAGTATTTAAAGATTCGCGAGGAAATTAAAATTGGGCTTTATGTAAAGATGATGGTGGTTGTTTTCATGTTACGACGACTAATGCGTCAGAAAGTTTTAATGGTGTACTTAGGGGTGCTAGATCTTTGCCTATTAGAGCACTTGTTGCACGTACCTTCTATCGATCCGTTGATTACTTTTGCCAAAGAAGAGAGTTAGCTAAGAATTCCACACTTCATGTCATGCCAAAATGGAAAGCAAAAATAGCGGAGAGACGAAGCTAGACGTTGTCGGATTGTCCGTTTCATTCAAATTGAATGACAAGTGATTCATTACTTCGGAGATGAATTCAAAGTTATAATCGATGGTAGCACTTGTTCATGTACATGCAACATCCCATTACTGCAGCATTTCCCCTGCTCCCATGTGATGGCTGCTTGTTCGTCGGTGGCCAATGGTGCGAACAGAGCTCATCATGATTTTGCATCACATTGGTACTTTGTTCAGAATTACCTAGCGGCATACTCTGGAGAATTTCATCCCGTATGCGATAAAAGGTTTTGGTCTCCACACGAAGGTCAAATGGTACTTCCACCTCCTGCAAGGCGAGCTCCAGAAAGGCCTAAGTCAACTAGAATTAAAGGCGTTATGGACGAGATGCAGCCTCCAAGGCCTAATAGATGCAGTAAATGTGGTATGCACGGTCACAAAAGGAGTCGTTGTAATTCAGTTATATAGTTTTCGTATGCGTGTTATTATTGGTTTGATGTTTGTAAGTCGTATGTTGTTAATGTAAGAACAGTTTGTGTTTTTATTTCATGTGCTATGTTCGAGATGACGAATGTTATGTATAAACCTTTACAATGCTTGTTCAACGATACATAATATTATTACATATAAATGAAAGCTACCGATACAAATTCAACGATACAATTACACATAAATCGTTAGAATACATGTTCAACGATACTTAATCAATTACATAAAAATAAACACCTAAATTTGTGTTTACTTCTCCTCCCACAATGTACGAGGACTCAACTTATCGAATGGTACACCCTTATTCAATAGTGCGTTGCGATATTGTAGGTTCAACTTCTCCAAACGGGCGTTTTCCGCTTGCATCTCAAGGGCGTATGCAACTCCCCTCGGACACATTTCTGGATCTTTCCATTTAAAAAAGTTACAACATTCAACATCATTTGGGCGTATCTTATTATCGTCGTACGATTCACAACGGTAAAAGCGACGGCCCGCATTCCTTTCATTCCGACACACAACCACTTTACATTCATCTCCGCAATAACAAAGTACCCGAGGCGGTGTCCGGCTTGTACTAGCATTGTTAGTCTTACGACGAGCAAGCACATCCATTAATCTTCCATGAAGTGATTGATGTTTTGATTCACCGCTATCCATGGCCAATGTCGATGTACCGCCAACCCTAGAGGGGGGCAAGTTTTCAACCTGTGTTTCGGGGACGAAATCAACTTCAACATTTTCTTCATTAACCGGCGCAGAGCCTCGTTGTTGTTCAAATTCGTCATACATTTTCATCATCGTCTCGTCGTCAATCTCCCAATTATTCATTCTTGAAAATATCAATGTTGGAGTTATACTAAATCGCAAAAGATTAAACAAATCTAATAGAGCTTATGAATCTTATCTTCTTTTGGAGTCTGTAAATCTCAAAAAGATATTCTTTTGCCGTCGGGAAATATTGAATTTGTGGAAGAGAGAAGTGGGTTAGGTTTTAGGTTCTATATTTGCAATTTGGTAAAGTAAAGTATGAGGAAGGTTAAAGGGCTAGGTTTCTGTTTTGAAACCCTGCACATTACTGGGGCGCCTTTTCAAAAGTTTGAAAAGTCGTCAATTGGCAACTTTTGAAAAGTCGCCCCAGATTTGCAGGGTTTCAAAACAGAAACCATGTATCACCAATTGCATCACATTCAACATCCAATAATTCAACATTTCAATCATCCAATAATTCAACATATTACAACATCCAATAATTCAACATTTCAATCAAACTCAATCATCCACATCTCAAATTACAACATCCACCAATTCAACAATTTAATTCAAACAATTAACATCCTACAATGCAACAAAACAAATAATCCTAATATTTCAGCAATTCATTAACCAAAAGAAATCCGGACAAAGCATATCAATAAATTATACCATCCTCAGTTCTTCAACCTACGAAGTTCTCGTGGAGTTCGTCTTGGTTTTCTCATAGACAGTGGAATTTCATCCGGCGAATCCTCCTCTTCATTTGCTTGTGTAGGATCTATAGGCTGTGAAGGGCCGGGAGCAACTTCAACCTGTGTTTCTTGAGATGAAGATGCGCCTTTTCGATGTCTACGTCGCTGATACGTAAGAGTAGTGGGAGGAACGACATGGGCTTCTATGGCATGTTCGATGAGCCCCTGTGCTGGCGGAGGAGGAGGCGGTCTTGGTCTTGTTAACTTGTTTCTTCCCAAAATAGATTCTAAGATGCGTTTTACACTAAAGCATTTTTTTTTGAGATCATGGGGAACCTTAAGATCATGGTATTCATTGATACTCACTTAAGTAAACCCCACGCCGTGTGTCTACCCCGCTTTTATTTAGTCGTCGCACACGGATGCGTAACGTTGAAACTCCCACTGATGGTTTGGCGCTGGGATTCGAACCTGCCCGGACACAGTCCTTTGGTTTTCATCTCCCAGCTCTCAAACCAACCGAGCTACGAACGGCGGATTACACTAAAACATTTTCCCTGCGACCTTTCAGGAACCTCTTGTGCAAGCTCGTCCACAATTTCGATCGCACGGTAAATACCGTCCGCCTGCCATGACATAAAATTCAAGAAAAGGTATAAATTTCAAATATTGAAATAAAGACTGTATGTACTACGTACCACATTCCTTTCGAGAGGTGCTCTAGAAGTGTAAGGGTATGCAACAACAGGAGGCGCTGTAGGTGGATCGATGGCACGAAGAACATATCGACGCGTGATGTTCCAGTACCAAGACAGATATTCTTGTTCGGACAATGTGAACTCGCGTTCCTGTTGCGTGTGCATGTAGCGCTCGATCCATGTCTCAATTGCCATAGCATACTCCCCAGCTTCAATATCAATCCTGTAATGCGGTGGTTGTTCCGGTAAATGCTGGGCCATACCAAACTGCCTCATCACTCAGTCAGGCAGATGATAGGCGACATCATTAAAGCAAATCAGAGGAACCCGAGCAGTCCACAGCTGAATGGAAGTGGTACATAAGTTTGGAAGATGTCCAAGCACATCGTCGTACGGGGTCCAAGTCACAGACTGATAGTCTAGCACATCGAGCTCATTACGGTAGAAGGCAACATGACGCCTCGGCGATGAAACGGTGCTTTTAGGTCCTACCCACCTGTACAAATATTCAATTGTGACTTCTCAAATCCAAACACGTATACTTAGTATACTACATAATTAATTATACCTAGCACCGTATGGCAATGATAAATCAACCGTCCTTCTCCTCATCGTTATTCTACCCACGGGTAGATAAGTCCAACACCAAAGTTGCAAATAAAAGTAGACACGTGGTTGCGGTTCGATAAAAGAATATGGAATAACGGTCGCCGAAAGTAAATAATGGACATACTTGTACTAGACTCACACAACCACCTATGCTTCCGCTCTCTTGCAAAGCAAGCCTCGTCAACTCGCAGTAAGTATATGCTAGAACTGCACTGCCCCACAAATATTGGCGACAAACATCAAAGTTTACTAAAATTGAAGCCATCTAAGCCATATCCGTGTCTTAGAATGATCGCATATCAACCTCGAGCATATAATATGCAATATAATGGCCCTAGCTCGTTGCTGAATCTGAATCTCCGTGGCGTCTGCTGGTATGTCGTCCACAAATTGTTCTCTAAACCATAGTGTCTGTATCATTTCGTTTTCCCACCACTTCTCTGCTGGAGGAGTTAAACCTAAGAGCTCTTGGCATAAAGTAAGATAATCAACTGGATCGGGGTTGGTCAACGGAGCACCGTCTATGGTTTGCCAAGTAAGCACGCAACATCACCCAACGTGATAGTCATCTCTCCGGCTCGTAGGTGAAATGTCGATGTCTTTGGCCTCCATCTATCCACCAAAGCGGTGATAAGATGATGATCTAACTGGATGTGCCCCACTTTAAAAACCAGTCCAAATCCAGCTTGATCTATCAACTGTATAACGCCTGGATGAGCAGATGTTACATCTATTCATTTTAGACGAATGATCTATGGTTTTGTCTGCAGTATTACTCTGTCAAAATATCACAAAAATATTATCAACATGTAACATACATTACCTTTCGATATTTGTACATTTCAAATACTAAGAATTTTACCGCGATAAATTCCGGATTATTCGTTCGATGTCGTTGTTGCAAATATAGGACAGATCCATCAATTGGTCCAGATAGCATCTCCGAGTAATCTACACATATACAAGTTAACAATATTCTCAAATTTATTTTTCAACATCAACACCACGAATTTACGCATTGTTTTTCAACATTTTACCAATGATTTCAACCATACATAGATACCACAACCATCAATGATTGCTAACAATCATTAAAAACCATTATTTTGCAAATTCCTTCAAAACCCTAAATTGATTTTTTTTATTTTCTCATACCTTGAGGCACATCCCGCATTGAAGAGCTTGCCATCTTGTAATTTGTTGAACAAAAACCGAAATTTAATTGGGTTTGGAAAATAATTTCAGAATATAGGGTTTTTTGGAATTGGAGAGGAAGAGTTTAGAATGAGGAAGGAAGGAAGGGGGGCTCTGGTTATGTTGCAGAGCCCCGAATGGACGACTTTTGGGAAGTCGCCCACTGGCGACTTTCCAGAAGTCGCCCATTTTTTTTAAAATAAACAGGTGACTTCCCAAAAGTCGCCTGTATTATGCGCAAAAAAAAAAAAAACTGGCGACTTTTGAAAAGTCGCCGGTATGTTTTGGCCAGCTCGGAGCTGAGCTGGCCAAAACAGGGCTAAATCTGATATTAGTTTTAATACTGGACTATTTGCGATAATTAGTTTTAAAATAAGGCTAAATCCAAAAAAAACCATTTTATAATACTATAGAAGACCCTGTGTTTATTATAATACTACTCACTGTATTCATTCGAAGGTCTAACCATCATATCATCATATGATAGTAAAAATGAAGAAACTTCATTCTTTTTAATAGTTTCATTAATATTTCCATTGATGTCCTCCACATCTTCATAATTCTTCTTCACCTTCCTTGTTCCCTCAACAATATTTCCATTGAGTCCTTGACATTTTCAAAGTTGTCATCGACTCCTTTTAATATTATCATCAACACTTTCACTTAAGTTCTACACATGTTCAAAACTACTGTCCATTTAAGTATTGAATTCTCAACAACAACTACAACAACAACAAAGCCATTTAAGTATTGAATTCTCAACAACAACAACTACAACAACAACAAAGCCATTTAAGTATTGAATTCTCAATTCAGTTTTTTCTATCTTTTGTCTCAACAAAATTATTATGTATCAAGTGCAAATTTGAAATTTATCCAAGTAAATATTTATTTCAATCAAAATTGATTAATTTCAAATTTCCAATTTTGAATTAATTTAACATAATTGATTAATATTTGTTTATTCATGTAACATATATTTAATCCTAAAAAATCATAAATATAGTCATCTTTACATATATAAGAAAATTTTAATTTATTTTCACATATAAAAACGCATAAATTCCCTTACAAATATTAAATATCTAATCGAAATGTTTAAAGTTCTGACATTGTTCTTTTTACCGACATAACCGTGTGTAACATACGGACCGCACACTAGTTAATGGTACGAAAACAACGTTTTTTCTGGACACAGATTACAATGGACACACTCCTACCCTTGAGCTAGAAGCAATTTATTTTCTCATAAGTCTGAGCTGAATCAATAATATTTGTAGTTATTACATCCACCAATCATTGTTACTTAAACGATCTGCATTCTCATCCGTTGGAATTTCAAATGAATAATTCACAAAAAAAATTAATGATAATAAAATTCGTAATGAATGACGTTATACAACAGTAATATATTTATGAGCTATTATTATTGAGCCGTTGCAAAAACTAATGGTAACAAAATTCATAAAAATGACAATAATTTCAGATCCGTTAACAATCCTTCATTTCAGTAACTCATACAATTTCCATTTTGCCTATTTAAATGATAGATAGGTAGAAGGAAAACCTAAGGCAGTAGACAATTCATAAAAACATCGTTGAGTTTTATAAGTTTTAGATTATAGGACTAGGAAACATGAGCCTAAGACGGTTTGATCTTTGACCAATATTACTATTAGTATCATTATCACTATTAGATTTATTATTATTATCATTCCTCTTATATATATACATATATATATTTATTTTATTTTACTTTACTTAGCTATTATTATTATTAATTTACTTATTTGACTTTATTTTATTATTGCTATTGCTATTGTTATTATTATAACTTTTAAATTGATTTTTTCATTTAGTTTTGGGTTCCATCTCTAGCCGACCCCAACTTGTTTGGAAATAATGGCTTAGTTGTTGTTGTTGTTCTTCTTCTTCTTCCTCTGCCATTTTTCTCTCTGCGGAATTCTTTCAAGCAATTAAATTAGAAAATGCTAAATTTAGAACAATTTGCTGTCGTGCAAATAGCAAATCGATCAAAATTTAAATGCTGTTTTATCCTCGGGACGGAGCGGTTGATAGCTAACATTGCATCTTGGGGCTAAACCGCGAATCGTCTTAAAATTCCAACATCGGTCACTGAGAACCTTTTTGTGTTCCAAAGTTGGAACTGTAAGTTGATGAAATAATTATAAAATCATGATCTGATATCGAACATACTATAACACAGAAGTAGATCGAGGAATTTGAAATTTAAGAAACTCGAAATGCATGAACCGTAGATGACTAGAAGTGTTTGTAGTGACTGTAGTTATCAGGCGATGGTAATTAAAAAAAAACATGTATCAGTTTGACTGTAGGTATCTTCTGTACTTTGTACTGGACAATTGTTTCAGGACATAAACTTTATAAAACCTTTGTCATCACTGTATGGTAATTTACCTGGTGACTTGATTACAGGTGTTGGCTAGAGGTATAGAATGTGATATAGCTTTACTTTCAGTGGAGAGTGAAGATTTCTGGAGAGGAGCTGAACCTCTTCGTCTGGGTCGACTCCCCAGCCTTCAGGTAAAATTTATTCTTTATTTTGTGAATATGTTTTTCTGTTGGTTAAAATATATTCTAATTAACCGGATGCAGTATTATAATATAAAAATAATGATGAGTATATTCATATTGATCGACTTGTTCGATATATAAGTTTGGTAATTAACATCCAGGGGACTCGAGGCCAAAACCTATAGTTCTACATCGTAATGATGTTACCACTCTATTAGTCCGCAGCTCCTTTATTTTTTGGTAAGATCTTCCAGAGAAAGTAGTTTAAACATTCGTGGGAGAGAGAAGCCCGAAGGTTGATCTCATCACTGTTTGGAGAGGTGGCAACCATCTCTACTTTCAACACTCACGCACGCGCGCACACGCATAGTTGGTTAGGACATGCAGTGCTCACGTGTAAAGTCGATGGTTAAATTCTCGTCAACTATATATTCTGTGATGTACCTGGAATATTTGTTGTGGGTTAAGTGCATACTTCTTCAGAGTATACAAACGAAACTTGATTTCTTGGATCTTCAAATACACACACGTGTGTGTGCGTGTGCGTACATAAACATATACATATTCTAGACCCCCTTCATATAAATCGACATAGAATTCCCCCTTATATCTGACAAATTTAAATTTTTTAAAATAAATCAAAATTCTGTAGATCTGATCTTATTAGCAAGACCACTCCTACAAAATTTGAAGACAATCTAAAGCTTTTATGTATTCAAGACTATAAATCAACACGAGTCATCGAAAAAATATATTTAACAACCGGTTTGAAACGTAATGTTGAATATGTTTAAAAGTTTTATAAATATATAAATTTTTGTAGAGATGACGTTGATAATAATAAGACCGTATCTCCAAAATTTTGTTTCATTTGATAATTTTTGGCACAAGAAGACATGGAGGGATTTTGATGGGATAAATAAGGAGATGTGGATCCTTCCCATACATACATATATACGTATACATACATAGATACATATACATACATACATACATAGATATATATACATACATACACACATATGTACATCAATACATACATATATGTAAAATTGAAAGCATTTAATTGTTACAAATATTACATTTTCTGTGGAAATGCTGTAATCCATACATATGCTAATTTTACACGATGATGTAATATTTACGGATTACATCTTCATAAATCGTTTTTTTATATTTATGTGCGCGTGTGTATATGAGCCATATATGTATATATACATATGCACATGTGCGTGTGCGTGCGTGCGTGCGTGTGTGTGTGTATAGATATGCATACATACACACTTACACACACAGACGGGAGGGACCTAGATCCCCGTCTCCTTTAAATCCCCCTTTCATCCCCTCCACCCTGTTTGTGTAAAAAAAAATAGTACCCAAGTGATTTTTTTTGTAGATATTCTATTTGTTGGGGAGATCTTACACACGCATATACATATGTGTGTGTAGGAAGTAAGCTACAAGTTATAAGCTGTTGAAAGCCTTAAACCATCAAGCATGTAAGTTCTCATATGGTGAGTATAAGTTCGTTTATATGCTATTATTGCATTTCAGTGATGCTTATGTGACATGATATCCTTGATGTGCATGTCCGGATGTCCCTAGTTGAGTGATAGTTATATGCTTGATAGTTGCAGTTAATGAATGGGATGACTACTATATCCTGATATTCTTTAAGAGCTTTATCTCTCATGGTTATGAACCCAGTATTTGATGTTGTCACTAGATGGCTTCAATATTTGATGCTGTCTAATGTGTGTGTGAGGGTGTGCGCATGTGCATGCGCGTGTGTCGATCAAGGGGATGCGATTCCAAACATGATTAATGTATCAGGGGTTCGAACTCATACTCTCTAGAACCACAAACTAAAATCTTACTACTTGAGCTAGTGGACCTTGACTCCAGCTTGTTTTATCTAATGTTATTCTATTGATTCCTTCAAGCTTCTTAAATTGTTTACAGGATGCAGTCACTGTAGTAGGCTACCCACTTGGTGGTGATACCATATCTGTTACAAAAGGCGTGGTATCCCGTATTGAGGTCTGGTGTTGTGTTATAATCTTTCTTGCGTTATTTATCTTTAAGTTGAACAATATGATTTGGAACTTGCCACTTTCGGTGAAATTCTACTCTTGTAGTTTCTTCGTTATTTTAACAATTGCAAAAATTGTTGTATACATGTGAAGTTCATGGTATCCTAGTGCAAAATATATTGGCATACATGTCATTGTAATGAGGAATAGTTGTTAAAATTTAGTATTTTCCTTGACATGTTTATTGGATCAATATCAAAATTTTGTATCTTTATGGTGCAGTTATTTGGTCATTAATTTTCTTCTTTGAACACAAAAATTTCTTGTTAAATATAAATAAGAAGGTTAAACGAGAGTTAACTGCAGAAATTTATGCAACTATATATTGATCTCATATTTCAGGTTACATCATATGCTCATGGGGCATCTGACCTTCTCGGCATTCAAATTGATGCGGCCATAAATCCCGGTCAGTTGATTTTTAAATTTATTTTTGTTTCATTGTATTTTCATAAAGAGCTAAGACCTATAATTTTTGTTTTAATTAACCGTTTCATATATAGTGCAAGAAACATGAATTATTTTGCTGTATTTGCAGGAAATAGTGGTGGTCCAGCATTTAATGACCAAGGAGAGTGTATTGGAGTAGCATTTCAGGTACATTTTTATTCTGCTTTTTTGCTTCAGCCAAATTTAAAGTTATAGGATACAGGAAATACGTAAGAAGAACAAGTAAATGAGAAAAACTTGTAACTTAATGATAATGGGGGAGTTGGTTTAAGTGGTATGATGGTGGGCTGCCATTTCAAATTTCAGCTAGTAGTTGCTTAGAATAATTAATTAGCTCATGGATAGCCATACCTGATAAATAAATAACTAACAATTCAGCATGTATGCAATTTTACCATTTTTCCTCTTCTTTTGCAAATCATTAAATATGCAGATAATTTTAATGATGTGTTGCAAGTATTTTTCAACATGTGGTGTTTCATTGTTTTATTTATGGAACTGGTATACCAATATTAAGTACTAGCCTTTATTATGTCACCCTCTCTCCCTTCCCTAGGATGGCATTAATTTGTTAAAAGCATGATGATATCTGTTGTTTTTCCTTTTCTTTTTTAATGTGAATACATTATCTCATTGGATACTTCATTTAGGTTCTCAGGTCTGAAGATACCGAAAATATTGGATATGTGATTCCAACTACAGTTGTATCGCATTTCTTAAATGATTACGAAAGAAACGGAAAATATACAGGTAATAACTTTTGGCTCATAGTGAATCAGCAAAATTTAGTTTTAGTTTAGCATCATTATTTATGTATTTTGTTTGTAGGATTTCCTAGCCTAGGTGTTTTACTTCAAAAATTAGAGAATCCAGCATTGCGTTCATGCTTAAAAGTACCGTCCAATGAGGTATGTTTCTTAAATTCGATTGCTTTGTAATGTTGCTAGTGAATTGAGGCCAAAATTTATTTGTTCCTCTAAGAAAATGTTAATCCGAAACTATTTTAATTATTCTAACAAAAGGTTTCTCGTACTGAAGTGCACAATAACATACACATCTTCGTTTCTTCGATAACATCAGAATGGTACATGATAATTTCATGGTGATCAAGTCACAATCCAAACATATAATGAGATGGTTACTAAGCCCATTTATCTTGTCAGGCATACAGATTGGATTATAATGAGATGGTTACTAAGCTATATTTTTCTTCCTTTTTTTGGGTTAATGAAGGGTGTACTTGTAAGGAGAGTTGAACCTACCTCTGCAGCTAATGATGTTCTGAAAGTGGTATGTTTATTCTGGTGTTAGCACAGCATAATTTTATTTTCTTTAAGAAACATATTTTATCAGTTCTTTTTTCTATCTTGAAGCACAATGTCATTTGCTTACTTGAACTAGTTCAGTTATATTGTTAACTTGCATCTTGATGTAACTTAAAACACTAACATCATGTTATATGTATTCTGAAATTAAAACTTCATCTACAGTTTTTGCCCCTGCTACATCCCGTGTCCTTCCATTTAATATTCCTTCAACTGCACATGTTCAAAGCTCACTCAATCATATCTACTTATATATTATAACTAGAACATCATGTTACATTTTATGAATATGAACCATTATGTTTAACCTAATTTACAGGGAGATGTGATTGTAAATTTCGATGGTATTCCAATAGGAAGTGAAGGGACAGTTCCTTTCAGATTGACAGAACGTATTGCCTTTCGCTACCTGATAAGCCAAAAGTACAGTTCTGATTTTCCATTAAATCACCAAAATACATTTTAAGTTTTTGCTTGCAAGTCTAAATTTGTTAATGATTGCAATCCTACATAACCTATACGTTTGTTGAATAAATCATGTACTTACGAAAGTAAAATTACAATCCAAATATCCCTATATGATAATTTTTAGGCATAATAATTTTTCTTTCTGTGTTCAAATGTCTCAAGATGGCTTGTTTTGGTTGAAATTTAGGTTTGCTGGTGATGCTGCCGAAATCGGTATAATACGTAATGGGTCACCTATGACAGTTCAGGCAGTTTTGCAACCACGTGTACATTTGGTAAGCAATTAAGAGTCTCATTTCTGCTTTGAAACTGTGTGATAATATCATTTAAATTTACATTCCCACCGTTTTTTCTTTCAGGTTCCATTCCATATTGAAGAAGGTCAACCTTCATATCTTATTATTGCAGGCCTGGTGTTCACACCATTATCAGAACCATTAATTGAGTACGTAAAGTTTCTACACAGAAAAAAATGTTAATTTTTCTCATAATCCCAAGGTTAATCATAGTACGTGTTTTTGCAAATCAGAGAAGAATGCGAAGATACTATAGGGGTAAGTGACTTTGTGGATTTGATTTATGATCTGTTTTGTTTGTTTTCAAATGTTTTCTGCTCTTCTTCTTTTCAGCTAAAGTTATTGGCAAAAGCTCGCTATTCCCTTGCAAGGTTTAAAGGAGAACAAATAGTAATATTATCACAGGTTAGAGGGTAAATTTATTTCATAATGGTGCATTACACAATCCATATGCATGTTGAATTTCCTCAAAATAGAACGCTAAAGTAGTAAAATTGTACAAACTTGATCCTTCAACTAAGTTTAGATCTAATAGTAGGCAATCTTTGAAATTATTTGTAGGTATTTCTTCAATAATTATGGAACAGAAAATGCTTATACATCATTTATTTGCATTTTTTGTGAATCGTTTATTGGTGTTTTGTTAAAGCAAACACTTGAAAACTAGCTCTGGGCATAACCTTTGTATTGGTTGTACTTTGAAATATTTAGGTATTATTGATTTCAACCTCAAAAATCATTCAGTTAAAGGAGTACACACCCTTATTACCTGTCCTGTGCCAGAATGAAATATGTTCAACTTTACTGTACTAGAACTCCTGAATTCATAATGAAATAAGGGTATCTTTGTACACTCGAGTGTAGAGAAAATGCAGACTCATTTACCTCAAAGTCACAATAGTAATTTTTTGGGACCATAATTCTAAGTGTTACATGGTTGAATCAATTTTTTTGGATTTTACCTTTCATTGCTATTGATTATTAGGACTCACGATAGGACTAGGATTAAAAATCTTAATTACAACAAGTAAATGTGCCAATATTTTCTTAAAACATTTTGGTATGTTCTATAAATTACAAAATCAATAGTATTGTCATGACAACTAATTGTAGGGAAACTTTTGTGTGTATGAATTAGGACTATCAGTTGGTATCCTTTGCCTCCTTTTCTTTTTCTTTATTATGTAAAAAAAAGTAGGGCCACATTGTCAAAATATTTTCTTAGGGTTGTTTAATCTCATTGCTCAACAAATAGCAAAAATATGCACTTCTAAATTCTAGTTGTCCAAACCCTGCTTGGATTCAAACAAGCCTAAATCAATAACTCTCTCCAGTGTACAGTGCATATGGTTTAAATTCATGTTACATCTCAAGGGAAATGGTTTCAGTATTTAACCTCTTATCTGTTTAGGTTTTAGCAAATGAAGTGAATATTGGCTATGAAGACATGGGCAACCAACAAGTAATAATATCCTTGTATACAATCCATTTACTTGATGTACACTGCAAATCATTTCATGTTCACGAGGCCATTCAATAATATTCAGGTCCTTAAGCTCAATGGAACTCTAATAAAGAACATTCACCACCTTGCTTACCTTGTCGACTGTAAGTGCTTTTTTAAAATGTATTTGTACCCAGACTTCTTTTCTACATGTCTGTGTAGATGGAGTTATTATTCTGTAGTCTAAGTTCAATTCTTTAAGTGTCAACTGCAATTCATTTGGAATATTTTCTACATAAAATCTTCGTGTTCATTAGTTCTCTCCTACTTGTATATTTGTATTTTGGTACCGCAACTTCCCAATATAGCATAACTGTTTTATTGTGAACCCTTATTGTTATTTACATATTGTGAATTGCTTGTGTAGCTTGCAAGGACAAATACTTGATATTTGAATTTGAAGACAATTTTCTGGTAGTATTAGAACGAGAGGCTGCCGCTAATGCATCATCTTGTATTCTGAAAGATTATGGAATTCCATCCGAAAAATCTTCTGATTTATTGGAGCCGTACGTTGATATTGAAGAAAATCAAATTTTGAGTAAAGATGAAATCGGTGATAGTCCTGTTACCAATTTGGAAATTGGTTTCGATGGATTAATTTGGGCATGATAAAAGGTTGATTATATTATTTTAGTAATCAATTTTTTTTTGACGCAATTTGCTATAAAGCATTACTGCAAAGGGGTATGAGCAAGATGATATAGAAGCACTGATATTCTTTGAGGCAGCAGTCACTTGATTGACCATAGTCATTTCTTTGTACCATAAATTTTGTAATGTATTTATTCCTTAAGTCATTTGTATTCGAACTGAAATTCAAAAAATTAATGGAATAAAGATTTTATAGTTCTATATTTCTTCCTTTTATCCGGTTCATAAAATTATGAAATATCAAATTGTATCATTTGTATTACTGTTGATTTTATTGTTGAACATAGCGCATTAGTTGGTAGTTTAAATGCACAAATACTTGAAGAATCAGGGCTTAAGTAATCAATTTCCTGGGACTTTGGTCATGGTTCTACTTTGATATATTTTCTTAGCTGTCTCAACTATATTGCACCTACCATTGCACTCTCTAATATATAATACAATTTTATACGAATCTGATTACCAACCATGCTACCATGCTAGAAATTTCATTTACCAATACGACATTACCCTGGTAATCCTAACAATAAACAAATTAATTCAAGTACAGATGGCTTGAAATATAAAATTTACCAAGTATTCTTATTCCCATGTTAACCTTCACAGCTTATTATATTCTTTTGTATACAACCAACCTTGCATAATGTATTTTGATTTAACATCCAAACTTAACATCTAGAATGTTTAGTAGGATGGTCTATTTTCATATTAAGCAACCTCTTTACCTTTTTGCAGTAATCAACTTTGCTACCGTTACCCATTCCTTTTTATTTGTTCACCAAGAAAATTTTGAACACAACATTGCATACTGCTTTAAAAGAGCATAAATCCAGGAAATAGCAAAAAAGCAAAAATCATAAGTGTTTCATTTCATAACTTCTAGTAACAAATAATTGAACTCTAAGATGGCAAAGGTTGCGATGCTTTTACTACTTACATGCTATTTGTTTATGTTTAAAGCCATAGAAAGCGAAGATGATAGTGAAATGTATGCATCATTTGTGTTTGGAGACTCACTAGTTGATGCTGGAAATAACAACTATTTATCGACTCTTTCGAAGGCAGATTCACCACCAAATGGTATCGATTTTAAACCTTCTGGTGGCCAGCCGACTGGGCGCTTCACCAATGGTCGAACTATTGCCGACATGGTTGGTATGTATTTTTATATTTTTTTCGTTTTCTTTTTGAAGGCAATGTATACATGGCTGTATATAGTTGATTTTAATATGATCATAAATTAGTTATTAGTACTTCTGAAATTTACTTATTTGATATTTATGTAGCTGAGAAACTGGCACTAAAAGGATATGCACCCCCATTTCTAGCTCCAAACACAACAGGCTCAGTTATATTACAAGGCGTGAATTATGCCTCTGGAGGTGGTGGAATTTTAAACGACACTGGCAGAATCTTTGTAAGTTGTTTTCTTTTTCTTAGTTTTTATTTTTCTTTTTATCAATACAATTTTTAGTTGAAAGATATATAAAAAAATCATGTGCAATAGAGGGTGAAATTACTTCTTAATACAGGTTAATAGGCTGGGGATGGACATACAAGTAGACTACTTCAACATAACAAGAAAACAAATTGATGGCTTGCTGGGAAAAGATAAAGCAAGGGAATATCTAAGGAAAAAGGCGATTTTCTCACTTACTATAGGATCAAATGATTTCTTGAACAATTATCTTCTTCCAATTGTATCCACAGGAGAAAGAATAGCCGACTCTCCCGATAGCTTTGTCGACAAAATGATCGCAACTCTAAAGAATCAACTAACGGTACTTCATATACTTTATTGTTCAATACTTGTTTTGTCACTAAATATAATTAAATTTGTAATGCCCTTTTTTTTTTCATTCATTACAGAGATTGTATACACTCGATGCACGTAAATTTTTAGTGAGTAACGTAGGCCCTATAGGATGCATTCCTTATCAGAAGACGATCAATCAGTTATCTGACAATCAGTGTGTTGAGTTAGCAGATAAATTAGCAACTCAGTACAATGCAAAACTAAGAAACCTGCTCATTGAGCTTAATGATAGCCTCCCTGGAGCTAAGTTCGTTCTGGCAAATGTGTATGATTTAGTCATGGAGATCATCACTAATTATCAAAAATTTGGTAAGCATTCTTCTTTCTTGATCTATCAGTACTACATTATGCAGTGCATTCATTTACATATTCAGATCATCTGTTCTGGTTAAAAAAAAAAGCTAGTAAACATGTCTTAATTTAGCAGGCGAATTGCACATGTAAGTAATTATTTTTGAACAATGCAGGATTCAAAAGTGCGAGTGTGGCATGTTGTGGAAATGGAGGTAGATATGCAGGTTTGATCCCATGTAGTTCAATAACGAATCTATGTACAGAGAGGACAAAGCATGTATTTTGGGATCCTTACCATCCAAGCGAGGCTGCAAATTTGATAATTGCGAAGCAACTTGTTGATGGAGGAACTAATTACATTTCTCCTATGAATCTGCGACAGCTTAAAAATCTATAAATCATGGTATTCAATTGATTAATTTGAGGTGTACATGATTAGTACATTTGTGTTTTTTGTATGGATAGTTTATTTGATTGTATAATGTGTAGTTACTTGTATATTCAATGTATATTGGCTTATATTTATATGAAATTGCATTGATTAAAATGAGGTATGAACTCTTTTCCCTCTCATGTACAGATCTCTGTGTGTCTTATGGTTTTTTGGTAACAATTGTCCACCGTGGATAGAATAGTTTTAAATTGTCACTGCTTCTTAAACCCAGTATGATGAAATGTATAATATAACTTGAATCATAAAATATCTCAGCTTACAAAATTACATTATCATGGACTAAACTAGTTAAATCACATATATTGTGATTGGGCAAAGAAGTCATAGTTGGTGTCATTCATAATTTTATAGCTCAAGGCAGGAGTATCATTGTTCTTCTTCTTTCACCAAAACTGTTTCTTTTAGATCAGCTGACTCTTCTCGCTGTAACTTGTTTCCCCTATCAAAGAAAAATGGTATACTTATTGGTTATTTTTTTAATTTCTTTTTGGGTTTATAAATAAAGTGACAACATCTATATATGCATCATTGGATGCAAACATAACATCTCACTCCCATTTATGCAATCCATGAAGGTAGAATATACTTTTAAATTTTAGCTATGCTAAAAACTCATAAACCTGTTTTTTCTAGATAATGTGTCATTTCTATGTAATTGGAGTATTTCAAAATGCACCACAAAATTAACCAAAGAAAATTTCATTGTTTAAGAAGAATTGCTAGTTACCTTCTTTTTATTTGTATCCTGATCCTCTACTTTGACCTCTTCAACCAAAACATTATTCTCTGGCACAATATCTGCCTCCAGTGTTTCCGCCAAAGGTAATGTCAAAATTTCTACCGGCACCTCGTCCTTCCTTGTTGAGAAAAATTGATCCGGTGAATCTGGAGCGATAACATTTCTTTTTCCTTTTGTTTCCTCTTTGTCATTATTGTTCTCTTGCGCATCCTTAACTTTAACATTTTTAATCTCTTCAATCATTTCTCTTCCTAATTCCTTCTCTTCTTTTGCCTCTTCTTTTCTCTCCTCAATATCATCATTGTCTTTAACATTCTTCGTGTCTTTCATGTCATTTGCTGCAAGTTACAGAATGACATTTTAGTATGTAAAAGCATCGTCTGTGCTATTCGTAGTAATACTTTTGAAATTGATTTTGATATTTGAACTACTACGTCGAAATCTGCATCATAATATTCTCACTTGCTCTACCTATTTTAGGAAACAACGGAAGTTGAATTGTGCGTTCAAGTAAGTATCTTGACTTTTTCCCTTTTGAAACAGAATGAATATTTTTCTTGATTGAGGTTCTATTGGTTTTTGTATCAGAATTTCAGAATTCTCAAATTGAATTGGAAAAAACTGCTTTGGAATGAAATTCAAATCATTCTACTTAAAGATTTTTTTTCTAACAATGCCTAATGATGTGTTTGGTTGTTGTTGAAGCTAAGGAATGTTAGTTTTTTGCACTTGCATGGGCTTGATTGCAAAAAATTGAGTGTTTATTTTTTTTACACTTGTGGATGTTTAGTTGTTTACCACGTATAAATATTGTAAAATAAGTGCAAAAAACTACACTCTAACCTTGAGCTTAGATTTTGAACTTGCACTTATTTTTGGGAAAAATGAGACAAATTTAGCTTTAAAATAGAGTTTAAGCTATGATAAAATTTAAAATATTAAAGTTGTAATTTTACATAAAGAATTAGAAATGTAACATTTGGGAAATAACAAAATTCCACAAAAAATATTTTTAAAAAGAAAAACCTAAAATAAATTAAAACAGACAATTTAATGTACATTTATAAACAAAATTTGAATAATTAGACAAAATTAAGCAAGCCAAATTTGTAAATCGAAAAACATAGGAAACAAATAAATCCACTTTACTAAAAATGGTGTTAAATAAATAGAAAAAAAATCTTAGAAATTAAAATAGAGAGAAACCTCAAGTTGAAGGAGACATCGTTCATATTATTTGACTTCAATTTAAGGATGATAGCACGTGGGGATAAATTGTCAAATGTATCATCGTATTGCACTTAGAGCAACTCCAATACAAAATATCAGAATATTTATTTGGTTATTTTTACACTACTTCTATTAATCCATTTAAATTTCACAACCATTTATTTGTTCCAATCCAAATAATTAAATAAGTAAACATTTTAATTATTCCTTTCGGAAACCATTCAAATTAGCTCAAAAAACAATTTTTAAACACCAAAATTTTCTCATTAAACATCAAATTTGTATCAAAAAACCTGGAGAATCAAATTTTCATCCTTATTTGATGTTTGGATTAGACCACTTAAATTTGAGTTTAGAACATCAAAGTGGTAGCTATACAATTTGATGCATGCATTGGAGTTGCTCCAGCATTTACCAGCAGCCAAATAAGAACCCCTAACATTACTTCAGCCACCTTCAATAGCAGAAACAACTAGCCAATTTATATGGTTTTCTAAAAGTCATACGATTCTTTCCTCACATCAGCCAATAACAATGCCTTATCCACCCTAAGAAACTCAAAACCCATGTGGGTTGCTTTGACGACCTTGGAGGTCACTTATTTGGCATTTAAATACCTGATAGTTTATCCATCATTTAAATTTTCGGATAAGCAGTATAAGTTAATACTGTTGCCTACTTATCTGGCATTTAACATGCCGGATAAGAGCAACGGTTTAAATTTACATGCGGCTACTGATCGTTTTTTTAATACTGTGGCCGACGAACAGGGACGGAGCTAGGATTTCAAACCATCCCGGGCTGAATTAAATATTTGACTTAAGAAAATAAAGATTGGAGTTGTGATGATTCTTTCATAAAATAAACAATAGCATCAAGTACCATGAACTAGTATTACTGTTCAAATGTCATAAAATAAACAATAACTTCACTTGATCTTAGCCAAAAGGCCGTGAAAGGTATTGTAATAACAAATAAAAATATAGAATAAAAATACTATAACTAAATGTGATGACTAGTACTGCTCCCTTTTAGTACCTTGATTTTTTTACTAAAGTAAACAAAGTAGATTGTAGACATGGCTCATTGGAATTGGAAGTATAACTAAAGTGAATGAAGAATAAATAAGTACTCAAAGTTTGACAAGGGCTATAGCCCAGGTACGTTTATTACTACATCCGTCCTTGCCGACGAACAACCACCGGGGCCAGCAGGGCGTGCATGGCGGTTGGCCGCCAACCATGATGGCCGCGAACACAAACCTGAATACCAATAGCAGCACACTATCCATATTAACACCATATATCATCAATATTTTTACACAAAAAACTTCTTGTTCTCTCTACTATTCAATATCAATGCATTAAGAAGAAAATCACAATGTCAAAAAACCTAAAAAAGGAAAACAAATCGCAACCACTTCTTGCCCACCTTTCAACCATAAGTAATTGTAATTCTGATTACAACGATAATGCCCCTCCTATGCGGCAATTACAACAACACTACCAACAATATTCTCCATCTCAACCACAATTTCAACATGCTTCTCAACAACTTTTTGACAACAATCTCAATCACAAACACAACAATATTCTCAACAACGTAACATGAAATTCTATCCAAATCGACCTTTTCAACAGAATTTCAATCAAATTCACCAATGTCCGAATTTCGGTTATCGACCCCAAGTTAACTATAACCACACCTCAAACATAAGTAGAAAGGATAGTCAATTTGACTCCACGGATGGTGGTCTTGATCAACTTCCGTTTAATAATTCAGGGGGGCACATTGAACAAGTTAACGTATGAGCAGGATACACTACTCAAATGCAAGACATCAATAGTAGGAGAGGATGGACTAATACAGGAGGAATAAACATCAATGATGCAACAATTTTAAACGGCGGCGATGGAAAATCCAAAAGGAAGGATCAAAGAAGATGGAGAAACGATGAGCAAGTAGAGCTAGCTCATTGTTAAGTAGAGTGCTCAAAGGATTCGCACATAGGTACGTCCCAAAGTGAGTTTGCTCTCTGGAAAACTATTTGAAACTTATTCATCATGTGTCAACCTAACAACCTCCAAAGATCCATTAATTCGTTGAAAAAATAATGGCAAAAGTTAAAACCACTTTCCAAAAATGGAATGAAACCCAATCTTCATTGCAGAGGAGACGAGAAAGCGGAGCAAGCAATTCAGATTTGCTAGTGGTCTTTCCTTTCTCTGTTAGCCTTTTATGAAAGTGACTAAGGATCGTGCAATATGTAATATTAACAACTATTTACTTGTGCGGAATATAAATATAAAAATAAAATAATAAAGTAAATAACACCAGAGATTTTTATATTGGTTTGGACTTCTCGTTCTACGTCCAGTCCTAGAATCCTTCTGGAATTCAACTATAAACCTTCACTTGACCCGGAGGAATATGTATTACACCGCCTGAGCAACCGAACATGACTTCTACCGCCTAAGGAATAAAATAGGACTTCAACTGCCTGAGCAACCAAACATGACTTCTAATACAAACAGTAAAATTGCTTCTGACTGAGCATGCTCTTGGGTAGCACTGATAAGTCAATAACGTACATCCTTCCTATAATCTTCTCATTTGTAGTATATAGTGTGATTCGTGAAGATAGGAAGTTTATTTAATCACTAATGGGATTTGCTTGAATGAACAAGTGATTAGAATTGAAAGTATTTGAATGCAAATGACAAGATTGTTTAGACGATAAGAATGAGAAAATAGAATCAGAATTAAGTGATTAGAACAATTGATTTGATGGCTACATATAGTGATTTAAGAGTTGCAATTATTCGTGAAAAGTAGCGATCAAAAGATACAGAAGCAACTCTTGAACCAAGAGTTGTTTATGTTCGCTGAAGTGAAGTGTCTTTTCAAAATATAGCCGTTATGAAGATTCAGCTGTCTAAGTGAAAAAATTCAGCCAGCTGACTCGATTGAAAATCAAATCAGAGAAAAAATAGTGCAAAAGTCTTGCAATTCAGCCGGTTGAAACATATAGTTCAGCCGTTTGAATGTTCAATATTTGTTGTGCACGTTCACAGTCATTTAACCGTCTAAACTACATGTTTCAGCCGACTAAATGGCTTGTTTTTTTGCCATATCAAATATTTTTTCAAAAAACCTTTTTGTATATGAACTATTTTTTTTAAAACAAATTAGATTGTGTATGTGCATATACCATTTCAGAATTTTAACATGTATTAACTACTAGACTCAGACTGTGGACTAAATGTATTACTGAAGCTTCTGTCTGAAATCTGGTCTGCAATCTGTTAGATTATTTCTCGAGTAACATAGTATCTTCTCCTGCACATATGGTTAGTTCAAATAATATTTACTTATATAGTTGTCACAATCAAAACATCAAAATTCAAGGTTCTAACATTCTCCCCCTTTTTGATGATGACAACTATGTAAGTTTGTAAGTATATAAAAGTATGTTTACTCCCCCCGAATGAATACTTCTTCCATCAATCATATTCTTCCATTTGTCATCGACAAAAAGGAACAAATAATCGATATGAGAAATATCGACATATAAGCACACAAATGAGTATATAGTTTAGGAGAAGCAAATAAACAAGAACATCATAGATAGAAAGCATAAAAGAGCATTTAAATATGACAAATAAAGGACAGTCATACTTGGAAACATCAAGATACAATAAGCACATAAGAAAATGTCTTAAAATAATACGACAAGTTGTTCATGAGAATATAAAAAAATCCAGAAATCTTCACTGTCTTGTACTTCTTCTTCTTTTTCTTCCGAAGTTGACCAAGTGAATGGGGCCGGATTTTCAACAACACCGGTTGATGTAGAGCCGGAACAAGAGACTTTTTCCCAAATCTTGTTTAAAAAGCCTTTGATTGAGTTTAGCTTCTTGTTCGTTTTAGACATATTTTTTTCTACGTTAGCTAAACGTTGTCCAAGCTTGCTTTGATTTCGAGATAAGGTTACAAAAGCTTATTTCGGAGGCATGTCAACATTAAGTTCTTGAATTTCGTCGTTGTCTTCTTCTTCTTGTCGAGGAGGTTGAGAAGAGGAAGAAGCGATATTCGTGTCTCTCGGTTGAGGAATTCCTTGTTCACGATTAGCTGTCCATTATTGAAAGCTAATAATTGCTGATGTTCGGGGCATTTAGGAAGACCCGTTAGACTTAAAGTCTTCGAGTTAAGCTCTCTGATTGTCATGAAATCTGAATCGGGTAAAGGAACTCCGAAATTTTGAAGAATGCGCATGATATAAGCTCCATAGTGAAGCGTTTTGTAACTTCTCTTGTGATTAACAGTGAGAAATTCATCTAAAATAATTTTTCCCCAATTTACTCTTTGGGATGAGTAAATAGCATAAAGGGCTTGAATATCCCTCTTATAAACATTTTCATACTTACCGGTCCGGGGTTGTAATGATCGAATGAGCGCACGGTGGATGATTCGTGCATGCGGACGTAAGGCACTAGATTTCAAAATTGTCAAATCGTCCGATAAAAAGAGATGTGAAACTTCGTCACGATTATACATATCCACCTCAACACCGTCTATATCCAACCCTTCGGATGGACATCGTAGTATGCGACCTAGTCGTTGAAGAGGTAAATTGATTTTTACTCCACACACCAAGGTCCATATGCAATCATCCATGTTTCGGAGATCTTGGTGGTCTAGATCATGGTATGAGGATCCGGTCGGAACCATGAGATTTCGACGATCTCGTACCGGTTCCGGCAGGTGGCGAGACGGGATTAGGGCAAAATCCCGTCCCGTTCAAACCAGCGTAGAAAAAAAGGCTTTGCGTAATTGACGCAGAGGAGAACAGCGACAAAAAAACAACGCAAAGAATCAATTAATCTAAAGGTAGTTAAAAAGCAAACCCTAGTTTACTGAACATGATTGAACAGTAAAAAGAGAATCGAAATTCGTGTATAAATACAGCATTCGAAAAACTAAATTACCAGAATCGATCTTCAACTTCCTAATTCGAGCGATTGTGATACCATAGAGCAAATCTGGAGCGAGCTTCACAGAGCAAATCCGGGGCGAGCTTCGAATTCGACTTCGACTGCAAGAGCTTCGATACGTGCAGGTGAACTTTTGTTTTTTTTGCTTTGTCGCCTTTGTTCTCATCATCGACCATTCTTTTTTTTCTGTATCGTATGTTTGTTCGCAAATTGAATAAGGAAAGATGAAAATATGCGCATGGGCTTTGGGCAGGGGCAAGGGTTATTTTTATTTTTTAATGCGGTAATGGCTACTTGGTATATTAATAACTTTTGCATATTAATAACTTGTGTTTGGGCTTTGGCCTGCAATTTCTTTTTTTGTACGCAAGCACTTGTGTATATTAATAACTTTCTTAAATGTATAGGCCACTTCATTTTGCTTTTATATATAAGCTATCTGGATAAATGATCATAAGCTCACATGCAGTTCTTAGCATTCTTAACGGGAATATTGCATATATGATTTGACTTGAATATATTGAACATTTGAACTGACTTGAATATTGACTCGCATATGTTGGACTTAGCATATTGAACATGAACGTGAATATGTTGGACTTAGAACATTGAACATTAAAGCGAATATGTTGGGCTTGCATATCGAACATGAACATTGAACATGAACGTGAATATGTTGGACGTGAATATCGAAATATTTGACTTGAATATTAAACTTTGACGACTTCGATGAATATTTTTTATTCATTTTTATTTTATTTTTGGTTTGATATGAACTATTAATTTGTTTACTAACTTTTGTTTAATTATAATTTCAGGTAGATTATGTCAAATCCAACTGAAATTGGTTAGAATTATGACACTGCGATCGATGACAATCTTCGGAAAACAAAATGTAACTTCTGCAATAAAATAATTAATGGCGGTGGTGTGACACGTTTGAAAGAACATCTGACAGGAGTGGGTGGCGACGTATCAGCATGTTTAATTGTCCCTACAGAAGTTAAACAACTTGTACGATGACATATCATTCAAAAGAAAAATGAACGAAACAAAAAAAAGCTAGACAAGCAACGCTTACAGGAGGAATTAATGAGCAAACCGCAACAACTATCAGACAATGAAAATGAAGATGATGATGAACTTCAACGTGTCATGTGGCAAAGCAGAGATGAATTTAGAGACGAAGAGCTACGTGGATCTCATACTGTTGGACGATCGGGTGGTGGTTCAAGTCAAACATTGCACAGATCTCATACTGTTGGAAAATCTACGAGAGTAGATAACGATTGTGACATTCATGCTGCTGGACGAATCGACTCATATGTGCAAAAACAAGGAGGCAGAACTCAACCTTCTATTAAATCTGCAATGAAATGCATTAAAGATGCCAAAAAGCATATAGGTCGAACAATTTTTAAGTTTTTTTCTCAACCATATTTCACATGATGTTGCTAATAGTCTATATTATATAACAATGGTTAACGCGATTTTAGAATGCAGTTGTGGAATTGATCCACCAACTGCATATGAAATATCACACTCGTACCTTGAAATAGAAATAGAAGAAATTGAACAATATATTAAAACATTGCACAATTTCTGGGATGAATATGGTTGCACATTAATGTGTGATGGTTGGAGTACACAAAATCGACGAAAGATAATAAATTTTCTCTTGTACTCTACTCATGGAACATTATTTATTAAATCCGTTGATGCCACGAATGAATTCCAAAGTGGAGAATATATTTGTGGATTAATGGATGATGTCGTTAAAACAATCGGTGAAAATAGAATAGTGCAAGTTGTTACATATAACGGAGCAAACTACAAAGCTGTCGGTCAATTATTGATGCAAGAAAGAAGGCATTGGACACCATGTGCGGCACACTGCATTGATTTAACTTTAGATGATATTTCCAAAGAGCCAAAGGTAACAACTGTTATCGCAAATTGTCAGTTAATAACAACATTTATATACAATCATGGTTGGTTACTTTCATTATGAGAAAAGAGACCAACAATAAAGAATTGATGAAACCGGCAGTGACATGGTTTGCAATCCATTTCATCGCACTAGACTCTATTCATAAACATAAAGATGACCTGAGACGGATGGTTGCTTCAAGAGAGTGGACATCAAGAGTTCCTAGACTCAATACTAAAGACAAAAGAACAGCAAATATTGTCTCTACACTGATTTACAACAATACTTTTTGGACTGCTTCTAGTTCCATCATCCTTGTTTTTGAGCCACTGGTAAAAGTTTTACGAATGGTAGACAGTGATGATAAAGCATATATGAGATATCTTTAGAGCAAAAGAATCGATTAGAAACAATATTGGTGGGAGGCAATGCCAAAAATGGTGGGATATAATAGATAAAAGATGGAAAAGACAGTTACATCGACCTCTTCACGCGGCAGGTAATTTGTTTTATCTTATCGTTATACAAACAGTGAAATATACAACATTTCAATAATATTTTAAATCTTTTTCATATAGGTTATTTTCTTAATCTCATCATTCAATATGAGGATGCAACAAACGATGGAGAAGTATTAAGCGGATTTAACAACGTCGTTGAAAGAATGGTGCCGGATATTGCAACACAGATTGAAATTGAAAAAGAGGTAAAATTAACATATACAATAGTTACGTCATACATTTAATATTTAAAACATATTAAATATTTAACTTAACATCAACAGGTAGAAAAATATAGAATGAAAATTGGTGCATTTGGTTCTGCAAAAGCATATGCAGCTGTAAAAACATGTTTTCCTGCTCAATGGTGGTCAATAATTGAAAGAGATGATGCTCCAAATTTAACACGTTTAGCAGTGCACATTTTAAGCCAAATAGTTTCATATTCAAATTGCGAAAGAAACCGGATTACATTTTCAAATACAAAGTTACGCAATAGAATAAAAATGAAAAATCTAAAAAAATTGGTATATGTGCATTACAACATGAGATTAAGAGCAAAACATTCAAGACGTCGCGATACTGAAAATCAGTTGATTGATCTGGACTATATATTTCATGAAGATGATCCATTAGCAGAATGGACTACTGAAGTTGAACCATTCTTGTTGGACGACGACCATGGATGATCAATACACTAAATGATGCAGTCGCTGCCGTTGATGGTATACTTGCACGACCAACAAGGAGTCAAAGTAATGAAAATAATAGCAGCTCGTCAAATGATGATCATGGTAATGCTGGTGGAAGTGGTGTGGGTTTAGCTCGTAATTATGACATTGGTTCTAGTGATGGTGATGAATTATATAGGCTAACTCAAACATATTCAAGAAGAAGGGGTGCAAACGATAATCCTAACCGAAGTAATTTAAATATTGAATACGAACATCAACATGATTATGAGCATAATTCATATAATTTAAATGATCCACCAACCTATAGACATTGTACTTCTGACTATACAGGTGGTAACTCATATTATGGAACAAACGAACCATATAGTGATATCTCGAGTGATCAAAATAGTCAAGCTACGTATGCAACACAAAATGATGAACCATTGTCTTTTGATAATATGATGACGACATTTATGGGTCCAGGACAATGTAATATGTGTATCCATCATATTATATAACACAAGATAACGAAGAAAATTATGAAAACAACCCATATGTAACTTCGAGAAATAGTTTCTTGATGTAGTATTGTTGTGTGTATCATTATTATTTTATTGTGTACTATATTTTTGTATAAAATTGCATCGTTTATCATCACTTTTTCATTAAAATACAAAAATCCAATATTAGGACCGAAACCGAAACAAAAACCGAAACAAGCGAAATTACCGAAATCGTCCGAAACCAACAAAATTTCAGATGACCGAAACCGAGACCGAAATCTAGTTCCCGAACCTTGGTCTAGATTCATATTTGCAAAGAAGAGTTTAATTAAGAGAGGATAGATCTTGACATTGTTAGAATCATACCCAATGAGCGAATCTAAACCGTTAGCTTTGGCTATTTTCTCGAATGGCGTATCCATTGAAATCGGGGAACTTCATAAAAGCACCTTCAAACAATTTTGAATTTCTCATTGTGTTGAATCGATTTACCGTTGTTTCGTTGTGTAGCCAAGCGCGAATTTGACTCTCAAATGGTCCAGTAGTTGATTCACGGGCTCGTTTGGATCTTGGTGCCATTTGATTGATGAAAGTTTTGAAGAAAAAATATAATTTTTGAGGAGGCTAGAGTTTGTGTTTGGGTTTCTTTTCGAATAATGAGTGTTTAGGTAAAGTGAGAATGAGGAAGTAGATGGGAGTTATGTAGGGTTTGAGTGAATATGTGTGTTGAGAAATGTGTAGAGTTATTTAAAAAAAGTGAAAACTGGCGGGTCAGTCGGCTGAATAGGGTAAGTCAGTCGGCTCGTATGCAGGAATTTTGAACCCGCAAGTTTGTAGTGTAAAATTCATAATTTAGACGGCTGATATATGGTGATCAGTCGGCTAATTGCTGAGTTAAAACTTGATGATTTGAATATTCAGTCGGCTGGTTTCGTGGACCAACCGGCTGGTCGAAGTCGGCTAGTGTGCAGGAAAATTCTTCCCGCATAAATATAGTATAATTTTGATAAAATTCAGCCGACCGAGGGATGGGGTTCAGTCGGCTGAGTTTCAGAAAAAATTTAAAATTCTTTGAATGTTTAGTCGGCTGGGTTGAGGGTTCAGCCGGCTGAAACTGTTGTTTAGCTGAGGTCAGGCTTTTTTTTAGTTTATTCTTAAATTAGTTAATTTATAAACTGTATGTATGTATGTATGTTTTTGAGCTTTATTCTCATGTTAAACATAAATATAATTATTATTTCAATAAACACATTACTTATGCATATCACAATATTAAATTTATAAACTTTTTAAAAAATATATAAAATTTTAATTTCCTGAAGTCTTCGGGTCGTTTGAGTTTGGTTCAACTTTGGTGATTTCACGTACTAGATGTGTAGGAGACCAAACATTACGTTGAGCACCTTGTTCCCAAGAATTTGAAGACACGGGAGAACGTTGTGGAGACGGATGGTGAACACTTTGCTTTGGAAACGATCCACAGAATTTAAGAGTGAATTGTTCAAGGAAATTTATCGTTTTCCATGGTGTTTTTGTTCATAATACATTTCGCGTTGTAATCCTAAGGTCTCACGTTGATAGTGATGGATTTCGTCAATCTTTTCTTTGGTAAATGGTGAACCGAAATCCAAGTTTTTCTTAGCTCGCTTCCCGGTTGGTGTATATCCAGTATGATGATTTGGTGATGGAGTAATCTTTACTGGAATATATACCGAAGTGGATTTGTTTGAGGAATCCGTAGGAGTGCTGAAGACGATCAATGAAAGGTTGGAGCTTTCTTGAGACGACATTGTAAAGAGAATGTTTATATTTGTAAAGTTTGTATATATGAGTTTAAGAGAAATTTGATCACGTATATATACGGAGTTTATTATCTACTTAAGGTTTATTGTTTTAAGGTTAATATTGTTTAGAAATTTGCAACCAAGAGAAAATGAAAGGTTAATATATAAAAGAGATTATAACCGCATATAAAATAAAAGATATGTATGGTCTTAATCAAGTAACATAATAGAACATTGGAAAGTCAAGCAACTTCCTTCCATGAGTGTAGAATTTGAGTGCCATCAGCTCCAATTTTTGTTCTATTAAATTTTTATTTTTTTTATACTTTTAATATTGAATTTTAAATCATGTAATGACATAATTCCTAGTTCAAGTCTTAATTTAAGAAAAATATTTCATTTAAGAGTTTAGTAAATATATCTGCAATTTGATTTTCTGATGGTACAAAATCAAGAGAAATATTACCTTTTTCAATATTATCGCGAAGAAAATAATGTCGAATATCGATGTGTTTAGTTCTGGAGTGATTTATAAGATTTATCGATAAATTTATAACACTTGTATTATCATAATAGATTGTTAATTTAGATAGGTTTATTCCAAAATCTTATAGTGTTTGTTGCATGTATATATTACTTGAGCACATGCCAAAGTAGCAGAAATATATTATGCTTCACACATCAAAAGTGACACACAATTTTGTTTCTTACTAAATCAAGATACTAAAGATTGTCCAATGAAATGACAAGTACCATCCGTTCGACATCCTCCAAAATCAGTATCACCGTAAGATACTAGCTCAAAATGACATTCTTTCGGGTAAAAGAGACCGTAGTTTTTAGTTTTACTTAAGTATCGCAAAATTCGTTTCACAGTCCGTAAATATGATTCTTTGGGATTTGCTTGAAATTATGCACACAAGCATACACTCATTATTATCTCTAGACGACTGGCAGTTAAATAAAGTAAGGATCCGATCATACTTTGATATAGTTTTTGGTCAACACTTTTGTCATTTTCATCTCGATCGAGATGTACCGTAGTGCTCATAGGAGTTGGTTTAGCAGAAGTGTTTTCCATACCAAAACGTTTTATAAGATTATTACAATATTTTTCTTGATTATTAAAGATTCCATTATTTAATTGTTTAATTTGTAAACCAAGAAAATATGAAAGTTCTTCTATATGAGACATTTCAAATTCTTTTGTCATTATATTTGAAAATTCTTGACATAATTTTTCGTTTGTGGAACCAAAAATAATGTTCTTTACATAAACTTGTATGATTAAAATATAGTTATTATCTTATTTTATAAATAAAGTAATCCACTTTTTCAATTTTAAAACCAAAATTTATAAAATAACTTTTAAGACGATCGTACCAAGCATGATGTGCTTGTTTTAAACCGTATAAAGCTTTCTTTAGTTTATAAACATGGTCTGTAAATTTTTCATGTGTAAATAAAGGTGGTTGTTCTACATTTACATTTTCTTATATAAAACCATTTAGAAAAACACTTTTTACGTTCATTTGATATAGTTTAAAGTTATGAAAACATGCAAATGATAATAAAATTCGTATTGCTTCTAGTCGAGCTATATGAGCAAATGTTTTTTCATAATCTATTCCTTCTTCTTAATTATAGCCTTGAGCGACTAATCTAGCCTTGTTTCGAATAATATTCCCTTGGTCATCGGCTTTATTTTTGTAAACCCACTTAGTACCGATGACTGTTTGATCACTAGGTCTAGGAACTAAGTCCCAAACTTCGTTTCATTCAAATTGATTTAATTCTTCTTGCATAGCTATAATCCAGTAATTATCAGTTGAGGTTTCTTTAGCATTTTTGAGTTCAATGTTCGATAGGAAAGCTACATGACCCATTTGATTTAATTGATTTCGAGTTCTTACGTTAATATTTACTTCTCCAATGACATTTTCAATTGGGTGATTTCTTAGAAGTCTTGATGGAGTTCGAATTTCATTTTCATTTGGTAAATTGTTGTTTTCATTTTCAACATTATTTTCAATATTTTCAATATCATCTACTGTGATATTTGATTTAGGAATTGTTTCTTCATCTTCATTTTTATTATTAAATTTGAAATTTTCATCGAATGCTACATGAAGCGTTTCTTCGATTATTTTAGTTCTTTTATTATAAATTCTATATGCCTTGCTTCATTCTGAGTATCCAATGAATATTCCTTCATCAAATTTTGGATCGAATTTATCAAGTTGGTCTTTTGTATTTAATAGAAAACATTTTGAGCCAAAAACTTTAAAATATGATATATTATGTTTTCTTCCATTAAAAAGTTCATATGGGGTATGTTTTGTTAATGATCTAATGGAGACACGATTTAAAACATAACAAGCATTTGCTACAGCTTCTGCCCAAAAATGTTTAGGTAGTGTGTTTCTATTTAATAAAGTTCTAGCGCATTCTTGAAGTGTTCTATTTTTCCTTTCTACAACTCCGTTTTGTTGTGGAGTTCTAAGAAATGAAAATTTATGAATAATTTCTTTCTTATTACAATATTTTTCAAAAATATCATTATCGAACTCGCCACCATGATTGCTTCGAATGTTTTTAATTTTTATATTCTTAATATTTTGTATTCTCTTAGCAAAGATTTTAAAATTTTCAAAAGTATCACTTTTGTTTTTCATAAATATTGTTCAGGTGTATCTTGAAAAATCATCTACAATTACGAAAACATATCTATTATGATTTATAGATTGTATTTGAGTTGGTCCAAAAAGATCTAAATGCAATAACTCAAGTGGTTGTAGTGTAGAAATTATTTTCTTTGATTTAAAAGAAGATTTGGTTAATTTTCCTAATCGACAAGCATCACAAATACTATTTACCTTAAAATTCATTTTTGGTAATCCTTTTACTAAATTATTCTTAGATATTTTACTTATAACTTTAAAGTTTATATGATAAAATCTTTTGTGTCATAACCAATGATCATTTTCTTTGGCTACTAGACACATATTTGTGTTATGATTTACTTTCATATTTAATATGTATATATTTTGTTCTCTAGTTCCTTCAAAAATTATATTTTTGTTTTGACTGAATATATTACATTTATTTTCAGAAAAAGATATATTAAAACCTTTATCGCATAGTTGACTTATACTAAGCAAATTATGTTTTAAATTTTTAACTAGTAAAACATTTGCAATAAGAGGTAAGTTAGATGTACCGTCATTGCTCACATCGCTTTTGCCTATGATATATCCTTTGGAACTATCTTCAAATATGATAGATCCTCCATCTGAGTAGATAATGTTTGTCAGCATATCTTTGTTTCATGTCGTATGTTTTGAGCAACCACTGTCAAGTTTCCACTTTTCTTTTTTCTTAGTCGGTACCTATAAAAAATATAGAGATGATGTTGGTACCCACCTTTTATTAGGGTTCTAAGAGTTAGATCTTAGGAAAGCAAACCCATGAGGGTTTAGAATTCCCTTTATAAGTAAAATTTTTATTTTTATGAACTGAACTTATAAAAGACTTAATATACTTATTTCTGATTAAATTATTAATAGTTTTGGTACTCAAATTTTTATAGTATTTGTATTGTCGATAACCTTCTTTTGAGTGAAAGCCTTTGGTTTTGCTTTTGCTTTTACAAAATTCTTATGTATATTGAATTTTTATATGGTGAATTATTCCTCTTTGTACTAGATTTTGAGGAATTTGTATATCCTAGCCCTTTCTTATTAAAAGTAGTATGAGAGTTATTAATAACCTTAGAAAGATTTTCACTACCTTTATTAAAGTTAGATACATTTTTAGTAATATTTTCTTACTCAGTTTTGAGATTTGTATTGTTTAATTCAAGAATTTTGACATTTGATTTTAAATCATGGTTTTCTGAAGCTGATTTCATATTTTTTCCTTTTGAACTTCAATTTCATTTGATAGCATAGTGAGTTGGGAAGATACATTAGACAAAGATTCTTGTGTTTTAACCAAGGTGTAAGGTTCCAGCCGGAACCACGAGATTCCGACCAACTCGTATCGGTTCTGGCCGGTGGCGGGATGAGATTAGGGCAAAACCTCGTCCCGCTATCGTGAATGTAAAAAAAACCAAAAAAAACAAAAAGTTCGGATTTACTATAATCAGAGAAAGAAGAGAAGGGGCGACAAGAAAAACACGAACGAAAACAAAATTTACCACAAATTTGAGCTTCAGCAAATCGAGCTTTAAGCCTTCAACGAATCTGAGTGTTGTTGATCATTTTCGAGCACCAAAGATTAGCTTCGACAAATTCGAGCATAGTAGAGAGTTAAACTTCTTCGACGCTGATTTTTTTTTCATTCGCCATTTTTCCAGTTCGCTTTTTTCCTTTCTGTTCGCCTGTTTTTTGCATGAGAAGGGTTTTCTGCTGATGTATGTTCTGAGGTTTTTTTTAAATGCAAATGAAGAAGTGTTTGTAAATAGATGGGCTTAGACTTGAAATTTAATATGTTTGGGCTGAATAATTATCAAATGACTTGAACATGTTAACTTGAATATGGACCTGAATATTAGACTTGAATACGAACTTGAGTATGTTCAACATAGAATATGCAGTATATATATGATTTGCATCGTTTATCGTTACTTTTTCATTAAAAATATAAAAAATTCGATATCAGAACCGAAACTGAAACTTCCGAAACTTTTGAAATTGACCGAAACTAATAAAATTTCAAATGGCCGAAATCGAGTTCTCGAACCTTGGTTTTAACAAGTTCTTCTATGATTTTCTTCTCATCTCTGAGCATATCAACTTCTATTTCACTTCCGTTTAGTTTCTAAAGCATCTTTATACTTTCTTTTAACTTATTTTAGTTTATCCAATAGCTCTGAATTTATATCTATTAAATCGTCAAAAATTAGATCACTTACATCGTTATTTGAAACCATAAAGCAGACATTTGCTTGTTCAGAATCACTGTCGGTGTCACTATCTGATGATGAAGACGATTCTGAATCATCCCATGTAGCAGAGAATGCTTGCTTCTTCTTATACTTGTCATTTTTATTCTTGTATCTGTCTTTCTTTCGATCAGGACAGTCCTTCTTTATGTGACCCTTCTTATGACATTCATAACGCTCGAGATTTGAAGCTGATGGTTTATTGGTATTATCTCTTCTGTTGTTTTCGAATTTCTTGTTCTTTCTAAATTTTAAAAACTTTTTGAAATTCTTTGCTATAAATGTCATGCCATCTTCATCTGAGTCTGAATATTTTTGTTCAGCTTAAAAAGCTATATTCTTTCTATCTTGGCCTTGATCTCGTTTTACCTGCAAATTTACTTCATACGACATGAGATTTTCTATTAACTATTCAGGTTTGATGGTAGAAATATCATTATCTTCTTCAATAGCTAAGACTTTTCGTTTCCGTTCATCCATTAAAGAGTTTAGGATTTTCTAAACAATATCAAAATCAGTATATTTTTCTTCTAATGTTAATAGTGAATGATATATATTGGAATCTAGAATACATATCATTTATAGTTTCATTTGGTTTCATTCTGAAATTTTTGAACTGATTTTTAAGTATAGAAATCTTGCTTTGTTTAACTTTGTTTGTTCCTTCATGTGTAACTTTAAGAGTTCACCAGATTTCATAAGCAGTTTTACACATACTAACTCTATTAAGTTCATTCTTATCTAAAGCACAAAATAACATATTCATGGCTTTTGCATTTGAAGTAGCATCTATTTTTTGTGTGTGTGACCATTGTGCATATAGTGTGGTAGGTATAGTGTATTCATTCTGAGTGATATTCCAAGTATCATATCCATTTGCTTGCATATAAATACTCATGCGAGTTGACCAATAGTTGTAATTCAAACCGTTAAATAATGGTGGTCGTGCAGTGGATTGTTCTTCAATAAAATTTGTGCTAGTGTGATTTTCCATATTAACTGAATACCAAATAACTATGTTATGGTTATATGATGATCAATGCTCTGATACCAAATGAAAGTGACTAAGGATCGTGCAATATGGAATATTAACAACTATTTACTTGTGCAGAATATAAATATAAAAATAAATAATAAAGTAAATAACACCAGAGATTTTTATACTGGTTCGAACTTCCCGTACTACGTCCAGTCCCAGACTCCTTCTGGAATTCAACTATAAACCCTCATTTGACCCGGAGGAACATGTATTACACCGCCTGAGCAACCGAACAGGACTTATACCGCCTAAGCAACAGAATAGGACTTCAACTACCTGAGCAACCGAGCATGACTTCTAATACAAACAGTAAAATTGCTTCTGACTGAGTATGCTCTTGAGTAGCGCTGATAAGTCAATAACGTACATCCTTTCTATAATCTTCTCATTTGTGGTATATAGTGTGATTCGTGAAGATAGGAAGTTTATTTAATCACTAATGAGATTTGTTTGAATGAACAAGTGATTAGAATTGAAAGTATTTGAATGCAGATGGCAAGATTGTTTAGACAATAAGAATGAGAAAATAGAATCAGAATTAAGTGATTAGAACAGTTGATTTGATGGCTACATATAGTGATTTAAGAGTAGCAATTATTCGTGAAAAGTAGCGATCAAAAGATATGGAAGCAACACTTGAACCAAGAGTTGTTTCTGTTCGCTGAAGTGAAGTGTCTTTTCAAAATATACCCGTTATGAAGATTTAGCCGTCTAAGTAAAAAAATTCAGCCAGCTGAATCGATTGAAAATCGAATCGGAGAAAAAATAGTGCAAAAATCTTGCAATTCAGTCGGCTGAAACATATAGTTCAACCGTCTGAATGTTTAATATTTGTTGTGCACGTGCACAGTCATTCAGCCGTCTGAACTACATGTTTCAGCCGGCTGAATGGCTTGTTTTTTGCCATATCAAAGATTTATTCAAAAACCTTTTTGTATATGAACTTCATTATGAAATCTTTAGCATATGAACTATTTTTTGAAAACAAATTAGATTGTGTGTGTGTATATACCACTTCGAAGAGATTTCAACATGTATTAACTACTAGACTCGGACCGTGAACTAAATGTATTACTGAAGCTTCTGTCTGAAATCTGGTCTGCAATCTGTTAGATTATTTCTCGAGTAACATAGTATCTTCTCCTGCACATATGGTTAGTTCATATAATATTTACTTATATAGTTGTCACAATCAAAACATCAAATTAAGGTTCTAATATTTTACTCTTTATTCAATCAATGATGAACATTCATACTTTACAGCTTAGCCAAACCCATGAAGCCTACCCGACTGACAACAAGAGTGTTGCGTTTGACCTTTTACACGTCTACAACTACCTCTGTACGAAAGAATAAATGGAGCATAACAAGGAGCACATAATTTTGTGTTTTGTGCTAAGTAATATAAACACTGACTCAAGTCTTAGATATTACGACTCATACAATAAGATTCCATTCTTCTCAAGTAATGTTAGAAGGGCATCAAGGAAGCGACGATTGAATAATATCATCAATTATAGCTCGCAAGTAGGTGGCATTGTGAACTGAACATCGTTTATTCAACAAGAAACAAAATAAATGGAGCAAACAAAAGATGAATACAAAACGAAGAAATGAGTGGAGGGGAAAGTAGAGAAAGAATGTAGGAGACATGAGATAATTGATTACAAAAATGAACAAAAACTTCGTCATGACGAGAAAATGAAAGTCAAAAGAGAGAAGTTGCGTTTACAATAAGAAGCTTCAATAATGACAACGTTAACTTGCGACCATACAAAGCTCGATCCAATCAACATATAGAAGTGTGGATAAAATGATCGGAGAATACCACAACCATGACGATGGATCCACTGGAGTATAGTCCTTACTTTCCATGAACTATTTTTAGTTGTATGTTTGAACGTTAGCTGTTTTATTTATGGTGATTCATTTTTTTCATAAGCACTTAATATTCAAATGATAGGAAAATACAATAATCCTACCATGAAGCCAAAACATATCACAAGTTATTAAACAAATAAACTGGGCATGATCACAAATCTAACTGCTCTTTGAATTTTGGTGCATTTTAGCTGCATCAGTGCATTTTAATTGCTAGAGTGCACCGGAATTTAAGGAGCCGTTGGATCACAGATCCAACGGTCTCCTATTCACAGAGTACCCTGCTTTGCAAAATTGCAGAGCAGAGGATTTGGATTCCATATAGTTCTACCTAGCTTTGGAGAGCCATATAAAACTTTTATTCTATGTTTTCAATTTTGAACCTCATGTTCTGTACATGCACCTCATTCAGGTGCACACGCGCCACTCATAAATGCTCTTATATAAATTGATCAAAGCAAACATATTTTGATGAAAAAAACGAACATCCACTAAAATATGCAAGTGAAATGTTGAACACACACTACGGTGACTTCTGCAGAAGACTTCCTTATTGGTTTCTTAATTTGGTATTGAATTCATAAATAAAGTGGAGTCTATTTATACATTAATGAATAAAAAGACATTATCACACCCTCATTTATGCAATCTATACTGGCTGAACAATAAAGCTATGCTATAAACTCGCTAAACTATCTTAGGTGCTTCTATGTATACCCATCTTTCTCCTTCTCTCACCCGTCTCTCTTCTCACCCACTAATATTTTGTAAAATATTCTTTCACCCTTGTAAACCCACCCTTCATTGTCTTAATATTTTATTTAAAAGTCAAGCATTTATTCTTTTGATCTTCTAGAGAATATAGCCGAAGACAACAATTCTAAATTCAAATCTCATCAACTTCAACCCTTTTTGTCTACTAATTTCTATACATTCGAAATTCGATTAGAAAGTTGTGGTTAGTTTGGTAATTTTTGAACCTTAATGTACTATAATATTAGACATTTCATTTGAAATCACTTTCCAAAGGATAAAAATTTCAGATTCTCTTTAAAGTCTGTAAAAAATGTAAATCTTTTTGATTAACAACGGTGAGGTGAGTGTTTAAAGTGGTTTTTTTATAGCCTTTTTAGTGTTTCTTTTAAGTAGGGCTGTTATGGTAACGGTAAATTTACCATTACCATACCATTACCAGCAAATCGGTTACCATTTTCGAGTGAAATCGGTATACCAGTTTAATCGGTATGGTAACGGTAAATTTACCATTTTCTACGGTAAATCGTCGGTAACATTTCTTCAATACCAGCGGTAACGGTAATTTTACCAGTCAATTTATAATACATGTATATTCATGTAACATGCTTTATTATAGACATTTAGAACCCAACAAATGATTAAATTTAGTTTATTAACCAAGTGAAATAATGATAAATACACTTTACTTCTTTCTCATTTATGTCTTTTATTAAGTAACACTATAAATTGTACGATGAAGCACCGTTATGGTGTGAATACGTGTTATGTTACTAACCTTTTTTAGACAAACGGTAATTTACCATTACCAGTGTAACGGTTACCAGAGTATCGGTATACCAGTCTTCGGTATACCAGCCTATCGGTAACGGTAAACAATTTTCGCTTACCAGTAAAAATGGTACGGTAACGGTATTTGTGAAATGGTAACGGTAACCGTTACCATAACAGCCCTACTTTTAAGTGGCATTAGAAGATGAATTGATGGCTGCATATAGTTCAGAATGCACAAGTGGCACCCATCTTATTGCTGGTAATGTTGGATTTTTACATAATTCCACTAGGGTTAGTTCAGAATGCAGCACAAAATTAACCAAATAATTTTTCAGTGTATTGCACAGAATCATTACTTACCTTCTTTTTCTTCTTTCATCTCCTGATGGTCCACTTTGAACTTTTCAACCGAAACATCCTTCTCTGGCATATTATCTGCCTCCGATTTTTTCACTGAAGGCACCGTCAAAATTTCTACCGGCACCTCCTCCTTCCTTGTTGAGAAAAATAGATCCGGTGAATCCGGAGCAATAACGTTCCTTCTTTCTTTCGATTCCTCTTCCTTGTTATTGGTTTCTTGCACATCCATGACACTAACGTTTCTAATCTCTTCGACCCGTTCTCTTTCAAATTCCTTTTCTTCTCTTACCTCCTCTTCTACTTTCTTCTTATTATCATCTTCGTCTTCTATAGTCTTGACATTCGCGTCATTTGTCGTCGTCCCATAATTGGCCTTGTCAGTGGGTAATGGGGTTATCGTGCTGCTGATTTCTTTGGTTTTTAAATTTTTGGAGGCATTTGATTTCTTTTTCTGAAGATGTGGGGTGGCGTGCACCATGTTTCCCGTTGCCACTTGAGACTCTTTTGATGGCTTGCAACCCATTTCTCTTTCTGCTTTATCTACACTGAAGATTAGTCAGATAAAATCATGAAAGTTTCTTCTCTTCCTTTATGTATATTGAAGATCATTCAGATGAAAAAAAAAAATTAAAAAATTAAAAAATAGAAAGATAGTAAAATAGAAACATTAGTGGGCAAGATGAGTTTGGAAACAGGAGTCCCTATATTTAGAAAACCTCCATAATTAATTTAGGCTGACATCAGAGTTTCCTATTCTTAATATTGGACAGTCTAGGGTGAAAATATACAATTGTAAAACACCGTAGATTTTTTGGTAGTCAAAAGACTTATACCTGTGGTGATTTGCTCTTAGACGGCGGTTTTCAACGGAGTGAAATACAGGAAGAGATGCTATTAGCAAGTACATAACTTTTATTAAAATTTACATCCATTAGGAAGAGCAAATTGCGATCCACTTAGCATCACTTAATTTAAGAGTCGTGCAAAATAATGTTTCTATTTTTGTCCAGAAAAGATTATTTAAAAACATGCAATATATAACTAGTTGATCTAGAAAATAAAACAACTACAATAATATAACACCAAAAACAATGTATTTAGCCGATCACACCGTGTTGATCGAAAGTACAACATCGACTTAGTTGGATAAAATATTTTTTTAATTTGACAATATGAAGTAGGCAGTAAAATAAGTAGGGATAAAATAAAAAGTAGATTATCTGAAGTACAAAATATGGTGCATTAAGCACACTTGAACTCAAATCTTTAAGAAATAATGCAGCACCCCGCAAATTAAACGGTAGATAAAAAGAAATTAATAAATAATTACTTAAGCCCAAAAATGAGATTTTCTCAAATGTTAGAATTTGGCTACGAAACTTGTACCGTTGTGATCGCGGAGATTTTCTGATCAATTTTCATATATAAAGTTTTACAATTGGAGTTCAAACGAGAAAGTTATTAACGTTGAAGATTTTGGTTCAGAAATAATTATATATGCACTAAGGAATAAAATTATTAATTAACATTAAATGAATACTTAATGCCTAAGTAAAATTAACTTTAATCAGATCAAATTAAATCGATTTAATTAGGAAACAAAGCGAATGAAAATCAAAAGTTAACATAAACAATGACCGGTCGACACCTTTAGCGGTCGACCGTTAGGAGTAGAGCGGTCGACCGGTTATCGACTGGCAGTTGATATTGAACCTAGGCCAAATGCCCCAGATTTAATATAATCTAATTTAACGAATGTAATTAATTTAAATTCCTATAAATACAGGCCTAGCCCCTCATTTTTTTGCTCATATTTTCTAAATCAACAGTGAAGCTTTGTCATTTTTTATTCTCCACATATTCTAAAAATTATGTAAACTAACACACACACACATATAAGTGGAGAATAGTAGGAAACAATAGAGAAGAAGAATAGGGTTGAATCGAACAATCAAAACCAAGGTAAATTGTAAATATAAATCAAAATATACGTTTAATTCAAATCTCTTCTCGAGTCTATAATTCTAATAAATATGTTTATATATTTGATACATAATTTGGTAGAAAGAAAGTGAGTCAATCAAGAATAACAGATTTAGATCTAAAGATTTGGAAGCTTAGAGGTGAGTGGAAAATTAAATTATTTTTATGATATTAGATTTATATCATTGTGAATCTGTTCCTTTTATGCCTAAATGTAAGTTTGTGCCTAAATGTAAGTTTTGGAGTTGTAGGCTTATATATATCTTATATATAAAGCAAATACTTGGTCAACCAAGTTAAAGTGAAGCCTTTTTCGGACTTTCCAAAATGCCCATTCATTATTTGTTGCAGCGGGATGCTATATAAATTAGGTTACTAAAGGGTAGTTTTGTCATTTCCATCTATCTCTACACTTTCCTTCACTTCACGTTCACTTCCAAGCGGTTTCCTTATCTCTCTCCCACTCTTTTGAGCACGAAATCCATCTTCTTTCCAAGGGATTTGAATACTAAATCTCACAGATAAGCTTCTGTAAGTTATGAAAGGAAGTGAAAATCTGGCAAGGTGAAGGCATAAAGGCTAAATCTTTGACTTCAAGTATTCAAATTAGTGAAAATGGGGCAAGGAGCAGAGGTATTCAAATTAGTTTTTCTTTCTCCATCTTTTTTGTTATATTCATTGAGAAAACCATAAATCATGCTCAGCTTCAATTTTAATCCTACAAAAAATGTTGTAGCCCTAGATTTCCTCCAACTACACTTTAGAAAGTCTCTAATGATAATCTCTTTTAGCTTTTAGATATTCGTCTTTATGACTCTATTACCATTTGAGTGTAACTGTATTTCTGTCAATAATTCTTAAATTTTGCCTTCGTTGAATAAGAATCAGGAGTCAGGGCAAAACACAAAAAGGATTTGGGTAGGCCTATTTTACGTCTCTTAATAATGGAGTTTATTGTGGTCCTGCGAGGACTGCGAGTTCTCTACTTTTCTTTAAGGTTGTTGTACTTCAGTTTTTGGCAACATAATTGCAGTTGTAGTCCAAATTTGGTTCTGATAGTTTATTACGTCTCATTTTTGTGGTATATAGTTATGCTCATTATTTAAACCTTTTTAACTTCTGTCATCTTCGGTTTAGATTGTTTACCATGACTAATGCATCTAACTAACATTTTAATTCATTTCAGAAACTATCATTATTTCTTAGTGCACTAATAAGTCAATTTCAGGTGAGTAAAGTTAAATCTAACTATGACCGACCAATTTCTTATCATCACATATAATATGATTGAAGTGATAAATATGTTCTACTTTGTTGCTACATTTCATCCATTGTCGACTGAAACATCTAATTTCATTCTACAGGAAAATTTATTCCTTTCCAAAATTGGTTGCAACAAGGATTAGAAATTGATTTTATGTAGAAAATACGAAATACGATGATGGGGCTGAGTACAAAAGGTCGAAGGTATACAGTTACAGAAAATGTGAGCATTTTAATTTATAGGGTTTTTCTTTCATATTTTCATGGCTGAATCTAATTTTGTTCTACATACTGATTGTAAAAAGGATTGACAATTAGTTTTATACAGATATACAAATTATGATGTTGTTACATTAATGAACAATATATTGCATTAAGTCTGTATGTGGCATATTACTCTCCACTTTGCTCACCATTTGATCCTAAATATTCCTGCACATGCATGTACCTCCACCTTTCATGCTTTATGTTATGAGTTTCAGCATAGTCTTTAATATTAATTTTATGGTTTCAAATATAGTCTGTTTACAGGTTATGGGATATAGATATAACACGAAGTAACTACTTTCAAAGTGTTAAAATGGCATCAAAACGAAGAAAAATGAGATCATTTAAGAAAAGTTTATATAAAAGGTAATGACCCATGATTGTCTTTATATAAGCATATGTTGTTATGAGAGTATGTACTGTAATGTGTGTTGTATATGGGAATATATTAGTATACCTTGACACTTTGCATATCATAAGACACACACATAGGATATAGTTACAAAACCATACTCTATTGTGTATCTAAGAATGTCAACTTCATTGACTTTTAACCTCAAATATGTTTGGTGATTGCAAGTGACATTTAAAGCATTCAGAGCCTAAGAAAGAAAGCAAGTATGACTATGTTTGAAAGGTACAGAACAATTAATATGAATTCTACAACTAAAATATTTCTTTATCAAATATATGATTCTGATTCCATGATTTAAAATCCCATTTGTTAATATATATATATATATATATATGATCTAATAACTACATGATTAATTTTTCTCATTCTCATTCAAATGTCTTGGCACAGTTATATTTGACTATATATTTAAATTTTTTAATGATCCTTATTTGCATCTAAAGAACGATTCATTCAAATGGTTACATTATTTATTGTAAATTACAACCTTTATTTCTAACCCCATAAATCATCACCTAAGCCTTGAACTTGGGCTTATACATGGTTTTTATTACTCGAATTTGAAAGAGCTAGAGTAATATTTTTAATTGAAATCTCATCTAGCAGGTTTAGCTGCAAATAGCGTACACAGATACGTTATTTAAAATCGCTAAGTTGTAAAAGTGTAGTGGTCAAAGGAAGTTTGTGCTTTAGCATCGCTTTAATGTTGCTTCAACTGCATAGGCGTGCACACATCGTGTGTGTGTGTCCGCGGGCGCGCGTGTGCGTCAATTTGTGGAATTTTTTTACATGATTAGAGGACAGAAGTAGAAAGATTAAAGAATGAGTGATAGAGAATAATGTTTCTTAAGTTTAGTATAAAGCTCCACCTTTGGAAGTATTATTGTCCACTTTACAGCTATTTTCTGAACATGATGTGGAGAGTGCTTACTTTTGCGTAATATATTATATCGGTACTTAAATACTTCAGAATGCTCTTGCTGTTTCTTTTAGTTATATTTTGCTCTTTTCCTTTACTTTTAGTTCTAATGTTTGTGATGTCTTTCAGTATTTGGCATATTATTATTTATTTCAGGCTTAGAGGTAATTTCCAGCTGTAAAATTTGGTATAGAAAAGTATAATTTTGCTGTGCAAACATACAAACTATCGCTTAGGGTTTATATTCATACAAGTAAGTAGTGTTTTCATTCTTCTTATAAAAATGTAACCCAAATCCACTCCAAGCTCAAATCATGTTAAAGGTTATCGTGATATTGTTAAAATCAATATGTTCGTTCTGTGGGTAAAACCATGTTGTTGAATTTAGAAAGTTTCAATATATCTTTTATAATATTTCTGGATGAAGGAATCCAGTTTGGTGAAATATTGGTATAATATAATGCATACCCGTTGGCCAAGTTTAGAGAAACCAATGGTTTTGAAGGGGTCACTGTTTCAAAAAGTGTGTGATTCCAGGCTTTAATTACTTATGCATTGTTTCAAAAAAGGTGCTAAGTTTTGAAGTATGCGTGAGTTTTCGAACAGGAACAGTTTCATGTATATTTGGTTTCTTATATGTGATAGTCTCAAAAAACAGCAGCTCTCATATATTTGCATGAAATTTAAATATAGGGATTTCAAAATCTTTAAATATGTGATTTTCTTACACTTTTCAGGGATATCTGCATACGAGTTTGCAAAAGGACGCATAGAGGCGAATGATGGTGATACATACTCTATGTAATAGCCAGTATGTATTATGCTGCACAAATTGTTATTTTTGGGTTACATGTATATTTAAAGGCCTTTGATTACGTTTTCAATTTTCATTCCCAGTAAAAATCAAGTGTTGTTGCCTTATATTTGTTATTGCAACATATAAGTCCATATTTTATTGTGTGTTTCCTATGTGTATGTTAGTATATGTGAGTAAATGGCTGTGTTATGTGTGTAATTTGCATGAGTTTTTCTGTGCTGACCATGAGTGATGTTGTCAATTATATAATGCATGGTGTTCAAACTACGATGAAACTTCCATTTGATATATACGCTTTACTGTTGACCACTTATGTACTACTATCTGATCAAAACTGAATTCATCAGTATAAGTTTTAGAATATAAATAGAACAAACTCAGTTTAGATAGATTTTTGAAACTATAAGCAAAAATAGATCGTATTTTTACTATTTGATCATATATTGAAATAAGAAGCAACAGATTTATGGGTTTGGGCGAGTGGTTAAACTAAACCATGAGAAGAAAATTTACTTAGCAACAAGATATATTTATTTGTGTGGAACTGTTTCACCTAGAATTATATAGTAAGTAGGCCTGAGAATATTAGCCTGTGCTATATATAGCATGTGTACTCCCTATACATTGCACCAGTTCAGGATTCAACATCATGAATTGTAAATTAGGACCTATGTGGTAAAATAGGTTGTGAGCTACAATATGTCATTTTGTTTCCTTCTCATCACAAGATGCTACCATATCTATTTTAGATTACCTACTATATATAATGAAGAACATATTCTATTTTTGTTAAGAATCAAAGTTGTTGTCTACGGTTTGCATGAACATGCAAAAATAATTCATAATTTCATACATTTATTACTTTTCTTTTCTCTACATAAGGTCGGTCTGATATAAAATTCAAAAAACCTCACACATTGTATTTCTTAACACCAGGTCCTTCTGCGCACGTGCATCGCACGTGCCAAACTACTCGTATATATATGTATGTATGTATGTATGTATGTATGTATGTATGTGTGTGTGTATGTGTGTATGTATATGTATGTATATATATATGTATATATATAATGAAATTGACAACTCTGCTTATATATTCTGTGAATCGTTAACTTTGATTAGATGTTGTATACTGTAATGACTCGTCTTTTCGATTCTCAAAAGTTGACACTAATACATCCACGATATTCACATGCTGAACATTCAAGTGCTGGAAAGACGGATTGTCGGAGAAAAAGAAGAAAAGATAGAACAGAATATCACATTGTAACGAGTAATATATAATATACGATAGATCTTTATAAAAAACTGTAATATGCATATGTCAATCAGAGTTAACTAACCAATCATCAGCCTGGACAATTTTAATGATATATCCTCATAAATACTGATAAATATAAAACAACTAATGCGATGGAAAATAAAATATACAGGGCATGTCTTGAAGGCATCCAGCTCGTCCCTTGAAGCTCCAAAGCATCCAAAGCTAAATCTGAAAATATGCTTGGTCTGACCCGAGCATTATAAGAAAAATAACAATCAGATCAGTCTGGTAAACTAGCGTGAGAAACACACTTCAAATGAATTTAAGTGTTATAAAACCTTTCAAAATAAAGGTATCTCATAAGACTACACTGCACATAAACATGGACGGGTTTTTACCGTACGATAACCAAATCATTTCTAGGAAATCTTCTGATATTATAACAATGTCTAGGGTTTAAAACAAATACTGAACCTTAGCTGAAATTGTTACATTAATTGAATTCCATCATAATTGATATACAACTAAAACCGAAAGGTGCTTATTGAAGAATGGATTCCATACATGACAAGGTAAGGGTCTACCTTCCGTATAGTACACCTCTAGAGAAAATGTATCGTGACTGCATTAATTTGCACCACTGCTACTCAGGACCGACCTACCCTTTCCTGGATAGTACCGAATATGATCGCCCCCCGGTTATCCATGACAAACCTTTTTATGCCCACAAACATACATAATCCATAAATAAATGTCGATCTAGATACAAGTGATGATCATACCCTAATGGGAGCGATCCACATAGCCCTACGGCACGTCCCTACTTTAGTCATTACCGGTTGTGAGGTCTGAGGCTAGTTTTACCTTTTATAAATCAATCCCACTTGAAATGCTAACACTGCCCTATAGGCAACAATGCAATGCTAGCATTCATTCATACAAGTTATTCTGGGACTGAACAAACCGAAGGCACTACTTCTACCACATCATCAGGATTTGTAGCAAGCGACCCTTACACTTCAAAGAACTCCATCTTCGATTCCATCATCTTCAGGATGTCTCCAATTTGAATGCTTATGCCAGTTAGAAGTGGTTTTCAGATAATATATTCGATCTCGGTCTCTCCGAACTGACAACGATAGTTTCTAAAAAAATTGACCAACATTTGATAGTCGGTTATTTAACTATCAAATAAACAACCAATTCAACCAGAGATCTAACCAAGCATGGTTAAGCACAAAACAACCACTAAGCCTCCTTAATTAATCCTTTCATTAATTAAAAACCATCTTGTAAATACTTGTGTCAAAATACATTTACAAAGATATATTCACAATTCCCCTCCACTCCTTCAAATACGTAGAAAAATATTCATATACTTATCTCGACAGTATGTATATTCACAAACCATTTCACCCTTTTATACTTAGAAAACTTTTCAACATACTTATACCAATAGTATAAGTATATTCACAAAACCCTACTTTTTCAATACTTAGAAAATATACCCATATACTTATCTCAACGGTATAAGTATATTCAAAAATCTTAAGAAAGATCTTATTTCTGAAACCATATTTAATTGGGTTAAAACAAACATCATTTAAAAAATTGACAACAATAAACCCAAAACACCTAAGTAAACAGATCGTATGGAAATTGGACCAAAGATACTTACCACCACTTTCCGGTTTCAAATAGTACTATCTCTCGATTAACAATGAAATCGGACAAGTAAGAAAACTATCATTGCCTCGACACATATTATTACTTCTCAAGATAGATGAGTTTCCATATCTCGGAATTTGGTGTTAAGTATGAAAAGAGCATTTTCCATACCACCATATTTAAAACAATCATTTATGGAAATCGGGTCTCAGTATTTTTATAAATCCCTTCTTTATAAAATATCTTTATAAAACTCCTTATATTTACAAACTCCTTTTATAAAAATATTATTTATAAATTGTAAAATTTCCTTTTATAAATATCCAAACATAATTATAAACCTTCTTCTATAAATCTCCAAACTTATTTAATAAACACCTTTATAAACATCATTTATATTTTTATATATATATAAATCTTTTATAAAACTTCTTTTATAAAATAGTCATTTATAAAACTCATTTTATAAATCCCCAAATTTATATGCAACTCTTTTTATAAAAAATCCAAATCCATTTATAAAACTCTTTTTAATAATACAAAATTCCAAATATAAAACCAAACTCCAAATATAAAACGAACTCCAAATATAATTATAAAATTCATGTACTTTCCATAACAAGATCATTTCATATATTCCAATAAATTCATAACTGTGATTTATTTCTTCAATTTATCAAATGATAATATTTTCCCTTTTATAAAATGTCATTTATAAACCTACCCTTTTATTTATAAAATACTACTTATAAATCTCTCTTTAATTTATAAAATACCAAGATTCGATCCCCTCTGATCCAGGGCCAGGGCGCGCGACTCTTGTGAGAAGGACGGTGATGAATTGTGTTCTCAGTGCAAAAGGAGGCGACCCCGGTCAATTGGGGGAGCCAGGCGCCTGTAGGTTTTCGGGTGAGGCGACCGATCCAATATACTTCGAGCGAAGTGAGCGGGAGGTGGTGCATACCGATTCTGCTTCGGACAATTCATTCAGAAAAAAAAGCAAGCAGACTTTAGGTCTCCCTATTCTGTGATCGTCGAAATAACGTCGGGTAAGTTAGCGCATCTCTTGACAGTTCAAGACCTTCGAGAAAAAGGCGACGGAGCAAGCTACTACATACAACTCCGAAATGGATTGCTGTTTCAAACAAAATAGCTAAAGCCGAGTTCGATCAAGTCTCAAGCCCTCTCATTTCCATAAACTTATAAATTTGTTCTTTTATTACAACATTTTATATAAAATATTTCATAAATATTTATTCCCAAAATATATCCATCTTCTTTTGAACACAAAATCTCTTTAAAATTAAAGATAACTCCTTTTATTTCCTTTAATATAAACATTCATTATCGTAATAACTTTTCTATAAAGATAAATATTTTTCCAATTTTTTTTCAAAACATTACATATATGAGTAAAGAATAATATATGAAGTTGAAGTAAAATAAAGAAGTATAAAAACTATTTTTTTAATAAAGTATCACAGAGAAACCAAAAAGGTCAGAATAAAAATCATATTTCCAAATCGAAATCATTTCCAAACCAAACAACAATTTTTATAATATCTCAAAAATACTATAATGAGGCCAATACTTACTGTAGCACAAAACTAATGCTATTACTACCTTTTCCACTAAAAAGGTTCAACTTTTAACATGTGTCGGTGTCACATGCAATATGACCGAACTATCAAATTTCAGCACTTAACAATCTGTATAACAGGTATATAATCGAAATTAAAATTAGTAGGTATATAACTGGAATTAAAAATCGCAATGTCGAGAAATATGAATTTTTCTACAAATTCCCTATATTTCATTTTAAATGTCAATCGCTTTTCAAAAGCTGATATTTAACCAAACCAACCAATTACTCATCCAAACACAAACAGTAAATTTTATTTACTATATATCATATAATTATCCAAAAAGGCAAGTTTAACTCACCGAAACTCCAACGGACGCTTAGGCATTCCAGTTTGAACTAAAATCGAACGATTTTAGCCTAAAATTTCACTTGCTCAAAATTCGATGAAACCAATTCCATCACGTAGCTATCGCTATTACAAGCACAATGCAAAAAACCGCATCTCGATCGAACCTCGTATGAGAAAGATATTCATTTAATACGATTTGAGATTAAATATTCATTAATTTACTTTAATTAATTTACATTATCCCTCAATTACCATTTAAAACCATCTCTCCCAAATAAAAACTCCTCCCGCCCACAGCCTGAAATCGAACCCTTCCATGCTGCCCCTTCCTCCCTTAATTCCTCCCACCTCACTCCACGAAACAACGTCCCGAAACCTCCGTTGCACTACATGTCAGGAGCTCTACGCGAACATCCTATCATGTCCTACTCAATGGCCATCTCCACATCATGACCCAAAACTACTATTGCCTAAACCCGAAGGTTGCGATCACCTATGCACCACCACGCCATCCCATCTTCTGCTACAAGGTGCCATTCGACCTCACAAACCAAAATCCAATCACTGTCTAGCCTCACATCACCTAAATTCCCCAATAACTCAAATCGTAATTACCAATGGCACACGTTTAAACTGTTCATCAACCAAAATAGTGCCAAACACACCCAAAACCACACAGATTTGTAGATCTACACATCTCAAACTCAAAGACCCCATCATTTTATTTTTTTGTTGAGTACTTAATTTTGTTTGGAATTTATAAGGTGATGGCTTTCTATTTTATTGCCTCCTGGAAAAATAATAAAACAGTAAAGAAAGAGAAAGCAAGGGGGTATGATTTTTCTCTAAGTGTTGAGATATATTTAATTTGAAAATTCCAGCATCTCACTGAGTCACTGCACATATTTTCGTTCGTGTACGAACCGCGAACGACAAAACAAAAATATGATCGTGCACAAAAATGTGATACGATCCCTAAACAATAATAATATATACTAGTTATCTTATTCTGTAAAATCATAAAAATATCATTGTTTGCCATAAAATTGTCAAACGAAAATTTAAATAATTTCCAAATTAAAAATTATAGGAAAATCAAATAAATTAAATTAAAAATACGTCAATAAAAATCGATCTGTTATATTAATAATTGATTCTCTTATTATTTATTATATTTGAATCGAAACTGAATATTTAAATAAATTAAATATTCCCATTTGAAACGTTTAATTTTTTGGATCGTTACATATATGCCTAAAAATTATGAGATAATTCATTAATAAGATTTATGTAAATTCGAGGTTTATTATTTGAAAGTTATATGTTATTAAACATGAATTGAAGATTTTATAAATTGGATTAGGATTTAAGTAATATTTTAATTTATTAGAATAAAGTATGTTGCTATATCAATTTCAATAAATTATCCAACTTGATAATTAGGTATGAAGGTGTATTGTTAAAAATAACAAGGAATATGACTAAGAGAAGGAGATGTACAAAATATGGATGTTTATCATATTTTGTACTGTCTATTTCAATAATAACAGAAATGATAATTCCTTGTAATTCTAAACATAGCATAAACCCTCTTTTAGATAATTTATGGAAAATTACAGTGTTAACATTTCCTTGTTGGGAAGGTGTACTTCTAATGTATTAAAACATAGAATTCCCTAAAGTTAAAACCAAAGTATTATAGATAGAAAAAATAACAATAATTTTGTTGTTAATTTAATATACGTGTTTTAAAATAAATAATAAGCAATAAAAGTAGTAATAAGATAATGGAATGAGAAATTAGAAAAGTCATAATAATAAAAAAAGGTTAGGTATTAGTTAAAAATAAACAGTACAATATGTCTGATTGTATAATTGGAAATCAAGCAATAAAAAGCAATTGGTCTATTAAATTGGAAACAAGCGATAAATGACATTTAATAGCATCAAAGAAATAAGAAGTAAGTTCATGAAAAATGTCTTAATTTAAATAATTGAACTTTGGAGGCACAATAATTCTATAGCTAAATTTATATATCCTCAAGTATGAGTTATGGCGGGGGTGAATTATTAGATATAGGCAAATATTTATACTAACTATAAATGACATAGTCATTAGTAAGGGTTAGAATGCGAGGTCAGTAATGCCGCACATTAGAAGTCTGCCCTCCGAAAGGGGCTACCAGTGGTTGTGTAAACATTGTACCGATGTGAGACATCTATAACCATAAGAACCGTGGGAATAAACGTTTCCGTATAGGGGGCACTAAGTAGCCAGGTAGGCATTTCCTTTATTTTCATTAGGCAATCTAAATAGGATGGTGGGCGAAAGATGACGCTATGTCAGCCCAATTGATACCAGATATGCATGGAGTAGGGCTATACACATAGATCGAGATTGCCATAAATCCTGGAGCGGTCATTAGAAAGACTTGGATTATGCGTAGACGTACTACACCTCCTGCTAGTGTGTTTCGTACGAGACATGCACCGCCTCAAAGTTGTTTGTTAGTTTGTTTATCGTTATGAGGCAATGCTAGATAACCCCCGGATGAGTATTTAAGATGAATTAGAGTACGATTAATTGGTTGTTATGCCATTATTAGGCACCAAAGGGAGGTTCTCGGTGTACGCAGGAAACTCGGCTTAGACACTAATAGTGGAAGCCCAACCCGATGCAGAGTTACAGATATTAGCAGGAAATGTATCCTGGTCCATGGGGGACCGTGATACTTATACACACACACACACACACACATGTATATAGCTATTGTATACCTCGAGTAGGTTGAGCGTATCGTACGCGTACATGAAGTCAAAATGATTCAGCTTTAAATAATAAACATAGTACGTGATGGAAAAAAATCGGCATAAACTAGTATTATGGACAAGTATATAATTTACCAGTCACCAGAACGTTGTTTCGACCCCCCTCCTCATTTCAACCCACATGATAGATTTAGAGGGATAGATACTCATATAAGGCGGGAACGATAGAATGACAGATTTCCTTATGCATGCTCTGTACTTACAAGGGTGTTAGACACCAGAAGTATTAGCCTTCGTCAGTGTGTGTGTGTGTGTATGTTTCATTACATTTATTTATTTCGTTGTGAGTTTTTACCGGTAGTTCTTTGATATACTTGATAGCAACACCAACGATCTGTTCCCTGGTGGACTTGGGTTCTCGATTTAGCAAAAATTCAGGCCTGTTATTTGCGAGTTGTCACATTTGGCTTCAGAGCTTTGGTTAATCGATTATTGGAATTAAAATACATTGAGTGAACGTATTTGTATTTTTTCTTATATATATATATAGTATATGCCAAACTCTACGAATTGCGACTATAGAAGTAGTTGCAACCATGTTATGAAAATATGGATAAGCCGACTATGAGTTGGAACAATAGATAGAGTTAAAAATACACGCCTATCTTGATAACCCCATGGTAGATAGGTCAAAGGCATTGACTTAAGAGGAGTATGAATGTGACATATAGAATGGCCCCTGAAGCTGAAGAGTACTTGACTCCGTTGTTGGACCTAGATTGCCATATGATTGTAGATCCCCATAGGATTGCCGTTTGATGATGTGCATTGGGTCCAGATAAATGAGAAGTAAAGAATTTATATGTTGTAGATATCCGAAAGTAAGAGTTAACCAAGTTCCCTAAAGGAAGATGTGTAGAAATCACTCCAAGATGGCGGCCAGATTGTTAATATATTCTGAAAGAAGATAAGTCAGAAATAAGTGGAAAAGAAGAAAGCCCAAAAGAAGGAATAAATAAAACACACTTTGAATCCAACCCTATATGAATGAATTTAATAAAAATGTTTGAAAAAATGTATAATATATTTGAATGATTTTCAAGGGATTTATTTAAAAGTAGAAAACCCTATTTTTGAAAGGTAAGTAAATATTAAATTTTCTGCAAAATAAAATATCTTTTATTTAAATGGAATTTCTAGTAGAAATTAAAATTGATTAGACTGAAAATTTTAGTAAAAAGGGGTTTAAAATTTCTTTTGAAAAAAATAGAGCATATGTATAGCTCGCCGATTTTTCTGATTATAAAAAAGGTTTAAAATTCTTTCAAGGGGTGGACAATAGGGAATGATACTAGTTTTAAATGGGGTAAAGAGAATGGAAGGGTAAAAACACTCATTGTGAAGATAGAAAGAATATTTACCGTATAAGGAAAATATGAAGAAAAATAGCTGAAATAGATTTATACATGAAAAGCAGACTGTTTCATGTTAACATAGGAAAGTCCAACGGCTAAAGCAGTAGGCGAATGCATTGCGATGATTCAATAAAGAAGATAATAAATTGGAAGAAAATCTATATAAAGAGAGTAATTTAAATAAAAACAAGTTAGGTTGAAGGAATCTAAATAGCAACAACATTGGGAAATTTAAAAAGGAGCAACGTTAGGAATTGATATTAAAATAATGTTAGTAATCTAATTAGGATTAACATGAAAAATGAATAGTTTTCATAAATATGTGCAGTAATTGCACATATCTTTTAGAAGCCCCCCTCATATACTGTTAGAGTCTCCGCTAAGGTTAAAAGTGGAAATAGCATGAGTAATAGAAAAGTAATAGAATGTAAGTTGTCATTGTCTACTCCAGTTTTTTTTATTGCTTAAAATTATAAATGATGTTTTAGAAATACTATAAACTGCATTTTTGAAAAATGTTTGGTATAAAAATTGAGTTTTTTTGTGCAAAGCCAATGGGGTTGAATGGACCCCTATGATTTATTGAATGCATGGATAATAAAAAAAAAGGTAGGCACTCCCACTTAAAGAAGAAGCATTAAAAAAACACATACAAATGACCTTACAACATAGAAAAGGTAAAATACTTGTTGCGAAATGGCTTTAAAAGAAAGGATTTTTAAATTGCTAAAATTGACTTATGGAATTTAATAAATAAACTTGCTTCCTAAATTCTAAAATATAGTTTTAGAATTTCTAAGTTTATATTTTTAAAGATGAAAGTTTTGGGGTTAAGTACTTCATGACTGTGAAGTTTAATAAGTTTTATAAAGAGTGGTGAAAACTAAATCAAATTTTATATGGAGTAGATTGGGATGACTGCCTAGGTAGGACGAGGTAAAAGTTCAAGCTATGAATGAAATAGCTACGAATGCTCCTAGAGTAGCAACGAGGAACTCCCGTAGAATATAAGAAATATTGGTATGAACCTAGAAGTGTTTTATTTGATATGTGTGGAAGCCATAAGAAGAACCCACACAGGAGTGGTAAATGGTATCAAAGTACACTTTTGCGAGTTCTAGAGTGTACTCTCATGAAAGATTAAGGATAAAGAAAACAAATACCAAAATTTGAGGATGCTATCAAAAGATTTGGATTATAAGAAGATGGTAATAGAGGTTAATGAGGTAACAAACATATATAAAGGACATTGGAAGACTCAAGGTTAAGGAAGACAAGATAGCTATTGGAAAAGTTATTACATCAAGCCAATTTTGAGTTATTCCAAATGTACATAGTTTATACTCCTTGCCCACTACAATGTAAATGCACAATTTAGCTTATAATTGGATGTAGTGGCTAAATAATGGGTGGACCTTATCTACTAGAAGCCAGAAAGGTAAGTTAAGACATGTAGGATATAGTAGAATGACATACTAGAAATGTCCATCTTAGTTGATTAAGAAGTGATGGAGCCACAACATTATTCATTGGTTAATGTTAGAAGGCAGCAATTTTTTCTTTTAGGCTTTGGGTTGTAAGCATCGGTTGTCTTTATTGTATTAAAACGCATACGATATCATGATAAATGTTCCTTTTTATGATTGTGTTGATTTTCCAAATTGACCGCTATATATTGGAAAACAGTATAAATAAGGAAATCTCATAAAGACACTTAACTGATGCAAATTAAGACAAGAAGTTTATAAAAAAAATTAGAAAATTTATTTAATTATCTACTAAAAAATGAATAAAGTTAAGTCCCAAAAAGCATTAAAATTTTGAAAAGATAAATTTTAACAAGCAAAGGACAGGGAAAGGTTGTTGCGAAACTACAAGTCACTATCCTTATGCCGTAAAAGCTAAAATTTATAAATATACTTGTATGCTTACTGTTGTTCTAAAATAAAAGAAAATGTTTTTGAAATTTATTGTGTAATAGGCTAAGGTCAATCATAGGCGTTAGCCCATTGGCCGAATCTCGATTACTTTGGATGTGGTTTAATTTGTTTTGAAAAGTTAAAAACAAATACTTTTGAAAATGTTGTTTAAATATTGATGATTTTTAAAATATAAAATACTCCCATAAAAATTTTTAAGGAAAAATTTGAGTTTTTAAAAGTTTCCAACTATTTCAAAAATATTATTGAAAAAAAAATTGAATGGAAAAGTGAATTTTTTTATTTTTGAAACACCACATGATTAGCATAGGGAAAAGTCGACGGGGTAGTAAATATGAATTTTACCATTCAGCAAAAACTACAGTATGTAAAATATAGTTAACGATGGGGGAAAAGTTGTTTTAGCTTTGAAATTATTTTTTCCACGCCTTGTTGATAGGGGAACAAAATTTGTTTTGAAATAACTCCATTTTAAAACATTTAAAAATAAATTTTCTTATGCGGACCGTACTTGGAAAAGTTGGAAAACGGTCGAGGCAAAAGAGAAGGTTCTAAGGCACAATGGAATCGGTACACAAGAGAAGAATGGATATATGGAATTCTCTATCTAAATCCCTTTTTTGACGTAAGAATATAGGTTTAGGAAACTGGATTTTCAAAACTTTGAATGTTAAAATGGTGTGTTAAGTGTTGGATGGTAGGGATTTGATGCAAAATTGGTTGAACCATACTCCTATTCGTATGTGTATGAAAAATTATTCTGTGAAAACAAAGATTTTGATATTTAAGACTTGCATACATATAGAACTGCCGGTATATATAGGTTGTTTGCATCGTAATTTCAAAATTGTTTTAAAGAATACATTCATATAGGAGGCATCAATTTAGTATTATCTTTCATACATATCATATGTGTTGTTATACACCATGCACTTTTACACGAGTGGAAAAAAAATTGGTTGTACACTAATTGGTTGGATAGCTTAGAATGGTTGCACACTATGTTACATGATTCAGTTCTTGAGGAATTTCGGGGATGAAATTCTTTTAAGGGAGAAGAATGTAATACTCCACAAATTAAATGGTAGTTAATTAAAAAGAAATTAATAAATAATTAATAAAGCCCAAAAATGAGATTTTCACAAATGTCGGAATTTGGCTATGACACTTGCATCATGTTGTTCATGGTGATTTTCTGATTAATTTTCATATATAACGTTTTACGATCGGAGTTCAAACAAAAAATTATTAACGTTTGAAGATTTCAGATCAAAAATAATTATATATGTATTAAGAAAATAAAAATGATTAATTATTGATAATTAACGTTAAACGAATACTTAACGACCAAGTAACGTTAACGTTAATCAGATCAAATTAAATCAATTTAATTAGAAAACAAAGCGAACGAAAGCCAACAGTTAACATAAACAACGACCGGTTTACACCTTTATTAGGCCCAGTCGACTGCTAGCGATCGATCGATGGGAGTAGAGCGGTCGAGCGGTTATCGATTGGCGGCTGATATTGAACCTGGGCCGAATGACCCGAATTTAATATAATCTGATCTAACGGATGGAATTGATTCAAATCCCCTATAAATACAGGCCTTGCCCCTCACTTTTCTTCTCATATTTTCTGAATCAACAACGAAGCTTTGCCACTTTCTTTTCTCCACAAATTCTAAAAAATTTATAAATTATAAACTATATATATAAGTGCGGAATAATGGGAAACAGTATAAGAAGAATAGGGTCGAATCGAACTACCAAAGCCAAGGTAAATTGTAAATCTAAATCTGAATATCTATTTAATTCAAATCTATTCTCGAATCTATAATTCTAATAAGTAAGTATATACTTTTGATACATATTTTGGTAAAAAGAAAGAGTCAATCAGGGATAACAGATCAAAATCTGGAGATTTGGAAGCATAGAGGTGAGTGAGAAATTATATATTTTTATATAATATTGGATTTATATTGTTGTGAATATATTTCTTTTATACCTAAATGTAAGTTTTGGAGTTGTAGGCATGTGTGTGTGTGTGTGTATGCAATGAAATTAAGAACCTTGCCTACAAATTTTATGAATTGTTAACTTTGATTAGATGTTGTATATGCCTAAAAGTTGTGAGATAATTCATTAATAAGATTTATGTAAATTCCAGGTTTATTATTTGAATGTTATATGTTATTAAACATGAATTGTGATTTAAGTAATATTTTAATTCATTGGAATGTAGTATGTTGCTATGTAAATTTCTATAAATTATCCAACTTGATAATTAGGTACAAAGGTTTATTGTTTGAAATAACAAGGAATATGACTAAAAGAAAGAGATGTACGAAATATGGATGTTGTTGTATTTTATATAGTCTATTTCAATAATAATAGAAAAGATAATTCCTTGTAATTCCAAACACAACATAAATCTCCTTTTAGATAGTTTATGGAAAACTACAGTGTTCACATTTTCTTTTTGGAAAAATATAGTTCCAATGCATTAAAATATAGAAATCCCTAAAGGCACAACCAAAGTATTGCAAATAGAAATAATAACAAGAATTCCGTTATTAATTTAATATAGTGTTTTAATATAAGTTAGAAAATGAAAAATAAGCGATGAAAGTAGTAATAAGACAACAGAATAAGGAATGTGTAAAGTTATAATAATCAAAGAAGGGTTGTTATTAGTTGAAAAGGAATAGTAAAATATTTCTAATTGTATTAATTGAAAAGCAAGCAATAAAAAGTATTTGGTCTATTAAATTAGAAAAAAACAGTAAATGACTTTTAATAGCATTAAGGAAGTAAGATGTAAGTTCGCGTAAAAATGTCTGAATTCAAGTAATTGAACTTTGGAGGCATGGTAATTTTACTGCTAAATTTATATTGCCTCAAGTATATGTTATGGCGGGTGTGAATTATTAGGTCTAGACAAATATTTAAATTAACTATAAATGACGTGATCATTGATAAGGGTTGGAATGCGAGGTCGGTATTGCTGCACAATAGAAGTCTACCCTCTGAAAGGGGCTATCAACGGTTGTATATACATTGTACCGATGTGAGACATCTCCAACCATAGGACATGTGGAATATACGTTCGCATATATGTGAAGGGAATATACTAAAGTGGGTTTGCCTTGGGTTAAAGTCTTAAACGGCCAAGTTGGGTCACTTCGATCCTTATAGGGGGTACTAAGTAACCAGGTGGCATTTTCATGATTTGCATTAGGCAATCTAAATAGGACAGTGGGCGAAAGCTCGGCGCTATGTCAGCAAGGTTGGTACCATATATGCGAGGAGTACGGCTGTACACATAGGTCGAGAGCGTCATCGGTCCTAGAGCTGTCATTAGAAAGACTTGGGTTATGCCTAGATGGACTACACTGCCTACTAAGTAGGTTTGTATAGTACATACACCTTATCAAAGTTGTTAGTTAGTTAGTTTGTCCTTAGGAGAAAAAGCTAGATAACCCTTAGATGAGTCTTTAAGGCAAATTAGAGTATGACTAAATAATTGTAATGGTGTTATTAGACCCTAACAGAAGGTTCCATGGTGTACATGGGCAACTCAACCTAGACATTGATGGTGGATGTTCGGCGCGGTGCAGAGTTACAGATACTAGTGGGGAATGTATCCTGGTCCATGTGGGACTGTGATACTTACACACACACACACGTATATAACTATTGTATACTCGAGTAGGTTGGGCGTATCATACGCGTACATGAAGTCAAAATGACTAAGCTTTAAATAATAGACATAACATGTAATGGAAAAACAATCGGCATAAACTAGTGTTATGGACAAATTATGTAATTTACCAGTCATTAGAACATTGTTCTTATCCCCTTCTTATTACAACCCATATGATAGATTTAGAGGGACATGTACCGTACTAGGCGTGAACGGTGGAAGGACAGATTTCCTTATGCATGCTCCACACAGGTGCTAGATACCAGAAGTATTAGCCTTGGTCAGTATATGTATACATTTTGTTATATTTATTTATTCCATTTTGAATTCTTATTGATAGTTCTTTGATATACTTTTGCTTATTTATAGGATATGAGCACCAACGATCCATACTCTGGTGAATTTGGACAAAAGTTCAAATCCTCTAAGGTGTAGGTTGTCAAAAATAAATAATATAAGATTTTAAATAGGAGAATCTACTAGCACAATAAATAATATTTGGACACAGTTAATCTTACATGCTAGCACTCTTTGGTTTTAACCTCTAATGCAAACTAAATGAAGTCTAATGGTTAAAATATATTATGTAGAGTTATCTCAGTAGTCGCTCTCAATTTAGATAAAACAAATTTCACATGAACAATCACTATCATTTATTATAAAGAAAAATCTAGGTCAACTTTAGTCGAAGCAAAGCCTTTTTAAAGGTATCATTTTTATCATATCCAAAACCGTAACCCATGCGTTGCACACGAATGATGGTAAAAATCTTATAATATGAAAATTGTAATTGTATAATGAAGAATAATGACCTTTTTAGTGTATAATTTATCTATTCTTTTAATTTTTTATTAAAAGTTTTAATGATACCGAATATGATACTCGAAAATGTTGTTTGTAGTAACAAAGTGTTAACAAAAATGAGTTGAGAAATATTATAGTGTCAAGCGTCTATGATTAATCTATTATTTTAGTAATATACTATTTTACAAAATAAATCGTTTCATGGTTGGAACAACTCGAATGTCCTACACATAACAACTAGGATGATTAATCGTTTAACTAACTAATCAATGATAATTAACTCATTTAAAACTAAAGACTTAAGAAGTGGATTTTTGAAGATAAGAGAATTAGGACTTGAGGCCTATTCCAGGGCATGCATGTAGGATCGATTTCACCCTAGAGGGGGGGGGGGTGAATAGGGTGATACTAATAATTATAAAAATTTAATGCGGAAATATAGAATAATAGCAGCACAGATAATAGAAGAATAATAAAAGCAGAAATATAACAACATAGATTTACCCAGCTTCGGCAAAACCCTGCCTACGTGCTGCCCCCAAGCTTTCTACTAGAAATTAAGCAATCAGACGCTTACACACGTAAACTCGCGACACCCACTATCGACTAACCTAACTCTACGCTCATAACCCTGCCACAACTCAGCCACTGAGTTGTGAATTCTCGAACTACACCACCGTAGTTTGTCCCTTAGTCACACGACTAGAAAATTACAAAAGTTTAAAAGTAAATTACAAATAAAAGGAAACTTAAAACAATAAAAACCCTAATTTAAAATTCTAAATCCCAAAAAAAATATTATAAGTCGGCCCAAAACAAAATTATCACAATAAAAAAGCCAGCCCCTTTTTCACTTTATTTCTTCGGCCTTTGTTCTTCAAAAAATGGCTGCTTCTTTTTTTTACTCATTCGTTCTTCTTCGTTCTAAATTAGGGTTTTGGAATTTTTTGAAGTCACCGCTTAAAAAAGAATGATGCTTCGATTCCTTTCTTCGATCGATTATATGTTTACGGCAGCTTCAATTAAGTCGAGTTTAATTGTTAAAATGGTATGCAATTTTTCCTTTTACTGATTATTGACTTTGATTTGAGTTGAATGATTTATTCCTCTCTGTTGTTGCTTGAACTCGAATTTTTTTTGAATGCTGATGATGATAGGGTTAATTAAGGTTTGATTCCCTTTATTTTCGTTCGAATATGTTATTTGAATTCGTATGATAATTTTTGGCTCGGCCGTTTGATATTGCTTGGATGTTGATGATGTTTTCTGACATTTTCAATTCGTATAATTTGTGTTGCTTGAATATCACGGCTTCGATTTTGACTTGTTCGACTCCTTGGCCACCACGGTTTTAATTTTTTGGTACTTTGAACTTATGTTGACTACTGTTACATTCTCCGGTTTGAATTTACTGACTTGAGATTGTTGCACTTCGGTTGATTGTATTGTCCACTTGTTTCACTGTTGGTCTGCACTTGCTCATTCGAGCTGCTGTTTCATTCACTGTACTGGTTGAAGTCACTGTGTTTTACCTGAATCTGGTTTGTAGCCTCACTTGCATACTGCTGTGTTGTATGTGGGCTTGTTGGAGTTTTATTGCTTCGAACCAGTTTCATTTGATCTGGTTTGGTTTGCATATGACACTTCACTGCATCCATATTGTCACTGTACTGTTAGCTGAGTTCATATGCACTTGAGTCATGTCTGAAATTGCTCATTTGAGCTGCTGTTTGTGTATATATATATATATATATGTGTGTGTGTGTGTGTTTGAACTCTTAAGTCCATTTGCCATGTCTGGTCTGGGATGATCTGATTCACTTCAGTCCTGAGCTTGTTCATTTTCGATTCATTGTCGTGGTCTTTGTTTCAATGTGGTCTGGTATAGGTTGTGTTTCATCCCTGATGATGTTGATTGAGTTGAACCTGTTGCTTTGTTTGCATATTGTCTGGTTGCCTCGAGTACATATGTATATATGATGTTGTGTTCATTTTGTTTCACTGGTGACATTGATATTCGAGTCTGTTGCATTGATTTGAAAACCATTTCTTTTGAGTTCAAGCTTGTGCCTGGTCTGGTATACATGCATGTATATCCTTTGTTCTCTTTTTGCACTGAACTGTTCAGACTACACTTGTATCCTACCTGGTTTGGTTAGATGCACATGAATATGTATTCATGTTGTTATGTCAACATTGATTCATTTCTAAATGCTTGCATATTGTATATTTCCATTTGAAGTTTATTGCTATATTTTGGTCATTGCATTGCTTTGACTCATACTTGCCTTTCACTCGACAATTTGGTTGAGTTATCATATCATACATGTTGCCAGGATTGGTGCATTTGATTCATGTGCATAGTATATATGAGGTCTGGCATACTCGATGTTGTTGTGGACTTGAAACTGTAGTTCTGGTTCCATATCTGACAAGCTACATTGTTTTCTTGTGCACGTCACTTTTCATTTTGTTTTCACTTGAACTTCATCTTGATTTTTGGAATTGCACCTGAGTTGAATCCAGCTTTTGATTGGGTTTGACATTCTGCTCACCTGTCCCTGCTGTTTTATCAAGTGTATATCGGTGTGCACGGCCTTGTGGCATGTACAGTGATACACTGTGCATGTCACAAGTTGTTCGTGTTTGATGAATTCAAAATTAAATGATGACAAACAACCCAAATAACTGAGGCAAATAATATTTTCAAAATACACATTTTATTTTACACTGCAAAAATATTTCTTTTTCATTTTACTGCGTCAGTGTGTATTTTGCAGATAACTCAGATGTTGAATTCAATCTAGAATAGAGTTGAAGATTGAATACGAGTGAATAAGTGATATGTAGTGAGGTGCAAATGTAAATGGAAAATTGTGATGTAATCAAAATTGTATTGTAATTGAAATTGTATATATATATATATAGTGAGAGCTCAAATTTATACTATTCAAAATTGTAATAAAATATTTGTTTGAATAAAATATTTGTTTGAATTTAAATTTTGTGTTAATTATTTTATTCGGCAAATATTTATTTAATTATGTGAAAATAAAATAGTACAATAACAAATACATTTAAATGAATATATATTGTTTATTATCATCAAAAAATAATCATATACTTGCATATTCAACAATGCGTATTATCGTTTACATATATTTCATTCTTCTTTATCATCTTAAAGAAAAAACTAAATCCTTAAAATCTTTTCCTCTTTGCAACATCTACAAATCTCAAGATAAAAATCCATATAAATACTCTAAATTTAGGTTAGAAGATTCTATACAAATCCATTCATTCAAGTTGGCAACTTGGAAAAGTTTGAGTTTGGATATCTTAGTTGAAAACTTGAGGTGATTTGGGGTTTGGGCCAGTGATTTCTCCTTACAATTGGTGAGCGAGAAAGACTTACTATACCATTTGATCGACCTTTATGTATTTGTTTCATATTTAATGTCAAATGATGAATTAGGGTTTAAGGCAAGATAAAAGTAGAATCTTTTGATGATAATTAGAATATAATGGATAAAATAATATACATATGTGTGCGAGAAATATGATAGCTTGTATGTTGGATTGAATTTTGTTGTGTATCAATGGTTGCTATTGTGTTTGGATAATTAGGAGTTACGTTATGACGATAAGAAAAGAGTCGGGTTGTATGATTATACTCACATAGTTTGTTAACCGGTGTTCGATGTCTAAAAGTTATTCATACTATGTATAAGAGGTACTCGTTCGAAAGTCAAATAACTTATAACAATGGCCTGAATACTAGTAGAAAGACGCATGAGTGGATTGTTGTAGTGACACAAAACCAAGCATCGAATGGTGAAGAATGAGCCATACACAAATTAGGGAGTGGAGGGGATGAAGGAAAACAATTGGAAAACCCCTCAAACTAAAAAAAGTAAGTTGAATGGGTTGGACTCAAGCATACCAGTCGAATAGTTAGTTATATCAGTCAAGTAATTCAAGGTCCAACCCTTGACCGAAATAATGTCAACCAATTTTTCATATATTCAGTCAATTAGTTAGAACAACTAATCGACTGAATAATGAATCAATTTATTGGTAGGAACCAACTAGTCAACTAAATAAGTGATCAACTGACGATTTGTTGATCCAACTAGTCAGCTGATTGGCTGGGGATTTGATTCCCGAGCCATAAGGTTTTCTATGATAAAATCTGGGGATTTTCAAACAACATAACGAAGCTTAGGAAGCATATAGGTTATACTAAATGACATGAAGCTATATGTAGCGCTTATGATGTGTTTTGGTTTGTATGATGATTTTGATGGAGTAGTTTGATGGTTTTTGAGATAAGGCGACTAGGATATTTGAGACATGGTTTCATACGACATACATATTCATGGAGTGAGTCTACGTTCCTTAGCTATAGTCTTGGACTTGATATTGATACACTATGGATTATAGGAGGCGATAATGTCTTGGTCGGGTGCATTCGTCTGACGTCAAGTTGGAGGTTGGAGATGTCTTATCTTGGTAACAAGGGTTTTTTGGCTTGAGGTTACTAATCTTTTGTCCTCATATGTACAATGTGCAATAGTGATGTACATGATGTATCAACCCGGGTTGGATACGATCAATGTTAGTGGTGTAAATGCCTTAGTGTATCATCATATTTATATTAGATTAGTTACCATACTTTATGGGTCAAGGCTTGATAGGGGGACCATGGGCCCATTAGCCTAGAGTGTAGTGGTTTCTTAAAATTCGGGGTGCCATTGTGATTTAAGTAGTTTAATAGATATATCATGTTTCACATAGCACTATAGTAGAAATGAGTGAACTCATTGCATATAGGAGAAGGTAAAGGTTGAGGAATGCCTTCGTTAACTCATAAGATATCACTTGGTATGTTACATGTTATATTAGTATATCGATAATCATGTAGTTAGTGATATTTATTTTTCACTAGACTTTATATCTAACCCTTTTTATGCTGTCTCTTTTCATATATATTCATTCAGTAGGTTGACTTAGAGGAGGGAACACTAGTAGCTGGAGATGAGCTTTAGAGACAAGCTACTACTGCTGTTATTATCTCTATCCATTGTTTTTGGGTATAGACATGTTAGACTATTCTATGTGTATGAGACTTATTATATAGGAATTGATGTACTATTTAAAATCCATTTGTTTGGAATATTTTGTAATATAATAGTTTTACTGTACGTCTCATTTATCAGTATAATACCCACATGGTCATGCACATGTATATATTAATACTATATTTTATTCATTTCCCTGTGAGATTTATAGATATGATGTATGTAGTTATGTTTTACCTTTAAGGGTCATCATCTATGACACTTTAGGAATCGAATGTTGTTTGTGCATGGACTCAGAGTGTTATGAATAGTAGTCTATACATTTGGTATCATTGCTTACGTTTAGCGAATACCTAAGCTTTGAGGAGTCTATCTTGTTAGAGATAGGGTAAGTAGTATCGTTGCTCAAATACCTTGCAAGTATGATTAGCTGGCCATCACATCAAGTCTTGACCCAAATCCAGTCAGTTAGCATTTGACCCCGCCTAGTTTAGGCTAGCCCACATTCAACTTGGCTCCATCTCAAAAAATCCAACAAGCAAGTTACAAATAGGCCGAACTAGACTTCTATGTTAGGCCTGACCCAACACCAGTCAACATGGCCATATCATATGACATGATCTGGCTCAGAGCGACCGTCTATAGCTCGGCCCTCTCGGTCAGCATATAACCGGTCCTAAGTAGCCTTTCCCATTAGTACATATCAGCCCGTTCAATCACGCTCCAGCCTTAGCATTTTCAACAAGCTTCAGCAACAAGTAACCGATCATCACTATGTAATAAGCTTCTATCCAGTCATGTTGCTTAAAGAAATGTGCCAAATGCCAAAAGTACAACAAGTACGACTTAGTACACCTATTACTGCAACGTTTCTACCAAAAGCATACCAACTCTTATAGCATGCCGCCTTTCTCTGCACAAAGCATGCACCCCATATGAAATTACTGCTGGCTTGCTTCTAAGCCACATATTCCAACCACCTTTCCAAATGTCTACTATCGTATCACTAGGGTTGCCTCCCCTAAGATACCAAACTTCGTCATCAAGAACATCGTTTGCTGGTTTGACTTGCCAAAGAGGATCATAACCGACAACGACACACAATTTGAGAGCATCCTCTTCCAGGAATTTTGTGCAAGAAACATGTTTGAGAAGTTCTTCTCCTCCATTGCTCACCTCCAAGAAAATAGGCAAGTAAGGGCCATCAACATAACCATCAAATCAACACTCAAGAAATGCCTTGCCAATGCTAAGGGAAACCAGACCAAGGAACTTCCGATCGTCCTCTGTCCTATAGCATCTCCAACTGCACATGAACCGGCCATAATCCCTTTTTATTTTCTTATAGGTTAAAAGCCATGCTGCCCATCGAAGTGGGCATCTCCTCACCTCGCCATCTCACATATGAGCCCAAACAAAACGACAAGTTACTCAAACTTGAGCTTGACTCCATTGAAAAACGAAGAGGTAAAGCCAAAATCTGCACTGAAGCCTATAAAAGGAAGATAGCCAAGCGCTACAACCCCTAAGTAAAGCTCTGGCAATTCATTGTCAGTGATCTTGTCTTGCGACAGGTGTTTGCTACATAAAGAACCTGGCCGAGGGAGTGTTCAGCTCGAATTAGGAGGATTGTATGTCATCAATGCCATGTTTTCAAATGATGCTTACGGCCTCACTCGTTCGGATGGAACACACACATATCCCACACTTGGAACTTAGAGCACCTCCAGGCCTATCATATATAAGCCATATTATAAGGCCGTTGTAAATATCTTTTGTGGAGAATATAATGAAGACTTTAGGGCCAATTCTTTCATCACAAAGGCTATCGAGTGAGGGTGAGTTATTATATGCTCACTTCCTTTCTTAGGGACTGCCAACCTCTGGCAGAAAGGATGCGCGAACCCTGTTCCCCTCCTTGCTGGCCGAATATCCAACAAGAGTGGATTACCATGTTTTTACTTTCTTGTTCGGGGACTGCTACCTTTATAGGCTATACAGTAAAGGGTGAGCTATTGTGTGCTCACTTCCTTGCTTACGACTGTCGACCTCTGCTGCTAAGGACAGTGCAAGACCTGCTCCCCTCCTTACCGACCGACTATCCAACGAGGGTGAATTAACATGCAATTACTTCATTGTTCGGGGACTACCACCTCTATAGGCTATCTAGTAAAGGGTGAGTTATTACGTGCTCACTTCCTTGCTTGGGGATTACTGAGCTACGCCGCCAACGATCACACGGACCATGCTTCTCTCCTTGTCGGCCGCCTATCCAACGAGAGTGAATTACCATGCATTCACTTCCATGTTCGGGGACTGCTAACTCTATATGCTATCCAATAAAGGATAAGTTATTATGTGCTCACTTCCTTGCTTGGGGACTATCGACCTCTGCTGTAAAGGACCTCGCGAGCCTCACTCCCCTCCATGCCGACCGGCTATCCAGCGAGGGTGAATTACCGTGCATGCACTTCCTTGTTTGGGGACTGCCAAACTTTAGGCATGTCACTAAGGAGAACCCTCGATCTCTAGTTCATGCCAGGACCATCTGCCAATCAATCTTTCTACGTGCCTCCTATGAGAACCTTGACCCACTCAATGCTTAGTTTTGAGCTAGGATTGCACAACAACGTGAACAGCACAAACATGCCTGACATCACATGCACGCCTCCGTGTTCAACTACAACAGGGCTTTCTAGAAAATCATGGTTTTCCTATCAATGAGACAAGTTTTATATAAAATCAATTTACATTGTTCACATGAATGGTTCATAATCAAGTCAATTTACATTGTTCACATGAATGGGCCACAATCACCACCCACCTCATTACCATACACTACCATTTTATCTATCTTGTGAAAGTGCAGATGACATAGGGTCTATGATGGCTACTCAAAGTACGCTACCCTACTATTCAAGCACAAATAAGCAAGAATAGATAATAAGACACTTAGAAAATTTTCATAAGGCAAAATTATCTATTCATTTATACAAAAAATGCAAAGATAAGGCAAAAGATCCTCAACTGCCTTCTTTGCCCCGTCCCTTGCCTCGGTCGCCTCCCTAACCGTCACTAGAGAATCCTCCGTCTCTTTTCAAGCCTGCTTCTTCTTTTGGATCTCCCTTCAAGGTCAAAGTATTCATCCCAAATATGGAAGCAGTGGTGGGCAGACTGAAAAGTCAGTGTTATAAGAAATTTCATAAAGCAAGAAAGAAAATAAGTTTCAAAGCTTACAAGAAAGGCATTTTGTGTGTGCATTGATCATGGACTCTGTAGGGGTGCCGGCTCCATCCGGATCTGGGCCATTGTGTAAAAGCTAAGATATCCACGAACATCATGTGGAATGACGTTAGCAGCTTCTCTAGGTCTTCATGATCATTGGTCTGTTTAACAACCAGAGACACTTGCACCAACAGCTCCGCCTCTTCCCCTTGAGTCAGCCTCTTTGTATCATAAATGGTTGCCTCCCTAGAAAAATGAGTCATATCAACCCGACAACCCCCTTAGCCTCTTTTCTCTCATGTTGTCGAGGGAGTGCTGGATCCTATAGTCGAGGCCGAGTTTAATAGTTTCTGGGCCTGGCACAAGAACCACAACGGTTTGGATGGTAGAGCCGAGGGCGTTGAAGACATCGAAGTTAAGGTTGTCATCCACTAAACAATAAATAATAATGATTATTTCAAGCATAAGATACAAGAGATAAGTGCAAGTAAATTAAATACCATTTGACCCTTCCTGGCCTTGCTTTCTAACAAGGGGCGGGCATAATGAGACCGAACTTCCTCATTGGATTGATCGGTCCCGGCATGAAACTGGATAGAAAATGGTGTGTCATTGGTGATGGATAATAAGAGACAAACTATGAATATATTCTATCTCCTTTTGAACTCACAACAGAAGGTAATACCATATAATATGACCAAATATCATTTTATTTCAAACCGATAGATTTATGGCATATACATAGTGAAATACAGTCAAAACCAATCTGATCCTAATCCTAATACACACATAAATTTAGTGTCAGCGTCATATGATTATTTACATACAATTCTATATACATAAACAATGCCTTCATCACACGCACCATCCAGTGCCACTCGGTACAACACGTCGGTGCCCATCAACCTAGTGATGAAACAAAAAGAGAAAATATGAAAGAGATCAGACTATAGTCTGGTGAGTGATGTACGTCTACTTCACTGCATACTCTACTCATTGCCAAATAATAATAAGACAACTATGGTAAACAATCATACTTAGTCCTATTCCACCTACATCCAACAAGTTAGTTAAACAGTACAATAACACATGGCTAACTTCGTGAAACAAGGTCCTAATCTAATACAGTTACAATGGTCAATGATATGGTCTAATCCATATACAAAGCCAAGCCCACCTTATTGCATTAACTCCTGGATGAATCACCAAATAGACGCAGTTCTATACATGGCATATGGGCTCATTCCTACTAACAACACACACCTCAGCATATCAACACTCTCTAAGTGATCATATTACCATGATAACCAATAGAGGATCTTAATATCAATAGTCAAACAATCACAAATAAAAATTGACTATCCCTGCACATATATCCATATATATCTACACATATATACATACGTTTATCCATATATATATACACACACACACACACATCTAAACATCTTATCAAATGTGACGACTGTCCTATACCACTAACACCCAATATACCTGTAGAGTGCGCTAAAGCGGTGTCCAAACGATGTAGGATGGTAGCAAGGGTTGTATAATGTAAATAAAATGGTCATAGAACCTTTCGTATATTTTATAACTCATCAAATAAAATATAAGCCTAGATATAAAATAGTCTAGACAGTAATAATTAAATGAACCATAGAAATCAGAGCACATAGATCCATACAAATATACAACATAAATGGTAGAGTTTATACAACTGATAATAAACTCAAAGGGATAACTGTCTCTAAATAGGTAAAAACACTAATAAGCTCTATAGTGTTGTACAGTGGAATAATAAGAAATAACAGCAAAATATAATAATACGTGAGAACGTAGCCTTCTGCTCTCCACCAATCCAGGTTCACGTGCTCACCGGACCTGATATCCCTACTATACTCATTTAAGAGTATCCGAAATAATAGAAAACAAAGCATAAAATCTCAGGTCAGACAACAGTCTGGTATGAGCAGTAGAAAATCTCAAATACTATAAAGTCAATATATTAGGACAAATGGGTATGGAGAATCATCCCTGACATGTCCTTGCATCCACAGAGTTAGCACATAACATAGGATATACGATATCTGTATCGTAATAATTATGGGTGTACTATACGTCAAAGTACTAATGGGTGTGTAGATATCTACATCATGTGACACCCTTAGGGTAATAAACAACCAAACCAAACATAGAATCCATCATCCATCCTCACATTCACTCACTCGGTGCATTGGATATATGATACTCATATGACCTTCCTATATAGCCAAGGACTACTTAATATCCTAGTTTCTTGATACTTACATCCATGCCACTCAATAGGCCAGGGTTTAGACAGCATATCCCGTAACAGTCGAAGGTAAATGGATCAAAACATCATGAGATCCGGGACACACTCCATAGCCTAGGTATGCGTTCTTACATACCCCTGCTTTATAAGCTCACTTCGAAACCTCTGAGTACTAATGATCCCTTTACACACGTCATTTGTAGTAAAGCACATCCTAGAACTGATCTTAAGTCATCGTATAACTCCTGTCTGAAGTCGTCAAGATTGAGACGATTCTCGATAATCATCATCAATCGTAGAATATCACCATTTGTCCCATAATCATCCTATAATAGTTCCTTAAATCCTACCCATAATCCTCTGCTCTGTTCTCTTAAGTATAACTATCCCATCATCGAAGCTGTCACTTCCTATCACAATATCATGCATCATTAAAATTCACGATTCACCACCAAGTTGAATAACTCGATGCAAATATGTGCCTTAACCCGAAGTAAGCAAGGCATAACTCAAAGAAAGCACAAGTGTAAGGGCCCGAAGTAAATGCTGCCATGACTCGAACAAACCCTAGTGAATCCCCGAAGTGGCTATGCAACCGACTCGAAGGGGCCTCATTCCTTACCACCACCGAACCTTGACTACCGAACTGACTTCTTCGACCGACCCCCTACCAAACCAACACTTGAACTCATGCTACCCTTACTAAGCATCACCAAGCCATAACTTTGCCAAACCGTGTCTTCGTTGATCCATGCCTTCATCAATCCAATACTTAGCCAATTTTCTTCCCCAAGTGTAGCTCAAAGTGGATATGCAAGCGACCTGTAGTGAAGCCTGAGCCATCCCCCTTCATGACTTTGTGCCAATTCCACTACCACATTTCTTCCACTGATCCCACACTTATGCTCCGGTTCTCTTTGCAACCCGAAGCAAAGCTCGAAGAAAACCCCATATGACTCAAAGTAGAACTCAGAGCAACTCTCTACCGATCCCACACTTGAACGTCATCACCGGTCCAACTTCTTTTCCTTATAACTCGAGCAAACTAACTCCATCGACTTGAAACGTAGCTTTGTGAGGCCTTCCTTGTCGCTCAATACATCTCGCACCAAGTTTGGTCACTGCCACCTCCATGGGTCGACGATGAGTTATAAAACAATTCCTATTTCTAAGTCGTCATTTGATTGGAACTTTCAACCAAACAAACATCATACATTCAAGTATTTAACATATAAACTGGATTCAAAGAAGCAAACATTCACACACATCAAATTAGAGCCTAAATATAATGGAAGGAAAGGAAGAACCATAAGAACAAGGGACATCCATAAGAAAAAAATTTCACTGAATTTAAAAAATCATTTAAAACTAACACATGTTATTAGTTAAGGTTTAAAACACATTTTTAAGGCCTAAAAATCATTATAAAACATCATTTTAAGGTGTATATTAACTAATTAGAAAGTGAGAGGTCCTAACCACTCACCTAAAGTCCAAAGCAATCCAAAAGAGTTCAAATCCCAAGATGAACAACAAATCTAAGATGTCTCCAATAGGAAATCCCCAAATCCAAGTGCTAATTTTGCTAATATCTTTCTTAATGAAACTTTTGGAAAATTAAAGTAAGATTATGGGGGTTTAGGCTAAGAGGATGTTAATGGTGAAAGAGTTAGGGGTATATCCTAGGTGCAGTTATGTAATTTGTTACATTTATCTAACTCGATAGACAATCTTATTCGAAATAAAGGTGTTTTCTTTCTATCGTATACTTAATATAATAAGTTATATTAATTAATAAATTTAATTATAAGGTATATTTAATAGAAAATCCATAAATGGTATGTATTGTGATAGTAGTTACAATGTGTTGTGACAGTGAGTAATATATCACAATGAAAATATACATACTATTTTAAATATTCTTAGTCAAGATGTATCGAGACCGGATATCGATAAATCCGTTGAGACTATAATATGTAACGCTTTCCAAATGTTGGGCATTGTATTACTCATAACTGTTGGGGGCACCAAGATATTACATACTAATAGTTATTTGATAACTATGAAATGACCCACTCGTTGGTTTTCTATTGGTTAATGTTGTTGGATCTGGGCCAGCCTCTAGTGGAAGTTATAGGTGAATTTCAATTTTTTTACCCTATTGGATCTTTATTACGCTTATGAGGTCTAATTTATTTAGAACATTTCTAAATTTAATTTAAATACAATCTCTTATTTCATTTAAATTTATAACTTATAGATAGAATTTTATTTTATTTGTATTCAATTAAATATAAAAGTACACATATATATCATATACATATATGTATATATGCGCATGTGTAACATAATAATTCGTGCAAGATATAACATGCCCGTATATAAATATTGGGATTTACATCGCAACGGACATGTTAGCTCATTATATATATATATTGAATGTTGTCCAAATATATGATGTATGTAACCTTGTTATTTATATGAATACTAAAAACTATGTGTGTGTATATATATAATTTATATGTAAAAATATTAATGATTCATACACACACAATTGCACTAAATATTAAATATATATATATATATACATAATATAAAAAAATTAAATAATTTTGCAAATATACGTATATATGTATGAATTACAATAACAAAATTATTATTATTATATTTAAATAAATATATATGTGTATATAAGTATATTTATAATATCTAAATATGTATATGTGTGTATGTATGTATGTGCATATATATATATGTATGTATATTAATTATGTATTTAACATGTATATATTTTTAGACCTTTCTAGATTGAGTGCACAACACAAAAAAATTATTTATATTTTATTACATTAATATATATATACATATATATATATATTAATTATTCGAAAGACAATAGAATAATAATAAAAATATTTTTGTGTTATGTTATTTGAATCTTAAATTTTTAGAAAATCAAGCATGATATTTTAAAGTTACAAAAAATGTTCCAGACTTTTCTGAGTCAAAAAATTATTTTTAATTAATTAATTGATTTCGACTGTTTATTAAATTGATTTTCTAAAATTATAAAAATTGATTTTTAAATTTTGATTTTTGGCCGAGAATTTTTATGATGATAACAAAAATTTAATTAAATTTTTGAGACATATTTTATTTTATATAATTTATTCAATTAATATGTTGGTTTAAATAATATTAAATAATAGTAAATAAAAATTAAAAATTAATTTGCATCCATCGAAAAATATAATCTATGTAAATATGCATTTATAAAATATTGGTTCAATTAACATCATATAATTAGATACTAGTCATATAATTAAAATTATGTATTATAATAATACAAGGAATGGTTGCTAACTCCCCATAATTGAAAGATGATGAAAGAAAAGTCTGTCCCAAAAAAGCTGTGAAAATTAGGTCCCTATTTTAAGTTTTGTCTAATCTATACTACTTTTGCCCTTCATTTCAATGCTAGGCCGATTTTCTGGGAGGGGACAGTTTGGTAAAAAAATAACAAAACATGGACTTAATTTTCATGGGTTTATGAGTAGGGACTTTTTATGCATGGGATTTGAGAATAGGTACCTTTGGTCCAAAACCCCATAATAATACACACACATATGCATGTATATTAATAAAATGATAATAATTAAAATAAAATTTATTTGGTTGTGCACTTCAGATCTATATATATAATGTGTTTTTTTAAATAATTAAAACATACGTATATCCAATCCAATATATGACAACAATGACGATACATATAAGAATCTCACATAACTAGCAATATAATAACGACATATATATATATATATACACATATATGAATAATATAATGTTATCTATAAATTATAAATCATATAGTATAGTAAATACATACCTAATACTAATGCCTTATAGCACACCTTGTAATGATGAATTCTCCCTCCTTTGAAATCTTCTTAATTTGACAGATTGCTAATCCTTGAACCGTAACCTTTAGCTATCCTTTTGAATTGATTTGAGTTGAATTTGTTGGAGCTTCTAAATGGAGAATTTTATCAGCAATGGGAGAAGAGAAGCAGCCAACTAAAACAATTAGGGTTAGAGGACTTTATATAGTGGATGAAACAGAGACAAATATGGATCACATCTCATACTAAGTCTTACTAGATCTAAGCCATCCATCTCAAATATGCCTCTACCCTTTTAGCCACCCCCTATAGTCTATGTTGCTTCCGAATTAACACCATAATATCATGGGTTAATAGCTCATTTGATCCCAAATAAATATTATTAATTAATTCTGATTTGATTGCTTGTTGATATCGCATATCGATCGATATGTTTATAACTATTATAAATATAGATATAATATCATTTATTTCTCAAATCATATTCAAAATTTATAATTAATATTTCATAAGTATTAATGAATTTAATTAATTTATAACAATTATAAACTAATTAAATCGTTTGATCTAAAGAGAATTCATCATTTCGGTTGTGTGACTCGTCAGGTGTAAATTTGGTCAGCGATTAACATCGAACTATTCGAATGTTAACATTCACACATCACTTAGCAGGTGGTGTGACATTTTGGCCAAATTTATCGCTTACTTAGTTTTGGTAAAATTCAATTTTACTTTATTAAGCATTACCCTGTTGTAACATTTATTTATACCAATTCTCTTCGTCAAAACCATATCACTTTGGACTTATGGAATTTGGTGATGGTCAAAATTCCAATATCATCCATATTTAACTCTATATCTAAACATAAAGTCCTTGGCTTAATAATAATAATTATTATTAACCGAAATGCTCTAACTAGAGACTTTGACTTTCAGTTGACTTGAGTTGACTGTGATATTAACCCCATATAACTGAAGAGAAGAATCCCTTTTTGAATAGTGCTTTACTTCAATACTTTCACTCGATCCAACTATAATCATTAGATGGATGCCATGTCATGATTTGACTATAATTAAAACAGGCTTTCATATTGAAGATCGACAATATTCTCAAGTAGAGAGAATTGTGTAAATCAGTTATATCGATATTTTCTATTTGACCTTACTTATATTAACCAACAGAAAACTATCGAATGAGTCGTCCCATGGTTATTTAATAACTGTCGGTATGTAACCTCTTAGTGTCCCCAGTAGTCATGAGTAATATACTGCCCAACGTTTAGAGAGCGTTACGTACTATAGTCTTAATGATTACATCGATATCCAATCTCGATGTATCTTGACTAAGAACATTTAAAATGGTATGTTTGTTTTCATCGTGATAAACTTCACTCATGGTTACAACACTTTGTAACTACTATCCAAAATATACCATTTATGGATTTTCTATTAAATATACTTTTAATTAAATTAATTAATTAATATAACACATTATATTAAGTATATAATAGAAAAAACACCTTTATTTCAAACAAGATTGGTCAACGAGTTAGATATATGTAACAAATTACATAATTGCCCCTAGGGCATGCCTCTAACTCTATCAAATATAACTAAGGTTTAACAGAAAATATCAATGTGATAATATTACACGGTTCTTTTGGCTTGAAAATACTTTTGATCTTCAATGTGGAAGCTCCGATTTGATTATAGTTAAATCATAGCACTGCATCCATCGAACAACTATAGTTGGGTCTAGTGGAAGCATTGGAAGTGAAACACTATTCAAGAGAGGATTCGTCTCCTCTGTTATATAAGATTAGTAGCATGATTAATTGTAGTCAACTTAAAATAAAAGTCTTTTTCCAGAATAGTTCAGTTAATAATAATTGCTATTATTAAACCAAGGACTTTGTGTTTGGACTAAAGAGTTAAATATGGACGATACTGGAATTTTGACCATTACCAAATTCCATATGTCCAAAGTAATATAGTTTTGATAAAGAGAATTGGTGTAGATAATTGTCACTACCAGGTTATACTTAATAAAGTAAAATTGAATTTTACCGATAACAAGTAAGCGATAAATTTGCCCATAATGTCACATCACCTTGGAAGTGAAGTGTGAACATTAATATCCAGATTATTCAATATTAATCGCTAACCAAATTTACACCTAGGAGTCATACAATCAAAATCATCAATACTCCTATTATCATCCAATTTAATTAGTATGTAATTGTTATAAATTAATTAATGTTTGTGAAATATTAATTACAAATTTTTTATTTGATGAACAATATTAAACAGTGTATACATAATAGTTGTAAATATACTGATCGATATATGATATTAGTGCATTTTTAAATTAGATTTAAATGGAACAAATATTTTTGGACTTGAACTAGTTTTAAGACTCGTAAGGGGTATGGTTTTGGTAGTTTTAGGTATGCATATAGGGCTGGCCATATAATGGCTTCAAGGGGAGGTTTTGAATAGTTAAAAAGAAAGGAATGGTAAGAGATAAAAGAGGATCTTGATCCCCTTTTTGCTCTCTTATTTTTCCTTTATATAAGCCATCTTATTCTCCCTTGAAAAGGACTTTTTGCCCTCTCTTCTTGCTGCTATTCCATGCCACCGCACCACCTTTAAAGCCCTAAAGAATCCAAACAAAAAACATCAAGTTAATAGCTCGATTCGATCGTCAGTGGTAAAGCTTTTTGGGAATTAGCAACTTTAGGACTTGGGATTGGATTCAAGGCTTTCCATTCTTCGTTTCAACATGTACGTACTAGGTTTTGATGAAATTTTTTATTAATTATATCACATATCTGTTAGTTAGAAATACAACGAATACATACACACATTATATATATATATATATATTAGTATGTTATCATCTGGATAGTTGGATATATGTGTATATGCATAAAAAATATTTTTGTATATGAATGTTATCATATTGCTCATAGGAAAGTTTAAAAAAAATCAAAATCAAATATAAATTTATAATTAATTTCCTACTGGTTAATAATTAATAGAGTATAAATAATACGTATATACATATACTTTATAAAATTTTCATTAAATCATATATACTTTCAGATTAAAAAATATTTTTTTCATGTTTAATCTGTATACATTATACATACAAACATATAACTATTGTTGTTTTATTTAAAACTAATTTATACAATTAATCAACTAGTATGTATATTTATAAAATGATATAAAATATAAGTACAAAATTTTATAAATGCCCATTACAAATTTTGTTTTGGAACTAAAGAAATATTAAAGGATTTGCTATGGTTTTAATACACACACAACTATTTAAATATTTAAAGTCCGAAATAAACAAAAATTTCAATATCTAGCCAAAACCATTTGTGATATTTATATAATTATTAATTATTAATTTATACATGATAACATGTTTACAAGCATTTACTTATACATACATACATACATACATATATATATATATATATAATGTATATATGTAGTTAATAAATATATTGTTAAAAAAGTCTTAATTTTCTATATATATATATATATTTAATTTTATACATTTATTCAAATCTGGTTTAATATTTTACACACACATAAATAAATATATATATTTAAACAAGTGTATTATCTAAATTTTATTATTTACATTATAATATACACAAATATATATATATATATATATTTAAATAAATATGTATATATACATACACACACACATTTAGACAACATATTTGTATACAAGAGGGGCTAACATATCCATTACGGTGTAAATCCCAACACCTATACACGGGCATATCAAACCATCTACACATTATCATGCTGCATGTGCATGTACACATATGTGTATATGATACACGTATATATAATATAGTACAAATTAAATAAAATAAAACTATTTTTATGAATTAAATAAAATATGGTTTTATTTGAAAAGAGCTAAAGTGTTTTGATGTGAACACTATGGCTAGGATGAAGCTCGTGTATGCTAAGGCTCTAATTGAAAAATTTTCGGATAAGCCGTTGCCGTCCAAGCTTAAGGTTAGGCCGGTAGAAGGTGAGGTTGCAATAGTTAATGTTTATTATAGTTGGGCCCCTGATATCTGCACCGCATGTCATTCTTTTGGTCACACGATGGAAACTTGTAAGCATACTTATTGTTCAGATGGTGATACTCCCCTTCCCCTTGTCCTCCTATTAGGAGATGGGTCCCAAGCACTCTCCTTTTGTTTCCGAAGCCGTTGTTGGTAAAGTTCCTTCGTCTGAAATCCCTTATGATGTTTCTGATGTTGTTTGCTTTGAGGTTGAACCTGTTGTGGTTCTCCCTCCCCCTCTTGATAGTGTTTCTATTCCCTTGGTAGATCCGGAAGTGGATGATATTTGCTAGCATTCGCCTGAGCAAGCGTGGGTCCATGAGCTATCAGAAATGTGATATGAGCCATCTAGTGGTCTATTTTTGAAATACATAGGTGGTTTTGGTGAGGAGAGGCTCATGTTCTATCAAGTGGTGGATGACAAGCTTACTCTTTAGGTTCTAAGCAAACTTGGTGATAGTAATACGAATTTGTTGGTAGATGACCCTTGGGACAAGAAGTATTTTTATGCTCGGGATTCAGTGGATTATGTTCCTTCTTTATATTCCATGTTCTTTGGATTCTTACATGTCAACAGCCTTGACTTGTCTGAGGATGGGAGTGGAGCCTCCACTTTGGACGAGGTCTAGATTTTTCTATTTAGTAGTTTAGGCATATTGCTTAACTCCTATGCTTGTTTTTTTAATAGCTGTTCCGGTGCATGTACCGAACACCTGTTCCTTCATTCTTTTATGAAAGTGGATGGCCCACTATAAAGCCAACTAGCCTTGCTAAAAACATTTAGAAAAGTTCTATATAAATTTGGACTGCATAGGCCCAATAAAGATCCAGAATGGTAAAAAATTTGAAATTTATCCATTTACCCCGCTACGTGCTTACCTAGTTCCAACAATGGTATCAGAGCCAAATAACATATGCGGTCAAAATTAGAAATATCAGGGCTAACTTATTAAATCCTACCCATATAGTAGGGTCTCTAGAAAAGTAGTGCCTAAGGTTGGGCTTGGGTAATCAAGTACTATGCCCCTACCTGGATATTGACCTGGCTCGAAAAGATGAGGTAAGCCTGAAGGTTATCCATAATAGAAAAGGCCCAATTTGAATTGGGCTTTGGGCTGATTTCAAAATTGTTATTCAATTAAATAAAAGTTTTAAATTTCAAAGTTAAATTTAAAATAAGAAAAATATTATAAAAGTTATAATATAAATTTTCAAATTGTTTTGAAAATAAAAATAAAAATTTTAAATTTAAAAGTTATATTTATAATAAAAACATATTATAAAAGTTATAATATAATTTTTCAAAATGCTTGAAACTGTTATAAAATTAATTTTGGTAGTATTATTTATTAATAAGATTAATAAATTGAATGAATAAATTAAATAAGTTAATTAATTAAATATATGTACATGTAAAATACATACAAATATATATATGTTATGTTGTCTTGATGTGTTTAAGACAACATGAGTATACTTGTGTCTATAAACAAAATTTTGAAACTAAGAAAATTTTATTAAAAATGTTAAATTAATTAATTAATTAATTAAAGGTTGATTAATAAATTGAAATACATATATAAGATATATGTATATTACGATAAAGGTCATAGTGTATGTATATACCCACTCAATATAATATGTTATAATTTAATAATATAATAATTAATTAAATAAGATTTAATTAATATAATGTTATACATAAAATATTATATAAGTTAAATAAAGTATAAAAGTTATATAATCATAAAATTTATATAATATAAATGTATAAACTAAAGATGGAACATTAAAGAAACCCGAAATAGACCTAAGGAATAAATACATACATAAAAGTACGTATACCATGATTTCTGATGTGTTCGACACTTGAACCACGAGGGTATTTCATAAGAAATACATTATTCCATAAGTTGGTATCCCTAAATTAAATATATTTAAGATTATGAGTCTTTAATATAAGCGTTTTCCTCAACTATTTATATATTAATAAATTATTTGCATATTCTCAAGTGTTGAGCAAACTCAAGCTAGAGATGTCATGTATAATATTATTAATATATTGACTAAACGAGGTAAGGTAACTATATGTATTTGTTAAGCAAACTCAAGGTACATATACTATACTTAGGCCATCACGAAATGGTAGGTACTGTCTTTTGATTTGTTGAGAAAATTCAAGGTCGAAATGAGATTAGGACAAGGTACCATGGGTTATGAGTTTATATAATACAAACGATAAGGAGTTATCCATTGTTTATGGGACTATGACTTGTTGAGTAAACTCAATGTCAAAATCCCAAGACAGACGGGTCCTACACTCACTAGTGAAGTCAAACGACTTCTATGTTTCGTTTAAGGGTTTGGAGAAATATAGAAGACTAGTAGGAGCCTTATTAGAAAAATGAAATAGTAACATTTAACCTTTGTAATATTGTAAGAACATTTGCTATATAAAGTTATAATAATCTTCATTGATAAATTTAAGCCGTTAATATAAATTATAAAATGTTTATCAATTAAAATATACAAACTACTGAATTAATGTAGACAAAAAGAAATATAAAATATACTTAATGTTGACCCATGCAAATGCCTAATTATATAACTTCTAAATACATTCGTAACTTGGTCGCTTACGTGTGCACTTGCCCGAGACTGTGTATTGTCTTCAATCAGTTTCGAACTCTAAGCGCAATACAAGGATATGAATATTTGATTTAGTACCAATCACATATAAATATTATGTGGTGAACGATTAGCACTCGTAATGTAAGAAACTTCGATGAAATTAGTTCATTCAAAATAAGCAAGTATAACATAGTTTGAGATCATGTATTCAATATGATTGATTACAATCATGATCTTGCTATGATAAATGTTACACTAGACCAAAAACTAAAAATTTTATATAAGAGTTTGATTATTGAAATGTTAATTTATTTAGTTTACGTAAAGTGCAACATATTTGATATCATTAAACATTAGGGATAACCAAATGCTCTTTTGAAAAGAGTTCTTTATGATATTGTAATAATGTTTTCCTTTGAATGGTTCGGCTATTTTAAAAAGAAAGTGAATGTACAAGAGTGGACGTAACCTAAGGCTAAGTTGCGATGAAGAGAGTGAATGGTCACTTCTGCTTCATAAAGAAACATCAGAAATAAGAATTATAAGATAATTATAGATACTTAACATTCGAATAAAAAATATGATTTGTATTTGTGACGGATCGGGTTTTTCCCGCTCGAAAATCAACATCCGTACTTCACATTGTACTAGAATGCCGCAGATTCGACCGTTCAAATCCGATTCGCCGGAGCTATAACACAATTAAGTAAATAACACAGCGGAAAAAAAGAATAATACATTGATATATAATATCTGATACAACAGAGTGATACAATGAATATCAATATACATCAGAGATATGATACAAGAAATAGCAGCGGAAAAAAAATAAAAATGATAACTCCAAAATGATCTTCAGACAAGAATGAATCCACAACTCCAAGATAAGCAACTCCGATGAATGAACTAGCTCCAGATAATCTACTAAACCTGAATATCTGAAAAGAAATCCAACTCTAGACTGCTCGTGTGGAAAATTATGAGCACCCAGAGTTTAGGAAAGGAACAATAAACTCCGGATCAGTCATGGGACTGGTGTGAGCAACAAAAACAGTTTAACTTTAAACAACAACAAAAGAATTTTAAACATAGAAATCCGCAATGCTTTTGGAAAATGAAACTACCATAAGACCTCCCGCCACACACACAATGCAAACGCAGAATTGGAGGAGATTTCTTCTTATGATAGTCAAAGATGCTTACTACGCAAAATCAATTGGATATTATTATTAGTGCATAGTGCAGAAAACATTTCGAAAGTATAATATTAATCTTAGCCAGCATAGACATTTCGAACTATGCCTACTATAGCTACCATCTAAACAGTGGGGCGCCACCATAAGTAAATGGCAGGTTCTACAACTAATACCGTACAAGTTCCGTATTGGGAAATGGATTTCCAACAAATGGTCAGGCTAAGGAACTTCCTTCCGCCGCATGGGATCGCCTCTGGCGGGACGTCCCGAGAGACAAACTGCTCTCTGCCAAACAAGGCCGGGTTACCCCTGTAACAGGTAACTCACGAATATGCCACCTCCCGGTCCTTTGGGACCTTTATCCGAGCGCTCGATATCCAACATCACACATCATAAAGAAAGTGTATCCACATGAGTAAGTATCTGGGCTCCATACCATAATACCACCCCTTTCCAGAAGGAAATGACATACCCTAAAGGGCGCGACCCTCATAACCTTGCCGCAACATTCCTGTTTCGACCATTTCCGGGTAGTGAGGTCCTGACGAAGTCTCGTCCACAAAGCTACGCTTTTTCAAAAAGCCACGCTTTGGGTCAACAGATGATCAACCTATGATCACAAAGATAAATGATCAAACAAATGATCATATCACAAATGATCAAACACTGATCATCACACAGCAACACTCAGCATGCCACATTACCAAATTGGGAATATATCGCTGATAAATTTCAACTACATAACCTCTGAGCTCGTACGTCTCAGAGAAGGGTGTTAAGCTAAGAGAATAAATTCTCCGCCACCAACAGAAATGTATTTGAAAGAAATCGGCTTTATATCTCAAAGTGTAATGTCAGACATACAATCCATACAAGTCTGTTCCGGGTTCGAACAGAACCGAAGGCACTTCTCACGAAGCCCTTGCAAATCCGGATAATTTCCAATCACGTCCGGACTTCCCATCACTAAGGATGATAAAACCTCTATACCGGGGATCAGCCGATGCAGAGTAACTCGACGGTAATCCTTCCGTTTTCAAAAATATCCGGTCTTCAACACCGGTCATCAAATGCTATCCATATACGACGTATCACATATTCGGAATGGGTTATACGACCCAAAGGTCCTCTCCCGGCTAAACCGAATAGTGAGCGTAATATTTAAAAACATATGGATATGGGATTTCAATTAAGTCACAACTTATTACCCAAAATCTTTCTTTTCAAATGGTTTAACAAATTACCATTTTAAATCTTTAAACAAAAAGATTTATTTTAAACAACCTTCAACGGTTTAAACAATTTCCACATTTAAATCTTTTAAATAAAAGATTCATTCACAGATTTTCCAAATTAATTTCCATTTCAATTTGATTAACTCGTTAAACCTTTAAATCAAAGATTTAACTTATAGCATTCAAAACAATCCCATTTCAAATGATTTAAACCAATCATTATTTTAAATCTGTTAAAGATAACAGATTCAATTCATAGCTTTCAAAACAATTCATTCATAACTTGGAAAACCATTTTTCAATTTAATATTGAAATTCCTTTAATTAAACTGGAATTTCATTTCTTATCTGAAAGCTTTTATTCTTTTAAAACAAACAGTTTCATTTCAGAAAATCTGATTCATTCATACGAGTTAAAGTCTTTGGGTTAAATCCAAATTCTCAAAATTACATTTTTTTTAAATGGTTTAAATTCAGATAAACACATTTATAACATTTTCAATCTCTAGTTTCAAATCATAGGATTCATTTTCAAACTTGAATTCAAATTTAAATCAAATTATTTAAATTTTCAAAACTCGATTAAGTTATTCAAAATAACTTTTATATTTGAAATTCCATTTCAAAAGTTTTTCACTTTAAACCCGAATTTCTAATTTCAAAATCAATTGAAATTAAAATTTCAATTTCAAAAACATTGAATTTACATTATCTGTGACTTAACCGATTTCCACGTGAAATCCATATTTGTGTGTGTAAAGGTGTAGTCCAGGGGTTGAACACAATAGTGCAACATCAATCAATCATCACAGATCAGAATACAGAAACATAGTCGATAAGCGATATAAACTATAACGCTCATCTTTATTCACAGATCACAGATATATATAAATTTCAGATAAATAAACTGCAGTAAAGATTACACACAAATCAGAATATATCACAAAGCATCATAGATCAGGAAATATCAACAATTCAATCATCCAGTCAAATCCAAATATTCATAAGTAAGGTCAGTTAATTATCTGAGAGATTTAAATCAGATTAGTTACTTATGAATAAATTACTAACCTTGGTTAATTAACATTAATTAATTACGAACCATTTTAATTAATTATCCTTTAATCATTTATTAATTAATCTTTAAGTTAATTAATTATCCTCAAATTAATTACCTCAAATAATTAACCTCATTAATTAATTATTCTTTAAATTAATTAATCTTTAAATACCTGATTAAATCAATCTTAAATCCAAGAATTTAATTACTTTTAATCAAGTGATTATCTTTTAAGTAATTGATTTCCTTTAATTACTTATCATTGATAAATCATAATTAATTTTTCCATAACTTTTTAAAATAATTTATCATCATTTTATCAGCTTAAACCTTTAGATTAATTACTTCTTTAAAACTTGTAAAACATGATCCCCAGGCAACTCGAGTGAAACCACCAAAAACCCCGAGACACTCTCAGGTAATCACGCCAACCACCCTGCTTCGAGTAGAATATGATTTCTCACGAACAAAACCCGTGCCATTTCCTTTCTTCTCCGATTCCACACTACCCAGATACACGCAAATATTCGTGCACGTGCACGATCGACGCAACCACCTCCGGCCAAGTCTTCGACCACCACCATGTCGCCGTTGATCACCCCAAACCTCCAGACCACCCAGAAACTTGAATCGACATCGAGAATGGAATCGAGTCATCTCGACCAATTTGAGCCCAAAACCAGTAGCAGCTCGAACCCATAAACACCATCGCCGCCGATCATCTCGTCGCTACTGACAATTGCCAACCCCACCACCGAGTCGCCACACCCAAGAACATCAACCCTACCAAAACTGAACAAACTCGATCCATCATCGGTGAAGAACGAATCGAACATCAGCCCTGTTCCAAAACTAGGTCACCATACTTCGAACGTCTTCCGCCGCCACCCTGGTCAACGTTCAACCATCACTATATTTTTCTTGTGACCACCCTAGGCCCCTCCATCCCCACGAGGCAACTCGACCTCCCTAGATCATCACATCGCCGGAAATCAATCAAAATGTCGTCTCCGTTCAACCTCGAACTGCTACCAAATCACTACACTAAAAATCACGAATCTCATCTTAAAAATCATCGTTTTTGATATAGGTTCTAACTAAATACCTGAATCAACAATCGGTGCCATTCGAGATTTGACCAAAATTTTCTTTTGTAATGTTCTGTTCAATTTATTTACTCAGTTGATATATTGGTAATCATATTTTTCTTTTAGAATTTGAATTACATCTTTATAATCACTTTCTATCTAAAGATCAAATCCTAATATCGCTTGGATGAGTGGATTTGAAATTTGATTCAATTCTTAAGAACCTGTTATTTAAACTGAGACTTGCTTTCCCTATTCCAAACACTGCATACAAACAGATTCAAACATACTTATGCTTTCAAAGAAAAGTTACTCACTAGCATCAAGAAAAATCAAAACAGATTAAGCTTCTAAAAACAAAGAGTTGCTCACCTATTTTCCAGAAAGAACAGAGTTTTATTTGTGTTGAAAACAGGCTTTGAATTTCCAGTTGAAAGCTGAAGACTTTTAAATTTGCAAAGTTGAAATCTTCACTTGATCCTCTGGTTTTGTTTTGATTTTTTTTTGAATGATTTTCACTTCAGTTTTATTTGGTTCGAAATGAACGAAACTCAGTTGAAAAAAATTGAGAAGTTGATATATATAAAAAGAAGTTTACAGGTTGATATTTCTTTTATTTGTACAACGATCAGAGATATTTGCTTTTGGGGGCTGATGATAATACTTGTGGTGGCTTGCATTAATTAACTTGTACAAAGTATATTTTCTTTCTTCATTTCGGTGGCTGGTATTTTCTAATGTACTAAAGATATTTGCATTTGTTACTTGGCTTGTATTGGAAGCCTTTACTTGTTTACATACTTAGGTATATTTTTGTTTTGTTTTCACACTTATCTTTTTGCATATTTCTTACAGGCTACATATGAATGTACTTAACATTTATTTTTATTCTTTTCAAGTGTTCATGCTACTTTATAATATAATTACATTTCTATTTGTTGTTAAATCTTTCTAATGTATTCATTTTATTTTATTTATCGCCTTATATTTTTAATTTATAAATTCAAATTATTATTAACCATTTATTTACAATTTAAACACAAATCAAACATATATTATATTATTTCAAATTTAGTCAGATCTGTTCAAATACAGATATATATATTCTCATATATACAATAATTTAAATTTTTAAACAATTTATACAAATATACTTAGATATCGGGGAAACTCGCATCCATTTAATCAATTTATTTTACTATTTTTATTCAAAAATACAATTACTTATTAATTTAAATTTATATAAAATTCGGGGTCGTTACAGTATTTCAAAATGTAATTTCATATAGAAAATTGTTTTCTATAAGGTGTTTGATCTGAAAATTCTCAACTATAAACTAGTTATAGTAAATGAAATAAATAGCCTATATTAAGTAGTTGAATGGAGCTTCATATTTCATACGCTACTATAGTAATGGCCAAAATAGTGCAAGCATGCCATATAGCGCTTGTTAGTCGCATCAAGTTACGATATTTTTGTAAAACATACCAAACATTATTTATGAAATAATAACTATGTTTCAGTGTTGACTGAAACATAGACATAGCTTGTTAGTATTATAAATATTCATCATAAAAGAAAGTATAATGGTGGTCTTTGAGATGCATTGAAAAATACAAAATATCCACATTTATTTGTAGTTATTTTGGAATTATGGACTGAGCCACGGTTTGGAGAAATAATTCTTTGATTATATGATTTATGAATCATATGTACTAGTGAATTATATCTCAAAAAATAAGGGCAAAGCACCGATTCAGTAGGAGCGACATAAGAGTTGATGAATTCTTCAGATTGATACATATAGATGTATGCAATCACAGGTCTATTAATACCAAAACGGTTCCATGTGCTTCTTTATGTTCACTGATGAGTTATCACCGACATGGACATTTGTATTTGATACACATATAATATGTCTATAATAAGCTCATAGATTATAAAATGGAAGTAAATAAATTAACATGCAATATAAAATAAAATTGATTCGATTTGATCAAATATATGAGTATATTCAAAAGAGTTCTGAACGTAACTAAAAGCGAATACAGATTCAATCTCAAAAGTCACTCCTCCGTATGATACATAATTATGTATCGATAAGGAGTACTTAAACTTTGTTGAACGAAGTACGATTAATTATGCGTGAAGTTTAGTTAACTTTTTTATGTAAGGTGGTGTACTTAAGAGTAGTACACAAGGTTAAAATTAATTTCATCTAAAGAATAGTTTAAAAATCATACAAGATAAGGGTTTATAAGAAACCCCAACATACCATAGGATAAGAAGTTGGCAGGTTGTGCGAGTCAAAAGACTACATGTAATAATTGTACTTGAAGGATCTTGTATGGATCACCCTAAAATGAGTTTGGAAATGATCATCGTTGGATAACCAATTTATGTTTTAAACATAAAACCATGTCAGTTTTATATATAAGATAATTCATGAAGTGTTTATTAATACCTATTCCATTGCACTAAGAAACAAGTGTCATTTTAAGAAATACTAACTTTATAGCGAAGGATTTTCTTTTAAAATTATTAGTAGTAGAATATACTTGGATATGATCCAAGGATAAAACTAATACGAGGAACCAAACCTAAATGGACACAATGTATTAGAATTTCTAGTAAGTATTCTTACATATTGAAGAAAAAATATGAGTTTCTTATAATATCGAGAATAGATAATCCTCAATTGTCAATTAAACCACTAGGAGTATTGACTCTACCATATGGTACGATGCACAAATCTGAAAGGATTCCGAGTATAGTATCAAAATATGATTTTTGGTAGTTGTACCCGACATAATATGATCCATCGGTAGCAAATGTGTCTTTAAGAGAAAGACTAATACAGTTGGAATATTATGAGCCACATTGATAAGAATAACATCGTAAATTTCAATTATTGAAATTAACGTAACAGTTTCTCCATCTGATGTGCTCAAGTAAATTTGGATTTTACTCACAAAATTATCACTGGCATGACTTTGTGTTTTGGAACATACGTGCTGAAACACAAAATTCTAAATAATGATTTAGAATAGACTGTCTGCACAAAAAATCTAAAATGTCTCGAAGTCAGCGGGAGCAATATTGAGTTTATGGGTTTTTCTTCCTATTATATACTTGATATAATGTGTTATATTAATTAATTAAAGTATATTTAACTGAAAATGCATAAATGGTATGTTTTGTTATAGTAGCTATAATGTGTTGTATATTACAATGAACAGAAACATATTGTTTTAAATATTCTTAGTCAAGATGTATCTAGACCGGATATCGATACATCCGTTGAGACTAGAGTACGTAACACTCTCCAAATATTAAGTAACGTATTACTCATAATCGATGAGGACACCAAGGGATTACGTTCTGATAGTAATGGATAACTATGGAATGACTCACTCGATGTTTTCTATTGGTTAATATGACTAAATTTAAAGAGAAAATATTATGGGTTGGGGAATTATGGACCTTTAGGCTAATTAAAAACCAGAGTAGGGTGAAAAGTGTTTTCTAACTTTGTAAATCTTCTTAAATTTCTTTCAAGTTTGATATTAAATAAAAAATTATCAAAACAAAATTATACTATTAAATAGCCACATATGCAATCACAGATAAACTAAAGTAGTAAAGCAAAGTAAAGAGTTAGAGAGATGACACCAGGATTTTATACTGCTTCGAATTTCCCATACATCCAGTCCCGTACAATTGCTTGTATATATTTCTTTTCAAATGCCAATATTTAAACGAATAGAAGGTAAACCTAATTACAATCTCGATTCCGAGGCTACGAGAAACACCCTGTTGATTTTTCGGGCTCAGGGTACACCCACTTGATTTGGATAGGCTACAAGCACACCCCCTCGAATTTCTAGGCTACCAAGCACATCCACTTGATTTGAACGGGTTATTAGCACACTTAAGCAAATACAAATAGATTTTGATGGTTTTTCAAAATCGAATTTCTTGATCTTTGGATGCAATTGATCCTATAGCCTCTTAGAATGCACTTTGATCTTTAATTTGAGAGAGGGATGATTTTGAAACAATAAGAAAGTAATATTGAATCAATACAAAGAAGTTTGAATTGATTCTATTTGATTTTGAAGAGAAAAGAATACACTTTCAATGGAGTTTTCAAGAGAGTAAGAGGAGGGAATAAAATAAGTCAATAACTGCTAAAAAAATACGTTTGAACTCCCCTTTATATAGTAAATAAAGAGACGTGTCCATTCTCGAAGAGTTATGACGAATAGAGACTTCATTTCAAAATTTGAAAACAACTTTTTGGCATGTATGTCGACATACCATCTGAGTATATGTCGACATATGCTTGTAAATTTGATAACTTAATTCTCTTTAAAAATGTTTTGAAAGCCCTATGCTTTGTAAAATAGTTTGATGCTTTGTAAAACACTTTAAACATAGTTTATAAATAATTTGATCTTTGAAAATCTTTTATAAAATATTTTAAAATTTATTTTGAAAAATTATTTTCTTTTAAAAATTTAAAAGATAGAAAAATAGGAGATTGAGATCAAAGATTGCTACTAGAGACTTTAACAATATTCTTTGACTCTATACACTATACTATAATCGTGAGATCTTCATATCTTCGTCTTTGTACTCATGAGTCTTCATGTCCATTTGTTGAGTCTTTATACTGTACAGTCTTCGATTCAACACCTGTGTAATATCATGCACTATACACTATATAACTTGGCAAAATATTAATATTAATATTGTATATTTTTGTTTTCAAGGTTGTTATCATCAAAATCAATAACTGAGGTATTAACAATCTCACCCTTTTGATGATGAAAACCATTAAATATTTATGTATATAAAATATGGTATAACTCCCCCTAAGTTAGATAACTCCCCTTTATATATATGCATATGTATATTTTATATTTTTCTCCCCCTATGTCATCAATAAAAATGGGTGAAAAATTAAAAACTCCACCAAAATCAAATACTTAAAAACTATAGAGTCAAAATCAATAATTAAGTAAAATAATCAAAGCATACTAAATATGATAATTATATGATGATTATGATATGATTATGGAGACTTATAAATAGAATAAGATTTTATTTATCCAATTCAAACCATACATATCAAATTGTCAATTCAAACATAAATAAACAATCAAACCAAAGCAAACAAATCCAATCCAAATGTACACACCAATCCAAACCAAATCAAATCCCAATGGTATTAATATATACACACAGAGCAAGAGCAAACCAAATAACTAGATGTTTCATGGAAATTCAACCCAATGGTCAGATCCAAAGACTGGATCTACTTTTATGACATCCTAATCTTCACTATCTTTATTAATAGAGCATTCTAGGTTGTTGTTTTGCTCGTCTTCGATTAAGGAAGAAATCATCCATCAAATGACATCGAAATGCTTCTTTTGTTCTTTGATCACATGTATTTGGCTTAACTCTAAATGCCTTTGATATCTCAAGATATAAGAAAGAATATTCTTGAAAGATTGAAGTGTTTCTTCATGATTTTCATACAATTTTCATTGCGGAGAAGACATTTTTAAGAGAGAAGTTTAAGAATGTAAAGGAATGAAAGAATATAATGAATAATAAATTTTTCTACAAGAAATAAGCTTAAATAGATGTTAAAAGTCGTTTGGAATGATTTGAATAGGTGGTAGTTATTTTAATTTTGAATTTTGAATATTTTGCTAACTGGTTGTTATATGTCGACATATAAGGTCCATGTATGTCGACATGCACGTCACAAATTGCAAAATTTATGTTTTGCTATAGCTTTTGTTTTTAACTTATACCATTATATTTTTATACTTTCCAAAAATTAATGGAAACATACGTAACAGCAGGAAATAATTTTCATTACAGGAATAGAAAATTACATAAATTTTGAAAGACATACATGAAAATGACATGAATTTAAACTAAAAACATACATTGCTAAGAAATATAAAGCTAGATATCATAAGGAAACAACTAGATAGGCTTAAAAAGTTGTAGACGATGACGAGTTTCCACCAAGCTTGCGAATGATCTTTCCAAAGTATTTATCCACTTTGTTGGAAAGAGAAGTGAACATTTTACTAAATGAACGCTTAAGCTTTTTCTAGTTTTTAAGAAGCTTTTCTTGGTTCCTTAGGTTCTCTTTGTTGGAGGGGTGGGACGGTTTGTTAAAACTTTCCTAAGTGTTTACTTCCTCCTCCTCCTCTTTTTCTTCTTCCACATCCATCTCATTGCCTTCTTCTTCTTCCTCTTGTTGAATTTCTTGTTCCTCTTCATATGCCAACCTTTGTTCCTTTTTAGGAAGTGTCTCATATATTTCGAAATAAGGTGGAATGTGCATAAGAGAAATGTTGGCCTTGTCGAAATTTTTTCAAGGAAGAGTTTGTTCTCCTCCTAAATCAACACCAAAATATATGAAAATTCTAGTAAGAAACACACCTTGGTAGAGTGTGTTCTCATGCCTAAAAATGTTCTTTTGAACAAAGTTATCTGAAATGACTTTTGCACAATTGATGTTGTAGTTTCCATATATGGCAAAAAGAGCTTTAAAAACTTTGTAACGACCCTATAGCTATACCCATATTATTAAAGAACATCACAAGTAGTGTTGTCTAATAACATGGAGAATACAGCTGTGTAAGGGCGATCGAATGTGAATATATCTTTATACTAACACCGACACGTCTTTATTACCTTTTTGAGGATTTGAACTAAAAATTTGACGTGCATAGTATTAATACAAAGTAATAAACACACTGATTAAAAATATTCAGACACATCGTTTTGGACAATAAAATGTATAAGTCATTTTGTACATGATATAGTATTTGGATGTCACGTATGTAGTATGTGGGTCTAGTACTGATATTTTGTAGACTCACATTTTATTTTGTATATGATGATGTATATTATTCCGCTGTGATTTGTGATTCTGATGTTGATTTATTTATATTATATACTGTTCTAATTATTTTTGGTCAGTGTATTTATTACTTTGTATTAATACTATGCACGTCAAATTTTTAGTTCAGATCCTCAAAAAAGTAATAAAGACGTGCCAGTGTTAGTATAAAGATACATTCACAATCGATCGCCCTTACACAGTCGTATTCTCCATGTTATTAGAGAACATTACTTGTAATGTTCTTTAATAATACGGGTATAGCGGTAGGGTCATTACGAACTTTTTGAGTAGTGTTATTATAATTATCCATCCTTGGAGTGATACATTGTTGTAAAATGAGACTCATAAGTCTCGATTTTGGTCAAAGATTCTTGTATTTAAAATCAAATTCTTCATCACTTTCGAAAATGTTGTGAAAAACTTCTTGATTTTATTCTTCAATTTGAAAAGTGAAGAGGTCAATTCCACTAGATTTGCAACCAAGTATATGGCCCAAAAGTCCATAATTTTGAACAATTTGAGTGCTATTTACACTACTCCTAATTTGACCCTCTTCGCTCTGAAAAATTTTTCCATTTAAATTCGCATAAAATATTTTGACCAAATCCGGATAACAAACAAAATCAATTTGAGAAGAGTCAATTAAACTAAACATTTCATTTTCAAAACAAAGATCTTGCAAACCATAAGAGGAATAATCTTCAAATTTACCAAGTCTTCTGGGAAAAACTTTTCCAAAAGTAGCATACTCCATATAGGTTTCAATGGCTTCTTTTTCATTAAAGAGAAAGCCTTCAATTCTCTTAGACAGCCTTATGTTCTTAGGAGTTTGACTTGAGGAGACCGTTTTTGAGTTTTTGAGGAGATAAGATAATGAAGAGATGTTTATAATTTTGAACTAAAGTGAGTGATTGAATAGATAGAGATAGGGTGCATTAATAGAGAGGGAACTGACATTTCAATTTTGAGAAGATGCTCTTTCGGTTTTTGAAATAAATGCAAAATAGTTGGAAATTCAAATTTTGAATTTGAAAAGAAACTTTAATGTTCTAGCATGTATGTCAACATATGGTCTGGAGGTATGTCGACATATAGCCCAAAAAATTCAAAACTAAAACTAAGATAATATATTCCTATATATTTATACTTACATACTTTTATTCATCTAATATTATTATTAATCTATAGGTTATTCCTAAAAACCAAAATCAACCAAAAAAATGAAAAAAAAAATTATAAAATAAAAGGCACCGTTTTTGCCGCTTTTTGTTGATCAGTTCCGACTAGTCTGTTATTGCCTTAAAAAATATATTCACATTCTCAGAATCTTGTTCATTATCACTTGAGGAAGTATCTAAATCGACTAATGTTGCTGTGTAGGCTTTTTTGTCTTTTTCTGGATGAATCAGTAACTTGTGAGATCGTTGGTTTATTCGAATATGGGCAGTCTCTCTGAAAATGGTCGGGTTCATCGCAGTTGAAGCATCTAGTCGCAGTTCCAGTTCCAGGAGTCTTGTTTTTAGGTTTTCGAAAGTTGTTCATCTTTCTATATTTTAGGAACTTTCTGAAATTTCTGGTCATGAAAGCATTTCCTCGTCGTTGTCATCGTTTGAATCCCGATAGCGATGGATTTCTTTTCTGTTGCCTTGCTTTTCCTTTACCTTGCAATTGTCCATCATAGGACATTAAATTTCCTACTAACTCTTCAACTTTTAGAGTCCTAATATCATTAGCCTCTTCTATTGCTAGTGTCTTTTGATCTCATTGTGAAAAGAATGAATTGAGGATTTTTCGAACTTGGTTCTCTTCAGAAAAGTTTTTACCTAATGCTACTAATAAATGCACTATATCTTGAAATCTACGGTATACGTTAGAAACAGACTCATTTGGATTCATTTTAAACAATTAAAACTAATTAGTTAGCATGAAAATTTTGATCTGTTTAACTTTACTAGAGCCCTCATATGTAACTTGCAGTGTTCTCCAAATTTCGTATGCAGACTTACAAATAGAGACTATTAAATTCATTTTTATCTAGCAAATAAAATAGAATATTCATGACTTTAGAATTATTTTGTGCAAGTGCCTTTTTATCAGCAGTCCGTTATGCAAAATTAGTCTGGGGTTATGTGTACTCATTTTTTGTAACATTCCAAATATCTAAACCATTAGATTGTAAATAAATCTTCATCCTACATGACCAACAAGTATAAATAGTTTGATACTTTGTAAAATACTCTAAATATAATTTATAAATATTTTGATCTTTGAAAAACTTTTATAAAATATTTCAAAATATATTTTGGAAATTTATTTTGTTTTAAAAATATAAAAGATAGAAAATAGGACATAGAGATCAAAGACTGCTACTAGGGACTTTAACAACATTCTATGACTCTATACACTATATTATAGTCTTGAGATATTCATATCTTAGTCTTTGTACTTATGAGTCTTCATGTTCGTTTCTTGAGTCTTTATAATATACAGTCTTCGACTCAATACCTATGTAACATCCTGCACTATGTACTATATAACTTAGGAAAACATTAGTATATATATTGTATATTGTTGTTATCAAGGTTGTTATCATCAAAACCAATAACTGAGGCATTAACAAATATTATTGTGACAGTATTACACAGTTCTCTTAACTTGAGAATATTGTTGATCTTCAATGTGGAAGCTCCACTTTGATTATGTTAAATCGTGGCATGATGTCCAACGAACGATTATAGTTGGGTCGAATGGAAGCACTAAAAATGAAACGGTATTCAAGAGAGGATTCGTCTCCTCGATTATATAAGATTAGTATCCCAGTCAACTGAAGCCAACTCAAAGTCAAAGTCTCTAATCAGAGCGGTTCAGTTAATAATAATTGTTATTATTGAACAAAAGACTTTGTGTTTGGACTAAAGAGTTGAATATTGATGATATTAAAATTATGATCATTACCAAATTCCATAATTCTAAAGTGACATAGTTTTGACGAAGAAAATTGATGTACGTAGTCATCACTACCGAGTAATGCTTAATAAAGTAAAATTGGATTTTACCGATGCCAATTAAGCAATAAATTTGACCATAATTTTACACCACCTGTTAAGTGAAGCGTGAACGTTAATACTTGAATTATTCAATATTAATCGCTGGCCAAATTTACATCTAAGAGTCACACAACTGAAACGTTGAATACTCCTATTACCACCTAATTTAATAGATTTGTGATTGTTATAAAATAATTAAATTAATTAATATTTATGAAATATTTATTATAAAATTTTATTTAATGTGTACCGAACAATATTAAATAGTGTGCGTACAGTAGATGTAAATATACTGGTTGATATACAATATCGGTGCGCATTTAAATTAGATTTAAATGCAATTAATATTTTTTGGACTTGGATTGGTTTTAAGGCCTATAAGGGGCATGGTTTAGGTGGCTTTAGTTAGGCATATAGGGGCAACCATACGATATATTCAAGGGGAGGTTTTGAATGGTAAAAAAGAAAGGAATGGGTAAGAGATAAAAGTTGATCTTGATCCACTTTTTGCTCTCTTATATTTTCATTATATAAGCCATCATATTCTCACTTTAAAAAGACTTTTTAGCCCCACTTCTTGTTGCTATTCCATGTCGCCGCATCCCCTTTAAAGCCTCAAAGAATCCAAACTCAAAACATTAAGTTAATAGGTAGATTCGATCATCGGTGGTATAGCCGTTCGGGAACTGACAACTTCTGGACTTGGAATTGGATTCAAGGAGTTCCATTCTTCATTTGAACATGTACATATTAGGCTTTGGTGAAAGATATATCTTTGATTTATTAATGCAATTTTTTTAGTTAAATCATAGATCTGTCAGTTAGCAAATATAACGAATCTATATATCGATATGTTATCGCATCTGGATATTTGGATATATGTGCATATATATAAAAAGAAATATTTTTGTATATGAATATTATCATATTTCTCATGGCCAAGTTTAAAAAAAATTCGAAATTAAATCTAAATTTATAATCTATTTCCTACTAGTTAAAAATTAATACACTAGAAATTATATATATATATATATATATTATACTTTATAAAATTATCATTAAATCATATATACTTTCAGATATTTTTTCATATTTAATCTGTATATATTATATATATTGTTATTTATACAAAAGTAATTTATACAATTAATCAATTAATATGTATATTTACAAAATGATATAAAATATAGGTATACAATTTTTTAAATTCACGTTACAAATTTTGTTTCAGAATTGAAAAAATATATTTAAGGATTTCCCGTATGGTTCAAATATATATATATATATGTATATATATATATATATATATATATATATATATATATATATTGTAACATCCCCCTGCTTGGAGGCCCAAAACTAACGGCTGCAGATGCTGTAGTCATCCATAGATATTAATCTTCGGCAACCAAATACGGTAGTGCTAGATTCATTGATACAAAGATTCAAATTTGAGGAACTCAAATCAAAGAGAATTTTTGATTCGAAGATAGGTTCGAAACAAAGATGAGATGATTAAATAACAAAATAGGGCGATGGATATAAATCGCGGGCAACCTTAATCGGGTCAACCGTGACTTAAAGAATAAGATCGAGGTAGCATTCTGGAACAAGTTGACATTCGATTCCCAGAGATAGAATTTGGATATACCAAAAGATGGCAGCATTGTAAACCGAGGATACTGAAATCTTCGGTGAATCAATGCTTATTGTAAAGGTGTCTCAACCCTTTACAAATCATTTAGAGATTGGCGAGACCGCCGATTTATTATAGAGATCATTCGAAGTGGAGTTATGGGATACTCCAGAATCAAAAAGACACAAATAGGGGAGACACGAATGGACTTTGGAACCGAAGGGAACATTCCAAAATTCAAAGAAAAACCGAGTCAAGGAAGAAGGAATTCAAGCTCGAACGAACGTGATTCTGTAATTGAGTTTACTCTATATGCTGAGTTTTGCCTAAACCAGAGCTTTGATACCAACTGTAACGACCCACTATTTTAGACCATTCAAATCGACAATAAATCCACACATGTCCGACTTGAATAATTCAAAACAATAGATTGTTAATTTAAATTGGCAAAACTCAGCATATACAGTAAATAAATAATCACAGAATCATAGACACAGAGTAATATAACAATAGTGCAGCGGAAACAAAAGAATAGTAGTTCATGAAGCTACTATATATATATATAACAGAGTTAAACAAGATACAACAGATGTCTCGAATACAATAGATATCTCAATACAATAGTCAAATACAAGATCTGAATACATCACTGGAATCAACTGAATAACTGAAAGTTGGATAGATAGCTGGATCTCCAAGCGAAGCTCCAACTCCAAAGGTGAGTCTTGAATACTGGTACACTCAGTCTGACCCGAGCGTAAAGAAAACACAAAACACTCGATTCAGGATTAACATTCTTATATCAATAAATCCAACTCAAGTGAAATAACAACTGAAATACAAGTAACTCAAAGGATGTTTGGGATAACCATCCTCTAAGGATCCGTTAAACTATCTACTATGTAATAGTGTACGCTAAGTAGATAATGCCTATCAGTAATATAAAGTATCAAAATAGCGTTAAGGCGTTACCATAATCCCCCTTAACACATTTTTATAATGTCATAGTCTATACAGCACCGTAAGCCCCACCGTAAACTAGTGGTTATCAAAGGGTACCCCATAGGTATAACACAAAACAAATCGTAGTGGTCGCGAATAGGATAATCAGTATGACAAGGTACATGAGGCGATACCAACTAGGATACTAGTAGTTGCCTGATCCGGATTGATGTTGAGCATAGCAGCTACTACCCCAACACCGTGAAACAACACTCCCAAATCAAGGGGTGCACCCAAATCGAATCACATAAGTAATAGATAAGGTATCGAAGAAGTGTGTCCGCTAGAGATGGCGATCCTTAATGGCCCGGCGCGACTCCTGTTTTAGTCATGTCAGGGTCATCCAATATCATTCTCTTTCTTCAGTCAACGCATTCACCAAACCATCCACTTCATTCTGGATCAACACTTCGCGTATAATAGTTATTAAAGTGGTTTTCGGTATCGACAGAGAGTATGTCCATATCCGATCCCGGTCTCTCTAATAACTACGTAATTATTACACCGATTGGTCATTTAATAAACTTTCAAAATAGTTTATATTTCAAAATCAAAATATCATTGCCTTTTCAAAACCATATTCATACGATATCATTTTCACTTCAAATAAATCCGTTTTCAAAATCATATCACTTTCCTAAGTTATATCGCTTTCGGAATCATAAGTCTTTTAAAATCAAAACACTTTGGAAATCAAAACCTTGAAATTCATAACACCTTGAAATCATAGCTTGAAATCATAACATTTTGGAATCCTAACACTTTCCTCTTAAACAGTTTAGATATTAAAATTTGTATATATAGAAAAATAGTTTATACAATAAAATAGTTTATATAAATAGTTATATGTTAAAATAGTTTATAATAAAATAATTTATATTGAAAATGATTTATATTAAATTAATTTATATTAAAATTTATAAAGTAAAATATAAATAGTTTTAGATATAGTTTAAAATACTTTATATAAAAATAGCTTCCTCAAATTTCACAAATCGATTCAAATTAACTCGAATTCCAAAATTTTAATTTAATCAAATCTCAAATCATCAATTTCAGTTCGATTCAGTTTCTAAATAACCATTTCAATCTATCGATTTCAAATACATATTTAACCATAAAATAAGCCATTTCAATTTTAATATATTTCAAAGCTTTAAATATTCAACATTTCAATAACATCTAATACAACTTCAATTCACAAACTTTAAATAAACAAAATATCCCATTTAAATTTATATAAATTTGAAATATTCATTAAAGTCGCTTTTAATCAAATTCAAGTTAAAAACATATCTTTAGAATTTCAAATTTTATAAATTTCAAATCAAACTTATTTAAGTATAATTATTAAATAATTAAGAATTCCAAATCAATTTCAAATTTATCTTTCAACCTGAAACATTTTAAATTTTATATTTGAAAATATAAATTTTCATAAATACTCGAAACATATTTTTATATTGATTCAAATCAACTTTAATAAATCTTTAAAATCAATATTTATTAAAACCATATATTTCTTTTCAAAACCATAGAAATCATTTCAAATTATTTATATATAGACCAACGGTGTTTGTATATAATTTTCTACCCTATGGTCAAGTAATATGGATATTTATCATTTCAATCCATAATTTAAATATATACGGGTATATATATCATTTCAACCCGTAATCCCAAATTCAATTCAATTGAAAATCGCTTGGGTTTATCATTTCAACCCATAACGATTTTCTTCTATTCTACAGATCGTTCGGGCTTGTATCATTTCAACCCATAGTGAATTCTATACTAACAGGGAACTTGCAGAGTGATAACAAATATGATAATAATATAACAGACATATATCATCAATATAAATAACAGATAATGGTGTCAGGTGTCACAGGTGAATAGATACAGATAGTGACATATATATAGAAATATAAATTACAGATAATGGTGTTAGATGTCACAGGTGAACAGATACAGATGATGGCATATATATAGCAATGTAAATAACTAGCAGCAGCATATTTCAATTGTCGTTTCAATTGAAATCAAATTTAATAAATAAAAGAACGTTAATCGTGAGTGATTTCTCACCTTTCGAGGCTAGAGAGTTTGGCAATACGACAAGCTACAAATTGGATCACAGACTTGAACATCGACTAATCCAATGACCGATCTCAAAGCAAAGCAAGGTGGGCACAAATTTGACGATCAAAGTAAGGCAGGAATCGATGAGAACAATCAAATCAATTAAGCCTGATATGTACAGAAATGTGTGTGTATATATATATATCAATTATTTTATAAAAATCAATGTTTAACTTAAGACAAATATTAAATAGAATATATATGTAAATCATTATCCTTAAGACACATACACTTTAAAGTCAATATATACATATAATATCCCTATATATATTTACTTTAATATCAGTAAAATTAAACATACTTTTAAAATCAAACACTTAATACATATATTTCCAAAATCAAAACATTTCTGCTTTAATGCACACATATATTTATATGTATAAATAACAGGTTTCGAAATCCAACATGACCAGAATTATATACAAGCTTCCAAATAAAACGTACATATATATCTTCCTTTTAAAATATTATGAATGCAACAACCCATACTGTCACTGTACAACATATATCTCATTATATTACCTCATATGTGCCTTGTTCCATAATACCATACTGTAGCATTAATAACATGCGTACATATATCAATATACCCTTATGTATCTCCAAATCATATAGCTTGTATTATAAATTATATGTATACACTCTGCACAAAATATAATACTGTAATCATAGTATATATACAACATAGCTTAGGCACATAAGAGTCGCAGGTGAAGACCATATATATAAATTCTTTATAAACCAAATGTTATAAACACATATATATGGTATAATACTGTCAAATATATAACCCATACAAATACGAATCTATCTTATTACTCGAACAGTAAAACAAAAACCCAGCTTGTAACATAACTTATATATATTTAAAATCATATACAGACATAGACAGACACTTTAAAGCAAAACATAGAATATATATAAATTTTATGTGATATCCCGGAATTTTGGGCAATATCAATTTAATAATCCGTATTAAAAATTAAATTGATTTGATAAATTTGTAAATAAATTTGAATTGATTTAATAATCTTCTTTAATAAATATTTAATTAGTGAATTTATCTTTTAAAAGCTAATAAATTGTTTTCTATTTATAATGTATATATATTGCAAATAGATAAGCTTTGTTTTAAATTTAATTTATAAAGCATATTTTCTAATTCTAATATCTTTGGTAAATTCGGAAATTATGATTTATTTAAAGTTAAACTTTTCAAAGATATTTTGTAAGTAACTATATGGTTTTAAATACTTAAGGTAAATATTATTAGTTTAAATATTTTTAATTTAGATTTTAAATAAGATTAGCAAAATGATTTGTTTAACATTTTTTTTATATACGATTTGTAAATTAGCTATGAAAGTTTAAAATTAAAATATGAAACATTAATTCATTTAAATAATAAGTGATTTATAATCTCTTTTATAAATTATATAAAATTGTCAAGTGTGTTATTTTCAAATAATAAATATATGTATTGTTTTTATATATAAATATAATTGGTTTTATTCTTTAAAGTTATCTATATATATATATATCTATATATATAACTAAGTATTAAAAACTAATTAATTAAGTTAAAAGCTTTTATTAACACTTAATTATAAATACAAATTACTTACAAGACAAGTGTAAACATCCTAGAGCTTAATTTAACATGTGTTAAGTAATAAACAATTAATGTGACAAATGTTAAATATCTAAACAAGTGGCATTTCTAAACTTAGTTTTTATTTTATTTTTATTTATAAATCATTTTCAGCCTATATATATCTATTGTTCTTTCCTTTCTTTCTTTTTCTATCTTCTAAAACCAAAAACTAAGAAACTCAAAACCAAACAATCTTTCAAAACAAATCAGTAATGTAACGACCCGTATTTTTGGGTCATCGAATTCGAATATTTAAAATGTAACGACCCATAATTTAATCACTTTGAACATGAATAGTTAATATGTTTTTAAATGATTTAATAATGGATTTTATATCTAAAATTATTAACCCTGCCTAATAAAATAGAATAGTATAATTACCTGCCTAATAAAACAAGAAAGAATTATTAACCCTGCCTAATAAAACAGAATAGTATAATTACCTGCCTAATAAAACAAGAGAGAATTATTAACCCTGCCTAATAAAACAGAATAGTATAATTACTTGCCTAATAAAACAAGAGAGAATTATTAACCTTGCCTAATAAAATAGAATAGTATAATTACTTGTCTAATAAAAACAGAACAGTATAATTACTTGCCTAATGAAACAAAATAGCATAATGATTATTATATTCCATGCGGATGGTTGCCATTAGACCAAAATCTGGTCGAATCAGGTTCTCCCATGCGGATGGTTGCCATTGGACCAAAATCTGGTCGAATCAGGTTCTGCCATGCGGATGGTTGCCATTAGACCAAAATCTGGTCGAATCATGTTATGCCATAGTTGATAAGGAGGATTTCTATTGGACCAAAATGTGGTCGAATCAAATTAGGCCATCAAGATGTTTTCTATTGGACCAAAATGTGGTCGAATCAAATTAAGCCATCAAGATGTTTTCTATTGGACCAAAATGTGGTCGAATCAAATTAGGCCATAAGGTTGGTTTCTATTGGACCAAAATATGGTCGAATCTGGTTAGGCTATAGCAAATGACTAAAGTACCCTTCTCTTCACCTATAAATAGCCAAGTCCATATCTCATTTTAATTCATTCACAAACTAAAGAAAAGAACTAAAATTCATTATCAAAGGTGAAGTATTCCAAGTCTCCATCAAAGCAAATAGGAAGTGAGTATATTCTTTGCTTTCATAGTTTAGTGGATATAACTTATTCTGTGAGTATATTCTTTGCTTTCATAGTTTAGTGGATATAACTTATTCTGTGAGTATATTCTTTGCTTTCATAGTTTACTGGATATAACTTATTCTGTGAGTATATTCTTTGTTTTCATAGTTTAGTGGGTACAACTTATTCTGTGAGTTATTTCTTCCTTTAAGTTTATTAAAATGATTGCTAAAGGAACTTTAAGTGTTAATTGTTGTTTGAAAACCCTTGTTGAATGCTTGTTTACTTTGTTTGCTAAAAAAATGGTTTTATTTCCTTGTTTGACTACTTGGATGGTTAATTAATTATTTTAAAATTTAGAAGTTAAATACTTAATGGGGTATGCGGAAACGACTAGTACACGTGTTTCGTCTGTGAGATCCAAGGACACTTGGACGAGGGATGGAACATGTCGAAGGGAAAGCCCGGATGCTCCAAAATAAATATCAAATCATTTTAACCCAAGATAAAATAAAAAAGTGTTACAAATATCTGATAGATTGAAGCGTTGATTTATCATTTATTGTCGTGTTTATTTTGTTAATTAATTGTTTGGTTGTTTAGATTGCGCTCGACCAGTTTATGAGCATTGATTATTATTTATTGATTGTTGACTTTTCTTAACCAGTTTATGAGAAATTAATTATCCATATGCATGGGCTGGGTAGAAAATAATTGTAGGATAACACCTTGTGATTTATTTCACGATTTGAGCTATAAGTGATCAATATTTTCCAAATTTCAAATAGTATGAATAAAGTAATTTAAATGGAGGTTTAAATCACTTAAATCAAATATGAATTTGATTTGTTGAGACTTAAATTAAAAACCCATTTGGTTTCGAATGGCTTTTAAAGAACGCTTATTATTCGGAAGACCAGGAACGGGAATTTCCCATTCCGAATAATAATACGACGCTATGATTGTGATGAGTCGTATTGAAACGATGATGAAGACCAGGGATCTTCACATCTAATGGACTGCTTGTTGATTTCTCTTCATCGGTTTAGCGGCCGATATAGAAACGATACCCCTATACTTTTAAAGCAGTGGTCCAGATGATGTTTGAAGAATCTTCGGATACGCAAGGGCCTCTCACCTTTTGGGCAAAGGTTGAGGAATAAGATGCCTTCGGTTTCGTTCAGTCCCAGAACGAACTTGTGGATGGATGGATTATCTGACATTACATTCTGACTTTATATGATTGATCTTTATTAACGTATATCTGCTTGGTGGCGGAGAATTTATTCTCTTAGCTTAACACCCTTCCTTGAGACGTATGAACTCAAGGGTTATGCGTTGGTAGAAATCAGTTATGTAATTTTGGATTGGTAATGTGACATTCCGAAGAATGCTATGGATGGATCAAGGCTTTTGTTGAAAAGCAGAGCCTTGTGGGTACGAGACTTCACAAACCTCACACCCCGGAAATGGCCGAAACAGGAATGGATGCGGCAAGGTGTAGGATGTCTATTCCCTTCTAGATATATATAGTGATACCATGGTATGGAGCCCAGGTATTCACTTTGTGGATTATATATTTATATAGCTGTACTGTGGTCTTACACGCCCAGTATTTGCTTGATGTGGATGTTGGAAAAGATCGGGGCCCCGTTTTAAAGGTTGGTAACAACCGGGGGATGGATAGACTTGAGTAAGTAGTTACCATTGAGTGGTAACCCGGCCTTGTGTTGGCAGAGAAACAGTAGTTTCTCGGGACGTCCTTCTAGAGGCGTACCCAATCGTGGATGAGGAAGTTCCTTTGCCTGGTCATTATTGGAAACCCATTCTCCAATACGAACCTTGTACGGTTTTGATTGTATTACCCACTGTTTAATACAGTGGCTATAGTAGGCATACCATCATGTAACGTATGCTGGCTAAATTAATAGTTTTATTTTGAAAATGGTTTTCAATCACTAAGCACTATAATAATATTTAAAGGATATTTTTAATGTATCAAAGACATGTTTGACTGTCATAAGGAGAAACCTCGACCATGTGTGTGTTTGCATCTTGTGTGCGGATCGAGACCTTATGATAGTTTCATTTTTCAAAAGCATATACGGAACTTGTTTTCGAAAGCAATTATATACTTTTGTTTCTCACACCAGTCCCATGACTGACCTGGAGTTTATTGTTTTTCCCTAAACTCTAGGTGCCCTTATTTTCCATACGGGCAGCCTAGAGTTAGGTTTGTCAGTTAGATCTGGAGCAATTATGGATGTAAGACTTGAAGATGGAGCATTTGGAGATTTTGCTTTATTTTCCGCTGTAGTTGTTATTCCGCTGTATTTATGTAAACTCTGAAATGTAAACTCTTTTGTATATGAATAAAAGAGAGGTTGTTTCACTTCCGCTGTGTTCTGATATTTCTGATATGTTTATTATCCCAACCCCTAACGATCAAGGATTCCGATCATTTGATTTACGACATTTGAATACATTCAATTATATTCAGGTGTCGATTTTGAAGGGTCGATAATCCTAATCGCTAGGAAAGACGTGAATCCTTATCTTTTGAGTTGGACTTGTATACATTTTAGTCAATTCAAAGGGTGAGAATTTACGGGTCTTTACAAGTAATAAAACCCCTTAAACCAGAAATCAAAAGAACAATAACCTGAAACATTATTCTTCAAATTTGAGAATCATCTTCCTCAAACCTATAATCCATCATCAAAATCAAAAGCATGCAAACCATTTTCATTTTCAAATCCTGTAATTTCATTTTCAAACAATTCAAAAGCCTGCATTCTACAACCTGTAAATCTCATTTTCAAAAATCAAACCAAAGCCTGCAAGCATTTTCTTCAACCTGAGATAAATGAATCAAATTTGGAAATCAATGAAGTTGTCTGCAAAATTCAAAAGCCAGCATGCATGTAGTTTAAAATCAGTTTAAAGCTCCAGCAACTCAAGTTTTCAGCAAGCAATTCAAGTTTAAAGTTTTCAAATCAAAGCAAAGCATTTTCCAGTTTTTAAAGTTCAAAAGTTATCAAAGGCTTTTCAAAATGGAGGCTCTGTTCTTCTTTAAAAAGGTGAGTAACATCACATTTTAAAATCTTAAAATAAATCTGGTTGCATGATATTTCTGAAAAAAATATGTTTGGGTGTATATGAGCTTTCTGGCATTTTCTATGAATTTATATAAGTATGTATATACTGTTGTGTATCATTGTTTCCTGTTTTTGTTCCCAAACTCAAGTTTTAATTCAAAAATTTATATTCTCCTGATCTAATTACTGATATAACTTAGGCTTTAAACAAAATTTGTTTGTTTAGTTATAAAGTAAGTTTTAAATTTTAATTAAGTCAATATAAACTTGAATTGGCTCTGGAATTCAAAACAACTGAGCAAGTTCAAATTTAAATGAAAATTCAATCATCTTGTTTTCTGGATTCAGGAATATAAATTGAATACTAAAACCAAAACATGATTTTTTAAAACTAAAATCTTATTTTTAGTAATAGGATTTAGGTGCAGTTCTTGTTTGAACTGGAAATGGTATATTGGGGATTTCTGGTGATCTTTGAAATCTGGAAGGTTGGGTTGGCCAGCATCGTTTCTGGTGGTGGAGTGATGATCGAAGATGCAGGGAAAATTATTGGAAAATGGATTAATACATTGAGGCAGTGGTGATTTAGGATTAAAGATTTTAACCCTAGTTTCTTTAGTTGATTAGAAATTGATCACCACGAACCATATGAATGATCGAGTTCTTCCAGATTCAAGTAGGTGATTGATGGGGCATGGAAGAGTTCGTGGCCGGAGGTGAAGCCACTCTGGTGATCAGAGGCGAGAGATCTTGGTGATTTCTAGTTAGACATTTTTTTTCCAGATTTGAGCTCATAAGCTCGATTGTGATTTTGGGGTTCTGCAGTTTATTTGATGGTCGGAACCGAGATGAGGGATGATCGCCGACTTGCGCGTGTGGTCGCGAGTGGCCGGAGTTGACGGCGGGGTTGGTGCAGGTGCACGGAGTACTTGGTGTGTCAGCTGTGTTTTGTGGGAGAAGGGGTACTCGTGTTTGGTTCGGGTTAATTCTTGTTTTGCTCGAAGTATTTGGATGTTGGACTCGAAGTAATTTATTTGTGGGCTCGGGTGTTTGGTTGATATAGGTTTGTGTAAAATCTGTCATTTTTTAGTTTAAATGTTTCAAAATGAAATGTTACTCGAGTTTTACTCGAGATATTTTGTGTTTTTGCTCGGGTTAGGCGAGGGTAAGCTCGAGTGGTTTCTTTGTGATTCGGGTTAGTTTTTTTTCAGATTAGAAATCCTGTTATGATTTCTAAATTTAAACTGAATTTTAAAAATATAAAGCAAAGTTTTAAAATGAGTTTTAAATCTAATTTTAATTATGGATTCAAGCTTAATTTGAATCATAGTTAGAAATGAATAAAGTTTTTTAAATTCAAATTTGTTTAAATAACCTTAAAGAGATTAAGTGTTTAAAAGTGTTTTAAAAGAAAAAAGAATTTGAATTTAAATTGGAATTTGAAATGTAAAGGAATGATTTAAACAAAGTTTTAAATCTGATTTAAATCTAAATTTGAATCTTTGTTTAAAAATAAATTTAAGTTTTATAAATTTAAGTGTTTTTAACCATTTTGAATGATAAGGTAAAAATTTAAATGTTTGAATTTAAAAAGAAATTTGTTTTAAACTCTTGTAAAAATTCTTTTATAAGAAAAGTATTCTTTATCATGTAAATTTAAAGGTTTTAAATTGATTTAAATTTTTTTAAAGATAAATTGAGTTTCGTTTTAAAACTTGAATTTAAAATGAAATTTGAAATTAAATTTGGAAATGAATGTTTCAAATATATTTGTGAATGATAATTTAACCATAGATAAGAAAAAGTTTTATCTTAAAGTTAAATTAGAATTTAATATTTTATTATTCATTTAAGTATTAGGGTAATTAAATGGATAATTAACTTATTTTATAAATTAATGAAATGGATAATTACTTAAAGTAATTAAGGGTTTAAACTTAAGGTTTAAGATTAATTATTCTTAGAATAATTAACTTGTAATTTAAGAATCATTAATTAAATAAGGTTAGATTTTAATTAATGATTAGTAATTAATTAATCAAGTAATAAAGGGTTAATTAAGTTATAGTTAAGCACTTAATTAATTAAATAATTAGTGATTAATTAAATGATTATTAAAGATAAATTAAATTGTAATTAATAATGATTAATCTAAGTTTAATTACTTAAGAGAAGTAATTAAAGAATTGATAATAGTTAATGAAGATCATTAACTTGAGATTATTAAATAATTAATTAAATGTGATTAATTTTAATAATTAATTAGATTAATTAAGGATAATCAATTGTGGAAGTGGTTAAGTATATTTATTTAATGGAAGTAATTTGGATTTAATTACTATTTGTAATTAATCAAGGGATTAATTAAGATAATTAATTAAGGATTAATTTATTTATTTAATGAAATAATTAAGGGTAGTTAATTACTGAATGTGATTAATCAAAGGTGATTAATAAATGTGGTTTAATTAAAGATAAATTACTTAATGTAATTAATTTTAATAGAATAATTAATTAAAAATGTAATTAGGGATCATTAGTTAATATAATTAATGATTTAATTAAGGATTGATTAATTAAGATTAATTAATCAATAATAAGTGATTATAGAGTAATTAATTAATTAATTAAGGATTAATGTAATTAATTATAGTTACTTAATTATTAAAGTAATAACATGTTAATTACTATATTTGATTAAGGATAATTAATTTGTGAAATTAATTAAAGGCTAATTACTTGAATGTAATTAAAAGATAATTAATCAAGGATGATAATTGAAATGAATAATTAGAGGATGATTAATTAATTAAATTGTGATTAATTAATGGTTAAGTAAGCAGGATTTATAGAATGAGGTAATTAATTTTTTTTTAAATTAATTAGAGATGAAGTAATTAATTTAATTCATTTTAAATTAATTATAAAATGATGATTAATAAATCATTGCTTATGAATGCTGTTTGATATTGGATGCTTTGCATTATTTGATATCTCTGATGAGATATGTGCTGATCTATGATGTGGATGTTTTGGTTGAATTGTGATGATAATGTGAATTATCTATTTATGATAATAATGTAGATTATCTATTATTGTGAATTATCTATCTGTGTGTATATAGATAATTGAATTGAATTGTTTTAACTTTAAAACAACTTGGCCTTAAAAGATACGTTTTGGATTTCGATGAGACCGGAATCGGGTTTCCAGATTTGGATATACGAAAACCACATCGATCCAAATTAACGATAGGTCGTGAACCTCAAGTGAAGATGAAGACTCGAGGTGTAAGAACTATGTACCGTTATAACTCTGAGGGTGATTCCAAAATGAGTTTACGGATATAGTACTTTCAGATTCGAGATGAAGATTCAGAGTGCAAGGGCTATGGTCGTTAACTCTGAGGGTGATTCCAAAATGAGTGTAACGAGATAGTGCCTTCGGTTTCGTTCGAACCCGGAACGAACTTGTATGGATTGAATGCTTTTAGAACATCGTCAGGTGGACGATGAGCATTCTAAGATAGATGTGTTCTATTAAAAGGTAATCGTAGCCTCATGCCTCATCAACCGGGAATGGCTAAAACAGGGGAGGTGCAGCAAGGCTAAGTGAGTCGCGCTCAAGTAGGACAAGAGTTCCCCTGTCTAGAGGTCCCTTTTTATTCGGCTTAGTGGGCAGTTTATTCGCGACAACTGCTGGGGTTGTCTTGTTCGGGACTATCCAGTAAGGGATGGTTTCAGCTTTGTGTTGCAGGGGGTCGGGAGTGATCCTCGGTACGTTTATCTAGGCCACGTACTGTGATGGGCGGTACCCCAGTAGCCCTGCCATTGTATATGGAAATCCAACTTCCAATAAGTGCCATCGGACTTGATTGTATACCTATGTATGCTGGAATTTAATGAATGTAACAATTTCGGCTATGTGAATATTTATTTGGAAACCCTAGACCCTATTATAATATAACCGGATTTCCTATCAAATGTTTTGGTTAGCATAAGGTAAAAACTTTTCCATGTTTATGTGTGGGAAGTCTTACGTGATACCTTTGTTTTCAAAAGGTTTTGAAGTTAAGCAACTTTAACCGTTTACTCACACCAGACCCATGTCTGACCCAAGTGTTTATTTTTTGTTTTATTAAACTCTTGGGTACTCAAATTTTTACGAGTAGCCAAGGGATTCGGGTTAGCTTTGACGGGTTTTATGGAGGAGCAATGGAGCAGGAGGCTTCAGCGTTCGTAGATATATAGTGTTCCGCTGTGTTGATCTCTGTGATTGTGTCTTGTATGTACTTGAGTTGTAATGTCTAGACATATGTTTATAACTGTCTAGTTTGTGATGTATAAGTGGTATAACTCTGATGGATGTTGTATATTATGTAATGGCTTATGTGATTAATATAATTTATTCGTTCCGTTGTTGAGATTCTGTTGTTGTTTCGTTCTTCTTCTCTATCTTTTCTCTTTTCTATCCCTTTCTTTCTTCATGATGATGTGACTTTCTGTGGAGAAAAAGTCGGGTCGTCACAGTTGGTATCAGAGCTTTTGGTTGAGTGAATACCTAGGCTCTGGAGTGGTGTCTATCTTGAGAGCGCGTATTTGTAATTTTTATAACTATATATATTTATCCTACCTATATTGTTGGGTTACCTGTTCGGGTTCTCCAATATGAGTTCTAATGGTAGATAGGGTGGTGGTGTGTGTAACACGACTACCAATGGTTGGAGTTTGAATGTTTGAGGTTGGAAGAGTATCTGTCGAGACTGTAGACCTAATACCGTCTCAAGTAAGCTTTGCTATGAGATAAGGATTTCTCTGATCTCGGAAGGAATCTTTTTCAAGGTTCGGAGTCCATCTTTGAAAGTTGGGTGAGTAGAGTTTGGATCTGTCGGTTAGGCAGAAGTGTGTGATGGTGTCTTTGCAACCTCAGGAAATTATAACTGTGTGATGAGACGCAGTGACTATGGATGTTTCCGAAGATGTTTTCTTTGGAACAAGTTAAGGAAGTAGGTCTGCTTCGGTGTTGAGGCTGTGTTCAGTAGGGTGTTTCTGCTTGGTTTGAGGTCCGAGTTTCTCGAAGAGCTTTGGATAAGGAAGTTTTTGGCATCTGTGTTAGGAGTGCAGCTCGGAGTGTTTTGTGTGCCGGTAGGAGGGTCATCTGTCAGCAGTTTCTAGTGGTGGAGTTCAGAAGCAGTAGAGTGGATCCATTTCTTCGATGGATTGGATAGTTAAGTATAAGCTGTTTTGATTGGTAAAGAGAGAACAGTTTCTTTGCAATTTGGATGGGTTGATCGCAAAAGTGACTTGCGATAGTTTGAGTGTTCTCTTGTGTTATCAGAGATTTTCTGGATGTCTTCAGGGAAGTCAGAGGTTTGCTTTAGCATATGGAGATTGAGTTTTCGTATCGACTAGGATTCAAGGATTGATACCGATGGTTCAGCTAATTGAAGGATGGTTCCTAGAGATAGGGTTTGGTGAAGCAACTCAGGTTTTGGGGGAACTTCTGAGTTTTCTCTTTATGGATTTGTTGAACCATATTTCTGGGATGTGTTGTCTAGTTTGTGCTCGTGTTCAGCAATAGCATTCTCATCTTTTCCAGATCAGAGTTGTGCAGCATAAGCATGGTGGCAGCTGTTCCAGAGTGGAAGCAACTGGAAGTTTCAGTGTTTGGATTGGAGGATTTCTACAGGAATTTTTTTTCTTCTGGATTTAAGTCCAGATTGGCAGTGCATTTGTTTTGTCTTGTCCGGATAGGAGAAGTAAGTTTGGAATCTACTGATAATTTTGAAGTAGAGTTTGTGTTTTGGATTATGGGTAGATCTTGAGAGGATCATTTTGTTGAGTTATTTTTAGTCCAGTTTGTTTCTAGAGACATCAGAGAAGGTTAAGCTGATCAAGGGGGTTGTAGGCGGCCTAGGATCGTCTAAGGAATTTTGTGGATAAGAGACGGAGGAATTTGGATTCCGAAGTCGGAGATTTGATTTTGGATAAGTTTTCTCCGATCAAAGGAGCTATAAGATTTGGTAAGACTAGGAAGTCAACTCCGAGGTATTTTGGATCTCTTCTGTGTTCTGATTTGGATAAGTGTTTGGTCTTCAGGATTGAATTGGCAGTTTGGATGACTGGAATTCAATGTGTTTCATGTATCTCTGAGGGAGTACGTGTATGAGCTATCTCTGGTTGTGAAACCAGCAGTTCAAGAAGATTTGGTAGTTGAGTCAGACTTGTCTGTAGTCTGATATCCTGTCTATTTTTGTAGATCTAGCTGAGTAGGAGCTCTGTAGCTTAGTATTGATTGTTTGGATTCTATAGAGCAAGTATCCCGGTATTTATACCTGGGAAACTCTAGGAAATTCTATCCAGAATTTTGTCTGGATAGTTAGATTTGTTTGATTAGGTGAATTGGTTGCTATTGTTGTTAGCATATGAATGATAATATATGCTTGTGATTTAAAATTAAAATCTTAAATAGATTATTAAATTATCTTTGTTTTAAATTTCGGGGACGAAATTCTTTTAAGGGGGGAGGAATGTGATATCCCGAAATTTTGGGCAATATCAATTTAATAATCCGTATTAAAAATTAAATTGATTTGATAATTTTGTAAATAAATTTGAATTGATTTAATAATCTCTTTAATAAATATTTAATTAGTGAATTTATCTTTTAAAAGCTAATAAATTGTTTTCTATTTATAATGTATATATATTGTAAATAGATAAGCTTTGTTTTAAATTTAATTTATAAAGCATATTTTCTAATTCTAATATCTTTGGTAAATTGGGAAATTATGATTTATTTAAAGTTAAACTTTTCAAAGATATTTTGTAAGTAACTATATGGTTTTTAATACTTAAGGTAAATATTATTAGTTTAAATATCTTTAATTTAGATTTTAAATAAGATTAGCAAAATGATTTGTTTAACATTTATTATATATGATTTGTAAATTAGCTATGAAAGTTTAAAATTAAAATATGAAACATTAATTCATTTAAATAATAAGTAATTTATAATCTCTTTTATAAATTATATAAAATTGTCAAGTGTGTTATTTTCAAATAATAAATATATGTATTGTTTTTATATATAAATATAATTGGTTTTATTCTTTAAAGTTATATATATATAACTAAGTATTAAAAACTAATTAATTAAGTTAAAAGCTTTTATTAACACTTAATTATAAATACAAATTACTTACAAGACAAGTGTAAACATCCTAGAGCTTAATTTAACATGTGTTAAGTAATAAACAATTAATGTGACAAATGTTAAATATCTAAACAAGTGGCATTTCTAAACTTAGTTTTTCTTTTATTTTTATTTATAAATCATTTTCAGCCTATATATATCTATTGTTCTTTCCTTTCTTTCTTTTTCTATCTTCTAAAATCAAAAACTAAGAAACTCAAAACCAAACAATCTTTCAAAACAAATCAGTAATAAAACTCCTTAAACCAGAAATCAAAAGAACAATAACCTGAAACATTATTCTTCAAATTTGAGAATCATCTTCCTCAAACCTGTAATCCATCATCAAAATCAAAAGCATGCAAACCATTTTCATTTTCAAATCCTGTAATTTCATTTTCAAACAATTCAAAAGCCTGCATTCTACAACCTGTAAATCTCATTTTCAAAAATCAAACCAAAGCCTGCAAGCATTTTCTTCAACCTGAGATAAATGAAGCAAATTTGGAAATCAATGAAGTTGTCTGCAAAATTCAAAAGCCAGCATGCATGTAGTTTAAAATCAGTTTAAAGCTCCAGCAACTCAAGTTTTCAGCAAGCAATTCAAGTTTAAAGTTTTCAAATCAAAGCAAAGCATTTTCCAGTTTTTAAAGTTCAAAAGTTATCAAAGGCTTTTCAAAATGGAGGCTCTGTTCTTCTTTAAAAAGGTGAGTAACATCACATTTTAAAATCTTAAAATAAATCTGGTTGCATGATATTTCTGAAACAAATATGTTTGGGTGTATATGAGCTTTCTGGCATTTTCTATGAATTTATATAAGTATGTATATACTGTTGTGTATCATTGTTTCCTGTTTTTGTTCCCAGACTCAAGTTTTAATTCAAAAATTTATATTCTCCTGATCTAATTACTGATATAACTTAGGCTTTAAACAAAATTTGTTTGTTTAGTTATAAAGTAAGTTTTAAAATTTAATTAAGTCAATATAAGCTTGAATTGGCTCTGGAATTCAAAACAACTGAGAAAGTTCAAATTTAAATGAAAATTCAATCATCTTGTTTTCTGGATTCAGGAATATAAATTGAATACTAAAACCAAAACATGATTTTTTAAAAATAAAATCTTATTTTTAGTAATAGGATTTAGGTGCAGTTCTTGTTTGAACTGGAAATGGTATATTGGGGATTTCTGGTGATCTTTGAAATCTGGAAGGTTGGGTTGGCCAGCATCGTTTCTGGTGGTGGAGTGATGATCGAAGATGCAGGGAAAATTATTGGAAAATGGATTAATACATTGAGGCAGTGGTGATTTAGGATTAAAGATTTTAACCCTAGTTTCTTTAGTTGATTAGAAATTGATCACCGCGAACCATATGAATGATCGAGTTCTTCCAGATTCAAGTAGGTGATTGATGGGGCATGAAAGAGTTCGTGGCCAGAGGTGAAGCCACTCTGGTGATCAGAGGCGAGAGATCTTGGTGATTTCCAGGTCGACATTTTTTTTCCAGATTTGAGCTCATAAGCTCGATTGTGAATCTGGGGTTCTGCAGTTTATTTGATGGTCGGAACCGAGATGAGGGATGATCGCCGATGTTGGACGTGTTTCCACCGAACCAGAGTAAGGAAAACGTTGCCGAACCAACCACTTCCTAAGCACTGCCGAACCAACCCACTTCCTAAGCACTGCCGAACCAACTCACAACCAACCACCACCGGACCAACTCCACTCACAACCGAACCAATCCACACCCCTCTCATCACCGAACCAGAAGAATGCTACCTCCACAGAACCAAACCACCACTGGACCAACTCCACTCACAACTGAACCAATCCACACCCCTCTCATCACCGAACCAGAAGAATGCTACCACCACCGAACCAAACCACCATCGAACCAAAGCCACTCCAGCCATCTCTGAACCAAGGCGTTGCCGAACCAACCTGGCCAGGCCAGATTACATCAGCCCAAGCCCGCCAGCAGCTATATACATCCAAGACCCCTACCCCCTGCCTCACTCTATAAATAGAGGGGTAGGGGTACAACAATGGCAGACAAGTTTGAGAGCTCAAGCACGGACAGAACTTTCAAACAACTTTCATACACTTGTAATCAAAGCTTTGTACTTGTAATCTGAACAGTAAAGGAGAATAACATATAGAGTGGACATAGGCACGTTCTGGCTGAACCACTATAAATCTGTGTGTCTTTTACAGTTTAGTCCCTATTTTTTACATATTTGCAAAAACCACCCAAATCACTAAAAACAACATAAAATCGACTAAATCATACGACTTGGAGGTGTTTGCCCATTTTTTGTGCAAACATTTTTGGTGCTTTCACTGATTAGGTGAACTCCGGACTTCAGCTTCTCCCACTTAACCTTCTTCCTAACAACATCGCTCATTGCTTGGAAGACATGCCTCCCAAGCAGAAGAAAGATGTTAACAAAGGAAAAAACATCGCAACCAGCAGTATTCCAGATCCAGTGGTCACAGATCAAGTAAATCGTCCCATTCCAACAGCAGTACCAAATAAAGGTCAAGCAAATCCGACAACCCCTGCCACGGAATAGCCGGCAGCAATTACTAGGGCAGATCTAGACAGGGTTGTGGCTGAAGTGACTAACCACTTCACATCCCAACAGGAAGCCTTGGTGAACCAACTCATGTCACGCTTAAGGGATGCTGAAGAGTCCAACCGCAACACTGAATCATGGGGTGAGTCCCAGTCTGGAGGATCTCAGAGGCGACAAAGATCTTCCTTCTTCGAAGAAGCCAACGACAGAAGCGGCCATGGTAGGAGCCAAGACCGAGCTCAGCCCGAAGTTGGACCTGAGGAAACGCTTGGAACCGAACCCAACGGGGGAGGTACCGGGCGGAGGTCAACTATAGCTGAGCCTATCATGCTGCCTAACCACGGAAACACCAATGAAAGGGGCCGAGCTAGAGTCCAGCCCGAAGGTGGACCCAAGGAAGTGCTTAGAACAGAACCTAGCTGGGGAAGATCAAGGCAAGGACCAACTGTAGCTGACCCTAGCATGCTCCCAGAAGACCAAACACAGCCACTGGAAATATTAGGAATGATAGACGATACCATCCCTACAGGTCATCTGGACGGAATCAATCCCACAGAGCAGAACCGAACTCATTTCTATCTACTCCAAATTCTGATGAAAGGATGGCACGCTTGTTCAGAGAGTGCGTCCAACGGAATCAAAGAGATCGAGGGATAGGCGCTAGGGTAACCAGCCCTTTCGCCCGCAATATCGAAATTGCCATCACCCCCCGAGAATGGAAAATGCCTACAATGGAACCTTACAAGGGAACCTCTGACCCCGTTGTACACTTACAGAGATACACACAGCATATGCTCATGAGCGGAGCAACAGAAGGAGTGCTGTGCAAATGCTTTCCACTATTCTTATCAGATCTAGCTACCTCCTGGTTCTGCCATCTACCCCAAGGATCCATCAGCTCATGGGAGATGTTGAAAGAAAGTTCATCAACCAGTTCTGCATTCATGTGGAGCAACCCAAGGACGCTTATTCCTTATCCAGTATCAAACAGAAACATGGAGAGAAGGTGCAGCAATATCTAACCCGATTTAATGCCGCAGCGGCCGTAGTCCAAGATGTCGATGAGAAGCTTATCTTAATTGCCCTCTGTAGTGGTGTGCATCCGGATACTAAATTTGCTAGAAGATTGACAAAAGAAAAACCAGCTACTTTACCCGATTTCTACCATGAAGCCGGGAAATATATGAGGCTTGAAGACGCTGCCACTGAGGGGCAGTCAGGGCAACAAAATAAGGCAGCTCACGGCAACACGCCCGCTATAGCAAAGGACGTTCAAAGAAATGATTCTAGAGACAATGCTGGGGGCAAGAAGGGAGAAAAGCGTCTATATCGACCGAGACCGAGATTTGACGCTTACACCCCTTTGAATGAAACGATCGAAAACATCTTCCTCGCCACTCAAGACAAAGTTAAATACAAACGCCCCCCGCATAAGAAGGAATGAGATAACGCAATTAAGTTTGGAGAATTCTGCCGCTTCCACGAATCCCATGGGCATGATACCAATGAATGCCATCATCTCCGGGACTTGATTGAAGAACACATCAGAAGAAGGAGAATAGAACGCTATGTAAAAGGTCAGAACAGGACTCCAGCTCCTGCCAATGAGAACCCAAGGTTACCCTCCCCAGAAATAGGCAGAGGAAATCGCAACACCAGCGGTTCCAGTCAAGAGAAGATAGTGGTCCATACCATCTCGGGAGGGCCACACATCGCCGACGGAAGCTAGGCAGAGATGGAAAGGTACGGAAAGTCACTTAGGAACGATGAAGAATGTGTTAACTCAATTATAGAAGAATGCCACCTGAAGCGGATAGAGAATGATGACATCACATTCAGTAGGCGTGACCTGGAGGGAAGGCAGTACCCTCACGCGGATCCCATGGTTATCTCTGCCCGACTCGGTCCAACCGAAGTTTTCCGAATTCTAGTAGACACTAGAAGCTCAGTGAATATCCTATTCAAGCATGCATTCGACAAAATGAAGCTTTCATTAAAGGATGTTTTCCCCTGTAATAACCCACTACATGGTTTCACTGGAAATGCGAAGATGCCCCTCGGGCGACTGGACCTCTTTGTTGAAATTGGAAGTCATCCCCGCTCCGTTGTGCGGAAACAAACATTTGTGTTGATAGAAAACCACTCGGCCTACAATGCCTTCTTAGGAAGACCCGCCTTGTCTGACTTCCAAATTGTCCTGGCCCCATGGTGCCTGAAATGACCCTCCTATTTCTACCCTAATTTCATAAGGATTTTTTTTCTTCATCAAAGGGAATTTAAATCAAATAGAAATCAAGATGTCATACAAGTTATTGACATAGCTACTTGTTTCTTTTTAAATAGGCAAATTAGGCAAAATCAGCAGTTCAGATGTCTAAATTCTTATGACAGGCGTCTAAACTTAATTACAGACGTCTATCTAATTATGACAGACGGCTCAGAGATCAAAAATTGAAACAGAGAAAAAAAACATTTTGAACTGAATTCAGACATCTAATTATTTTTTTGACAGACATCTATATTTAACCTCAGACGTCTAAATTATTATGACAGGCGTCTAAGTTTAATCTCAGACGTCTAAATTATTCAGACTGACGTCTAAATTCGATTTCTATGTACAAGCATATGCACATTTAATTTATATGAGTCTGGATGTCCACCTACATTCATTTACACTTTTAAGTTCGATTTAAACTTCCTTAGAACTATCAGAGGTGATATATAGATTGATCATTTATTACAATTATATTTTCCAGGGTCATTTTTTTTTTCCAATAAACAAAATATATCCAGGATCAAAACAATTAACCAATATAAATATATCAGTACATTCACAAAGATAAGCACATACATGTGAGGATGCATATGCCTCTCTTTGAATCAGAGTTCTGGAAAACAAGAGGATATTGGATTGATTGAATTTAATCAATCCATACATAGTTCAGCGTTATATGTCCATGTTTGATTTTCTTCTTATAAAATCTGTCTGGCATTTAAAATGCATTTGGTTAAAATCTGAATGAAAATTTAGATTCCTATTACAGATTCAAAGGAAAAGGTGTGTTAATATTTGCACAAAACATGTTTATGTGCATATATAACTGCAACTATTTGGACCTGGCTTTCAATTCCCTTATTACAGATCCTTCCTTTATTTAAAAATAAGACATGAAACATTTTGTATGAAACAAATTAGATTATGGGAACCTTGCAGTCATATAAAAAAACATTCAACCTATGCCTATTTTCTTTTGTATACACTTACCATGTTTGAAAGACAAAACCATTTAATTTTTCTGAGAATCAACTATCCAGATTTCCCAAAACTTAAATCCTTTCTAAAGACTCAAAATTGACTAATACATTTATAAAATGTAATCATTCAGTTTTCAACATGGTGTTCTTACTAAATCCACTTACAATATTTTGATTAACTTCTTTAATATCAGATATTAACTAGATTCATAAATTCCAGATACAAGTCAATCTCTTAATAAAATACTTAACAAAATATCCACCCCATATTCAACACTTAATACAAGTAACAATTTAAATCATTAATACATGCGGATTTTATCATTTTGTCTCTTATCTAACTAAGTTTAGCATGCTATAATCCTCTTCTCAAAGCCTTGCTCCTACTCCTACTTAGTTGCTGCAATCCCTGAAAAAGCATTTGAAGCTGCCTCATTTTAAATGAGACACCCCAGATGCCATTAGCACACTAGGGTCAGACACATGTCTGGTATGAGAAAATTCACCAAAGCAATTAATTAATCAGGTTAAAATCAAATTAAATACATATTCATAAAGTTCTACCCTTTGGAATCAGGTTATACTTGTGTGCATGCTCTGTGTCATTGTGCATGTGCACACTTTAATTTTCTTTTCCAGAGACTACATATATCAACATGGCACATATATTCAATCATACAATTCAGTCATACTCAAACAATCATTCATACCAAACAGGAAAATAACCAATATGAGTTAAATCATTTATTCAATCCTCATATTTCAAATCTGGGAAAAACTCTAGTTTTCTCATCATCTCAAATATTATTCCCTTGGTATAATTATCTATCCTGGTCTCATCTGCAATATTTATGAATCAATGGACACACTGTAATGAACTAATTCACTCCATTACACAAAGATCTCAGGACTTAAACAAGCCATGTGTCAACTTGTGTTACTCAAGAACACAAGTCATTCCTGCAGTGTTCTTGACCCCAATTTCCTAATCAGGTTTAAGTTAATAATAATAACCCTTTTGATTTTTCATGACTAAATCATTCAGTGATCCATTTCACTAACTAAAAACATCCATATCATGGCATCTCATATTATTCATAACCATACAGAGACAAGCAAGCAAACAACCATTGGTGACTAAAATAAATAAGGTTCTGTATGTATATGTATACATTCTGGTATTTTTAAAAAGGGTATAGGCAACTAACATTGGCTTATGGCTTTTGAGAGAGTTTTTTTTTTGCAAACATTTGTGCTTGAGTTAAACTCAGAATGACCTGGTTTCACTGAATCATAAAATTTTGTTTGCTATGCATATGAATATATATATATATATTTTCATTGAATCAGGAGCATCAGCACATAGGCAACCCTATTGCACCCCTAATTCCTTTTTGTCTCAAGCCTCAGCACTTATACATGAGTATATTGCAGCTCAACATTATTTACATCTTTCTGGGTTGAGCCAAAACCAATACTACTTGCCTATTTTCAACATTTTATTTTCTGGGTATTTGTTTATGTTCCTAAACATTAACATATCATAGATCTGGATTTATAAAACATATATGTATACTAACTACACATAAAACTTTCTTATAAATAAACAAGTAAAACAACCAAAGAGGATCAAAAACATTTTCAGATTTAAATTCACAGATAAGCATTCATATATGAAAATACTCTTTTAAGAAAATTACTTATAACTGGCTGCCTACATTAGGACTTATTGCCTTAGATTTTTGAGTGAGTTTTCTCACCTAGCTCTCTTCTTGCTTCCTTAATTAATTGATGAACTTCTGCCTTTAGCCTCAAGCTCTCTTCCTTCCCTTGTCTTATGATTTCTATGGTGTTGTTTTTTTTTCAAAGTTCTTTTTCTGAGAAGGAGAGGAGGCTGCTGCATATACATGTATATATACAGGGTCTTCCTTAGGGTTTTGGGTATTGGCTAAAGCCATTTTTGCCCACCAGAAAAATCATGTTATCTACATTTTATTTAACCCAAAGTTCTACCCTTCCCGGCTTAATTTAGGTGAAGAGAAAAGTGGTTACATTCTTTTCAGAATTTTGCTTTTCAGAAAATACTTTTTTCCTTTGTCTACAATCATGCCAAAAATGTGACTTGATTTTTATTATTTATCAAATACTCTTCCTAATTCTGCCTATAGCAAACATTTCTCTGTTTTATCTTATTTTTTTCTATTTTTAGCTTTCATGTAAATGGCATGTACTTCCTTTATTTATTTATAAGAGGATTAGTTCTTTTTATATCTTCATTCTTTCTTTCTTTCTGCCTATCTATAAAATATATTGGTATGTTTTATTTTGCTGAATTGAACTCTAGTAATTTTATTAACACATATATATTTATATAAGTCTTACTGAAATAATTAGTACACCTATATATATATATATTTATACATCATTCTGTATTGACACACACATGCACATGTATACTCAAAAATATTCAGTAGCATCCATATATTTTTATTTACTTATGCATTCAACTTTTAAGGATTTAATCTATATATATATATATTCCCATACATATCAATATGTATTTATCCTTAAAGTTCAGAGATTTTTAGCTTTAGTTCATGTGCATTTCCTGTGCACACATGTACACACATACTGATACACTATCAAGCTATATCAATCCCCTTTCAAAATTTTATTCAAAAATTATTTTGAATTCATTTATATTTGTCAGAATAAATTCCTAAAATCTTGGGTCATTACATACACCCCTCCTTTTAGAAATTGTGTCCCACAATTTACCTAAGCTTAAAATAAATTTTAAACTTGATTCAGAGAACAAATACATTCTCAACCAAATAAATTTTTAGTTTTGTTATAACTAAAAACATATGCATCTAACAAAAGAAAACAATCAAAAATCAGAATTACCTTTAATCTGAAAATAGCTTAGGATAATTCATCCTAACTTTGTCCTCTAATTCCCATGTGCAATCACCAGGATCAAGACTCCACTGTACCTTCACAAGTTTCAGAGATTTATTTCTCAACTTCTTCACATCTTTTGCCAAAATTCCCACTGGATCCTTTTCATAAATCAAATTAGAATTTATCTACACTTGGGTTAGGGTCTCAAGAATTTCTGCCTTGTCATGAACCCACCTTCTCAATTGTGATACATGAAAAACATCATGTATACCTTGCATGTTTTCTGGTAATTCCAACTTATATGCCAAGGGACCAATTCTTTCCAGAATTTTGTATGGTCCAATATATCTTGGGGTTAACTTGCCTTGTTTTCCAAACCTCAGCACATTTTTCATAGGTGAGATTTTGATGAAAACAAAATTTCCCACTTCATATTCTACCTGCCTTCTTCTCATGTCTGCAAATTTCTTTTGCCTATCTTGAGCTGCTGCCATTCTCCTTCTTATCAACTCAATTTTCTCCTTAGTTTCTCGTATGTACTCAGGTCCTAAAATAGACCTTTCTCCCGCTTCTTCCCAACAAACAGGTGACAAACAGGGTTTACCATATAAGGCTTCAAATGGAGCCATTCCTATGGTGCTTTGGTAGCTATTGTTGTATGTAAATTCAACTAGATGAAGATAATCTTCCCAGTTGCCCCCAAAATCCAGTATACATGCCCTCAACATGTCCTCCAAAACTTTGTTTACTACCTCAGTCTGCCCATCTGATTGAGGATGGTAGGCAGTACTTAAACATAGTTCACTTCCCATTGCTTCTTGAAAGCTTCTCCAGAATTTTGAAGTGAAGATGGTATCCCTATCACTCACAATGGTTTTGGGAATGCCATGTAACTTTACCACATCCTTTATAAAAATTTGAGCTAATTTTGGTGCTGTTCTTTCTGACTTGACTGGGATGAAGTGTGCTACCTTGGTTAGCCTATCAACTATCACCCATATACTTGTATTACCTCTCTTAGATCTAGGCAGTCCATCTATGAAGTCCATAGATATGTCTTCCCACTTCCACTGTTTTGGAATAAATCAAAATGTCATCTATAAAAATAAGCACAAACTTGTCTAAACAATCTCTAAAGGTTCTGTTCATTAAATCTACAAAGTATGATGGTGCATTGGTCAAGCCAAATGGCATAACCAAAAATTCATACAACCCATACCTAGTGTTAAAGGAAGTGTACTTGATGCTTGATTCTTCCACCTTCATTTGATGAAAACCAGATGCTAAGTCTAGTCTAGAAAATACTTTTGCCCCTGCTAATTGATCAAAAAGATCATCTATTCTTGGCAATGGGTATTTATTTTTAATAGTTACCTTGTTTAATTCTCTATAATCTATACAGAGTCTTAAGGAGCCATCTTGTTTCTTAACAAATACCACTGGTGCTCCCCAGCAAGAATTACTTGGTCTTATAAAACCCTTTTCTTCCAGTTCTTCTAACTGTTTCTTTAATTCCTTTAGTTCATTTGGCCCCATTCTAGTTGGCTTTTTAATCACTGGGCTTGCTCCTGGAACTAGATTGATCTGGAACTCTACTGGTCTATGGTGTGGAACACCCTTGACCTCACCAAACACATCCAAATATTCATTGACTATGGGAATTTCTTCAATGGTTAGTTCACTAGGATCTTTTTCTGAGTCAACTAAATGATATAGTTTTCCTTCCTTAGCTACTTCACATAAAACTGTGATTCTCTGACCTCTAGAATTTAGCAATGATATGGTGGATGAGTCTAAATTAATTATGGCTTTAAATTGCCTTAACCAGTCTACCCCCAATATAACACCTATATTTGGGTAATTCAAAACATATAAATTGGAAATAAAAACATTTCCTCCTATGTTTAATTCCACATCCACACAAATCATATTCAAAACACTAGAACTCCCCAGTGGACTTTGTATATGCATGGGGTTTCAACCAATATGCAATTCAGTTTTAGCATTTTAACTAGTTCATAAGAAATTAAAGAGTGAGTTGCCCCAGTATCATATACTACTGCTATGGGTATGGCACAAATAAGTAATGTACCTTCCACTTGGCTATGGTTTTCTATGTTACTCTCCACTGTGGCTTTGCCTTTTCCTTCCAAATTTGCCAATTTTCCTTACTGTTTGTACTCAGGACAATTCCTCTTCATATGCCCCTCTTTCCCACATAGATAGCACTTGAAAGCTCCTCCTTTCAATTCTGGACATCTTGGTTTGATATGTCCTTCTTTTCCACACTGATGGCACACAATTTTCTTCTTGGTTTCCTTAGCTTTGACATCTCCAGTGCCTTTGTTACTGGCCTCTTCCTTCTTCTTATCATAAGGGTGGTATTTCCCCTTACCCTTCTTGGTATTATTGTTCTTAAAATTTCTGAACTTCTCCCTTTCCTTGTCATGCTGTTCCAACCTCAAAGCTAAGTCTATCACATGGTCAAAAGTCCTGTCTGCATAGGGTAACATGGCTCTGCTAAGTCCTGGGTTCAACCCTTTTATGTACCTATCATTTTTGGATGCCTCATCTGCCACAAGCATTGCTCCATATGTGGAAAGCCCCTCAAACTTTTGAGTGTATTCTGTGACAGTCATGGTTCCTTGTCTAAGTCTAATAAATTCTTCTAGCAAGGTAGTCTTTGCTGATGCTGGTACAAACCTTGCTTCCAACATCACTTTGAATTGATTCCAAGTGATTTCATTCTCATTTCTTCCTGCAATGATAACTTCCCACCAGCCTAAAGCTACTCCTTTTAGCTGTCTTGAAGCCACTTGCCTCTTTCTTTGATCATCAAGTTGCATGTCATTGAAAATTCTTTCCAATGTTCTCAACCATGTTTGAATTTCCATGATACTCTCTGTCCCTTCAAAGCTTTTGCCTCCTAAATGAGTATATGTCTTAAGTAATTTTGAGAGTTCTTCATAGGGATTTTCTTGCCTTTGTCCTGCCCCATCCCTAAATGCTCTCACCAAGTCTTGCAGATTGACCATTGGTGGTGCATGGGAAGATCCTGCTCCCTGATTTGGTGGTCTCCCTACCATAGTTTGCTAATAATAATAATTTACATAGCTGGTTAGTTTGATTGGTAATTTTATTATTTCAGTGGTTTTTTTTTCACACTGAAAACATTGATATATATATTCAGTTCCTTTAAATTTTATTTCTACCTAAGAACTTGATCATTACTTCTACTATGTTGAATAACATAGCTCTGATACCAACTGAAATGACCCTCCTATTTCTACCCTAATTTCATAAGGATTTTTTTTTCTTCATCAAAGGGAATTTAAATCAAATAGAAATCAAGATGTCATACAAGTTATTGACATAGCTACTTGTTTCTTTTTAAATAGGCAAATTAGGCAAAATCAGCAGTTCAGACGTCTAAATTCTTATGACAGGCGTCTAAACTTAATTACAGACGTCTATCTAATTATGACAGACGGCTCAGAGATCAAAAATTGAAACAGAGAAAAAAAAACATTTTGAACTGAATTCAGACATCTAATTATTTTTTTGACAAACGTCTATATTTAACCTCAGACGTCTAAATTATTATGACAGGCGTCTAAGTTTAATCTCAAACGTCTAAATTCGATTTCTATGTACAAGCATATGCACATTTAATTTATATGAGTCTGGATGTCCACCTACATTCATTTACACTTTTAAGTTCGATTTAAACTTCCTTAGAACTATCAGATGTGATATATAGATTGATCATTTATTACAATTATATTTTCCAGGGTCATTTTTTTTCCAATAAACAAAATATATCCAGGATCAAAACAATTAACCAATATAAATATATCAGTACATTCACAAAGATAAGCACATACATGTGAGGATGCATATGCCTCTCTTGTTTGAATCAGAGTTCTGGAAAACAAGAGGATATTGGATTGATTGAATTTAATCAATCCATACATAGTTCAGTGTTATATGTCCATGTTTGATTTTCTTCTTATAAAATCTGTCTGGCATTTAAAATGCATTTGGTTAAAATCTGAATGAAAATTCAGATTCCTATTACAGATTCAAAGGAAAAGGTGTGTTAATATTTGCACAAAACATGTTTATGTGCATATATAACTACAACTATTTGGACCTGGCTTTCAATTCCCTTATTACAGATCCTTCCTTTATTTAAAAATAAGACATGAAACATTTTGTATGAAACAAATTAGATTATGGGAACCTTGCAGTCATATAAAAAAAACATTCAACCTATGCCTATTTTCTTTTGTATACACTTACCATGTTTGAAAGACAAAACCATTTAATTTTTCTGAGAATCAACTATCCAGATTTCCCAAAACTTAAATCCTTTCTAAAGACTCAAAATTGACTAATACATTTATAAAATGTAATCATTCAGTTTTCAACATGGTGTTCTTACTAAATCCACTTACAATATTTTGATTAACTTCTTTAATATCAGATATTAACTAGATTCATAAATTCCAGATACAAGTCAATCTCTTAATAAAATACTTAACAAAATATCCACCCCATATTCAACACTTAATACAAGTAACAATTTAAATCATTAATACATGCGGATTTTATCATTTTGTCTCTTATCTAACTAAGTTTAGCATGCTATAATCCTCTTCTCAAAGCCTTGCTCCTACTCCTACTTAGTTGCTGCAATCCCTGAAAAAGCATTTGAAGCTGCCTCATTTTAAATGAGACACCCTAGATGCCATTAGCACACTAGGGTCAGACACATGTCTGGTATGAGAAAATTCACCAAAGCAATTAATTAATCAGGTTAAAATCAAATTAAATACATATTCATAAAGTTCTACCCTTTGGAATCAGGTTATACTTGTGTGCATGCTCTGTGTCATTGTGCATGTGCACACTTTAATTTTCTTTTCCAGAGACTACATATATCAACATGGCACATATATTCAATCATACAATTCAGTCATACTCAAACAATCATTCATACCAAACAGGAAAATAACCAATATGAGTTAAATCATTTATTCAATCCTCATATTTCAAATCTGGGAAAAACTCTAGTTTTCTCATCATCTCAAATATTATTCCCTTGGTATAATTATCTATCCTGGTCTCATCTGCAATATTTATGAATCAATGGACACACTGTAATGAACTAATTCACTCCATTACACAAAGATCTCAGGACTTAAACAAGCCATGTGTCAACTTGTGTTACTCAAGAACACAAGTCATTCCTGCAGTGTTCTTAACCCCAATTTCCTAATCAGGTTTAAGTTAATAATAATAACCCTTTTGATTTTTCATGACTAAATCATTCAGTGATCCATTTCACTAACTAAAAACATCCATATCATGGCATCTCATATTATTCATAACCATACAGAGACAAGCAAGCAAACAACCATTGGTGACTAAAATAAATAAGGTTCTGTATGTATATGTATACATTCTGGTATTTTTAAAAAGGGTATAGGCAACTAACATTGGCTTATGGCTTTTGAGAGAGTTTTTTTTTTGCAAACATTTGTGCTTGAGTTAAACTCAGAATGACCTGGTTTCACTGAATCACAAAATTTTGTTTGCTATGCATATGAATATATATATATATTTTCATTGAATCAGGAGCATCAGCACATAGGCAACCCTATTGCACCCCTAATTCCTTTTTGTCTCAAGCCTCAGCACTTATACATGAGTATATTGCAGCTCAACATTATTTACATCTTTCTGGGTTGAGCCAAAACCAATACTACTTGCCTATTTTCAACATTTTATTTTCTGGGTATTTGTTTATGTTCCTAAACATTAACATATCATAGATCTGGATTTATAAAACATATATGTATACTAACTACACATAAAACTTTCTTATAAATAAACAAGTAAAACAACCAAAGAGGATCAAAAACATTTTCAGATTTAAATTCACAGATAAGCATTCATATATGAAAATACTCTTTTAAGAAAATTACTTATAACTGGCTGCCTACATTAGGACTTATTGCCTTAGATTTTTGAGTGAGTTTTCTCACCTAGCTCTCTTCTTGCTTCCTTAATTAATTGATGAACTTCTGCCTTTAGCCTCAAGCTCTCTTCCTTCCCTTGTCTTATGATTTCTATGGTGTTGTTTTTTTTTCAAAGTTCTTTTTCTGAGAAGGAGAGGAGGCTGCTGCATATACATGTATATATACAGGGTCTTCCTTAGGGTTTTGGGTATTGGCTAAAGCCATTTTTGCCCACCAGAAAAATCATGTTATCTGCATTTTATTTAACACAAAGTTCTACCCTTCCCGGCTTAATTTAGGTGAAGAGAAAAGTGGTTACATTCTTTTCAGAATTTTGCTTTTCAGAAAATACTTTTTTCCTTTGTCTACAATCATGCCAAAAATGTGACTTGATTTTTATTATTTATCAAATACTCTTCCTAATTCTGCCTATAGCAAACATTTCTCTGTTTTATCTTATTTTTTTCTATTTTTAGCTTTCATGTAAATGGCATGTACTTCCTTTATTTATTTATAAGAGGATTAGTTCTTTTTATATCTTCATTCTTTCTTTCTTTCTGCCTATCTATAAAATATATTGGTATGTTTTATTTTGCTGAATTGAACTCTAGTAATTTTATTAACACATATATATTTATATAAGTCTTACTGAAATAATTAGTACACATATATATATATATATATTTATACATCATTCTGTATTGACACCCACATGCACATGTATACTCAAAAATATTCAGTAGCATCCATATATTTTTATTTACTTATGCATTCAACTTTTAAGGATTTAATCTATATATATATATATTCCCATACATATCAATATGTATTTATCCTTAAAGTTAAGAGATTTTTAGCTTTAGTTCATGTGCATTTCCTGTGCACACATGTACACACATACTGATACACTATCAAGCTATATCAATCCCCTTTCAAAATTTTATTCAAAAATTATTTTGAATTCATTTATATTTGTCAGAATAAATTCCTAAAATCTTGGGTCATTAGAAGATGAAATTTCCAACGAACAATGGAATAGGGGAAGTAGAGGGAGACCAGGACATCGCTTGAGATTGCTATGTAACTAAACTTCGCAATAACCGCAGGAAGGATATAGGGAAGAGTGCAGAGACTGCCCTCTGCATGAAAAGTTTGGAAGCATAGCAGCTAAAGAAAGCCCCTCCTCTTCGATATACCAGTGACCCTTTCAATGAATTAGACCCCAGAGACAAAGAGGAGGAGGCCACCGCCGAGCCTGCAAAGGCTATGGAATTTGTATCTGTGGACAAACACGACTCGAGTAGACTATTGAAAGTCGGGTCCCAACTAAAAGCAGAATTGAAGGAACAACTCATTGATTTTCTCCACCACAACTTGGATGTATTTGCATGGTCACACGCTGACATGACTGGAATCTCCCCAGACATAGCATGCCACGTACTAAACATCGATCCTACCAAGGCGCCAATAAAATAGAAAAAGAGAAGTATGGGGGCAGAACGATCAGCAGCCCTCGATGAAGAAGTAAAAAACCTACTTGCCAATGACTTCATACGAGAAGCCATCTACCCACAGTGGATCGCTAATCCGGTACTGGTAAAGAAGGCTAATGGGAAGTGGCGAACGTGCATCGACTTCTCCAACTTAAATGACGCCTTCCCGAAGGATTGCTTCCCACTTCCCCGAATCGATCAGCTCGTGGACAGCACGGCCGGGCACGAACTCTTATCTTTTATGGATGCATACTCAGGATATAACCAAATTCCTATGCATGCTCCCGATCAAGACCACACTAGTTTCATCACTGACCGGGGATTGTACTGCTACAAAGTAATTCCTTTTGGACTTAAAAACGTAGGAGCCACCTATCAGCGCCTCATCAACAAGATGTTTGCGGGGCTAATAGGACAAACTATGGAAGTTTATGTGGATGACATGCTGGTAAAGTCAAGAAAAGCCGACGATCACGTAAGCCACCTGGGCGAGATGTTTCAAGTACTTCGCCAATATGGAATGAAGCTGAATCCTCTAAAGTGCTCCTTCGGAGTATCATCAGGAAAGTTCCTGGGATTCATCATCCATGCCAGAGGAATTGAAGCAAACCCTGAACAAGTCCGAGCTATGAAAGATATCAGGATACCTTCTACCCAAAAAGAAATGCAAAGCCTAAATGGGAAGGTGGCCGCCCTGGGCAGATTCATCTCTAAAGCAACTGAGAAATGCATCCCCTTCTTCGAAGCTCTAAAGAAAGACAAAGGAAAGTTCGAATGGACTGTCGAGTGCTTAACAGCTTTCCTTAACTTAATCGAACACCTCCAGAGACCACCAGTACTCTCAACTCCGAACAAATGCAAAGAGCTATACCTATACCTTGCTGTGTCATCTCATGCTCTAAGCGCCGCCTTGGTGAGAGAAGACAAACGCACGCAGCGGCCAGTATACTTTGTGAGCAAGAGGTTTACAGGGGCGGAAGCCAGATATCCTAAACTTGAGAAACTAGCGTACTGTTTACTAATCACGTCACGGAAACTGCATCACTATTTCCAATCTCATTCCATCAGAGTTCTGACCGATCAACCACTAAGACAGGTACTCCATCGTCCCGACACTTCTGGGAGACTACTTAAATGGTGCATTGAACTAAGTCAATATGATATCACCTACCATCCTCGCACCGCCATCAAGGGACAAGCCATGGCCGATTTCATTGCCGAATTCACTACCAACGAAGGTAAGGAGCAATCGGAAATAACAGAAGACATCAAGTGGAATCTCTTTGTGGATGGTGCATCAAACGAACAAGGCTCGGGGGCAGGTGTGGTAATAATCACTCCCAGGGGAAATAAGCTACACTATGCTCTAAGGTTGGAATTCGCTGCCACCAACAACGATGTAGAGTATGAAGCAGTGATAGCTGGATTAGAACTTGCCTTAGAAATCGGAGCCAATTCTTTGTGTCTTCGTAGTGATTCTCAACTTATTGTAAATCAAATACTAGGAGAATTTCAGGCTTGAGAAGAACGACTCATAGCATATCTAAAGAAGACCAAGTTGCTTCTCGATCAATTGGATCGCTATTTAATCAAACACATCCCTCGGGAAGAGAACTAAGAGGCCGACGAATTGGCGAAGCAAGCTAGCATGAGAGACGGCACTATTTCCGGAGCAGTGGCCATCTCAAAGCAACTGACCCCAAGTTTTGAGCAGGTGAATCTGATAGCTACAATCAAAGGGGAGACTTGGATGACTCCCATCCAAAAATACTTACAAGACGGCACACTGCCCGACAAGCGTAACGAAGTCAAGAAAATCTTGAGGAGAGCTTCCTGCTACACAATACAAGAAGGCACCCTTTATCGGCGCGGCTTCTCTAACCCCTTATTAAGGTGTGTCGCTGAAAGGGAAGCAAAGGAAATCTTATCCAGCATCCATCAAGGAAGCTGCGGAGATCACACTGGAGGGCAGGCTCTGGCAAAGAAAATACTCCGATATGGATACTTCTGGCCCACCTTAAACAAAGATGCCTTAGATTTCGTCAAAAAATGTGACAGATGTCAGAAATTTGCGAAGATTCCGCGGCTACCCACAACTGAGATTACCCAAATGACCAGCCCTTGGCCCTTTGCAGTATGGAGAATTGACCTGATTGGCGAACTGCCAATGGGCCGAGGCGGAGCCAAATATGCTATAGTGGCATTCGACTATTTCACCAAATGGGTGGAAGTAGAACCCCTAAATATAGTATCTTCAGCAAAAGTTATTAACTTCTTGATCAAAAATGTTCTATGCAGGTACGGGGTCCACTTAAAATCATATCGGACAACGGACTTCAGTTTGACAGCGAGGAGTTCGCCAACTAGTGCCAAGAGCACGGAATTCACAAAAAATTCTCATTTGTAGCTTATCCCCAGGCAAACGGACAAGTCAAAGCTGTCAACAAAATTCTCAAAACTCTAATAAAAAAGAAACTTGAAAAGTCAAAAGGCTTGGATGGATGAACTTCCGACGGCACTTTGGGCCTATCGCACATCTTTCAGAACATCAACGGGGCATACTCCTTTCTCTTTGGCATACGGATCGGAGGCTATGCTCCCAGTTGAAACTATAGTGCCTTCCCACCGTAGGATCCACTATAACCCAGAAGAGAACGAGGAACTCCTTCACATGTCTTTGGATCTAATTGAGGAAAGAAGAAATGATGCAGCCCTCAAAGCAGCAGCTCACAAGCAAAAAGTGGCAGCGCAATACAACTCCAAAGTCAAGCATCGTAGCTTACAAGAGGGGGATCTTGTCCTCAAGCGAATCTTCCCGCGCCCCGGAGCACTAAATCCAATCTGGGATGGACCATATGTAATTCATAAAGATCTCCACAACGGAGCTTATATTTTGTCAACAGTGCGGAGAGGTGTTCCAAAGGGCATGGAACATCCAACACCTTCATCGATACTTTTCTTAACTTGTACTGCCCATATGAAGTGAATTAACAAAGAGAATCGGTGGACGTAGGCATTTTCGTGCCGAAACACTTTAAAAACTTGTCTCTTTTTTAACTTGTTCCTTTGTGTCTTAGCTACTTGTTAACTTTATCCTTTTCTGTTGAACAAAATCCTATGCATATAGCATTTCCATTCAAGGCACTCCACAGCGCGACTTCACCTGGACAAGACCTAACAGGTACTATGCGAATCTATGCCCTCGCCAATGGGACACTTTTGCTCCGGCATCCCTCTGCTGCGGGTTAACCATTGCTCGCGATGGCCCTTAAAGCCAACTGTAATGGGCCGATTATAAGCCACCGAGAAGGCCGACTATAGCCGAGGCAGCTCATTACGGCGTTCGGCTCGCCGGCAGTCGTGAACCTACTTTATGCCCCAACATAAGGTGTGGCCAGCCAAGGGTAGTTCACAGTTGACGATCGGCACCCACGCTAGCCGGCCACGGTAAATCGAATAATACCCACGATTATGGGCCATAATGGCCCGGGTAGTTACTTTGCGCGATCTCGGCTCCGATGAGTCTTAAGTACGGCTGTGGTAAAAAAAGATAAACTCCCCGCGGAGGCATAAGATGGGTGACAAATGTCTCCAAGACCCACAGCTAGGGAAAGTGACTGCAAAACCCATTTGCCACGAACTTAAGCACATCGAAGGCCTTCCGTGATTGGAAGTTTTACTATTTCTTATATTTCTATTTTATTTAAAAACTTTCCTCCTATCCTCTATAACAACCCCTAAAGTACAGGACACAAGATAGAGACGCTCACTAAGAACTCACAATTGGATGACGAGTCAATCAACTGCATTCCATACCCAGTCATATAAGACATTCAAAGCAACCGTCTACAACTAAAACATGAAGGGCGGTACTTTCTTCTTTTGTGTATAAATACGTAGCTATAATTTATTCGCACATCACATTAAACATTGCAAGGTATGAAATTACATGTTAAGCCAGAACTTGACATCAAACACGATCGAATCACAGGCATATGCACAGCTATACTTCTTATGCAACACATCAAAATAACGAAAGCATTCAAATATGACAGAATCAGCCTAAGTTAAAAATTACACGCCATGAATAAAGTCGTTTGTTACAAGTAACATAATTACAGCCTAAAAGTTACATTGCTGATTTGAGACTAACATAGACAGCAATGTCAAGTAAACAAAAAATATCCAGGTCAAGTCATGGAGTCGGCTGCATCGGAGCTGTACCCTTATCCTGCTGGCCCTCCGGGATCTCTTTAACTGTGGAGTGGGAACTCTCAGCATGTTGACCAGAGGAAGTTGGTGCTCTGGAGGTCCCGCCTGTCCGATCAAGGAAAGAATTCATTAATAATAAGCAACCAAGTTACGGAAAGCTAAAAGGAAAAACTTACCAGCATCTGCTCCTTGATCATCATCCTCTAACTGCACACCGACCTCCTCAGCAGCAAGCAGCTGCATACCCTCTTTCACCGCCACCTTCTCCTCCTTGGTGAATTGAGCCGTAACCACATCCATTCTAAAGGCCACGCCGCCCTCCTTATCTGCTTCGACCTTAGCTTCCTCCAGGGCCCTAAGATAAATCATGGCCATGACTCGGGGATAATCATCCATCCAAGATAAGTTGCCCTGTCTCCAAGTGCGAAAGTACATATCCTGAAGCATCTCGTCCATTATCCCCTCATTCTCCTCAAACTCCCGTATTCGGCCCTCAGAAGCCAATAGCTTTGCAGTGGCAGCATCCCTCTTCGATTGGTATCGCAAGCAGTCGACCTGAAAGGATTTCCTCATCGCCTCCATCTCCTCCTTCAGCTTGGTTAGAGCAAGCTCCGCGACCTTAAGTTTCCCGGATAATTCCTGTACCCGCTTGAGATCCTCTTGCCGAACCTCATCCACCGTTGCAATAGCCATGTCAATCCGTTCCTTACAGGCGGCCTCCATTTTCTGCAACTCTGCCCTGTTGGCCTCTTCCATAGTCTTCTTTAATTGCCTAGATGCGGCCTCATGCTGAAAGATCTGGAGGGCTTCATCAGCGAGTTGTTTGGCCTGGTCGGAAACCATTAACCGCAGTCGAATGTTTGCACTGCCGATTTCTTCTCCAGCCTTGACCAGTCGAGCATGATGCCCCATCAGCTTCCTGGTTTCCTCAGCAACCCGGTCAATGTTTGCCTTAGCTTCATCCCCCAAGGTTACAACCCGAGTGGTAAGCAAATCAAGGTCCAGGGACTTGGCCTCGTCAAGCACCCTTACCATGGGATTACGAGGGAGAAGGTGCTCACCAGTAGACTCATCAAAGGAAATATCGTGAGAACCCGGATCCAGATCCGGATGACCCGCAAACGAGTTATGAGCCAAGCCAGGATGATCTATCGGGGTAACGGTAGGATTTTCGGACGGATGCGGGGAAGGTATAAGCTCGGTATTCTCCTCCATGGTATCCTGAAGAGGCTGAGTCGGGGGCTGAGGGCCAGGTGGAGATTCAAACAAGGAGCGACTCCTCTTCTTCTTTCGGATATCCTCTTCGATAACTCCAAGAAGTGGACGGTAGCCGACTACGTCTCCAGAGCGGTTAGTCGGAGGCTTTGGTTTAGTAGAAGCCCTGAGAAGTTTATATTGTTCAAGACGGTGCCGAACATCTGATGTCTTGACCGCTTTACCCGTTCCTGGGATAAAAAACCAAGTGTTACAAGCTGACATTGAACTATAATTCAAGAAATATATCAAGTTAGGAAGAGTAAAGAGACACTCATGTTATACAAACCCTGGGGAGAAGTGGGATACTGCAATAAGTCCTGGATCTCATTCCAGGACGGGAGCTGACCATAAAATATTCCTAAGTCCTTATCACAAATGGAGTCTGCAGAAGTCAAAAATTCACCTTGAGTCGCGGGGGCTGCCTCAACTAGAACACTCTGGGAAGATGAGTCGGCGTCGGTTCTGGCCTTTTCAGATTTCTTAGGCTCCTCTACCAGAGCCGGTTCTCCCTCCAGCCCTTCGAAAGCTAGGCAGAAAGCATCGTCTGTCCACTCCTGGATCACACCTGCCTGCTTAGAAGACAAAGCCCCAGCACCATCGCCACTCTGTCCATCACCACCACCATCACCTTCTCCATCATTCCGCTCTCCCCCTCACCTCCTTCATCCTCACCTTTTTTCTCCTCCACATCTCCCTCCTCCGGGATGTCTGGACATGTGCTAGGGGAGGGACCGTCGGACTTCTTAAGTTTCTTCCCCCGGCAATTGGATGTTTCGGGAAAGGTGTCCTTTTACTGCTCTTCACCGTAGCCCCTCCTTTAGCCTTGGCGGCCCTCTCCTCAGCCGTGTCTCTCTGCTTGACCACAGACTGATGTGGCAGAATCAGGTTGTGCCCCAGAAGAGTAGCGTTCCTGATCAAATAAGAAGCCGACCTCTCCCTTCCCAGAATGGCTTCTATTTCCTCAGCCATCTGAACCAAACGATCGTTCTCTACAATCGCAAAGCCACCTGTCGCTAGCAAGAAATAAGGCACGTAAGGGAGAGTATTGCGGTCAGAACAAAAAATTATAAATAAGATTCAACTTACAGCCAGAGGTGAAGCGGCGGAAAGAAACGGAGTCATCTCTGACAAAAAAACCATTCCTTCTTGAACATGCTGAACTTCGAGTATAAATCCAGGACTGGCTTGAAGGACACGGCCAACTCCAAGCTAATATACGGAGACCCCTTCTTGTAGCCTCTTAAGTTGTATAGATACCGGATTTCCCGATTGGAAGGAGGACGCCTGTATCTCCTCTGGAAGATGGCAAACAGGCTCGCCAAGATGGCATAGGAGTTGGGCTGAAGCTGGAAAGGAGCCACCTTCAAGTATGTGATGAAGCTGACTATCCAAGCATTGATAGGTGGGATGGCACCACACATGCAATGATACCTGCTATAAGAAAAATATCCTTCAGGGGGGTTATATGGCATCACTCCTTCCCCCGGCAACAACATATGCGCTCTGTCGATCCCAAAAGAACGAGAAATAACATCAAGCTGCTCATCTTTGAGGGAGCTAGGAAAACAATCAGGCGATGAGTTCAGGAGCTCTTGAGGACCGTACCCGTCTACTAGCGATCTCGGGGTTGGTCCATGTCGTTCTGGTGCTGCCTGAACTGGGGGCACTATGGAGGACTCTCCTTGGCCCTTAGACTTCTTTTTGTCAGAACGAGTTTCTACTTTATGAGACATTATCTGCAACACGAGAAAACACATTGTTAGAATAAGGGATGTAGAGATATAAACAAGCAAGTGTATGCAGTCTGGAATTTCACTCGTAATTCAAAACATAGAAGTGCATTCGGTAGTTCAAGGCCGAAAGGTCATTCGGCACTCAAACTCCCGAATTCATTCGGTAAAGCAAGGCAAAAGGTCATTCGGCACTATATTCCCCAGTCGTTCGGTAGTCCAAGGCTCAAATACCATTCGACACCCATATTCTCCGATCTCATTCGGTGGTTCAGGCAAAAAGTTGGTTCGGTGAAAGAAGGCCTCACCTGGTCCGGCAATCAACTCTGGTTTGGCACTACGATCGATTCGGCAGCTTGGTTCAGACGGTAAGGAATAACGGAGGCGTGGAGCCCATACTTATAGAAAAGAGAAGGGTAGCCGGACCAACCAGTTCGGCACTCGGGCCGAATAAGGGTGTCCAAATAAACAAAGCGTGACATATGTAGGCATATGCCCCACTTTGGGGGGGCAAATGTTGGACGTGTTTCCACCGAACCAGAGTAAGGAAAACGTTGCCGAACCAACCACTTCCTAAGCACTGCCGAACCAACCCACTTCCTAAGCACTGCCGAACCAACTCACAACCAACCACCACTGGACCAACTCCACCGACAACCGAACCAATCCACACCCCTCTCATCACCGAACTAGAAGAATGCTACCAACACCGAACCAAACCACCACCGGACCAACTCCACTCACAACCGAACCAATCCACACCCCTCTCATCACCGAACCAGAAGAATGCTACTATAACGACCCACTATTTTGGACCATTCAAATCGACAATAATCCACACATGTCCGACTTGAATAATGCAAAATAACAGATTGTAATAAAATTTGGAGCAAATAAAATCATTCATAGAATCACATACACAGAAATATCAGAATAACTCGCAGCGGAATTTAAAAATAACCATAGTGGTTCATGAAGCCACTAAAATACATAGTCTCAAAACAAGTACAAATTACATAGTCTAAAAACCAATACAGTTTGAACAACCACAGAAAAATCCCAAATTCATTTGTCTCAAATTACATAGGCTAAAATTAAAGACTTAATAGCAAAATAGATAGCAGCTTGATAAAGATGATCTCTAGTCCTAGCTCCAAGAAGATGAAGTCCAAACTGATACTCAGGCTGATCCGAGCGTAAAAATAAAACATAAACACTCGAGTCAGGACATACATACTTATACAATGTAAACCAACTCAAGTGAACTGTAGTAAAGGTACAAGTAACTTAGAAGATGCTTGGGACCGCCCATCCTCTAAGGATCCGTTAAACTATTTACCATATAGTAATATACGCTATATACAGTAGTGTGTAATCAGTAAAGTATAATCATATAGAAAATAGCGTTAAGGGGATGGTGAACCTTAACGCGTTCGGATCTTTAAACCAAAGTCGTAGTGGGTTCGATATGGTAGGTGACACGGCACACAAGGCAATGCCAGGGTAGATATACCAATTACGCATCCGGACTGGTGGTGACGCATAGCAGCCACTACCGCCCACCTCGAACAACACTCCCAAATCAAGGGTGGCCACCAAATCAATCACAAGTAATAGAATGGTATCGAAGAAGTGTGTCCGATCAGAGGTGCTACCTCCTTGGCCCGTCGATCGCTCCTGTTTTAGCCACCTTATGCCAACTCACGGGAGTCAGGTCTACGTATATACCTGAGGATCGTCGCCACCATCCTACTTCATTCTGGAAACTCCACTGCGTACACAGTTGTCAAAGTGGTTTTCGGTATCGATAGAGAGTATGTCCATATCCGATCCCGGTCTCTTTAACAACCAAACGTTATTATAACCCGTGGTTATAAATTTAAAATAGTTTATATCAAAAATACTTCAAATTAAACCATTTAAAAACAAAGTCATTATTCTTTTAAATCAAATATTAAATTTCCAAAATTTTAGCCTTTTCTGAGTTCATTTATTCACTTAAAAACAATAAAACATTAAAATTTCAGCTTTCACAGCATTTAAAAAGTGCCGCGGTAAGTTATATTCGAAAACAATTCAATTCAGCAAAGACAGCTTTTATAAACTGCTGTAACAGTTCAGTTTTAAACAAAAATCATATTTCAGCCTACTTCAGCTCTTAACAAGTGCTATAGTAGCCCCTTTATAAGTTTCAGGTTCAATTTTAGTTCCTTCTACAACAGCACTTACCAAGTGCTATCATAGCCTTAGTTTATTTAAGTCTTTTGGTTCATTTATATAACCACAGCACTTAACAAGTGTTGCAGATTCTACTTAGTTCAGATTTTGTTCATTTCCAGAAATGGTAGCATTTCTGAAGTGCTATAAATTAAATTTTCAGGTTTTAAGTGCAATTCCAGCCATAAATAAACTTCAATTTAAATCCTTTAAAACTTATAAAATCATAAATTTCACATTAAAAATGTTCAATTAAATCCTTTAAATTATGGTTTTTTATAAAGAAAGATTTTCAAGTAAAAATCAAAATTTCCAAAATTTACTTATAAAAATTCAAGTGTGTAAATTTTTCCGTTTCCACCTTTAACCATTTTTTTCCACTTAAATTTTAAATCCCCATTCTTCCACCATTTAAACTAAATTTCAATTTAACTTAATTAACTTAAGCTTCCATTTTTTTTATAAATTTCAAGTTCAAGTTATATTTTAAAATCACTATTTTATCCTTTTATTTATTACACAAAAAATCATTTCCACTTAAATAAATCATTTAAAAATTCAATTTAAATCAATTTAATATTATTACAAATTTTAAAATATTTAAAAGTATCCAGAAAAATATACAGAAAATAACCACGGGTCTGTATAATATTTTCTACCCTAGGTAAAGTGATACGGATAATATATCATTTCAATCCGTAGTTTACAAAGAAAATCCGGGTTTTATCATTTCAAACCCGCAATCCCAAGCAAATAAAATTTAATCGAAAATCGCTCAGGCCTATCATTTCAGCCCATAACGATCTTCCCTTATTCTAAAGTCCGTTCGGGTATGTACCATTTCAACCCATAGTGATTCTATTCTACAGGGAACTTGCAGTGTGATTTAACAGAATAGAATAACAGTAAAATAAGAACAAAATATAACAGATGATATGTTATGCAATTATAACAAGTTTAACATCATATATAAATAATCACAGGCAATTATAACATCATTTTTATTTATTTAATTATTTTCTACACATTCAGTTGCGGTCGTTTCACAATCATATAAGTATGAATATTCATGTGAGATTTACTCACCTCTACGGAGCTGGAGATTTAATTCAAAAAGGAAATACGCTATCTACCGAAAAACACACGGAAAGCACGATCAGTTCTTAGAGAAAGCGCCAACAAGATTCAAATCTTGAAACAAAATAGATAAAACAACTCTAAGTACGGATACGAATAACAAAATTTTCAAATGAAGCAGACAGGAAACAAGTTGAAAAATAGAAAGAAATAGCTAGACCACTTCACCATACGGCTCAACCCATAGCCCCGCAGTCTCGACCACTTACCAGATTCAAGATTTGAAAGGTTCAGAGGAATTATAGGCCGTGACTTAAAAATACAAAAGTGACAAAAAGGCACTTTTTTCATTTCTTTTTTTTTTCAAAACAAAGACTCGATGGAAAATATAAACTATGACTTCAAAACAAAAGGCTCGACCACTTTTAAAAATAGACTATAACTTCAAAAATACAAAGGTGACAAAACAAATTTTTGTTCATTTCTTTTTTAAAAACAAAGGCCAGTGGCATGGGGTTTCGGGTGGCATGGGTTCGTAGTGGCGTGGGGTTAGGTCAGGAGGGTTCGGTGACGTGGGGTTCCATCTGGCATGGCAGGCTAGCTGGAGGCGTGACAATGGTGGTGGCTGCGGCTTCACTTGATGGTGGAGGAAAGTGGAACGGCAAGGGGTTTGTGGTTGCCTGGGCTCGGTCTGGAGGAGGGGAGAGGTTGCGGTGGTGGTCTAGGCTGGGGTAGGGGCTGTTCACGATGGTGGATAGGCCGAGCATGATGGAGCAACAACATGATAAAGCAAAACAAAGCAGGGGAACAAACAAAGTAAAACAAATGAAAGAAAAAGCATGCGGCCATACCTTCAGGAAGATGGTCACGCAAATTCAAATGGAAGCTGCAGTGAAATTTGTGTGGTTTGGAAATTTTGTGAACGTGGAATAATATAACAGCTGCTTACTTGATTTATGTAGAGAGAAGGCAAGAATAAAATGCTTGAACGGTAGAGGAATCAAAGGAATTTAAGGCATTTAATTTTATTAATAGATGGAAACGTATGGAAGGCAAAGGGAAAGAAATAATTCACACACGAAAATGATTTAAGGCAAGATTTTGAATTCTCAAAAGAAAAGTACACGGCTGAACTTTGCATTGTTAACGCAAGAAAATCAAATAGACAAAGAAAAGGAAAGAACAATAAATAAACATATGGCCAAAGTAACGTACAAATTTATTTGTTTTCTCTTATTAAATAAATTTAAAATGCTAACGTTTCTATTAGGAAAATAACCCATCACTTTAAACCAAAATTTAATAGCTATTATACCATAATTAATAAAATTTGATTTAGCTTCACCCATTTGAGTGATTAATATAAAGTTAAGGAACGGATGTAAATATACGTAAAAGAAATGTAAAGTTTAATTTCCCGTTTCACACTAATTATTACTAACTTTTAAAAGTATACAACAAATCTGACCAAAACAAAAGTGAAACAAATGTTACACAATTGTATACAGTTCAAGATGAAAATTTGGCAGTTTAGAATTATAAAATTTAAAAATTTAAAATTTATTAAATTACACTTTAATTCAAATCAACATTACAGAACGTTTATTTTTAATAAAAATTTGGGCAATTGATTAACAATCATTACAAGAAAATTTCCAAAATATTTTTAAGAAATCAAACGCCACAGTCTTTAAATAAATGAAAAAAAAACTTGTTAAATTTTTTTTGGGCTGTTACACTCTCCCCCACTCAAAACTTTTCGTCCTCGAAAAGGAACGAAAAAGGAAAATAAAGAAAGATAAGACAGTAGAGCAAAAGTACCTGAAATAAACAATTCCGGATTCGAAGCACGAATGCTCTCCTTCGTCTCCCAGGTGCAATCCCGTTCATCAGTGCTCCACTACACTTTGACCTGGTTGACAGATTTCCTTCTTAGCTGCTTCGTACCTCGATCGACGATACGAAGTGGCTACCTCTCAACAGTCAGATTTGGCTCAATATCCAAACTATCAAGAGTAGAAGGCTGGATAATAAGAGATGGATCATGCAGATAGCGACGAAGATGAGATACATGGAATACATTGTGCACTCCAGAAAATTTCTCGGGCAAATCCAGACGATATGCAAGAGAACCAATTCTTTCCATAATGCGGAAAGGACCGATGAACCTAGGAGAAAGCTTTCCTCTACGCCCAAACCGAATAACATTCCTTAAGGGAGAGACCTTAAGGAAAACCAAATCACCAACAGCAAACTCTAAACTCCGCCTACGCCTATCAGCATACTTCTTTTGCCTATCTTGAGCAATCCTCATCTTCCTCTTAATCTCTTCAACTCTCTCAGAAGCCTCTAAAACTATCTCAGGACCAAGAACCAAACGATTACCGGATTCAATCCAGCAAGAAGGAGATCTACAAGGTCGTCCGTAAAGAGCAGAAAACGGAGACGTCTCAATACGAGCCTGATAACTATTGTTATAGGTGAATTCGACTAGATGGAGATGATCTTCCCAAGATCCTCCATAATCAAGCACACAAGCATGAAGGAGATCTTCAAGAATCTGATTCACCCTTTCCGTTTGACCGTCGATCTGTGGATGGTAAGCAGTGCTCAGATTCAGACGAGTACCCAAAGAATCCTGAAAGGCTTTCCAAAACCTACTAGTAAAGATAGGATCACGATCACAAACAATACTGAGAGGAACACCATTGAGACGAACAATCTCCCTCATGTAAATCTCAGACAAACTAGACGCTGAACGGGTAGACTTGACCGGAATGAAATGAGCTGATTTGGTCAATCTATCCACAATAACCCAGATACTCTCGTTACCTTTCCTAGTCCTCAATAAACCATCAATGAAATCCATAGAAACCTGTTCCCACTTCCAATTGGGAATCTCAAGAGGCTGCAACAAACCAGGAGTCTTCTGATGATCTGCCTGGACTTGCTGACAAGTCGCACATCTACTAACAAAAATGGAAATATCTCGCCTCATACCTCTCCACCAATACAACTTCTTCATATCCTGATACATCTTGGCCACACCTGGATGAATAGAAAGTCTGGACTGATGATTCTCCCGAAGTAACTCCTGTCTCAATCCATCAACATTCGGGACACAAATCCTATTATTAATCCTCAACACACCCTTATCGTCAATCTGAGCACCACTGCCATCAAGACTACTACCTCCAACTCTACTTCGAACATTCTCCTTAATCAATCTAAGCATCTGATCCTCATCCTGCCTAGCCATAATACGATCCACAAGAGGTGAAGAAACAACAAGCTGACACAACAAAGCCTTCTTCCTACTCAAAGCATCTGCCACAACATTAGCTTTCCCTGGTGTATAGTTGATGTCGAGGTCATAAGAAGCAAGGAATTCTAACCACCTAACTTGTCTCTGATTCAAATCCTTCTGAGAGAAAATATACTTCAACGACTGATGATCTGTGAAAAGCTCGAACTTAGTACCCAAAAGATGATATCTCCAAAGCTTCAAAGCAAAAACAACAGCAAGCAGCTCTAGATAATGGGCAGCATAATTTACTTCATGGGTCTTCAACTGTCGACTAGCATAAGCAATCACCTTACCATCCTGCATCAGAACAGCTCCCAAACCTTCTCGACAAGCATCAGTGTATACCGTTAAACCCTCATTTCCATTTGGAACGGTAAGAACTGGTGCGGAAGTAAGCTTGTGTTTTAACTCACTGAATGCGGCCTTACACTCATTACTCCAAATAAACTTAGCATTCTTCCGAGTCAAAGCAGTAAGAGGTGCAGCAATCCGAGCGAAATTCTCAATGAATCTCCGGTAATAACCGGCAAGGCCCAGAAAACTACGGATATCAGTAGGAGTCTTAGGAGTTTCCCAATCCTGTACAGAATAGGGATAGAAGGATAATAGGAAAGATAGAATAAATTGAATGAAACAAGGAAAGAGAAGGAAGAGAGACTTACATTGATCGCAGCGATTTTGACTGGATCGACTGAAACTCCATTACCAGAAACAATATGCTCGAGGAATCAGACTTCATCCTTCCAGAAATGGCATTTGGAAAATTTAGCCTTTAACTGATGATTTCGAAGAGTCTCAAGAATAGATTTCAAATGTGACTCATGTTCTTCTTCAGACTTAGAGAAAATGAGGATATCATCCACAAAGACTAGAACAAATTTATTAAGCACATCATGGAAAACACGATTCATCAAGTCAACAAAGAAAGCAGGAGCATTAGTCAAACCAAAAGGCATGACTAACCATTCAAAGAATCCATTCTCAGTACGAAAAGCAGTCTTGGGAATACTTTCCTCGGCAACTCTGAGTTGGTGAAAACCCGTGGCAAGGTCAAGCTGAGAGAAAACAGTAGCACCATAAAGCTGATCAAACATATCATTGATGCGAGGCATTGGATATCTGTTTTTTCATAGTGAGCTTGTTCAGCTCCCTATAATCAACACACATCCGGAGAGAACCATCGGACTTGGTGACGAAAACCACCGCAGCTCCCCATTCTGAATAGCTAGGTCTGATCAGACCCTTGGAAGACAGATCCTCAATTTGCTTCCTTAACTCAACCTTCTCGCGGGGTGCCATTCTTCTAGGAGGAAGAACTACAGGTCGAGCTCCAGGAATAAGATCAATGCGGAAATCAATTTCCCGCTTAGGAGGTAAAGCAGTAACTTCACCAAAAACATCGGGATAGAGATTGACCACACGAGTCGATTGAAGATCAACAGGAGAAGAATCCAAAGAGTAGATAAAATTTCCAGCAAAATCCTGAGGCATGCGGCACTGAATAACCAAAGGATCACCCTTGTCTCCTACAAGAGTCACGATACGTGCTTTGCAAGAGATACGGGCATCATGCCTATCAAGCCAATCATCTCCGAGTAATAAATCAAAAGCATCGAAACCAAGAATATAGAAATCTCCCGAAAACCAATAACCAGAATGAAAGAGTTTCACATGTTTACAAATCTTATTAAGATTTGCGGGACCACCAATAGGATTTGAAACACATTGAGGAATAGAAGCATACTCAGGAGAAAGGAGAAGTTCAAACTTATTGCACAAATTATCAGAAATAAAACTATGCGAAGCTCCAGTATCAAATAAAACACGAACAGGATGATGAAATAAAGTAAAGGTGCCCTGAAGCGTACCTTGATCATCACTAGGAGCAGGGGCAGTTGCAGCAGGTGAAGAAGCAGATGTGACAGCAAATACACCAGATGGCTTTCCCTTTTGATATAAAGGACAGTCATTCCTAAAATGACCTGGCTGAAGACAAACATGACAAAGATTGTTCCTGGTAACCTGAGGTGGAGGAAAATCAGCACTAACCGAAGTAGGGCAACTATTAGCATAGTGTCCCTTCTGGTCACATTTGAAGCAGGTAATGGTGGATAGGTCAATAGGGTGCCTCTGGGAAGGAGACGATGATGAAGATCCCAAGCCCGGATGCTTGAGCCAATTTTTCTTCTGCTGGTGGAAGTTGGGCTTTCTCTTCTTAGAATCTGCAGAGGAAGACTGTGATACATGAGCACCAGAAGCGGCAGGACCCTTGGAAGTAGGGTTCTCATAGCGAATAGCCATATCCATGAGCTCAGTAAAAGTGCCATGAACATGCAAAATAAGACGGTCGTAGAACTCTGGACGAGCTCCAGCAATGAACTTCTCATTTTTCTTTAGTTGAGTGTCGATAAGACCAGGACCAAATTTGGAAAGTTCATTGAACTTCCGCTCATACTCAGAAAAAGACATGGTACCCTGCTTGAGATCTATGAATTCACGATAAAGCTGAGATTTCCTGGCTTCGGGCATCCATTTTGCCACAAAAGCCTCCCTGGAAAGAAGATATAGAAACTGAACTTAAGATAGATTCAAAAGAAAAAGGAAATGGGGAAAATTCAAGATAACACAAAGGATACCTGAACTGCTCCCACGAAAGATCACCTTCGTTAGTGTGAGCCGTAACTGACTCCCACCAATCTAAGGCTGACTCTTGCAGCTGCCATGCTGCTAACTGACGCTTCTGGGCATCAGTGATCTCAAGACCAGTAAATATCCTCTCCAAACTCCGTAACCATTGCTGGGCTTCGATAATACTCTCTGAACCGATGAACTTAGTACCACCGAGCTGAGAGAATTCCTTGTAGAGAACAGTAAACCTAACAGGTGCAACATGTGGAGGAGCTGGGGCAGTACCACGACCCCTACCTCTAGCATTTCCACGATTCATCCTGGAAATATCAAGAATGAATTTAGGACAAAGGTACAGAGAAGACAAAGATAAGCTAAGATAAGACACGATAAGATCACTTGGATGAATATCCTAATAACAAAATTTCTAACAAGGTAGATACGGAAAGAAGGAAGTTTAGAAAAATTGCTTTTTAAAACAAGAAAACTTATATCAAAATAATCTTTGAAAAATCATTTGAAAATCATTAAAAATCATTTTAAAAATCATTTTACTTTAAAAATACGTTCACTCACAAAGAAATGATTTTGAGTTTGATTTCACTCATTCTAGGGTATTTCTACCCTATCTCTAATGAGTTTTTGCTCCATAGGCTAAGGTTTGCCTAAAACCTGGCTCTGATACCAACTGTAACGACCCACTATTTTGGACCATTCAAATCGACAATAATCCACACATGTCCGACTTGAGTAATGCAAAATAATAGATTGTAATAAAATTTGGAGCAAATAAAATCATTCACAGAATCACAGACATAGAAATATCAGAATAACTCGCAGCGGAATTTAAAAATAACCATAGTGGTTCATGAAGCCACTAAAATACATAGTCTTAAAACAAGTACAAATTACATAGTCTAAAAACCAATACAGTTTGAACAACCACAAAAAAATCCCAAATTCATTTGTCTCAAATTACATAGGCTAAAATAAAAGACTGAATAGCAAAATAGATAGCAGCTTGATAAAGATGATCTCCAGTCCTAGCTCCAAGAAGATGAAGTCCAAACTGATACTCAGGCTGACCCGAGCGTAAAAATAAAACATAAACACTCGAGTCAGGACATACATACTTATACAATGTAAACCAACTCAAGTGAACTGTAGTAAAGGTACAAGTAACTTAGAAGATGCTTGGGACCGCCCATCCTCTAAGGATCCGTTAAACTATTTACCATATAGTAATATACGCTATATACAGTAGTGTCTAATCAGTAAAGTATAATCATATAGAAAATAGCGTTAAGGGGATGGTGAACCTTAACGCGGTCGGATCTTTAAACCAAAGTCGTAGTGGGTTCGATATGGTAGGTGACACGGCACACAAGGCAATGCCAGGGTAGATTTACCAATTACGCATCCGGACTGGTGGTGACGCATAACAGCCACTACCGCCCACCTCGAACAACACTCTCAAATCAAGGGTGGCCACCAACTCAATCACAAGTAATAGAATGGTATCGAAGAAGTATGTCCGATCAAAGGTGCTACCTCCTTGGCCCATCGATCGCTCCTGTTTTAGCCACCTTATGCCAACTCACGGGAGTCGGGTCTACGTATATACCTGAGGATCGTCGCCACCATCCTACTTCATTCTGGAAACTCCACCGCGTACACAGTTGTCAAAGTGGTTTTCGGTATCGACAGAGAGTATGTCCATATCCGATCCCGGTCTCTTTAACAACCAAACGTTATTATAACCCGTGGTTATAAATTTAAAACAGTTTATATCAAAAATACTTCAAATTAAACCATTTAAAAACAAAGTCATTATTCTTTTAAATCAAATATTAAATTCCCAAAATTTTAGCCTTTTCTGAGTTCATTTATTCACTTAAAACAATAAAACATTAAAATTTCAGCTTTCACAGCATTTAAAAAGTGCTGCGGTAAGTTATATTTGAAAACAATTCAATTCAGCAAAGACAGCTTTTATAAACTGCTGTAACAGTTCAGTTTTAAACAAAATCATATTTCAGCCTACTGCAGCTCTTAACAAGTGCTACAGTAGCCCCTTTATTAGTTTCAGGTTCAATTTTAGTTCCTTCTACAACAGCACTTACCAAGTGCTATCATAGTCTTAGTTTATTTTAGTCTTTTGGTTCATTTATATAACCACAGCACTTAACAAGTGCTGCAGATTCTACTTAGTTCAGAATTTGTTCATTTCCAGAAATGATAGCATTTCTGAAGTGCTATAAATTAAATTTTCTGGTTTTAAGTGCAATTCCAGCCATAAATAAACTTCAATTTAAATCCTTCAAAACTTATAAAATCATAAATTTCACATTAAAAATGTTCAATTAAATCCTTTAACTTATGGTTTTTTATAAAGAAAGATTTTCAAGTAAAAATCAAAATTTCCAAAATTTACTTATAAAAATTCAAGTGTGTAAATTTTTCCGTTTCCACCTTTAACCATTTTTTTCCACTTAAATTTTAAATCCCCATTCTTCCACCATTTAAACTAAATTTCAATTTAACTTAATTAACTTAAGCTTCCATTTTTTTTTTATAAATTTCAAGTTCAAATTATATTTTAAAATCACTATTTTATCCTTTTATTTATTACACAAAAAATCATTTCCACTTAAATAAATCATTTAAAAATTCAATTTAAATCAATTTAATATTATTACAAATTTTAAAATATTTAAAAGTATCCAGAAAAATATACAGAAAATAACCACGGGTCTGTATAATATTTTCTAGCCTAGGTAAAGTGATACGGATAATATATCATTTCAATCCGTAGTTTACAAAGAAAATCCGGGTTTTATCATTTCAAACCCGCAATCCCAAGCAAATAAAATTTAATCGAAAATCGCTGTGGCCTATCATTTCAGCCCATAACGATCTTCCCTTATTCTAAAGTCCGTTCGGGTATGTATCATTTCAACCCATAGTGATTCTATTCTACAGGGAACTTGCAGTGTGATTTAACAGAATAGAATAACAGTAAAATAAGAACAAAATATAACAGATGATATGTTATGCAATTATAACAAGTTTAACATCATATATAAATAATCACAGGTAATTATAACATCATTTTTATTTATTTATTTATTTTCTACACATTCAGTTGCAGTCGTTTCACAATCATATAAGTATGAATATTCGTGTGAGATTTACTCACCTCTACGGAGCTGGAGATTTGATTCAAAAAGGAAATACGCTATCTACCGAAAAACACACGGAAAGCACGATCGGTTCTTAGAGAAAGCGCCAACAAGATTCAAATCTTGAAACAAAATAGATAAAACAAATCTAAGTACGGATACGAATAACAAAATTTTCAAATGAAGCAGACAGGAAACAAGTTGAAAAATAGAAAGAAATAGCTAGACCACTTCACCATACGGCTCAACCCATAGCCCCGCAGTCTCGACCACTTACCAGATTCAAGATTTGAAAGGTTCGGAGGAATTATAGGCCGTGACTTAAAAATACAAAAGTGACAAAAAGGCACTTTTTTCATTTCTTTTTTTTTCAAAACAAAGACTTGGTGGAAAATATAAACTATGACTTCAAAACAAAAGGCTCGACCACTTTTAAAAATAGACTATAACTTCAAAAATACAAAGGTGACAAAACAAATTTTTGTTCATTTCTTTTTTCAAAACAAAGGCCAGTGGCATGTGGTTTCGGGTGGCATGGGTTCGTGGTGGCGTGGGGTTAGGTCAGGAGGGTTCGGTGACGTGCGGTTCAGTCTGGCATGGCAGGCTAGCTGGAGGCGTGACAATGGTGGTGGCTGCGGCTTCACTTGATGGTGGAGGAAAGTGGAACGGCAAGGGGTTTGTGGTTGCCTGGGCTCGGTCTGGAGGTGGGGAGAGGTTGCGGTGGTGGTCTAGGCTGGGGCAGGGGCTGTTCACGATGGTGGATAGGCCGAGCATGATGGAGCAACAACATGATAAAGCAAAACAAAGCAGGGGAACAAACAAAGTAAAACAAATGAAAGAAAAAGCATGCGGCCATACCTTCAGGAAGATGGTCACGCAAATTCAAATGGAAGCTGCAGTGAAATTTGTGTGGTTTGGAAATTTTGTGAACGTGGAATAATATAACAGCTGCTTACTTGATTTATGTAGAGAGAAGGCAAGAATAAAATGCTTGAACGGTAGAGGAATCAAAAGAATTTAAGGCATTTAATTTTATTAATAGATGGAAACGTATGGAAGGCAAAGGGAAAGAAATAATTCACACACGAAAATGATTTAAGGCAAGATTTTGAATTCTCAAAAGGAAAGTACACGGCTGAACTTTGCATTGTTAACGCAAGAAAATCAAATAGACAAAGAAAAGGCAAGAGCAACAAATAAATATATGCCCAAAGTAACGTACAAATTTATTTGTTTTCTCTTATTAAATAAATTGAAAATGCTAACGTTTCTATTAGGAAAATAACCCATCACTTTAAACCAAAATTTAACAGTTATTATACCATAATTAATAAAATTTGATTTAGCTTCACCCATTTGATTGATTAATATAAAGTTAAGGAATGGAAGTAAATATACGTAAAAGAAATGTAAAGTTTAATTTCCCGTTTCACACTAATTATTACTAACTTTTAAAAGTATACAACAAATCTGACCAAAACAAAAGTGAAACAAATGTTACACAATTGTATACAGATCAAGATGAAAATTTGGCAGTTTAGAATTATAAAATTTAAAAATTTAAAATTTATTAAAGTTACACTTTTAATTCAAATCAACATTATATAACGTTTATTTTTAATAAAAATTTGGGCAATTGATTAACAATCATTACAAGAAAATTTCCAAAATATTTTTAAGAAATCAAACGCCACAGTCTTTAAATAAATGAAAAAAAAACTTGTTAAAATTTTTTTTGGCTGCCACCACCGAACCAAAGCCACTCCAGCCATCTCTGAACCAAGGCGTTGCGGAACCAACCTGGCCAGGCTAGATTACATCAGCCCAAGCCCACCAGCAGCTATATACATCCAAGACCCCTACCCCCTGCCTCACTCTATAAATAGAGGGGTAGGGGTACAACAATGGAAGACAAGTTTGAGAGCTCAAGCACGGACAGAACTTTCAAACAACTTTCATACACTTGTAATCAAAGCTTTGTACTTGTAATCTGAACAGTAAAGGAGAATAACATATAGAGTGGACGTAGGCACGTTCTGGCCGAACCACTATAAATCTATGTGTCTTTTACAGTTTAGTCCCTGTTTTTTTACATATTTGCAAAAACCACCCAAATCACTAAAAACAACATAAAATCGACTAAATCATACGACTTGGAGGTGTTTGCCCATTTTTTTTGCAAACAGCCGACTTGCGCGTGTGGTCGCGAGTGGTCGGAGTTGACGGCGGGGTTGGTGCAGGTGCACGGAGTACTTGGTGTGTCAGTTGTGTTTTGGGGAAGAAGGGGTACTCGTGTTTGGTTCGGGTTAATTCTTGTTTTGCTCGAAGTATTTGGATGTTGGACTCGAAGTAATTTATTTGTGGGCTTGGTGTTTGGTTGATACAGGTTTGTGTAAAACCTGTCAGTTTTTAGTTTAAATGTTTTAAAATGAAATGTTACTCGAGTTTTACTCGAGATATTTTGTGTTTTTGCTCAGGTTAGGCGAGGGTAAGCTCGAGTGGTTTCTTTGTGATTCGAGTTAGTTTTGTTCAGATTATAAATCCTGTTATGATTTCTAAATTTAAACTGAATTTTAAAAATATAAAGCAAAGATTTAAAATGAGTTTTAAATCTAATTTTAATTATGGATTCAAGCTTAATTTGAATCATAGTTGGAAATGAATAAAGTTTTTTAAATTCAAATTTGTTTAAATAACCTTAAAGAGGTTAAGTGTTTAAAAGTGTTTTAAAAGAAAAAAGAATTTGAATTTAAATTGGAATTTGAAATGTAAAGGAATGATTTAAACAAAGTTTTAAATCTGATTTAAATCTAAATTTGAATCTTTGTTTAAAAATAAATTTAAGTTTTATAAATTTAAGTGTTTTTAACAATTTTGAATGATAAGGTAAAAATTTAAATGTTTGAATTTAAAAAGAAATTTGTTTTAAACTCTTGTAAAAATTCTTTTATAAGAAAATGTATTCTTTATCATGTAAATTTAAAGGTTTTAAATTGATTTAAATTTTGTTAAAGATAAATTGAGTTTCATTTTAAAACTTGAATTTAAAATGAAATTTGAAATTAAATTTGGAAATGAATGTTTCAAATATATTTGTGAATGATAATTTAACCATAGATAAGAAAATGTTTTATCTTAAAGTTAAATTAGAATTTAATATTTTGTTATTCATTTAAGTATTAGGGTAATTAAATGGATAATTAACTTATTTTATAAATTAATGAAATGGATAATTACTTAAAGTAATTAAGGGTTTAAACTTAAGGTTTAAGATTAATTATTCTTAGAATAATTAACTTGTAATTTAAGAATCATTAATTAAATAAGGTTAGATTTTAATTAATGATTAGTAATTAATTAATCAAGTAATAAAGGATTAATTAAGTTACAGTTAAGCACTTAATTAATTAAATAATTAGTGATTAATTAAATGATTATTAAAGATAAATTAAATTGTAATTAATAATGATTAATCTAAGTTTAATTACTTAAGAGAAGTAATTAAAGAATTGATAATAGTTAATGAAGATCATTAACTTGAGATTATTAAATAATTAATTAAATGTGATTAATTTTAATAATTAATTAGATTAATTAAGGATAATCAATTATGGAAGTGGTTAAGTATATTTATTTAATGGAAGTAATTTGGATTTAATTACTATTTGTAATTAATCAAGGGATTAATTAAGATAATTAATTAAGGATTAATTTATTTATTTAATGAAATAATTAAGGGTAGATAATTACTGAATGTGATTAATCAAAGGTGATTAATAAATGTGGTTTAATTAAAGATAAATTACTTAATGTAATTAATTTTAATAGAATACTTAATTAAAAATGTAATTAGGGATCATTAGTTAATATAATTAATGATTTAATTAAGGATTGATTAATTAAGATTAATTAATCAATAATAAGTGATTATAGAGTAATTAATTAATTAATTAATTAAGGATTAATGTAATTAATTATAGTTACTTAATTATTAAAGTAATTACAGGTTAATTACTATATTTGATTAAGGATAATAAATTTGTGAAATTAATTAAAGGCTAATTACTTGAATGTAATTATAAGATAATTAATCAAGGATGATTAATTGAAATGAATAATTAGAGGATGATTAATTAATTAAATTGTGATTAATTAATGGTTAAGTAAGCAGGATTTATAGAATGAGGTAATTAATTTAATTTATTTTAAATTAATTAGAGATGAAGTAATTAATTTGGTTCATTTTAAATTAATTATAGAATGATGATTAATAAATCATTGCTTATGAATGCTGTTTGATATTGGATGCTTTGCATTATTTGATATCTCTGATGAGATATGTGCTGATATATGATGTGGATGTTTTGGTTGATGATGCTAATGTGAATTATCTATTTATGATAATAATGTAGATTATCTATTATTGTGAATTATCTATCTGTGTGTATATAGATAATTGAATTGAATTGTTTTAACTTTAAAACAACTTGGCCTTAAAAGATACGTTTTGGATTTCGATGAGACCGGGATCGGGTTTCCAGATTTGGATATCCGAAAACCACATCGATCCAAATTAACGATAGGTCGTGAACCTCAAGTGAAGATGAAGACTCGAGGTGTAAGAACTATGTACCGTTATAACTCTGAGGGTGATTCCAAAATGAGTTTATGGATATAGTACTTTCTGATTCAAGATGAAGATTCAGAGTGCAAGGGCTATGGTCGTTAACTCTGAGGGTGATTCCAAAATGAGTGTAACAAGATAGTGCCTTCAGTTTCGTTCGAACCCGGAACGAACTTGTATGGATTGAATGCTTTCAGAACATCGTCAGGTGGACGATGAGCATTCTAAGATAGATGTGTTCTATTAAAAGGTAATCGTAGCCTCAAGCCTCATCAACCGAGAATGGCTAAAACAGGGGAGGTGCAGCAAGGCTAAGTGAGTCGCGCTCAAGTAGGACAAGAGTTCCCCTGTCTAGAGGTCCCTTTTTATTCGGCTTAGTGGGCAGTTGATTCGCGACAACTGCTGGGGTTGTCTTGTTCGGGACTATCCAGTAAGGGATGGTTCCGGCTTTGTGTTGCAGAGAGTCGGGAGTGATCCTCGGTACGTTGATCTAGGCCACGTACTATGATGGGTGGTACCCCAGTAGCCATGCCATTGTATGGAAATCCAACTTCCAATAAGTGCCATCGGACTTGATTGTATACCTACGTATGCTGGAATTTAATGAATGTAACAATTTTGGCTATGTGAATATTTATTTGGAAACCCTAAACCCTATTATAATATAACCGGATTTCCTATCAAATGTTTTGGTTAGCGTAAGGTAATTTTTTTTCCATGTTTATGTGTGGGAAGTCTTACGTGATACCTTTGTTTTCAAAAGGTTTTGAAGTTAAGAAACTTTAACCGTTTACTCACACCAGACCCATGTCTGACCCAAGTGTTTATTTTCTGTTTTATTAAACTCTTGGGTACTCAAATTTTTACGAGTAGCCAAGGGATTCAGGTTAGCTTTGACGAGTTTTATGGAGGAGCAATGGAGCAGGAGGCTTCAGCGTTCGTAGATATATAGTGTTCCGCTGTGTTGATCTCTGTGATTGTGTCTTGTATGTACTTGAGTTGTAATGTCTAGACAGATGTTTATATCTGTCTAGTTTGTGATGTATAAGCTGTATAACTCTGATGGATGTTGTATATTATGTAATAGCATATGTGATTAATATAATTTATTCGTTCCGCTGTTGAGATTCTATTGTTGTTTCGTTCTTCTTCTCTATCTTTTCTCTTTTCTATCCCTTTCTTTCTTCATGATGATGCGACTTTCTGTGGAGAAAAAGTCGGGTCGTCACATTTTAAAACAGTAGTCACATACAGGTACCATACATATAAACCGAACTTTAAAATAAAGTATATATATAGTAAGAGGCCGAACTTCATAAAACAATGTATAGTTATAAATACTTTACAAACATATATATATATATATATATATACCAGCTATATGCAGCAGATCTCATATAAGTACTAAAATTTTGTATATAACAATGTATATATATTCAGTATTCAAAATTTTAAAACAATATACATAAGGTAGTATGCTAAATACTGCTGTCATATATTAACTTTATATCAATAGTAGGTTATATAACTTTCATATACCGTATATAGAATAAACTTATATATGTGTAAACAGCACAAGCTTATATAATACATATTTCCATAAACATGTAACTGGAACCATAACATAAATAACTTTATAAACAATATACGTATATATATATATAAACTAGTATATATTAATATATATATATATACACACACCTACAAATTCAACAGAGGAGGAAGGGAAACCGATCTGGTGGTGAGTAAGGCTGAGCCTTCGGCCTAGCATGGAGGAGGAACGACTGCCTTGGTGGATAAAGAGGAGGAGGGGCTTCTCGGCTGGGCTGAGCTATGGATACGACCGGCTGGAGGAAGTGGCGGTGACCGATCTTGGGTTTGAGGTCGATAGTGGCTCACGGCATGAGGAGGCTGAGGCGAGCAACATGGTAGGTCGAGATTTGTTTTGGCATGGGGTTGCGGAAAGGTGGCAGGCACTGGGAGAGGCGGATCTGGGTAGTAGTGCTCGCATGCATAAAATGGCTTCAGCCAAATGCCAGGAGGAAGAAAAGATTTTGGGACAGAGTTTTTTTTATAGAAAGAGATGTAGATCTGTTGAAGAGAAAATGAAGGGAAGGAGATTTCAGAGTAGAAGAAGGAGCATCAAATATAGGTGGCACCCATCATTTTCTTCACTGGTACGAAACAGTGAAAATAAATGAAAATGAAGAGGCAACATTAATTAGAGGTGAATATAAAAAAACAGGTGGCTGATGGTACAGTTCAGCTGATAAACGAATGGTCAAAGAAACCAAACCGGTATCGATACGAAATCATTTTATCGATTCCGTCGAGTATCGAACTTCAAAATACAAAATGAATATACCGCAGAGATCAGCACGACGAACCGATCAAAACGGTATATAGATATCAGTGGCATGATTGAATTATAAAAATTCGAATTTTCTACTAGCGGAAAATACAGCAAAAACGCAGAAAAATAAGATCGACGGAGCTAAAGAAGTCCGAATTTGATAAAACGAAAAATGACGTCTTAGTCAGAAGATGAATTAGAATTTTTCTATATAAAAATATTCAGGTTTGGAAAACATTTTATTATCATCAATTTTAACTAATATAAATTGGAATAAAATTACACTAGAAAATAAACTTCCAAATATCTGATGAAAATTTACCAGTTGCTATGATTAATTAGACGCATTCCAAATATCAAATTTTTATTTCAAAATTTTATCGTTTAAAATTTCATAAAATTTCAAGTAATTACGTTATTAAAACTGTTAAAATTTACGGGTCGTTACACTCTCCCCCACTCAAAACTTTTCGTCCCCGAAAAGAAAGAAGGTAGGAGAGTAGAAACAACCAGAAAGAAAATAGATTGGAATACAGGTAAACCAATTAATTTAAACCATATAAATTCCAATTTAAATTAATTAATATTTAACAATTTGGTTAAATCCCTTTGAGTTCACTTAAGTTAAATCAATCTATCCATTCTAAATTCATTATCTTATTATCTAGTCATCCTCAACTAACAATTTCTAAATTATCAATTTGTATAATCATTTATTGTACTCATATTTTATTCAACAAATTTAATTCTTTTATTCCGAATTATTATTAAGTTTATTCCACTTAATATATCTTATTACATATATTTAATCCATATAAATTAATTTAAACCATATAAATTTAAATTTAAATTAATTCATATTCAATAATTGGTTTAAATTTAAGGTATTTCCATAAGTTGATCTAATTTCAATTTGTTAATTCTTTCAAAATAAAATTTATTATATTCATCTCATTTAATTAACTTATTATTCTATCATCTTTATTAGCATTTTTATATAATTAAAATCTAAGTGTATAACATTTATTATAAACACTAAAATTTTATTTATAAAATCATTTTATATTGTATATTATCCAATTACATTTTAACTTCTGAATAATTTAGGTAAGTTATATTGAGATGCAATTTAGTACTCTACAAATAAAATTTTCAAATTCAATTATTTCAAGTTTAAATATTTATCCAAAATTTAGATTTATTTATAATTGAAAACATCCTTTAACATAATTTTAAGAATTAAATTTCCGTTTAATTTCTAACCCTTTATAGATAATTATGTATATACTATATATATTAAATCAAATTAAATTTAAAATAATATTCCCATATATATATATATAAATCAAGTCATACTTAAGAAATTCAAATTAAAATATTTTCCAAACAAAACCGTAGCAAAGCTATAGAATGGTTTCTCCACTTCGAAACTCGAAAATGAATGTCGATGATGCGGCCACCATCACCGAAATTAGTTTCCAGCGACAAAGAGAAGAGCACTGATTTCAACATGTTAAAATTCTTTGAAAACGGTTTCTATTTGAAAATACCTTCAATAATATACATTTTAAAAATTTAAAAACCAAAGCTTGAAATCACTGGAAATTAAATTCTCAAATTCTAAATTTTAAATTCATTCAAATTTCAAATCAGTTTATAATCCGTGTTTAAAAATTCATTTATAGAACAATAAGTGATAATCAATTATTATCATTTCCGACAACAGATTCATTAACAATTTAATTTCGGAAAAAATATTTATACTTATATATAATATAATCATTCAAAATTATTTTATTTACTAAATTTGAAAACAATATTGTGTCAGTTTGTTCTGTTCAAGTGTTTTAGAAATTCTATCGATAGCGTTGATCAGACGAATCAATCGAAAACCCAAATCAACATCAACAACTCAAACAACACAATGTATAAAACATTTTTAATATTAATTTACAAATACACTTCCTCGCTCGACGATACAAGAATGGAATTCAAAGTAAGGATAGAGATTCAAATTTGAGGAACTCAAATCAAAGAGAATTTTTGATTCGAAGATAGGTTCGAAACAAAGATAAGATGATTAAATAACAAAATAGGGCGATGGATATAAATCGTGGGCAACCTTAATCGGGTCAACCGTGACTTAAAGAATAAGATCGAGGTAGCATTCTGGAACAAACTGACATTTGATTGCCAGAGATAGAATTTGGATATAGCAAAAGATAGCAGCATCGTAAACCGAGGATACTGAAATCTTCGGTGAATCAATGCTTATCGTAAAGGTGTCTCACCCCTTTACAAATCATTCAGAGATTGGCGAGATCGCCGATTTATTATAGAGATCATTCGAAGTGGAGTTATGGGATACTCCAGAATCAAAAAGACACAAATAGGGGAGACACGAATGGACTTTGGAACCGAAGGGAACATTCCAAAATTCAAGGAAAAACCGAGTCAAGGAAGAAGGAATTCAAGCTTGAATGAACGTGATTCTGTAATTGAGTTTACTCTACATGCTGAGTTTTGCCTAAACCAGAGCTCTGATACCAACTGTAACGACCCACTATTTTGGACTATTCAAATCGACAATAAATCCACACATGTCCGACTTGAATAATTCAAAACAATATATTGTTAATTTAAATTGGCAAAACTCAGCATATACAGTAAATAAATAATCACAGAATCGCAGACACAGAGTAATATAACAATAGTGCAGCGGAAACAAAAGAATAGTAGTTCATGAAGCTACTATATATATATAATAGAGTTAAACAAGATACAACAGAAGTCTTGAATACAATAGATATCTCAATACAATAGTCAAATACAAGATCTGAATACATCACTGGAATCAACTGAATAACTGAAAGTTAGATAGATAGCTGAATCTCCAAGCAAAGCTCCAACTCCAAAGGTGAGTCTCGAATACTGGTACACTCAGTCTGACCCGAGCGTAAAGAAAACACAAAACACTCGAGTCAGGATTAACATTCTTATATCAATAAATCCAACTCAAGTGAAATACAACTGAAATACAAGTAACTCAAAGGATGTTTGGGATAACCATCCTCTAAGGATCCGTTAAACTATCTACTATGTAATAGTGTACGCTAAGTAGATAATGCCTATCAGTAATATAAAGTATCAAAATAGCGTTAAGGCGTTACCATAATCCCCCTTAACACATTTTTATAATGTCATAGTCTATATAGCACCGTAAACCCCACCGTAAACTAGTGGTTATCAGAGGGTACCCCATAGGTATAACACAAAACAAATCGTAGTGGTCGCGAATAGGATAATCAGTATGACAAGGTACATGAGGCGATACCAACTAGGATACTAGTAGTTGCCTGATCCGGACTGATGTTGGGCATAGCAGCTACTATCCCAACACTGTGAAACAACACTCCCAAATCAAGGGGTGCACCCAAATCGAATCACATAAGTAATAAATAAGGTATCGAAGAAGTGTGTCCGCTAGAGATGGCGATCCTCAATGGCCCGGCGCGGCTCCTGTTTTAGTCATGTCAGGGTCATTCAATATCGTTCTCTTTCTTCAGTCAACGCGTTCACCAAACCATCCACTTCATTCTGGATCAACACTTCGCGTATAATAGTTATTAAAATGTTTTCGGTATCGACAGAGAGTATGTCCATATCCGATCCTGATCTCTCTAATAACTACGTAATTATTACACCGATTGGTCATTTAATAAACTTTCAAAATAGTTTATATTTCAAAATCAAAATATCATTGCCTTTTCAAAACCATATCCATACGATATCATTTTCACTTCAAATAAATCCGTTTCCAAAATCATATCACTTTCCAAAGTTATATCGCTTTCGGAATCATAAGTCTTTTAAAATCAAAACACTTTGGAAATCAAAATCTTGAAATTCATAACACTTTGAAATCATAGCTTGAAATCATAACATTTTGGAATCCTAACACTTTCCTCTTAAACAGTTTAGATATTAAAATTTGTATATATAGAAAAATAGTTTATACAATAAAATAGTTTATATAAATAGTTATAAGTTAAAATAGTTTAAAATAAAATAATTTATATTGAAAATGATTTATATTAAAATAATTTATATTAAAATTTATAAAGTAAAATATAAATAGTTTTAGATATAGTTTAAAATACTTTATATAAAAATAGCTTCCTCAAATTTCACAAATCGATTCAAATTAACTCGAATTCCAAAATTTTAATTTAATCAAATCTCAAATCATCAATTTCAATTCGATTCAGTTTCTAAATAACCATTTCAATCAATAGATTTCAAATACATATTTAAACCATAAAATAAGCCATTTCAATTTTAATATATTTCAAAGCTTTAAATATTCAACATTTCAATAACATCTAATACAACTTCAATTCACAATTTTAAATAAACAAAATATCCCAGTTAAATTTATATAAATTTGAAATATTCATTAAAGTCGCTTTTAATCAAATTCAAGTTAAAAACATATCTTTAGAATTTCAAATTTTATAAATTTCAAATCAAACTTATTTAAGTATAATTATTATATAATTAAGAATTCCAAATCAATTTCAAATTTATCTTTCAACCTGAAACATTTTAAACTTTATATTTGAAAATATAAATTTTCATAAATACTCGAAACATATTTTTATATTGATTCAAATCAACTTTAATAAATCTTTAAAATCAATATTTATTAAAACCATATATTTCTTTTCAAAACCATAGAAATCATTTCAAATTATTTATATATAGACCAACGGTGTCTGTATATAATTTTCTACCCTATGGTTAAGTAATATGGATATTTATCATTTCAATCCATAATTTAAATATATACGGGTATATATATATCATTTCAACCCGTAATCCCAAATTCAATTCAATTGAAAATCGCTTGGGTTTATCATTTCAACCCATAACGATTTTCTCCTATTCTACAGATCGTTCAGGTTTGTATCATTTCAACCCATAGTGAATTCTATACTAACAGGGAACTTGCAGAGTGATAACAGATATGATAATAATATAACAGACATATATCATCAATATAAATAACAGATAATGGTGCCAGGTGTCACAGGTGAACAGATACAGATAATGACATATATATAGAAATATAAATTACAGATAATGGTGTCAGATGTCACAGATGAACAGATACAGATGATGGCATATATATATAGCAATGTAAATAACTAGTAGCAGCATATTTCAATTGTCGTTTCAATTGAAATCAAATTTAATAAATAAAAGAACGTTAATCGTGAGTGATTTCTCACCTTTCGAGGCTAGAGAGTTTGGCAATACGACAAGCTACAAATTGGATCACATACTTGAAAATCGACTAATCCAATGACCGATCTCAAAGCAAAGCAAGGTGGGCACAAATTTGACGATCAAAGTAAGGCAGGAATCGATGAGAACAATCAAATCAATTAAGCCCGATATGTACAGAAATGTGTGTGTATATATATATATATCAATTATTTTATAAAAATCAATGTTTAACTTAAGACAAATATTAAATAGAATATATATGTAAATCATTATCCTTAAGACACATACACTTTAAAGTCAATATATACATATAATATCCCTATATATATTTACTTTAATATCAGTAAAATTACACATACTTTTAAAATCAAACACTTAATACATATATTACCAAAATCAAAACATTTCGGCTTTAATGCACACATATATTTATATGTATAAATAACAGGTTTCGAAATCCAACATGACCAGAATTATATACAAGCTTCCAAATAAAACGTACATATATATCTTCCTTTTAAAATATTATGAATGCAGCAACCCATACTATCATTGTACAACATATATCTCAATATATTACCTCATATGTGCCTTGTTCCATAATACCATACTGTAGCATTAATAACATGCGTACATATATCAATATACCCTTATGTATCTCCAAATCATATAGCTTGTATTATAAATTATATGTATACACTCTGCACAAAATATAATACTGTAATCATAGTATATATACAACATAGCTTAGGCACATAAGAGTCGCAGGTGAAGACCATATATATAAATTCTTTATAAACCAAATGTTATAAACACATATATATGGTATAATACGGTCAAATATATAACCCATACAAATACAAATCTATCTTATTACTCGAATAGTAAAACAAAAACCCAGATTGTAACATAACTTATATATATTTAAAATCATATACATACATAGACAGACACTTTAAAGCAAAACATAGAATATATATATAAATTTTAAAACAGTAGTCACATACAGGTACCATACATACAAACCGAACTTTAAAATAAAGTATATATAGTAAGAGGCCGAACTTCATAAAACAATGTATAGTTATAAATACTTTACAAATATATATATATATATATATATATACCAGCTATATGCAGCAGATCTCATATAAGTACTAAAATTTTGTATATAACAATGTATATATATTCAGTATTCAAAATTTTAAAACAATATACATAAGGTAGTATGCTAAATATTGCTGTCATATATTAACTTTATATCAATAGTAGGTTACATAACTTTCATATACCGTATATAGGACAAACTTATATATGTGTAAACAACACAAGCTTCTATAATACATATTTCCATAAACATGTAACTGGAACCATAACATAAATAACTTTATAAACAATATATGTATATATATAAACTAGTATATATTAATATATATATATACACACACACTTACAAATTCAACAGAGGAGGAAGGGAAACCGATCTGGTGGTGAGTAAGGCTGAGCCTTTGGCCTAGCATGGAGGAGGAACGACTGCCTTGGTGGATAAGGAGGAGGAGGGGCTTCTCGGCTGGGTTGAGCGGTGGATACGACCGGCTGGAGGAAGTGGCGGTGACCGGTCTTGGGTTTGAGGTCGATAGTGGCTCACGGCATGAGGAGGCTGAGGCGAGCAACATGGTAGGTCGAGATTTGTTTTGGCATGGGGTTGCGGAAAGGTGGAAGGCACTGGGAGAGGTAGATCTGGGTAGTAGTGCTCGCATGCATAAAATGGCTTCAGCCAAATGCCAGGAGGAAGAAAAGATTTTGGGATAGAGTTTTTTTTTAGAAAGAGATGTAGATCTGTTGAAGAGAAAATGAAGGGAAGGAGATTTCAGAGTAGAAGAAGGAGCATCAAATATAGGTGGCACCCATTCGTTTTCTTCACCGGTACGAAACAGTGAAAATAAATGAAAATGAAGAGGCAACATTAATTATAGGTGAATATAAAAAAACAAGTGGCTGATGGTACAGTTCAGCTGATAAACGAATGGTCAAAGAAACCAAACCGGTATCGATACGAAATCGTTTTATCGATTCCGTCAAGTATCGAACTTCAAAATACAAAATGAATATACCACAGAGATCAGCACGACGAACCGATCAAAATGGTATATAGATATCAGTGGCATGATTGAATTATAAAAATTCGAATTTTCTACTAGCGGAAAATGCAGCAAAAACGCAGAAAAATAAGATTGACGGAGCTAAAGAAGTCCGAATTTGATAAAACGAAAAATGACGTCTTAGTCAGAAGATGAATTAGAATTTTTCTATATAAAAAGATTCAGGTTCGGAAAACATTTTATTATCATCAATTTTAACTGATATAAATTGGAATAAAATTACACTAGAAAATAAACTTCCAAATTATCTGATGAAAATTTACCAGTTGCTATGATTAATTAGACGCATTCCAAATATCAATTTTTTTTCAAAATTTTACCGTTTAAATTTCATAAAATTTCAACTAATTGCGTTATTAAAACAGTTAAAATTTATGGGTCGTTACACATACCCTCAAAGTAGATCAGGATAAGCATCTCGAATCCTGTCCTCTGTCTTCCAAGTACAGTTCTTCTCGTTGTCGCTCCACTGAACTTTCACTAACTTGACTGTCTTTGTCCTCAATCTTTTCTCATCTCTCGCTACAACCTGATCTGGTTGTCTAACAAAAGTCAAATTAGGCTCTACTACGAAGTTCTCTAACTCTGTTTGAGGAATAGTAGCCTCTGGATCATGCAAATACTTACGAAGATGAGACACCTGGAATACATTATGGACACCTACCATACTGCTCGGCAACTCTACTCAGTAAGCAAGCCTTCCAACCCTTTCTAAAATCTGGACTGGTCCAACGTATCCCGGGGCCAACTTTCCCGACTTTCCAAACTGTACCACACCCTTCATTGGTGATACTTTAATGAAAACCCTATCTCCGACTTAGAACTCTAGGTATTTACGCCTCGTATCTGCGTAACTCTTCTGCCTGGATTAAGCTTCCTTCATCCTTCCTCGGATTAACTCAATCTTTTTTGACGCCTCTCTAACCAAATTTGGACTTAAGACCAATCTATCTCCACTCTCTAACCAACATGTCGGCGATTTGCATGGTCTTCCATTCAAAGCTTCAAAAGGCAATATTCCTATACTAGTCTGATAACTATTATTATAGGAAAACTCAATCAAATTTAGGTGGTCCTCCCAAGATCCACCAAAGTCCAATATACAAGCTCTTAACAAGTCCTCAAGTACATTGTTGACTCTCTCTGTCTGCACATCCATCCGTGAGCGATAAGCTGTACTGATCTTGAGCTTGGTACCTAATACCTCTTATAGACTCCTCGAAAATTCGCTAGTGAATAATGCATCCCTGTCGCTGACTATGCTACTAGGAATCCCATGAAGTCTAACTATGTTCTTTATGAACAACTTTGCTAAAACAGGTGTCGTCTTGGTCGATTTTACTGGAATGAAATGGGCACTCTTGGTCAACCTGTCCATAATAATCCATATACTCTCATTTCCTCTCCTTGACCTTGGCAACCCATTTATAAAATCCATGGATATCGAACTCCATTCCCAAACTAGAATACCTAGAGGGTTAAGTAACCCACTTGGCTTCTGATGTTCGGCTTTCACTTGTTGACAGTTTACACACTGCCTAACCCACAAGCCAACATCCCTCTTCATGCCTTCCTAATAGAAGCTCCTCTCATATCTTGATACATCTTGGTCCCTCCAAGATGAATCGTAAACTTGGATCGATGGCATTCCTCAAGAACGTCTCTTCTCAAGTTCTCCACATCTAGAACACATAACCGTCCCTTCTTTCTCAACCATCCTCTTTGGTCATGAGTAGGATATCTTACTTCGTGCGGTCTAAGCTGCCTAGATGCATAAGCAATAACTTTGCCCTTCTGCATCAGTACTGCTCCCAATCCAGTCCCACACGCATCTGTGTATACTACCAACCCTTGGTTACCATCTGGAACTACTAATACTGGAGCATTGGTCAACAAATGCTTTAACTTAAGGAATGCGTCCTCACATTTGTCGGACCAAACAAACTTCACTTCCTTCCTGGTAAGCTTAGTCAAAGGTGCTGCTATCCACGAGAAATCCTTGATGAATCTCCGATAATAGCCAAATTAAAATTTTCTAACAAACTAATCTACATTAAATTTATTTTAAAAAGAGTGAAAATTTAATTAAATATATAAATTTACTATCGGAAGCCGTCGGAAGCCATTACTAATAATAGCCGTCCACGGCTGTCGAAAGCCATCGGAAAATCGTGATTATACAACAGCTAGGGCCGAAACAACTTCATTGTCTTCTTCCTCCCCTAAAACCTAATTTCTCCTCCTAATTCAACCACCTCCATCGTCGGTCACTACACCCCATCCATATTCGCCGAAATCTTCACCAACTTGCAATCTCCAACCATCTATACCTTTAATTCAATAAAAATCAAGATATTCCCCTAAACTAATTAATTCAAATTATCGTAAAATTAGTGTTAATTTATAGTTGTATTTGTTGATAATAGCCCATTGATTGTTTACAATTATATATTGGTTGATTGAGATATGATAATTACGGTTATTAGTGTTTGAATCCAAAAACTAAAGTATAATTAGAGCTAATTTGGGTTGATTAGTGTATGTGCTTATTAGTGTAACATAATTCAGTGTTGATTAGTGTATGAGTTAGCTAAAATGTCGACAAAAATAACTTACGTACATAATCCATAATTAGTTTATACCCTTAATTATATATAAATCGTGTTTATGTGTGTGATATGTGGTAAAATAAACAAATTAGTGTATAATTTCAAGTCAGTCTTAGCTAAATGCTGGAAAAAAAAAATTATTTACTTTTCAATTGTTATGAATTCAAATAATGAATTAGTGTGTATAATGCTAATATAAAAAAATTAGTGTATAATGTACTTTATTTTTTTTTGCATATAATATTATATTCATAATTTGTAAAAAATGAAACTATATAAGATTTTATAAAAAATCAAAAAAGAATAATATATTATATAATTAATAAAACATTAAAATATAAAAAAAATTCATGTATACTGGTAAAATATTATATAATTAATAAAACATTAAAATGTATAATGGTAACATAAATAAAAAAGTGTATATATACTTTATTTTTTTAAATCCCTTAAAGAGTTTTTGGTCACGTCTGACAAGTATTGTATATGATCGTTAAATAGATATTCGTTTTTATTACAAAACAGACATCAATATTCATCTAATATAATATTTCTCGAATTTGTCCCTGTATTGGATAAGTTACAAACACAACAAAGTAATTACATTTCGCAAGTCATTTCATCTTAAACGGTTCACAAAATTTTGACGGCACTTCCTTTTCCATGTGTACATGCATTTGTGTACGATATAGGGAACAAAGGGGAAGTGCTGTCAAAATTTTGTTGAACCGTTTAAAATGAAGTGATTTGCGAAATGTAATTATTATTGTGTTTGTAATGGAAAGTAGGATGACCAACCATCAAAGTAGAAAATAATAAAGTGAAAATATATTATCATATTCATAATTTATTAAGATTGAAAATATATAAAAAATTTATAAAAAGTTAAATAAATAATATATTATATATTTAATAAAACATTAAAATACAAACAAATTAGTGTATAATGATCACATATTATATAATTTATAAAACATTAAAATGTATAAATAAATTGAAAAATAAAATGTTAATCCATAAAATGATCAATAAATTTATGAATTTCTATCATATTTTTTGAAATAGGAAAAAATGGTCAATTTTTTTTTGTTCAGAGGAGCTAGATATATCAACGAAAGGGAATAAGAGGCTTGTTAGTACCTTAGGTATTGGTTTTAATGACAACAACCATATGAGATCATATAAAATATAGATACTTGTAACGACCCAAAATTTCTGACATTTGAAATTCGAATATTTAATTGATTTTTAAATATTAACAAGTGGAATTAATTAAGTCGAATAATTTAAAATTCGAATATCTGGATTTAATTGGATAATTAAATCGATAATTTAATAGTTGAAATTCCAGAAATAATTGAAATATGAATTTAATGAGATTAAAAATGATTTATAAAGTTATATTAAATCATATTGAAGTTATAGTAATGTTATAGAACTTTTAAATTTGAATTTGGAGTTAATTTGTGAAAATTGAATATTTTAATATTTAATCGACTAGTGAAATTAGCCATTTTTGGGACAGTCTCAGAATTGGACGAAACTAGTTCCATTGGATCCGTAATAGTTTGTTATTATCGGATTTCAATTTTCATAGCAATCGGAGTTGTCGTGTGACCGTGGCAGCTCGAAACGCATCGAAATTGTTTTAATATTAATTTGGCGAGTTAAAATAGTCATTTTTCAAACAGTCTCGGATTTCGACGAAACCAGTTTCATCGGATCCGTAATGTGATATTATTGTAAGATTTCAAATTTCAAGTTAATCGGATTTATCGTTTGTCCGGGGCGAGCTAAAACGCCCAGAAATTTGTTTAAATGGGTTTAATTTAAAATCGATCGTTTATTGCCGTATCTCGCACAGATGATCGAATTAGCTCCCGAAACATGTTCCATTGTGTTCGGAACGCGGGGTAAACCTTAGAAACGTCTGTCGGAACGTGTCGTTTGGAGATCGTGTGAAAAATTGTCTTAGAGTGAATTAAATATCAATATAATTAGGTTATACGTATATATATACGCGTTTTGAGCCAAGCCCTAGCTATTATCTTCAGCCGCCGCCTCTATTTCATTTAATGGCCGAGAATCACCAACGTTCTCCTCAAATTATCGAGCAATCCATCAAGCAATCGTGAAAACTTCCAACTACAAAGTTAAAGATCATCACGAGATCTATATATCCAACGGTTATGATTGGATTTCATGTGGTGGATTGTCTGCAATTCGAGTATGAAGGCACGGCAGTTTTTCACGTTTTTCGAGTTGTATAGACGACCGAGCTCGACGCTATTCACGGTGGAGATGGAGTTCACATAGACCTTCGGTTTGGTGGTGGAGTGATGGGATCTGGACGTCGTTGGTGGGTGCGGCTAGTAGGGTTTTCGAACTTGGCATGGGTTTCATTGTCTGGAAACGTTCGTGAGTGAGGGGGGAGAAGATTTAGGGTGTGGCCCTGATTTGTTGAAGCAAGAATCAAGGGCTGAGATTAAAAGGTTGAAAGAAAATAGAAGAAAATTGTATATTTATTTATATATATTTAAATTCGTGTAACTTTAAAATGCCATAACTCTTTCATACGAGATCAAAAAATTACGAAACTAGTTGCGTTGGAATCGTATGGTCGAGCACTACGCTATGAAACTGGATTGGAAGCAATCAGAGTCAGTGAAAATTTTGAGTGAAATTAAACGTCTGTTTAATTTATTCGAAATAAAAAGCTGGAACGGAATTGAAATCAAGGTGAGAACTCCTCACTCAATCGAATGTTTTGTTTCGATTTAAAATTTTAAATAGTTGAGATTTAAAATTGTTGATAGTGTTAATTGTGATGATTGCTATTTATTGTGATAAATAGACATTATACGCCGTTATTAAGCGGAGGTTATTTATTAAAAACATATACCGCGATAATTTCACATTGAAGTGGAATTGGTATTATATATGTATATGGCAATATATATATATATATATATTGGAATATGTATATATTGGAGTTGATTTCCCGCATTGTATAGCGGATGAGACCCTATTGTGCCGCATAATAGCGGATAATATTTATAAATCCCATATACCGCGATATTCCGTATTGGAACGGAATTGGTATTGTGCTAACATCTGCGGATGCAGGGAAACAGGTTGGAGGGATCCGACTGGATTCCTCACCGTATTGTTTTATTTACAGATATTGTTATATATTATGTTGTCATATTGATATATGATGTTCGGATGTCGTGATTGATGATTGGTGCTGTTGCATCATCGGATCCATTTTTTAAGTTTAAAAATAACGATTTTGATTTTAAATTGGGATTTTTGAAAAAAAAATATAAACAATTTATATAAAAGATTTTATAAAGTTGATATGTATAATTGAAGATATTGGAATTATAAAACGAGTTTTATAAGTATTAGAATGAAGTATAAATGGATTTCACAAGTGAATAAAATTTATAGATTTATAAATTGTGAAGTTATGAAATGAATAGATTTTGTAAAATAAAGGATTTATAAATAATTAACTTATAAATCAGATTTTGGGTATAAAGTTGAGTTATAAATTGAATTGATTTAAAAAAGGATTTTATAATCGAAGCTTTTATAAATATAGATGTGAATTTATAAACATTGTTTTCTAAATCCGAAACCAATTGAATTTGATAAATTAAATATAGAAGTTTAATAAAGGGGATATATTTGTGATTTTGGACAGCGAATTATCCTTTAAGTTAAATGTTGTAATAATAAGAGTTTGGTTGGGAATTTTATCCACGATTTTGGACAGTGGATAATCCTTTAAATAAAATGTGTAGAAATGTTGAGTTTGGATAACGAATTATATTCACGATTTTGGACAGTGAATATATTATTAGATAAAATGGATATGTTTTGGAGAAGTGATATTACGAAATGAAGTAATTGTTTTAAAAAGATGTTTTAAAACGTGTTAAGTATCGAAAACATAGATTTCAACATTTATTGTTGAAATAGACGTTTCGAGGAACAAGGAAATGGTGGACTATAACACATTTGTTATAGTAAATGGTTTCCGAAAGGAAATGTTTTATATAGTATTGGGATTTATATATTTCTATCTAAATTTTGAATCCTTATACTAGTGATTTTGAGTTGTTGTAACGATGTTTTACGTAACATTCGTTTTGACTCAAATAAAATTTGTGAAAGAGAATGATTTCCTTAAAGGATGAAATATATACTTAATTTTGATTTAAGTATATTGAATATTTTCAAATGTTGAAAATTAAAGGATTTGTGAATTACCTATTATTAAATAGGTATGGAAATGTTTTTCCAATATGAAGTGAAATGTTTTGAGATTTTATCTTCAAAGATAAATTGAAATGTGGAAATTGATTTGAAATTGTTTTCAAATAGTTGAAGTGTGGAAAATTATATATATGTTGTAAAGATATTTTTGGAAGATAAATAATTTGGAAAATTATTTGGAATCTGATGATGCTATGCAAATCTATTGCTAGTTAAATAACCGACTATCAATAATTACCTTGAATGGGTATTTGTTGTGATTTGCTTGAAATTGAATGCCACACTTATTTTTGAATAAGCGCTCACTATTTGGGTTAGCCGGGAAAGGACCTTTGGGTCGTATAACCCATTTCGAATTTGTGATACGACGATATAGATCGTATTGAAGACCGGTGGTGAAGACCGGTTATTTGTGAAAACGATAGGATGACCTATCGATTGTCTCTGCACCGTTAGCTACGGTATTGAGATTTCCTTTGTGATGGGAAGTTTTATCAGAATTGTGAATATCCGAATTGCAAGGGCTTCTTTTGAAGTGCCTTCGGTTCTGTTCGAACCCGGAACAGACTTGTATGGTTACATGTCTGACATTACGTTTTAAGATGTAAAGCTGATTTCTTTCAAATACATTTCTGTTGGTGGTGGAGAATTTATTCTCTTAGCTTAAAACCCTTCTCTGAGACGTACGAGCTCAGAGGTTATGTAGTTGAAATTTATCAGCGATATATTCCCAATTTGGTAATGTGGCATGTTGAGTGTTGCTGTGATGATGATCATTTATTTGATCATTTGTGATCAAAGTGTGGCTTTGTGAAAAAGCGTAGCTTTGTGGACGAGACTTCGTCAGGGCCTCACAACCCGGAAATGGTCGAAACAGGAATGTTGCGGCAAGGTTATGAGGGTCGCGCCCTTTAGGGTATATCATTTCCTTCTGGAAAGGAGTGGTATCATGGTATGGAGCCCAGATACTTACTCATGTGGACACACTTTATTTATTATGTGTGATGTTGTTACCGAGCGCTCGGATAAAGGTCCCAAAGGACCGGGGAATGACATAGTCGTGAGTTACCTAGTTACAGGGGTAACCCGGCCTTGTGTTGGCAGAGAGCAATTGTCTCTCGGGACGTCCAGCCAGAGGCGATCCCATTCGGCAGTAGGAAAGGAAGTTCCTTAGCCTGACCATTTGTTGGAAATCCAAAGAAACAATACGAACCTTTACGATTGCAATTGTATAACCTGCTATGGAATGTGGCGGTAACCTGCTATTGAACATAGTAGCTATAGTAGGCATAAGTGCGGAATGCCTATGCTGGCTAAGATTAATATTATACTTTCGAAATGTTTTCTTCACTATGCACTAATAATAATAAAATCAAATGATTTTGCATAGTAAGCATGTTTGATTATCATAAGAAGAAATCTTCTCCAATTCTGCGTTTGCATTGTGTGTGTGGCGGGAGGTCTTATGGTAGTTTCATTTTCCAAAAGCATTGCGGATATTTTTCTACTTGCTTTGTTGTTGTTGTTTTAAAGATAAACTGTTTTAGTTCTCACACCAGTCACCATGACTGACCTGGAGTTTATTGTTTCCTTCCTAAACTCTTAGTGCCCATCATTTTCCACACGGGCAGTCTAGAGTTAGGTTATCAGGTCATCCTAGATTCAGGAGATGCTATGGAGCTCATTGGCGAGCTGGATGGCGAGACGTACCACTTGTATATGATATTATTTTTCCGTTGTGTATTCTGTATATGGACAAGTTCATATAACTGTCCAGTTGTGTTGTGTTGTATATTGCTGTTGTAAACTCTGATGATGATGTAATGTATAAAATGATATAGTTCTTTGATTTAAAGATTATTCATTTATCTATTATATGTTGTTCCGCTGCGAATAGAGATTCTGATATTGTTTATGTGTTCTTTTTCTTTCTTTTCCTTCTGCCTTCTCCTACTTCTTCTTTTTCTCCATAACAATTCGGTTTTCTGGCATTCGATTGCTCGGCAGTTGATACAGTGAATGTATTAATATCGATTTTCGAGCGACGAAAAATCGCGTTCGTTACAATACTAATGTTTTATCAAGTTATATATAGTATATAGTGCAGGATATTAGACAAGTGTTGATTAAGAAGACTATACGGTATCAAGAGTAGACTCAAGAGGCTGATAATGAGGCCGATATAGAGATCTTCAAGAGTAAGAGATTGAAGACCTATGCATTTGAAGATTCAAGATATCAAGATATGTTATAAAGTCGTAGATTATTTTGTTAAACCCCTAGTAGCACTTCTTTGGTCTCTCTTTATTTTTTCAAAAAGGTTTTTTAAAACCTATTCTCTGATTTTAATGATTTTCAAATTCCTGTTTTCAAAAATGATTTTTAAGAATCCCTGTTTTCAAAACTGATTTTTAAGAATTCCTATTTTTCAAAATAATTTTTCAAACATCTTTTCAAAATAGCTTTCAAATGATTCCTATCTTTTTAATTATCCATTTACAAGATTATTATAGTATGTTTTTAAGTATTCTATAATTTAATATATACCTTTAATTTATTTGGATATAGCTTTTGGTTTTATGTTTTTTAAATGTTCATGGTATTCAAAAGTATGTTATGACATTCATTAATACTTTGATTTTAAATATATATTCACTTATACTTTATATATTATTTTTATTATTTTTCAAAAAGAAATTCATATTTAAATCCTTTATATATTAAAATATGTCAAAATAATTTAATAAAGTTTCTTAAGTTATATTATGGTTAAAATGTGTATAAACAATGCTTAAATGATTTTACAAAGTATCAAAATATTTTACGAGGCTTAATGTTTTCAGAACAATTTTTATAAGTAATTTTTCAAAATACAAAGGGATATGTCGACATGTCCTCCTATGTATGTCGACATAGGCCAAGATTTTCAAAATTCAAATTTTGAATGGAAGTTTCTTTTCGTCGTATCTCTTTACGAATGGACATGACTATTGTTTCTCTATAAATAGGGGTTCTCTCAACGAATTTTCAATAACCACTTTCTTATATTTTCTCTCCTCTTTCACTCCCTTGATTTCTAAAAGAAAATCCACTAAAGATCTTCTCAAATTCAATCAGTATCAAATTCATGCTCAATTGATTTGATTCTCTATTGAATACTCTCTGATCTCTCTCATCCCTCTCACTCAAATCACGATCGAAGTGCTATCCAAGAGGCTATAGGATTATTTGTATTCAAGATCAAGAAATTAATTTTGTAAACTCTATCAAACCATAATCAAATACTCTAGTGTGTGCTTGGTGTCCTTGAAATACAAATGGTTGTGCTTATGTCCCGTTTGAATCAAGTGGGTGTGCTTGGTGTCCCATTTGAATCTAAGTAGTTGTACTGGTGTCTCGTTCAAATCCAGTGAGTGTATCCAGAGCACGGAAAATCTAGATGGTGTGTCTCGTAGCCTTGAAATCAAGATTGTATAGACTTTGATATTTGAAAAGAAATCTATACAAGAAATTGTATGTGACGTGATGTAGTGTAACTCCGAACCAGTATAAAAATGCTAGTGTGATCTCTCCAACTCTTTACTTTTTACTTTTACTGCATTTATGTCTATCTATGTTTGCATCTGTGATTGTTAAATTGCATTGTTTAAACTATAATATTAAAGGAATTCAAAAGGATTCATAAAAGTTAGTAAACACAATTCCTGTAAAATCCTCCACTTGGAGGCCCAAAACTAACGGCTACGGATGCTGCAGTCATCCATAGTTATTAATCCTCGGCGACAAAATACGGTAATGTTAGATAAATTGATATACCAGAAACACATGGATATGAAAAAAAAATTAAAATTTCAAAAAGAAATTCATATTTAAATCCTTTATATATTAAAATATTTCAAAATAATTTAATAAAGTTTCTTAAGTTATATTATGATTAAAATGTGTATAAACAATGCTTAAATGATTTTACGAAGTATCAAAATATTTTACAAAGCTTAATATTTTCAGAATAATTTTTATAAGTAATTTTTCAGAATACAAAGGGATATGTCGACATGTCCTCCTATGTATGTCGACATATAGGCCAAGATTTTCAAAATTCAAATTTTGAATGGAGGTTTCTTTTCGTCATATCTCTTTACGAATGGACATTGACTATTGTTTCTCTATAAGTAGGGGTTCTCTCAATGAATTTTCAATAACTACTTTCTTATATTTTCTCTCCTCTTTCACTCTCTTGATTTCTAAAAGAAATTCCACTCAAGATCTTCTCAAATTCAAGCAGAATCAAATTCATGCTTAATTGATTTGATTCTCTATTGAATACTCTCTGGTCTCTCTCATCCCTCTCACTCAAATCACGATCGAAGTGCTATTCAAGAGGCTATAGGATTATTTGTATTCAAGATCAAGAAATTGGTTTTATAAACTCTATCCAATCATAATCAAATACTCTAGGGTGTGCTTCGTTTCCTTGAAATCCAAATGGTTGTGCTTATGTCCCGTTTGAATTAAGTGGGTGTGCTTGGTGTCCTATTTGAATCCAACTAGTTGTACTGGTGTCCCGTTCAAATCCAATCAGTGTATCCACAGCTCGAAAAATCTGGATGGTGTGTCTCGTAGCCTTGAAATCAAGATTGTATAAACTTTGATATTTGAAAAGAAATCTATACAAGAAATTGTATGTGATTGGATGTAGCATAACTCCGAACCAGTATAAAAATCCTAGTGTGATCTCTCCAACTTTTTATTTTTTACTTTTACTGCATTTATGTCCATCTATGTTTGCATCTGTGATTGTTAAATTGCATTGTTTAAACTATAATATTAAAGGAATTCAAAAAGATTCATAAAAGTTAGTAAACACAATTCCTGTAAAATCCTCCACTTGGAGGCCCAAAACTAACGGCTACGGATGCTGCAGTCATCCATAGTTATTAATCCTCGGCGACCAAATACGGTAATGTTAGATAAATTGATATACCAGAAACATATGAATATGGAAAAAATTTAAAATTTCAAAACAACTTTCACATTCCATTCCAAACTCATTTCAACATTCTTTACATAATCCCACAACGTTAACCACGTTCATAAAAATATAATTATTGCAATATACTCCAAGAGTGACATATGAAGATGCCCCCTTGGTGATCAGAGTGTATAATAGGCAATAAACAACTTTACCTTAACAAAATAACACAGTGGAATCATATAAGAAAGAACACAAATAACTACATGCCTTTTGCACACTCCGAAAGCTTTTTCATCTTAAGAGGTACTAGAAAACCTAAAATCTCAAACTACTCAAAATCAATTGAGTACCTGAGAGTTTAAGGAGAAAACATAAACTTTGAGTCAGACATAAATCCTGGTATGAATAACAATATACCATCTCAAATCATTCAGATATCTAGTGAGACCACGCCGCGTAGCGGAACGGGTTTCCCCTCACTAGTATCTTAAAACCTTTATAAACCATTTTCTTTGCCCCTAAATTCACAATGGTTAATTCAATCCAGAACATTATTATGTGATTATATGCAAAATAATTGAATCAATTCTGGATTACCCATCCCCAATTCAATTTTGACTATCTGTTATACTTATAGTTTCTAGGATTACTATTAACCTAATAGTTTTCATGGGCTAACTAATAACCGGTTAAACTTCTAAGGACTCCCTGTCCAATTGTATAGTTTTCATGGGATTACTTTGAACCTATTGGTAACTTCAATATCATTTCTTTTATCCTAGTTTCATGGGCTGACTAGGAACCAATTGACTAATAGTCAATATCTTTCTTTTACCCTAGTTTTAATTGGCTAACTAGGAACATATTGACTATCTATCAATATTTCATTTTCTTATCAGGATATAGTTTTCATGGGCTTACTATAAACCTGTCTAACTGACATCTTTAATTATACATAGTTTTCATGGGCTAACTATGAACCGATTGGCCCCTGCCAATATCTTTACAGTTTTCATGGGCTTACTGTTAACCTATTGGCCCCTTCCAATTTCTTTTCTCTTACACAGTTTTCATGACATTACTATTAACCTCTTGGCCCCTACCAATATCTTTTATTTATTCACTACTAGGTCAATCCAACTGGTTATTCTACCTTTTTCCAAAGTACAGTTTTTAGATTCTTTATGAAGTGAATATATACTTCTATGAAGAAGTAAACAATATAACTTGTTTAATCCTTTAACCCAGTTAGACTTCTTCATAAGTTCTATTTCAAAATACTTTGTTTATTAATATACTATGGTTTTGCTTTTTAAATAAGATTGGGTTATTTGTTTTGAAAACTATACTTTCGAAACCTTCGAAACCTTGCTATCGACCTCACTGGATAGCCTCCTTCGAAAGCATATATCTCTTTTCAAAACATTAGGCTTCTGCCTTTTAAAAACACTTTAAAATCCTCCTTTCGAAACCTTTCTAATATAGTAAAGTATTACTTATTAATTATTAGAGGCATAGCTTCGAAACCATTGGAAGTATATCTTCCTAAAGCATTGAAAGTCCCCCTTTCGACATCATTGTGTTTACCTTTTAAAATATCATTTGGGTCTAGGTAACTATAGATGAAAGTATCTCTTTCGAAACCATTCTTTACTATATAAAAATATTGGGGAATTTATGATGGCGTCGATACCATCTCTTTCGGCAGAGTCGAAAGCCTACATTTAAATTATTGAAGGATGGCTTCGAAACCCCTTTCGAAACCATTGCCTTCGAAACCCATAAACCTTTCGAAAGCATTTAGAAAGTGGATTAATATAGCTTTAAAACAAACAACACTTTCGATGGTATTGATGACTTTAATACACTCGAAAGGCACAAGAATCGGCGGCAGGGCTTCAACTAGGTTGGACCCCCATCTTTTGAAAGCATTGATTTATAATTAAAGGAACTCCTTCGAAACCCTCTTTTCTTTTAAAACAAACATGACAACCCCTTCGAAAACCATTATAAACCTCTTTCAAAAACATACGTATCGACTAAGTCAAAAGCTTAGTAAAACAAAGGCAGACGCTTATCTTTTCAAAACAAATTGAGGTAACGACCCCATCAGAAGCTATGCTTTCGACACCATACCTTTCTCCTTTCTCCAATCCACTACATATCACCTAGATGATATCATGTGTATTGAATTTAGCTTAATAGGGTTTCGACATAGTCAAAGGCGAAAGGTAAGGGGCGAAAGGTACTCTGAATAGAGTCGAAACCTGCTTTTCTGGATTAAATACTAAATTAAGTAACTTATATAAACTAACCTGCCTACATGTAAATTTCTTATTGGTTGCCTTTACTTTTCCTATGCTTTTCAAAACTAACCGCCTATTTATTTTGGATAAGTATCAAACTTAAACTTTTGCAAATAAAACCTTCCTCTTTATTTATATGTAAACCATTTTGATCCTCTTCTCAAAATAATTTATTTTGTATAACAAATCACTTAAGGAAAATCCTCAAAAATCACAAAAATTTATTTTGATCATGTTATCTTACATATCAAAATTTCAAATCCAAATTCTTAATATATTTACTGAAATAAATTATTAAACCCAATGTGCTATATTTTCATTCAAAAATTTATAATAATCTTTCCAAAGCTTGGAAAATTATCAAACTTAAAACCCAACTCTAAAATCATGTTTAGCATAGCATATAATTTTTCCATGGGATTTAAACATCAATATCACACGGTTTTCATTTAAAACCGTATGAACCATTATTTAAACAATCTTGTTTAAATTTAAATAAACCATAACTCAAGCATATCATCATCAAACATTATATATACGAATTTAAACTTAAATCCGAAACATATATGTAACAAATAGAGATGGTAATTATTATTCACCTTAATCTTTGATAAGTAAAATGGATTGAGATGAGTTTGATTTCCCCTTTTTACTTTCTCTTCTTTTTCTTTGAATTTTCTCTTCTTCTTTTCTTTTTAATGGTCGGCCTGATCTTCTTTCCTTTTGTTTTTATTCTTGTAAGAAAATGAATATGAGTGTGAATGGCTTAAGGGTAAACACACACACACACACTAATATATATATATATATATATATATATATATATATATATAAGGTTAGGTGTAGTTAAATCCCATTATACCCTTACATTATTTAATTAGTCTATAAACCAATCTTTAGCCCAATTAAAATAATAAGCACGACCACTTAAGTTTTATTCAAATCTCAATCCCCTTATCACTTAACATTTTTATTATTCTATTTAATTTATCTAATTAAATATCCTGAATAATGTTATTTAAAGTTAGGGGTGTTACAGGCTCCCCTCCTTAAAGAATTTCATCCTAGAAATTCAATAAGGACTAAATACTAATCATAGCAATCACCTGTAACCACTCCTAACAACTATACTAGTTTATCTGACTAGCGATTACCTATATAAATCTAATATAGACATACCATTTAAAACAAATCAGGATAAGTAACTCGAATCCTGCCTTCTGTCTCCCAAGTACAGTCCTTCTCGTTGTCGCTTCACTGAACTTTCAACAACTCGACTGTCTTGGACCTTAATCGTTTCTCATCTCTCGCTATAACTCAAACTGGTTGTCTAACAATTGTCAAATTAGGCTCTACTACCAACTCATCCAATCCTGTTGAAGGAATAGTAGTCTCTGGATCATGCACATACTTGCGAAGATGAGACACATGAAACACATTATGGACACCTGCCACATTGCTTGCAATTCTACTCTGTACGCGAGCTTCCCAATCCTTTCTATAATCTGGAATGGACCAACATTTTTCAGTGCCAGCTCCCTGACTTTTCGAATCATATCACTCCCTTCATCGGTGACACCTTAATAAAAACCCTATCTCCAATTGAGAACTCTAGGTCTTTACACCTTTTATCTGCGTAACTCTTCTGTCAGGACTGAGCTTCCTTCATCCGATCTCGGATCAACTCAATCTTCTCTGACACCTCTCTAACCATATCTGGACCTAAGACTAATCTGTCTCCAGTCTCTAACCAACATGCGGATGATTTGCATGGCCTTCCATACCAAGCTTCAAAAGGCGCCATTCCAATACTAGTCTGAAAACTATTATTATCGAAGAACTCAACCAAATGTAGGTGATCTTCCCAAGATCCACCAAAGTCTAGTACACAAGCTCTCAACAAATCTTCGAGTACCTTATTGACTCTCTCGGTCTGTCCATGCGTCTGTGGGTGATATGTTGTACTCATCTTGAGCTTGGTATCTAATACTCTCTGTAAACTTCTCCAAAACTCACTAGTGAATAGTGCATCTCTATCGCTGACTATGTCACTAGGAATTCCATGAAGTCTAACTATGTTCTTCACGAACAACTTCGCCAAAACTGGTGTCGTTCTGGTTGACTTGACTGGAATGAAATGGGCGCTCTTGGTCAATCTATCCACTATGACCCATATGCTTTCATTTCCCTTCTTTGACCTTGGCAACCCGTCTATAAAATCCAAGGATATAGAATCCCACTTCCAAACTGGAATCTCTAAAGGCAGAAGCAACCCAATCGGCTTCTGATGTTCGGCTTTCACTTGTTGACAGTTGGCACATTGTTTAACCCACAAGCCAACATCCCTCTTCATGCCTTCCCAATAAAAGCTTCTCTTCATATCTTGATACATCTTGGTTCCCTCAGGATGAATCGTAAACTTGGATCAATGACACTCATTTAGAACTTCTCTTCTCAAGTTCTCTACATTCGGAACACATAATCGTACCTTCTTCCTCAACCATCCTTTCTAGTCAATGCCAAAATCTTTAAGATCTTCGATCGTAGATCCCACCTCGAATCTTCTAATTTTCTCGGCTATCTCCGGATCCTCTTTCTGTTTAAAAGCTATCCTTTTGAACAGCACTGGTCGAACCTCTAAACAGGCTAACTTAGCAGTACTCTGACTAGAATCAGTAGTCGATCTCGACTTTATACTACACATAGCCAAAACTTCTAAATCCTTCCATTCTGCCAACATAGCTAACACCACATTCTAATGTTTCCTGGTAAGGGCATCCGCTACCTTATTTCCTTTTCCAGGAGTATATTTTATACCAAAATCATAAGCAGCCAAAAACTCCAGCCACCTCTACTGTCGCATATTCAACTCTATCTGAGAGAATAAATATCTTAAGGACTTATGATCAATATATAGCTCAAATCTCTCCCCTAAAAGATAATGTCTCCAAATCTTCAATGCGAAGATCACCGCAGCCAACTCCAAATCATGAGTAGGATATCTTACTTCGTGAGGTCTAAGCTGTCGAGAAGCATAGGCAATGACTTTACCATTCTGCATCAATACAGCTCCCAATCTTGTTCCACATGCATCGGTGTACTCCACCAACCCTTGGTTTCCATTTGGAACAACTAACACTGGTGCGTTAGTCAACAAATGTTTTAACTTAAGGAACCCTTGATCATATTTGTCGAACCAAATGAACTTCACATCCTTCCTGGTCAACTTAGTCAAAGGTGCTGATATTCGTGAAAAGTCTTTGATAAATCTCTGGTAATAGCCAGCATGTCCGAGAAAACTTCTGATCTCGGTTACCATCTCTGGTCTCCTCCAATTATTGATAGCTTCAATCTTAACTGGATCTACTGCCAAACCTTCCTTCGAAACTACATGACCAAGAAACTTGACCTCCTCAAAAATGACATTTAGAAAACTTCGCCTTTAGCTGATGCTGTCTTAGAGTCTCATGCACTATTCTCAAATGCTTTTCATGCTCTCTCTCATCTTTCGAGTACACCAAAATGTCATCTATGAATACTAACACGAACCTATCCAAGTGCTCTCAAAAAACCTGGTTCATCAAGTCCACGAAGAAAGCAGGTGCATTCGTCAACCCGAATGGCATCACTAACAATTCATATGAACCATACCTAGTTCGAAATGCTGTCAAAGGAATATTGTCCTTTGCCACTCTCAACTGGTGGAAACCGGTCGCCAAATCGAACTGGGAAAACACTCTGGCTCCACTCAACTGATCAAATAGATCATCAATTCACGGCAAAGGATAAATATTTTTGATCGTCCTTTCGTGCAGCTTACGGTAGTTGATGCACATCCGCAATGACCCATCTGACTTCTTCACGAAAATCGCGGCCGCTCCCCAAGGCGAACTGCTTGGTCTAATAAAATTCCTTCCTTCTAGATCCACTAATTGCACCTTCAATTCTTTCATTTTAGTCGGTGTCATTCTGCTAGGTGGTCCACTGACAGGTTCAACTCCTAGTACAAGATCTATCAGAAACTCAATAGCTCGTTTCGGGGGTAGTCCAGTGATTGGCTCAAATATGTCTACAAACTCTCTTGCAACTCGAACTTGACTTAGCTCCTCCGCTGCTTCCAAGGCACTTAACATGGCACAAACACTTCGGTCAGAAGTCTCTACTGAGAAGATGATCCGGTTCTGACTATTTGGATGCCTTAATGATATTTCCCTATCCTAGCAAAATATACTAGCCTCATATCTACCTAACCAATCCATACCCAAAATGATCCCGAAATCTACGAAATCAAAAACATATAAACTGCATGCAAACATATGACCTAACAAATCAAGTTCTAACTGGCCATACCTCATTCCTAGAGTTGCATACCCTCCTATTAGATTCGCAACCTTTAAGGAAGAAACAGGGTAAGTGGATTCTAAGCATAACTTATTAACCAAATTCTGGGATACAAATGAATGTGATGCACCGGTATCAAATAGTATCCTAACTAGAATACTTTGAATCAAAAATGTACCTTCCATCACAGTCTTTCCCTTATCTGCTGCAGTTGATTTGGAAGAAAACGGTGGTCCAATAGCAAAAACCTTTCCTTTTTGTACCCTAACTGGCTCTAGACACTGGTTCTTGTAATGCCCAACTTGATCGCAGTTGTAACACTTAATATGCTTCTTATCCGCAGCCTTCTTCTGCCCCTTGCCTGACCGGCACTCGTTTGCAAAATGACCCTTCTTGTCACATTTGTAGCAGACTAAATCAACTTTTGACTTCTTGGCTGAATCTCCCTTCTGGGCTCCTTTCTTTTTGAAGGACTTTCTCTTCTTTCCCTGAGAACTCTGGGATTCAATTGGCTTCTCTCTAGCACAAATAGCAAGCATCTCCGTATGGTGAATGGCCATCTCCACCACCACATTACAGGGATCACGGATATGAGTCAGGGTCGCCTTAGCAAGCTTGGGCCTCGGTCCTCGAATGAACCTTTCATTCCTTCTGATGTCGGTGTCTATAATAGCGTATCCGAATCGAGATAGCTCATCAAATCTATTTGCATACTCGATAACTAACATGTCTCTCTGAACTAAATCCACAAATTTTCTCATTAATGCTGACTTGGCAACTTCAAAAATAAACCTCTGTTCGAATCTCCTTCGAAAATCAGCCTAAGTCAACTCTTCTTCTGGAACTTCTGCTGTCACACCATTCCACAAGTGAAGTGCTGACCCTTGCAACTGTCTAGAGGCCAACCTTCTCTTCTGCGCATCTTCTAAACCCAAATCAGAGAAAATCCGTTCAAAGTGTAACAGCCTATTCTCCACTTCTATAGCATCTTCCATTTCCATAAACGGCTTTCCACCCAAACTGTTGTAGTCTCGGTTTAGCTATGCATAATTATTCCCAATGAGAATCACAGGATCTACTCCTCCAACATTTCCAGCCACTCCATCAGTTCCTGCTTGCATCAAATTAAAAAGGAACTGATACATCATCCCTGCATCTACTAGCGGATTCCCAGCACTCACATTAGCTTCGGCATTTTGATTAGCGTTAGCCTGTCGACCATGGTTCCTCCGGGTGTTAGGTCGAGCATTTTCATTAGTTGTGGTGCTTCCTCCACCTAGATTTCCTTTTCCATATCTTCTTTCTCGTAAATCTGTATACGTGCCTTAGTAAGATACTGAAGAACGGTCTAAGATAAAGGGGAATTACGTACTTATACATACACCTATATATATCAAATACAAGTAGGTTACAATCGCGTTAACCCAAACCCCGATCAAAATTTTGATTCATTGGATTATGTATTGAAAATCTTTTAGGTTTGAATTGCTTAAGTTTTCATAAACCTATGCTCTGATACCAACTTGTAGCATCCCCCACTTGGAGGCCCAAAACTAACGGCTACGGATGTTGCAGTCATCCAAAGTTATTAATCCTCGGCGACCAAATACGGTAATGTTAGATAAATTGATATACCAGAAACACATGGATATGGAAGAAATTTAAAATTTCAAAACAACTTTTTTATTCCATTCCAAACTCATTTCAACATTCTTTACATAATCCCACAATGGTAACCACGTTCAGAAAAATATAATTATTACAATATACTCCAAGAGCGACATACATGCGCCCTTGGTAATCAGAGTGTATAATAGGCAATAAACAACTTTGCCTTAACAAAACAAAATGGCGAAATCATATGAGAAAGAACTTAAATAACTACATGCCTTATGCACGACTCCGGAAGCTTTTTCGTCTTAAGAGGTACCTGAAAACCTCAAATCTCAAACTACTTAAAATCAATTAAGTACCCGAGAGTTAAAAGCGAAAACATAAACTTCAAGTCAGACATAAAGTCTAGTATGAATAATAATATACCATCTCAACTCATTCAGATATCTAGTGAGACCACGCCACGTAGCGGAACGGGTTTCCCCTCACTAGTATCTTAAAACCTTTATAAACCATTTTCTTTGCCCCTGCATTCACAATGGTTAATTCAATCCAAAATATTATTATGTGGTGATATGCAAAAAAAATTGAATCAATTCTGGATTACCCATCCCCAATTCAATGTTGGCTGTCATACTTATAGTTTCTAGGATTACTATTAACCTAATGGTTTTCATGGGCTAACTAATAATCGGTTAAACTTTAAGGACTCCCTATCCAATTATATAGTTTTCATGGGATTATTTTGAACCTATTGGTAACTTCAATATCATTTCTTTTATCCTAGTTTTCATGGGCTGACTAAGAACCTATTGACTAATAGTCAATATCTTTCTTTTACCCTAGTTTTCATCGGCTAACTAGGAACCTAATGACTATCTATCAATATTTCATTTTCTTATCCGGATATAGTTTTCATGAGCTTACCATAAACCTGTCTAACTGACATTTTTAATTATACATAGTTTTCATGGGCTAACTATGAATCTATTGGCCCATGCCAATATCTTTACAGTTTTCATGAGCTTACGGTTAACCTATTGGCCCCTGCCAACATCTTTTCCCTTACATAATTTACATGGGCTTACTATTAACCTATTGGCCCCTGCCAATATCTTTTATTGATTCACTACTAGATCAACCCTACTGTTTATTCTACCTTTTTCCAAAGTAGAGTTTTTGGATTCATTATAAAGTGAATATATACTTATATAAAGAAGTAAACAATATAACTTAGTTAATTCCTTTAACCCGTTTAGACTTCTTCATAAGTTCTATTTCAAAATACTTTGTTTTTAATATGCCATGGTTTTTCTTTTTAAATAAGATTGGGTTATTTGTTTTGAAAACTATACTTTTGAAACCTTGCTTTCGACCTCACTGGATAGCCTCCTTCGAAAGCATATATCTCTTTTCAAAACATTAGGCTTCTGCCTTTTAGAAAAACTTTAAAATCCTTCTTTCGAAACCTTCTAATATAATAAAGTATTATGTAGTAATTATTAGAGATATAGCTTCGAAATAATTGGTAGTATCTCTTCCTAAAGCATTGAAAGTCCCCTTTTCTACATCATTGGGTTTATCTCTTAAAATATCATTTAGGTCTAAGAAATTATAAACGAAAATATCTCTTTCGAAACCATTCTTTACTATATAAAAATATAGGGGAATTTATGATGGTGTCGATACCATCTCTTTCGGCAGAGTCGAAAGCCTACATTTAAAATATTAAAGGATGGCTTCGAAACCTCTTTCGAAACCCTTGCCTTCGAAACCCATAACCCTTTCGAACTCATTTAGAAAGTTGCTTAATATAGCTTTAAAACAAACAATACCTTTCGACAGTATTGATGACTTCAATACACTCGAAAGGCATAAGAATCGGCGGCAAGGCTTCGACTAGGTCGGAACCCCTTCTTTTGAAAACATTGATTTATAATTAAAGGAACTCCATTGAAACCCCTTTTTATTTTAAAACAAACATGACAACCCCTTCGAAAGCCATTATAAACTTCTTTCAAAAACATTCGTATCAATTAAGTCGAAAGCTTAGTAAAACAAAGGCAGACGCTTATCTTTTCAAAACAAACTGAGGTAACGACCCCATCGGAAGCTATGCTTTCGACACCATACCTTTCGCCTTTCTTAAATCCACTACGTATCACATAGATGATACCATGTGTATTGTATTTAGCTTAATAGGGGTTTGATATAGTCGAAGGCGAAACGTAAGGGGTCAAAGATACTTTGAATAGAGTCGAAACCTGTTTTTCTGGGTTAAATACTAAATCAAGTAACTTATATATACTAACCTGCCTACATGTAAATTTCTTATTGCTTGCCTTTACTTTTGCCATGCTTTTCAAAACTAATCGCCTTTTTGTTTTGGATAAGTATCAAACTTAAACTTTTGCAAATAAAACCTTCCTCTTTATTTATACATAAATCATTTTGATCCTCTTCTCAAAATAATTTATTTTGTATAACAAATCACTTAAGAAAACCCCAAAAAATCACAGAAATTTACTTTGATCATGTTATCTATCATATCAAAATTTCAAATCCAAATTCTCAATATACTTCCTGAAATAAATTACTAAACCCGACGTGCTATATTTGCATTCAAAAATTCATAATAATCTTTCCAAAGCTTGGAAAATTATCAAACTTAAAACCCAACTCTAAAATCATGTTTACCATAACATATAATTTTTCCATGGCATTTATACATTAATATTACATGGTTTTGATTTAAAACCGTATGAACCGTTATTTAAACAATCTTGTTTAAATTTAAATAAACCATTGCTCAAGCATATCATCATCAAACATTATATATACAAATTTAAACTTAAATCTGAAACATATATTTGACAAATAGAGATGGAAATTATTACTCACCTTAATCTTTGATAAGGAAAATGGATTAAGATGAGTTTGATTTCCCCTTTTTACTTTCTCTTCTTTTTCTTTGAACTTTCTCTTCTTCTTTTATTTTTAATGGCCGGCCTGATCTTCTTTGCTTACGTTTTTATTTTTGTAAGAAAATGAATATGAGTGTGAATGGCTTAAGGGTAAACACACACACACATACACAGATATATATATATATATATATCTAAAGGTAAGGTTAGGTGTAGTTAAATCCCATTACACCCTTACATAATCTAATTAGTCTTTAAACCAATCTTTAGCCCAATTAAATTAATAAGCACAGCCACTTAAATTTTATTCAAATCTCAATCCCATTATCACTTAACATTTTCATTATTGTATTTAATTTATCTTATTAAATATCCTGAATAACGTTATTTAAAGTTAGGGGTGTTACAATCCCCCCCACTAGTGTTAAATTAGCCTTAAGACCCTTACTTTCATAAATTATCACTTGGTATCAGAGCACTGGTTTTCAAAGTATTCATAATATTGATTTTTGAAAAGTTTAAATGGCTAACAACGCTATTAGTGGCACTGTTAGTTCACTTATTAGTAACACCTTTGTCGAAGGACAATCTACTGCTAGACCCCCACTTTTTAATGGCAGTAATTACACCCATTGGTCATGTAGAATGAAAATCTATTTACAGTAAAATGGTCTAGATATTTGGAATGACACATAGAATGAGTACACTGAGCCCCAAACTAACTTTTCACAATGGACTGCTGACTAAAAGACACTTGCACAAAGTAACTCTAAAGCCATGAATATTTTATTTTTTTCATTAGATAAGAATGAATTCAATAGAGTGTCTATTTGTAAGTCTACATATAAAATATGGAGAACACTGCAAGTTACACATAAGGACACTAGTAAGTCAAACAGACCAAGATTTCTATGTTAACTAATTGGTCTCTATTATTTAAATGAGTCCAAATGAGTCCATTTCTGATATGTATAATAGATTTCAAAATATAGTAGATTCACTAATTGCATTGGGTAAAAGTTTTTATGAAGAGGATCAAGTTAGAAAAAATCCTCAATCACTTACTCCTGAATGAGACCACAATTGAAGAGGTTATTGATATTTGCACTCTGAAAACTAAAGAGTTAATTGGAATTTTAATGTCATATGAAGCACAAATGCAGGGCAGAGAGAAAGCAAGGCAACAGAAAAAAAATCCGTCGCTTTCAATGCAATAGCAGGTGATATGGATTTAGATAACGATAATGATGAAGAAATTGATTTATGACCAGAAAATTTCTAAAATACAAAAATATGAATAATCTCAGGAGAAATGATAACAAAAATCCAGGAAGTGGAAATGTTGTTAGATGTTTTAACTATAATGAGTTTGGCCATATGCAAAGAGACTGTCCATAACCGGAGAAACCGAAAATCACACCAAAAACTGATTCGTCTAGAAAACGAAGAAGGGCTTATATTGCGACATTAGATGATTCAGATACTTCCTCAAGTGATAATGAACCAAATATGAAAGATTCCAATATGTTCTTCACAACAATAATCAATTAAATTCAGAAAAGTTCAAAGAAATGGATCAAAAATAGGTACGCGTTTAAAAGTTAAATTTTTTGATTGAATTTTTGGTTGCTTTTGATAGAATTAGATTAATAACAATATTGGATGAATATAATAATTATATGTATGTGTGTGTGTGTATAATTTTATAAAATTATTATTATAAGAATATAATATTGAATAAAAATAATATAAAATATATGTGTATTTTTAAATTAATTTTAAATTATTTACTAAATATATAGATTATTAATAATTATAGGATAATTTGACATATATATATAAGTAAGTAGGAATAATTTATTCAACTCCACCTTTTGAAATTCACGGGATACATATCGACATACCCTCTACCCATATGTCAACATATGCATATGAATTCAGAAATTTGAATTTTCATTTCAAATTCAAAATTTGAATTTCCCTCCATCTTTACACGAACCCCTATTTTCTATAAAGTTGTCTATTGACTAGAGAACATGTCTATTTACTTCTATTTAATTACTTTATCTTCATCCATTCATTTCACTATCATTTTCAAATTTCAAAAATACATTATCTCTCTTGTCTCTTCAAACAATTCATCAATGGCTTCCTCAAGCAACACTCTAAAAACCATAAGGATTTCTAAGAAAACCAAAGGTTATTTTTCCATGAAAAGAGGCCATTAAAGCCCATATGGAATATGTTTCTTTTGGAAAAGTATCCCCCAGAAAATTTGCCAAATTCGATGATTTTCCTTCTTATGATCTTTGTGATCAAAATGGAATCCTTGGTTTAGTTGACGCTTCTCGAAATGATTTTGTGTGTTTTCCAAACTTAGTGAAAATGTTTTATGCTAATTTAAAAGGAAAGTTTTATGAACGAAATGAAGGTGAAGTATGGAGTAGTATCTAAGGCACTCAAATTGTTTTGAATTGTGAACATTTAGGTCACATTCTTGGATTTAAATCTAGTGAAATGGACCTTACTCCTTTTAAAATTGAAAATCAAAGTAGTGAAGTTATTCGTAATATTTTTGAAAGTGATAATGATGATTTTGAGTTTAAAATCAAGAATTTACCTCTTAAATTGAGAATTATGAGTCTCATTTTCCAACAAAGCATAACTCCGAGGATAGGAAATTATAATAACCCAACTCAACAGGTTTTCAAAGCACTTTTTGCAATTTATGGTCATTACAACATAAATTGGGCGCAGGTCATGTTGGATGAATTCTTTCCTAAAAATATCTCTAGGCATGAGAACACGCTCTTTCATGATGTGTATATCACTAGAATATTCACATATTCTGGTGTTGACCTAAGAGGAGAGGAAGCCTTTCCTCGGAAAATCTTCGACAAGGCCAATATTTCTCTCATGCACATTTCACCCATCTTTGAGACTTATGAAACTCTTACGGACAAAGAGGCAAGATTGGCTTAGGAAGAGGAGAGTGAAATTAGAGGAGAGGAGGAAGAGGAAGGAGGAGAAATGGAAGTGGAGGAGGAGGAAGAACAAGAAGAGGAGGAAGACATTTCTTTGGAGAGTTTCGAAAAGCCAACTCATCCATCCTCCGAAGAAATTCTCAAGAATCAAGAGAAGCTTCTTAATAACCAAAAAGAAACTTAAGAAATCATTCACTTTACTTTCCAATAAAGCAAACAAGTACTTAGTAAAGATTATTCACAAAATTAGTAGAAAATCCTCATCTTTATCTACTTCTTCCTAGTTGTATTTCCTATGATTTTCTAGCTTTTAATTTGGCTTGTTCTAGTTTTAATCCATGTTTTTATGTTTATACTTAAATTTCATGGACATGTCATTGGTTGTCAATGAACTCTTGTTACTTACTATTGTATGCTATTATTAGTCTCTGGATAGTCATAAAAGTTTAAAAGTTTAGGCTAATAACAAAAATATAGCAAATAAGTAGGTATTGCAAAATGTGATATATGCACCTTGTATGTCGACATATAACGGGCAATTTGCAAAAAGATTTAAAATTCGAAATAAAATAACTACCATCTATTTAAGTTATCAAAATGACTTTTCACCCCTATATAAATCTATTCACTCCAGAAAAACACCATTTCTACTCTTATTCTTCTCCCTTTTCACTAATAAACATAAATTCTCAAAAATGACTTCTCCACAACAAAAATTGTGTGAGAATCTTGAACAAACCATTAATCGTTCAAGAATATCCTTACTTTTATCCTTAGAAATCAAAGACACTTAGAATTGAGTCAAATGCTGATGATAAAAGAAAAGAAAAGCATTTTGATGCTATTCGATGGATAATTTTTTTGCTTATCAAAGATAAACCAACCAATAATCCGGATAGTGTCATCAACAAAGACAATGAAGATTGGGATACCATCAAAGCAGATCCAATTTTCAGTTCCAATGGTTGGATAAAAGTTCCTAAGGAAGTTTAAGTTGATTGGTCAGTTTTTAAATATATATATATATATAAGATTTGATTTAAATTTGTATATTAAAAGGTTACACTAGAATAAGAAGTATGGATAATTGTATGAACTTATTTAGAATTAGAATTGGTTTGGATTGATTTGTTTGACTTATGATTGAATTGAATTGTATTGACTTTGGATTGGTCTCACTGTATATATTGGATTGGATTGATTATTAAAATTTATTTGTATTATCACTTCTTACTTATTAATATATATATATATATATATCACATTATATCATATAGTACTCTAGATAGATGGAGTTTTTGGTTAATTTTTTATTGATGACAAAGGGAGAAAAATATATAAAATATCCAGGAATAGATTAAAAGGGAGTTTTGTAACTCGGGGGGAGTTATATCATATTTTATATACATGCTTGTCATCATCAAAAAGAGGGAGATTGTTGGTACCTTAGGTATTGGTTTTGATGACAACAACCATATGAGATCATATAAAATATACATACTAATGTTTTATCAAGTTATATATAATACATAGTGCAGGATATTAGACGGGTGTTGATTTAGAAGACTGTACAACATCAAGAGCAGACTCAAGAGACTGATAAAGAGGCTGATTTTGAATATCGTGAACATTTTGATACTTGGTTTATCAAATTATTTAAGTATTTTATATTTTAATATATACCTTTCGTTTATTTAGATAAAGCTTTTGGTTTTATGTTTTCTAAATGTTAATAGTATTCAAAAGTATATTTTGACATTCATTAATACTTTAATTTTAAATATATATTCACTTATACTTCATATATATTTTTTCAAAAATAATATATTTATTTAATAACATTTTCTTATGTTTTATTATGATTAAAATGTGTATAAACTATGCTTAAATGATTTTACAAAGTATCAAAATATTTTACAAAGCTTAATATTTTCAAAACAATTTTTATAAAGTAAAATTTCAAAATACAAAGGGATTTGTCGACATATCCTCCTTATGTATGTTCATGTTATTCACGTGCTTAACAACCAAGTGCCGAAAAGATACATGGTTAGGGAAAAGATGAAGAAAGAAGACAAGAAGATACTAAACAACATAGAATCTCACATCGCAATAAATAATCTACAATATAACAATAATCTTTTGAAATAGAAAACTTTATTTCAGACTAACCCGAGTATTAAGAAAACAACACCCGGATTAGTCTGGTGGTAAAACCAGCGTGAGAAACTCAAATCACAATGAATTTTATTTATTTAACTTGCAAAATCCTTTAAAATCAGAGGCATCTCGTAGACCTCGCCACACATAAACACGGACGGGTTTTTACTTTATGATAACCAAAAAATTTTATTATAAAATCCAGTGATATTATAATAACTCCTAAGGGTTTAAAGTAAATACATTAAGTAGCTGTGATGTGTGTACATGAAAGAAATAGTAGGTATACAATCAAAACCGAAGGCTCTTATTGGAGAATGGGTTTCCTACAAATGGTAAGGTAATGGACTACCTTCCGAAAATGGTACACCTCTAGATAAAATATACCAAAGGATGAAAACCTTTCCTTTCGACCTTTGCCAACACAGAACCGGCCTACCCCTTACTGGATAGTACCGAATATGTCACCACCCCGGTTCTTCCCAACCTTTATAGAGAGTTCTCATGCATAACCAAATCCATAATATGATAATCTAGAAAGGTGATGACACACCATTATAGGAGCGATCCATATAGCCATGCTGCATCTACCCTATTTTAGCCATTTTTGGGGTCTAAGGTTTGAAAGGTTATGCTTTTATCATTTCCTCATAGCAATTCCCTCTTGAAATGCTAACACTGCCTTCCAAGAAGAAATGCAATGCCAGCAGTCATTCGTACAAGCTCATTCTAGGTCTGAACGAAATCGAAGGCACTACCTCTACTACATCCATTTTGGAATCACCCTCAAGATTTGTAGTAAGTAGCCCTTGCACTTCAAAGTGCACCGTCTTCAATCATCTTCAAGATGTCTTCCATTCGAACGCTTATGTTGGTTCGAAGTTGTTTTCAGATAACATATTTGATCCCAGTCTCTCCGAACCAACAACGATGATTTCCGGTTGACCCATTCCCAGTTCTTTTGGAAGTACACTACAAGTATTCGAGTCCTCAATGGGGAACTCGCATATAAAATCATACTTCCTAGGTCAAAATTGGTCAAGGTTTGATAGTCAGTTATATAGCTATCAAATACACAAACAAACAAAAATCTAGAGATTTAATTACCCATAGCAACCACTAAGCCTCATAACAAAATCTTCATTTATTAAATCTCTTTTCAAAACGTTTATCAAAACATTCATATTCTTATCTCACTTGCATAAGTATATTCATAAAACATCTGTGAAAGATTTCTCATTTCAAAATCATATTAAAATGATCAAACAAATGTTATTAAATTAGAGATAAGAACAACCCCAAACAATATTCCTTCGGTGTTAAGCATGGAACGCAAGTTCCACACCACTATAATTAAAAAGGTCAGTTAAGGGAAACCCCGTCTCAAATTCTTTTATAAACTTCTTAAATAAATCATTTTAATAAATCTCTTTCATATATGTAATCCCCTCTTTGCTTAAATTCTAAATCCATTTATAAAACTCTTTTATAAATATCCAAAATCAAAACACTTCACCTTAAATTGATATAGAATTGAAGTTACTTTAAAAATCATAATGTTACAAATTTGAAAGGAGGCTTAGTGATCACAATGGTACTAAATCAAGTTACCATTTATTTAAATATGTCTTCCAAGTCACTCATTTACATGAGGCATCATATGTAAGTACAATTCATAAACAAATCAGGGAATAACGTGACAATATAAACCAACTGGCAAATACAAGTCCAAATAACATAATAGCAGGATGGTGATTTGTCCTGCTAAATAAATGTCCAAACAACATATTAAGTTTAGTTATAGCAGAACGGGGATTTATTCGACTAATAGGATGTCCAAATAATCGATTCAATTAAAGCTATAGTAGAATGGTGTTTTATTCTGCTAACTGATGTCAAAGTCTAGTATAACTTATTCATGGTTGTTTTGCTATTTATTGGCACGGACAAGAGATCCCTTAGTTTAAATCAGATTACTTATAAAAAGAACCGACTCAAAAATAGTTTACAAAGTTTAAAACTAAACCTTTATTAAATAATAATTAAATCTTTACTTAATTACTAATTAAACAATATTTAATTACTAATTAAATCTTAATTAACTCTAATTAAAATATTAAAAAACTTAATTAATATCAAATTACAGTCTTAATTAAATCCAATTAGATTAATTAATTTAAGCCTGCTTAATTAGTAATTAACTATTAATTAATAATTAGTTAAATAACTAAACTTAATTATCCAATGTTTTTCATAATTACCTTTATCTTAATTAATCATCAATTAAACTTCCTTAGTTAATTAATCAAACTAATTAACTTTAATCCGTATTTAAACCCTAATTACTCAATAATTGATAATATTCTTAATTAAATAATTAATTATTCAACTCCTATTTAATTACCAAATTAATTAATTTTTGAACTTAATAACAGGTTGAAAAAGAATTTTCAAAACAATTTTAAAAAGGAATCATTTTTAAAATCTAAAGCTAACTTTTTCCCGAACTGCATTCATAGCAACTATCGCTACAAATGCAACTCGTCAAAGTCAGATTTAGTTTAGATCTAACTCCAACTTCATTTCTAACTTCATTCTTAACTTTACTTCTCTTGAAAACATAAATTAAGTTTTTATTTTGAAAACTAGTTAAAGTTTTAATCTTTAATGACTTGAAAACAGATAACAACTTTTGATATTTTCCCAGTGATTTTCAATCTCATTTGGCACATAAAGATATTAACTTTCCCAACTCATATCCAAACAACCAAGTTTACATATCCAAATTTACATATAGCATCACATATACAAGCAAGATAACAACTTTAACACCAAAACAAACTTTAGACCACATTTAACAAGTCTATTTCAAACCACAACTGATACTACACATATTCAACCAAATAACATGGAACAACAACCAAACTAGCAACATATTTCACACATAAACATTTCAATACTTAAAGGTAAAATCTTTTCAAATTATAAAATAGTTTGGTCACCAAAATCTTTCAAATCCTTTCTAAACTTCGAAAATAGTCTAGCTCTTAAAAATTCCTTGGCAAAAAATGATTTTTTTCCACCTTAAGCAAGCCAAAGGGCTCGGCCTAGGCTTCTTTAGGCTCGGCCATCATGGTGATGGGCTCGGCCAAGGCCTTTTTGAGGTGGATATAAACGTGAAATTGAAAAGGAAGGAGAAGTAGGAAGAATATAAGTGTTTTAAACAAATATTTACAAGGTTTTAAAGTATAAAAATTTGATTTTTTAAAGTTTAGAATTTCAAGAGGAAGACATTAAGAGTTTTTGAAAACTTAAAGAAGATGTAAAAATTTTAGAAAAAGTAGTAACTGAAATGATGGAGGTGAGAGACAAAAAGTTGAATTAGTTTTATATAAAATAAAGAGGGAATTAGGGTAAAGGACAAACTTTGAAAAAAAATTAGGCTGAAGGACACCAAGTTTCATTTTTAGGCTGAAGGACAAATGCTAGTTATAATTAGCATTATATTCAACTTTTACACTATACAAAATGCTAGTTATATCTAGCATTATCTTCAGTTTTACACTATACAAAATGCTAGTTATAACCAACATTGTCCTTCGGCCTAAAAGACAAACTTGTTGTCCTACAGCCTAAATTTTTTTCTAAGTTTGTCCTTGTGCCTATTTTCCTGTAAAATAAAAGTATAAAATTACCTAAATGCCCTTAAAGTACCTACCCTCCTCTCAAATTTGAACACATGTACTTATGTACTAATGTGTAGGAGAGGGTTTATCTCTTTTACCCAATGGACAAGGCACTTATATGTACTAATGTGTAAGAGATGTGAGTGATAAGTGACTTTTCATATTGTATTTTGATTTAAAACTTGAAAATTGTCTCATCTTTCATACTTAAGTATATTTATGTTATATATCTTCATTTTATTTTCTAATCCCAATTTATATTATCCAAAATGTGTAAATGTATTAACTAAGGTGCTTATAACTTTTAAAAACAACTTCTAATGGTGAAAAACTGAAATTTTTTAAAAGGCTTTTCGGTCACATTTTTAATTTCTGTTTAACTGATTATTTTTGTAAACCAAAATTCAAAATTGAATTTTCTATCATTAGTTATAAATTAAAAGAGGACTATTTTAATTATTAAACCCATTAAATAAATATTTAAAATTAATTAAATATTCACAAACTAAAGCGGTAAAATTCTGGGTCGTTGCATTCTTTCTCCCTTGAAAGATTCTCGTCCCCAAAATTAGCACACAAAAACTAACAAAAACTAACACAAAGGCACATATCCTCATAAACTCACACAAAAGAATACACTAATCAACCATACACAAAGTTCATACATAATACAATACACACAACCTACTTACCAATAACTTTTTGGGGCAAGCCTCTCTTATATTATCCTCCGACACTACATGTCTGAGGAGTCTTACTTCAGTTTGCTAAAAATGGCACTTAGGAAATTTAGCCTTCAAGTCATGCTTCCTTAAAGTTTCTAATATGGACTCTAAGTGGTGCTTGTGATCCTCCTTGGTTTTAGAACAAATAAGGATACCATCTGTTGAGACTAACACAAATTTGTTGAGTACATCTCTAAAAACTCGATCCATAACGACTAAAAAATGAGCGGGTGCATTGGTTAGCCCATAAGGAATAAACAACCATTCAAAGGAACCATCTGGTCCTCTAAAAGTTGTCATGGGTGAATCATATATAGATATCCTTAGTTGGTGAAATCCCTTGTCCAAATCCATATGCGAGAATACCTTATCACCTTGCAGTTATTTGAACATGTCGCCTATGGTGGGTAAGGGATACTCGTTCTTATACATCTGCTTATTCAATTCACTGAAGTCCATGCAAAGACTTGGCGAACCATCTGACTTAGCAACGAACCCCACAGCTGCTCCCCAATCCGAGTGACTTGGCTTAATCAGACCCTTACTCAACAATTCCTCTATTCGACTCATTAATTTCCTTCTTTCCCTTAGAACAATCTTACGCTTAGGCTGCATAAAAGATTTCCATCTAGAGGACAAGTTAATACTGAGCTCAATCTCATGAAGTGGGTGTAGACTATTAACTTCTTCAAAGATGTCTAAAAAATCTCTAACAACCAATAGTGATTCAAACTTTTTCCAGGGAAAATCTAGTGCATAAAGGAAACTCATCATTCGTTTACCACGTTCCTAACACGATATCTCAACAAATTTCCCAAATTTGGCTTTTAAAGATATAGTCCTTCTAACATAATTTAGGATAGCTCTATTCTTTGCTAGAAAATACATACCAAGCAAAACGTCGAAACCTTTAAAATCCATGACGAACATGTCATGTGGAAAGTTGTGGGTTGGGTATGTAACTCGTACATCTTCACAAACCATGCATAGATTAGTCTACCACCTATGGGGTGGTCACACAAATAGGGGTTTCTACAAATTTCGGGGTAAGTCTTAATCTATCTACTGGATCTTTAGATATAAAGCTATGGGAGGCTCCAGTAACAAACAAGACTCGAACCAAAATACCATTTACGACTAAAGTACCTTTCAGAGCTCCCTTCCCCTTCACTTTCCCTGAAGTTGAGGGTTCATTCTTAATAGCATAAACCTTTTATTGCTGACCTTTTTGCACAAGCATATAGTCGCTTTCCATAGGAGCTGGTGGCAATTAAAGCAGAGTATCCTTTGGGCCATTGGAGAAATAGGCCATATTTGCAGATTCTGTGCTCCGAAATTCTTATAGAACTTCGAAATGTGGCCCTTCTTCTTACAAACATTGCACTTATAATCCTAGAACTTGTTCTCTTGATCTCCTCCTTCTGATTTTCCTTTCCACTTCTTTTTCCCTTGTGGGTTGAACTTCCTTTTATTCGGGTTGTCATTGTTAGGTGCTGTTGTCCTTACAATTTCTGATAAATACAATAATGACAATCATTAGAGTACTAGCTTATCATCTACCAGGATAGTTATAACACTTGTCCTTACAATTTCTGATAAATACAACAAAACTATGTAGCGGAACATAAAGAAATACGTAGATACATCATGGCCTCCAGCTCGTCTCCTGAGATCCAATGCATCCAAAGCTAATCAGAAAACATGCTCGGTCTGACCCGAGCATTATAAGAAAACAAAGCATGGGTCAGTTTGGTAAAACGAGCATGAGAAACTCAAATCACAAGGAATTTATTTATGTAACTTGCAAAACCTTTAAAATCAAAGGCATCTCGTAAAACCTCACCGCATATAAACACGGACGGATTTTTACCTTATAATAACCAAAACATTATTATTATAAAATCCAGTGATATTACAATAATATCTAAGGGTTTAAAGTAAATACATCAAGTAGTTGTGATGTGTGTACATGACAGCAATAGCAGGTATACAATCAAAACTGAAGGCTCTTATTGAAGAATGGATTTACAGCAATAGTAGGTATACCTCCCAAAAATGGTACACCTTTAGATAAAATGTACTTGAGGACGAAAACCTTTCGACTTTTTCCAACACAGAACTGGCCTACACTTTACTGGGTAGTACTGAATATGTCATCATTCCAGTTGTTCCCAACCTTTATAGAGAGCTCTCATGCACAACCAGATCCATAATATGATAATCTAGAAAGGTGATGATACACCTTATGGGAGCGACCCACATAGTCCTGTTTCATCTACCCTGGTTTAGCCATTTCTGGGGTGTGAGGTTTGAGAGGCTATGCTCTTACCATTTCCTCGTAGAAATTTCCTCTTGGAATGCTAACACTACCCTCCGGGCAGAAATGCAATGCCAGCATTCATCCATACAAGTTCGTTCTAGGTCTGAACGAAACTGAAGGCACTACCTCTACTACATCCATTTTGGAATCACCCTTAGGATTAGTAGTAAGTAGCCCTTGCACTTCAAAGAGCACTGTCTTAAATCATCTTCAAGTTGTCTTCCATTCGAATGCTTATGTTGGTTCGAAGTGATTTTCAAATAATGTATCTGATCCCGGTCTCTCCGAACCAACAACGATAATTTCTGGTTGACTCATTCCCAGTTCTTTTGGAAATATACTACAAGTATTTGAGTCCTCGCCGAGGAACTCACATGTACAATCATACTTCCTAAGTCAAACTGGTCAAGATTTGATAGTTGGTTATTTAACTATCAAATACACAAACAAACAAATATCTAGAGATTTAATTACCCATAGCAACCACTACCTCAAAACAAATCTTCATTTATTAAATCGTTTTTCAAAATGTTTATCAAAACATTCATATACTTATCTCACTGACATAAGTATAATCACAAAACATTTGTGAAAGATTTATCATTTCAAAATCATATTAAAAGGATCAAACAAATGTTATTAAATTAGAGATAAGAACTACCCCAAATATTATTCCTTCAGTGTTAAGCATGGAACGAAAGTCCCACACCACCATAATTAAGAAGGTCGGTTAAGGGAAACCCCGTCTCAAATTCTTTTATAAACTTCTTAAATAAATCTGTTAACCCAAAAAATAGATCAACACCTTGGATTGAATGTGAAAGCACCAGCCTTGTTTATCAAGGTAAATAAAATAGAAAAAGTAATAGTAAATCATTGAAAGAGTAAAGAGACGGAAGATTTTCATAGTGGTTCGACTATTAACGAAGCCTATGTCCACTTTATAGCTTTTATTAACAACTACTATTACAAGAGAGTTTGGATTACAATATGATTTCTCTTCTTCCCGTTAGATTAAGCCACCACTGTTAGAAACAAAAGGAGGATCTCAATTGTCTTATAACGGTTGTTGTGTGGGAGAAGAGAAGTGAAGAAAAAATAGTAGAGCTTCCATAAAGATCAGGTTAGGAACCCCCTTTCTATTGAAGGTAGGATGGTATTTATAGGATTTAGAGAGCACTTGGATCGAAACAACTGCACCAGAAGCTTGTAGTTTCCATAGGAAGAAGCATGAAAATTTTGGAGTGATTTAGAGCTAACTTTTAGGATCAATACCGATCCAATTGGATCGGATCGGTACTGATCCAAAGAGTTGTGAAATTTTTGCTCAACTTTTATCCACTTGGCTTTCCTGCTTGCTTATGAGCCTCTCCATGTAATTTCATAGATTGTTGACTTGTTTTGATGATGGTTCAACAATGGGTTTGACTGAACTTTAGTTTGAAACCGATATGTCTTTACTTCTCGAACTTGGATGCTTGGATTATTATCAAACTTGGTAGATAAGCTTAGTAGAGAGGTAGAAACATAACACAAGTGTTTTGGAGGAACCTCAAGCCAACCTTTTGGATCGGTACCGATCTAGTTAGACAGATCGGTACTGATCCAAAGTGTTGGCGTATTTTTGGGTCAAACTTTCAAGGTTTCTTTGTCCCGTACTTTTAGGCCTTCCGCTCAATTCTTGAGTCGGTCTGGCTTAATCTGGATGTTCCAACTCCTTTTTAATTCTACTAGATTAAAAACCTGGTTAACATTTTCCTCCTAGAGTATGCCTTCGTTGGAGACAAAGTGTGCTCTGGAAGTAACTTCCTTTAAGTTTATGCTTTAAGGAGTTTCACTTGTCGTAACTGGTCATCTTGAAGAGCTGCCTATCACGCACCAGCTAACTATTAAGTCCTTAGTGGGAATCTCCATTATTCATAATTGTAGAGTGATCTTGATTTGATAATTTCCTGAATGAATACAAATGTTAAGTAGGTCGCATGGGGAAGATTTGAGATTGTTCGGAGAAGTAAATTTGGATCGGTACTGATCCGATTGGATCGGATCGGTACCGATCCAAGTACTTATAACTTTTGGCGACCTTCTTTCCTCCTTTTATATCAGCCGACCTCCCCCCAATTCATATCATTTCTACACGATCCAATTTCTTGCCTTCTAGCCGATCTGATTCCGTCCATACCCTAGCCTGCCGATCTGGTCGCTTCATCCACTGGAGAGCCACCACTGTCGATCCTTACTTCCAGCGCCACCAACCGTCATCCTAGAAGCTGCCGCCACCGTTCTATTGTCGTGATTTCCTCTGATTTGAGGTGTCACCGATCCATTAATATCCTAGCTTGGATTGTCTTGCATCAGAGATCATATCACTTTTCTCCATTTCGAAGGTTGGTGATTTGGATTTTGGCGCATTATCAGTGATTGGTGATGAAGTCGTGTTAGTAACGGATACAGTGGAAGATTCGAGCTAATTGTGACTTTGTGGAAGAAGATAGTAAATCGAGCCTTAAGTTCATCTCGGAATGAAGCTAGGGTTTTGCCTTGGTGCTCGACATGTTTTGTTATCTTCGTCCACAGAGTCAGAATTAACTCATACTGAGTTTCACAGTCGATCCCCGCACGATGCCCTGCGAATTGATTTTGGTTTTTCTGGGAGGTGATAATTGCTTAGGGTATTGTCTTGTATACAGCTCAAGCTATTATTACTTTCCAGAGAACTAAAATCGACTTATGCTGAGAATCCTCTTCCCGGTTTGGACTCGTTATATAGTTGCTCGCTTTGGGCTGGTCCTGTCGTTGCAAAGTCGGTGTACCTAGAATATGAAGAGCTTTCCGTATCGCTTTGGATAACAGATCCATTATCGATCGTTGATCAATAACGGATAAGTATAGAAGAAAAGAAATTAATTGGTGATATGGATTGCCCTTTTTAGTGTGAGTGAGCCTTCTACACGGAATGGTTTGTTCACAGCGCTTAAGATGTCGGACCCCTTCTCACTTAGATTACACATCACACACACCCACAGTTAATGCTTAGTATCCGATGGTGGTTGGTACACGTCCATTATCTTCCGAATTTCAAGTATTAACTATGCTAGGGTCTATAGCTTAGAGATTTGGTGCATCTAACTGTTTTGAACACAAGCTTTCTTATATAGAATGATGTGTAAATCTTCTCGGCGTAGGTCAGTTGAGGGAAGCTCACCTATTTTAGAAGCGGAATCTTCGTTGATCCCAGTGGGGTCTGCTACCTCCATAACTTCGGGTCAATGTGGTCATCTGATTCCATTTGGCCCTATCGTCGATCGCACTCCTCCTAACTTTAGAGTCTTGCTTGATCCTCCGGAGGAACCTCCTTCTATCCTTACACACAGGATGTTGTGAAGCATTTGCTCGTAATATGGTACCTTAAAGGATGACATGCTTATGCCATCGAGAGGGGCATTCACTCATAGGCCACCATCGGGATATGTGGCTTGTCACCGATATATGTGCATATACGTGCAGTGCCCCTGTTTAATTATTTCTTAATGACAACGCTTCAGAATATAGGGTTGGTCCCATTCCAAGTTCTTCCAAAAGGATACGCTATGCTGAAGTGCTTATATTTTCTGTTCATGCAGGCGCTTAATCGTGCCCCGAGCTTTGCCGAGTTGGAGTATCTCTTATTATTCAAAAAGAGAGAGGTTAACCCGTCACTCATTTATATTGAGGCGTAACACAGCCGGAAACTCATACTTGATCTTCCCAGTGAGGTTCCCTCATTCAAGGATCAATTCTTTTTGCTAAATGTCCAGAGGGATTCACCCATCTATAGACCACGGGGGGTAAGTTTCTTTCACCAACTTGGAACTTCCTTTAATTGCTACAAGTCTTCTGATTAATCATATATTCCTTACAGTTCTTCCGAAGATCAATAAGGATCCAACACTTGGCACTGTTCCTAGCGCCCTGAAAGCGGTCGATGCTCATGAGCGCACAATCAGGTTCTTTTTCACAGACGAAAACCTCCACCGATGTGGGCTCTTACACCTTAGGAGGTCTGTTCGATTTGTTAGCGCTCCTTCCCGCTCCAGAGCCCGGACTCGCTTTATTTCCACTTCCCATGATTCTGGTGAAGATGATGATGAGGAAGAAGAAAGTGACCCATCTGACGGGTTAGAGAAGACTTCTGAAGAGATCCACATTCAAGTCGTGGTCGACAGTTCGCTTAAAATGCCATCGATCTTGGTAGGAATAGAAGAAGAGTTTGTTCAATGGGCGGGCAAGGCTCCATTAATTGAAGGGAAGGAGGAAGGAGAGATCAGCGAGGGGCACCCTCTAAACGAAGAAAAAATATATTGGGATACCGACACCAATGAGGGTGATGTCCTCTTAGGCTTCGAGGCCTCGGAGTTGATCCCCGAACATACTCCCTCACCTCCTTTGAAGGAACATATTGAAGAAGCTTCTCCCAAGAATAAACCTACTGCCAACTCCTTGCCGGAAGGTGCCGATATTGACTTGGGAGACACGAGCGACATTTTTGTGAATATGGATGACTTGATGGACGACTTCACTTCGGAAGGATTGCCTTCCCAACTTACTCAAATCATCCCTCCAAGAGTCAATGTCCTGACGTTAGTCGGTGGTCGATCTAGTTTGTGTACTCTGTTGGGGTCATCAAACTGTAGCACGCACTTCACTAGGATCACACACTTTATATTATCGTTATTGTCTAGGTTGTTTTAGTTCATCGAATGCCTTTTTCCTAAAGCCATCTTATCATTTGCTGCAGGAATCATGTCCCATGGATTTTATAGTAATCTTGATCAAGTACTGGAGTCTCAATGTTGCAGAGACATTATTTCAAGTATCACACTTCCCGGGAGACCGATGAGGAAACGAAGAGGAAGGATAGGGAGGCAGAAGAGCACCACCGTGCTAAGAAAGATCAAGGCCGCGAGAGAGGAAGTGGCCATAAGAAGAGGAAGAGCCTGATTGAGTGGGAAGATTCATCAAAAAAGCTGAAAAGAGACCCAGAGAAGGATCCCGCTTCACAGCTTCCCGCTTCTACGGGAATAACCGTTTCTGCTACCGGTGTCATGACCTACCCCACTCATGCAGCTATTATTGCTTCTCTCCTAGTTTCTAGGCATGCTCCTTACATTCTCCCAGCTGGTCCCCTGCACATGCAGGATGCATTCCCCTACTTGTTCTTAAGGTGGTTGTTTTCGATAAACCCAATTTGAAATCGGTTCGTGTGGAACCTTATTTGCCTCATCTCCACGTGGTTCAAAATGGTTCGTAGCAAGCTGAAGGGTGGGAAAAATTATGCATGCAGCTTTCCACTGTTAATCGAAACAATTACCAAGAAATTATCTCATTCGAGTCCGAAAAGGACGAGTACGAGAAGTAACTTATGGATCGTGACGCGGAAATTGAGAGGCTGAAGAAGGAGAGGGATGATGCCCTCAAGAGAGAAAGTAAAAGTGCTTCTTTGTTTATGGAGCTGAAGGAGTCCATCGACCAGGCCACACTCATATTTAGAGATGAAATAAAGAAGTTCCACACTGATGTGGCGGCCTTAAAAGAAAAATTGAGGATAAGCGAGACGATGGTTGAGATGGAGAAGTAAACCATCGCCGAACAGGCATAAGAAATTGCCTCTCTTCTTTGAGCAAATTTTGACTTTGGATGTTGAGAAAAGTTAGTTGGCGGCAGAGAAGGCTAGCATGGAAGCCAGCATCTCAGAGCTTCAAGATACCTTCGCAAAGAAGATGGAAGGCTTGGATGCTGCTATTTTGGGATTCTATGTTAATTCCATGCTGCATCAGGGGAGCCTCAGTTACATGGGTCCGCTATTCCCTCACACGCTTGGTATAGTCTGGGAAGAGGTTCTAGCCCAATTTGAAGACATGGTGGCGGTTACACCGAAGAAGAATTGTTTCAAGCATACCTGAATGAAGAATCCTGCCAAGATTTAGTGGAAGGCCGGAAAATCTTGAGACTGGAGAGGGAACGAGAAGCCACTAATGTCACGGCCATAGCTAAAGCCGTTACTGAGCATTTCCCTTCAGTACCGGGTGAGCCATCTTCGCATCTTCATACTGGTGAGAGGATTGTTTCTACTTCTCCTGCAATTGTGCAGCCAGCAAAGGAGGGACGACGAAGGCTTCAAAGTTGTGACATATGAACAGAACCCTACAGCAGGTAATTTTCTAGTCTCTCCCGTGCTTGAAGACTTCCAATTTATGCCTGATGAAATTGCCGAGATAACCGCCCTTTATTCTAATATTATAGATCAACCCTCTCTTCTTACTGAGTTACCTCCTCATCACGGTGTTGGATCTGCCTCCATCCTAACCGCATCAACCGTCGTCTCTGCATCTAGCTCGCAGCCCGGTTCGCAATCCGAGAAAATTGCAGCACTGCACGGTTTGGATGACCTCTCTATATCTCAAGAGGAAGGCTTTGCGGCTACTGATACACGAGAGCAGGCGGGTCAAGCCAGCCAACCAAAGAAAGTAAAGACCGAGTAGTTGACGACCAAGCAATAGATGATAGCGGTGAAGAAGGAGAAGGTTGAGGAACAACAGAGGTCTTCAAAGAGTTCTCATAGATCCAGCAAGCACAAGGTCAAAGGAGGATCCGCCAGTGGCCAGGCTTTGGAGAGCGAGATCGCCTCGAGAGGGGACAAGCCTAAGAAGATTCTGATTAGAGGTGGGAAAGGTGACCGAGGAAGTGGTGAGACGAAGTCATGATTTATCTTTTGCTTTTTTTTCTTTTTTAATTACTTTTTGTACAAGTGCAGAGTCTGCATTTAGCGTATCTGCTTGTTGTTGCAACAGTGGTGTTGTATTTTCCTATTCTTGGCTGATATTGTGTGGGAATAGCCCATGTTGTTTGTTGTTGTATATCAAAAACGTTATAAGTAATAAAACTATTGAAATTTTGGTTGTAGCTTTATTTTGTCTACTCATATATGTTTCATGCGCTTATGCCACTTCTTATTTATCACTGTTTTGTTTAGTCTCGTAATTATTGCCAAAATTCTTTGTTTGGACAAACTAGCCTATGGAGTAGTTTTCCTTTCAACTAGATGTTGATATGTGTGTGCCCCTACTTTATAGGGTAGTTCTCTCCGAACACTTTACAAATGACCAGTTGATCCAAGCGATTCCTCGGATGTTTCTAACCAAATCTACTTTGCGGTTCCTATCTTCGAGAACTTGTGACTCGAGCGTCTCGACTCCAAAGATTTTTTCGATCAGCGATCAGAATTCTTTTTCGATCTTTAGTTGTGCAACATTGCTAGACTCACGTCAATTACTTTTGATAGTGGGAGTGGATCCTTGTTGCTTCTGCAATAGACGAGTCTCCCAGTGTTTTCAGGACAATAATGGTACTTACAAGATCTTAATGGTTTGTTGATGGTGCCGGAGCAACATCAAGTAGTGCTTGTGCAGAACGCGCGGCTTTTAAGAGTGCACGGCTTATGAAATGCGCGGTTTTTTAGAGTGCCGGCTTATGAAATGCGCAGATTATTGGATCAATATGACATGTTGAGCCGGAACGGTTTGGAACTTCTCGAAGTTGCCAACCTTTAGGTAACGTGTGGAGTTCAAGCTTCGAGAGCGTGGTTCTATGGCTCAAGAAGATGTGTGGCTTATGAAATGCGCGGCTTAAGTAATTATATTTGCTTGGGCGTGATTCCATAACCCAGGAAGCGGTGCGCGGCTTACGGAATGCGCGACTTTGATTTGGAACTTCCCGGTGTTGCCAGAGCCACACCGGTTCTTAGAAGGCGAGGAACAAGTTCCGTCGATCCAATGGTTTGAGTCGATTTGCTTCTGTCGACTCAGCATGTAGATGGGGCATACTTGAGCGTGGTTTCACTATCTCAAGCAGCGATTAGATGGTTTTGAGTTAATTTGACCCTATCGACTCAGCAAGTTACTTTTTCGAACACAGTTTTATTGTTTAGTAAGCAAAGCAATCTATTACTTAAACATGAAAACAGGACATCCTCCTTGTTGATGTGTACGCCGTGCTGCTTAATATTTCAAACAGGAAATTATTGTCAAGGACAAAATTTCTCAGCGTTTTAGCCTCAAGGACAGACCTTCAGTATTTTAGCCTGAATGACAACTTTTTTTAGGTATCAGTTTTCAGTTATTGATAGCAGTTTTTAGGTATCAGTTTGTAGTTATCGGTAGCAGTTTTTAAGTATCAGTTTTCAGTCCGGTAATAGTTTTGGAAGAATGATTGTCCTTATGAATAATTTTGGAAGAATGTTTGTCCTTATGAATAATTTTGGAAGAATGTTTGTCCTTATGAATAATTTTAGGAGAATGTTTGTCCTTGTGGTTATAATATTGAGGTCGTGTCCTTGAGACTAAAAACATACAAATTTTTATCCTTTAAATTAATTTCCCCTATTTCAAAATACTCCATCATTGTGCCCTGTGCCAAATTTCTTTTAACATAACATACAAACGCACAACACCGCTTTTCCAACCGCAAAATCCCCCAAATATATTTCTTCTATCCCTAATTCAGTTTTTTTAACCTTTCATCGATACCGACTTCAAGATTGAATTGCACCAACAAATTTACCCAAACTTTACTTTCCATCCAACAATCGACATAATTTATGCCTTTCCTAATAATCGTCGTCTTTACTATACTACCTTCACCCAGCCAACAGTGGGCGGAATCAATGGCAAACATACTACCACAAACTGATTATTAGGTATTCACTCAATCTATGTTTATCATTTTCTCTGATACCGTTCTATGTTAGTTTTACCAATATCAAATATGTATTTTACAATTTTCGTGTCATTATATCTTATTTTCTTGATTTTCAATCGGAATCGAATTCCAATCCTACTACCTTTTTGTTGATTTATGTTGTTTAAAATACGATTTACTTCATAACGGTTTATCGTTGAATACTTCTTCATTCTGTTATTCAAACCCTGATTTGATGGACGTTTCTTTTAATGATAATCCTAAGTTTTAATCATTGCTCATCTGAATATTTTGCAAGTCATAAACCTAACATTAATTTGTAGTTGACCTTTTTTTACATTTTTCCCTGTTGGGTACTTGCTGAATTTGAATTGATTTTCCCTTATTTATGAGTAACACAGAACAACCATATTTTTTTACCGTGTACGCATCTCAGAAATGTCGAAACCAGTACCATGTCAAGCCCGTTTCTTAGACATGATGCTTTGGACCTCTTTTTAGGCAAGCATCATATTGATTTACCATGGTTTCCCATAGAAGTTTGAACGTTAATAGTTGTGTTCAAATATATTTATATGTGCTCATATATGCGAAGAAATTGGTTTGCAATTTTCTTTCCTAATACCATGACTGTTTTTCATTCATCGGTTTACACTAACTTATTTATGCATATACAACTTGGACGTATGCTTAAGCCAACTATATTGCAGAATATTTTATATATCTGACCTCCAGCCAAATGCATTCACCAATTGATGCTTATACAACTTGGATGCAAATCAGTGAATTATGCTTAAGCCATATGTGGTAAATAATATTTATGTACTTAACTCTATATAATGCTGATATTCAATAGTCATATCAAGTTAAATACCAGAAAAAACAAAATTGGAAGAATTTTTTCTTTATATTCTATGTTTTAAGTTCAAGTTCTTATTGTTATGGTCTAAATCTCAATAAAGATTATTTGCATCAGTCTGTTAAACAACATATGAATTTGACGTTAAGAACCCATATAAGTACCGAATCTAAGTAGAACATGTTCATGGTATTTTGGAGTTCTGGTCTTTACTTTCTTTAATGAAGTTGATGTTGTTTTTTGTTTTATATACAGTAATGTGTACTATTAAAATATCTATTCTTTGTATAATTCAGTAGTAAGGTATCATACCCATTATGAGTTAGAAAGAAAAACAATTGGATAACTTGGAAACAGTTAATTAAATAATAGAATGGATCGACGGTTTACTTATTTCAATTCACCTGCACTCATACTCCATCAATGATATTAGTGCATATTTTTATTCGTGTACCACTGTAATTTATCGGCAGTTGTTTTAGTAGTTATTGACATCGGTCTGGTCTCTCTCTTGCTCTCGCCCCTCCCCTCAGCCCCTCCAACCCTCCCCCCTCCCCTAACAAACATCCCCTCTCCCCTCTCCCCACTCCCCCAATACACATATGTACATGCATAGTTAAAATTGATTTCAAATTTGTACCCCAACTTTACCATTTGCAGATAAGTGTAATCTTCATAGACGTACTATTTATGTTCGCTGTTGAGCATAAGATTCTCATAATGAACTCCATTTGGTCTGCAAGTAGCTTTATTTCATGTATTTTATATAAATTTGTTTCTGTTTACATACATGTGTGTGTGTCGGTGTGTGTAAATTTACAAACATAAGCAACTTTATATTTATGTATATATACGAGACTTTCTTCATTCAATCGGTTAATGATGCTACCAATGTTGTGGGTGAATTCATTGCATAGGCATTCACTTGTGCATCAATTTTAATATCTGACTTTTTTAGGTTTTGTTATTCTAAATTTATATTTACGGCTAGCTGTTTGATGTGTGTTTAAGTGTTTGATGATAACAAAATATATATCGAATTATAGATGTGTTTGTAGATTAAACAAATACAGAAATAAATATTCGTGTTGAAGAAATAATACTATTGCATAGAATTTAACAAATTCAAACAGTATTTTTATTTCAAATATAATATTTTATTCAGTACAATGTTTTCAGTTCATACACTGATTTTTACATTTCATGATTTCATACATTACACTGATTTCATATTTACAGTTCACTCTCATTCATACAATTCATTGTTACATTTCTGTCCTCACTACATCACTCATACACTCAGTCTTCTGCATCTGCATTGTCCAGCTCCAGTATTTGTCTTGTCTCCTGTGTACCTGTATAATTAAAAACTACAGCAGTAATATGAAAAGAAACAAATTTGATTTGCAAAAATATAAAATTTATTTTTAAAAGTTGTCTCAGATATATGGGTTATCGTCATCATCTTTGATTGTGTAATATCTGTACAGATCAGTATTCATATCAGGGACAGGTAATTACGAGTGGCTGCAGTACACACGTATACACGTGTGCACTGCCTCGCCAACTCGAGTGCACAAGGTCAAATCAAAATCAGATTCAACACAAGTGCAAAGGGCCTCGACCAAAATATCAATGATCACTGCAACAATGAAATGTGCATGTACACAGTGAAGTCAAAGAAGTGCAAATTGAAACAGCAATTTGGAAACAACCCAAAGTCAAGAACAACAATGCAAGCTCAACTAATCAAGTGGAACAATAAGCAAGTGATGAAGCACAATGGCAACTGACTCAACCAATGATCACAAGTACAAGACAACTGACTCAAGTCCAAATGAACAAGTGATAGTGCAACTCAATATGGCAACATAACTACACAATGAAGCATGAATGCTACTGGAATGAAGTAGATCAAAGTGTGCACAGGAATGAATGATTCAAGTGAACAAGTGACAAGAACACATGCAAATGAAACTGTAATGAACAAAGTGGAACTACACATGAAGCATCACAATGCACATCAACTACCAAGTATCAGACTCAACTATCTACAACAGCACCAGAGACATACATCATGAAACCAGACCTGGCATGTATAAATTCAAGATCAAGCAAATATCTGAAGATCAAAGACAGAAGCTACACTTATCATAGTTTAAACTGCAAGCTACAATATGAATGCAGCAACAACACTAACACATCAAACTACAACAAAATGACCAGAAATGAATGCAACTACAGGTTATACTACAGAGATATACAACTCATGAATGAACATGTAACAATGACAGTTCAAGTACAACAATATAGCAGCAGTTAAGATATAAGACCCAATGCCTCAGATGATCAAGTGACAAACACTATCAAGTCAAATGCAACAGATGAAACAGAGGGGATGTCAGAATATATAACAAATACAAAGCAGTTTAATAACAGAAGTGTACACAAAGCAACTGGAAGTGATTAGTGAACTGGAGGAAGTAAAGCAGCTCACAAGTGAAGCATGTACACAGAAGTCATTCAATGCAGGTACAAACAAGTGGAGTTGAGTTTAACATCAAGCAGAGAAAATAATACTAGATAACCAGTAAAAAAAGAAAATCAAGGTAAGAATTCACAGTGAAGTCGAAAATAATTCACAGTGATGAGCATAGCAATGTTGAGTATGCTACAGAAAAACAAAACTATGATCATCAACAGTGAACAAGTCTAGGGCAGTGGTCAAAAGTCAGAGAAGTAATAATACCACATTTTTTAAATCAAGTTAAGAAATTATTGATACAAGTCAAAACCGTATATTTTCGAATCAAAGTTAAGAAACAATCAAAGATTTATAAATAGGAAAGTTTCTGGAATAAAAAGAATCGAACGTCACATAATAGAAGCCGTGGATACAAAGTATTTTCCAAAAATATAAAAACATATTAAGGGAAAGTTTTAACAACGTGAGAATCACGTAAATCAAATTAGACTTTTATATAAACCCCTGATATCATCATCGACTATGGGGATGTAGAGCGAAAAAGGGAAAAACCCAAATCATCATCGACTAAAAGGCATCGAATTCAAGCAATCAATCGAGAAAGAAAAAGGAACGAAATACATACCAAAAGTCAAAAGTCGATTTCGATCATCAAGGTGCAGCCATGAGCAAATCATCGAGAGGCCGAAGCCCTAATTAAAGAGCAAATCATCGAGAGGCCAAAGCCCTAATTTTGGAAGCATCAAGCCGAAGTCGCAATTCAGAGCAACGAAGCATCGAGAGGCCGAAGCCATAAACACAAAGCCTTAATCTCAAAATCACAACAGGGCAAAGCCCTAATTCAGTTGCGCAAATATCAACAAAGATCGAGCCAAATTCGCAAGCAAAATCCAGAATCGCCGAAGCCCTAATTTTTGTTAATCGCCATTTTCTTTCATCAGGGACCGGGCCTTGTTTATTACAAAGGGTTTTAATAGCTTCATTATTCAACTAGGGTTATTTATGATTTGAGGGCAAAAATAGTTTTAAATTTTCAATTTAGATTTTGCCCTGGTTTTACTTTGTGGTTTTGTTTTCAGTTTGTACTTTTTCAAGTCAAGTTGGGGTAAGTCACCACCTAGGGTTTAGGTAGTGTCAGATTGTCTAGTTAGGGTTAGTTCAGTGAGCAGGGTGTGCGAGTTTACGAAACTCTATAGGCGGAGCAGGGTGTGCGAGTCTGTTAGAGTGTTTGTAAGCGGGATACTGTTTAATCCTAATAGAAATCTGGGAATGGAGCAGTAGGCAGGGGTTGCCGAAGCTGGGTAAATTTTGTGTGTGATTTAATTTTCTGCATATTTACTTCTCTGCAGTTTGATTACTTGTTTAATTCTTGTAAAATTTCGATAACCCTATTCACCCCCCCCCCTCTAGGGTTAATCTAGATCCTACAAGTGGTATCAGAGCGAGGTAATTCTTTCTTTAACTCTAGAGTCATGAATCCACCAAATAATGCTTTTTCTGAGGGGCAATCTATTGCTAGGCCACCAATGTTTAATGGGAATGATTATGCTTACTGGAAGGTTAGGATGAGTATTTATCTTAGTTCTGTTGATTATGATGTTTGGGATATTATTGAAACTGGCTATACACCTCCCACTATAACTATTGGTGATACTGAGATTCCTAAACCTAAGGAGAGGTGGGATGCTAATGATAAGAAATTAAAAACTACAAATGCTAAAGCTATGAATGCTTTGATCTGTGCTCTTGATAAAACTGAATTTAATAGAATTTCTCATTATAAAACCGCACGGGAAATTTGGCATACTTTGGAGGTGACACACGAAGGAACTTCTCAAGTCAAGGAGTCTCGTCTAGCCCTGTTCAGCAATGAATACGAGAACTTCGTGATGGACAAAGCAAGAGCATAAAGGATATGTTTGGATGCTTCTCAACCTTGGTGTACAATGCTAGAGCGCTTGGAAAGGTATTCTCTGAGGTAGAGCTAGTGAGGAAGATACTACGAGTCTTACCGATGAACTTTGAGGCAAAAGTCACGGCAATACAAGAATCAAAAGATTTAAGTAAACTGAGCATGGAGGATTTGATCGGAAATCTGATGACATATGAGCTTGAGTTAAAAGCAAAGGAGGAACGCATCAATTCCGAACCAAAGAAGAAGACAATTGCGTTGAAGAGCAGAGAAGAGAGCGATGAAGAAGATCCAATTGAAGAACTTGCAATGGCTGTCAATAATCTTAGAAAATTGTCGAGATTCAGGCCACGCAAGAAGAAAACGAGTGGTAATAGGTCAAAAGATTCTGACAACTCTGAAAATGAGTTAACCTGCTATAACTGCAACAAGCCTGGCCACTTCAAACAAAATTGTCCACTTCTCAAAAACAACAAGGGAAATAAAAAGAGAAAAAGGCCTTCGCAGCGACTTGGGATGATGAGGAAGGAGAGGAAGTTTCAACTGATAGCTCAGAGGAGGCTAACTTATGTCTTACGGCAAGATCAGATTCAGAAGCAAGCTTAGAGGAATCCAGATCAGATTCAGAAGCAAGCTCAGAGGAATCTAGTGAGGTAAAGAACTATTCTTATAAAGAACTTGTCTTTATGTGCCTTGATCTTACTAAAACAGTTGATGCTCTAGATTCTAAAATTGAAAAACTGAAATCTGATAGGAGAGAACTTGCCCGTGAAAATTTTAGGTCAGAAACTGAACTTGAAAATATTCAAAACATAGATTGTAAAAACTGTAAAACTTTAGATTCAGAATTATCAAAACTGAAGAATAGCTTTGAGAATCTTGAAAAAGAAAACTTGAATCTAAAGGAAATCATTGAAACTAGGAAAAAGGATTTTATAAACAAACGCACCTCACTTGTGACTGAAAACACAACACTGAAAACCAAAGTCCAAGATCTTGAGAAATCACTGAGTAACTTTTCAAGAGGAGAAAAATCATTCAATATGTTATTGGGAAATCAATTGTTTGCTAACAATAGAAAAGGACTAGGTTTTGGAAAAACACAAGTTGATGATAGTGCAAAAGGTAAGGGTATTTTTACTGAATGTGAAATAATTGGACATCATGTTGAAAATTGTAGTCATAGGAACAAGAACACAAAATTTATACAAGTTTGGGTTCCTAAAAATTCTACAAACAAATTTCATGTCTATTGGAACAAGAATGAAAGGACAAAATAAGTGTGGGTTCCAAAAGGATTGTTTATTCACAATTATTCTGCCACTAACAACCATGGACCTATAAAAACAAATAGGTCACATAAATCTTTGACCGTGTAGGTGTGGTGGCAGGCTAAGGAACAACATTAGTGTTATCTGGATTCTGGCTGTTCCAGATACACAACGGGTGATAAATCAACGTTCCTTAGCCTAGTATAAAGGTGACAGATTCACTATGGGCAAACAACGAAACATTATCATACAGGTAAAACAGGTAATCGTATTTATTTTCAAACGATAGATAACTGGTAAGAATCTGCACCATAATGATTGACAATGGTAATTCTGATTTTTTATTAACCAATCATCTTTAAATAGAATTACTCGAACTAATGATGATGGTTGACAAATTCTAACTTACTTGATATGATCTTATATGACTTGACTTTGACCTGTGCTTAAAAATTGATCAACCATTCTTCTTGAACTTAATCTGTTTGGTCAAATTATGATGTTGATTGATTATTGAGTACTCATGCTATAAAAGTGTTTTTAGAAACTGTTGAAACTAATAAAACTTCACTGGTGAAAACTTCAAATTGCTTTTGAGATAATCATGATATTTTAACTGTGATCCTACGGAAGGTATACACACTCGCTCTTCATTTGATAAAAGTTTGTGTGCGTTTTTGTTGTCACAGTGGTTTATTTCTGAAATTGAATCTGATTTTGTTGAAATGATTCTTAATAATGAAAGTTTGATTTGAGAGATGCAAAGTTGAACTTAATTAATTTGAAAGAAGAAATATCGAGGGATAATCGGTTCACTTCTTTATCTTACTGCTTCTAGACCTGATATTATGTTTTCTACGTGTTTGTGTGCACGTTTTCAATCTAATCCTAAAGAATCACATTTGAAAGCCACTAAACGAATTTTAAGATATCTTTCACACACACAAATTTGGACTATGGTATCCTTCTTGTGAAAATTTTGATTTAGTTGGTTTTTCTGAGCTGATTATGCGGGTTCATTGGTTGACAGGAAAAGTACTAGTGGGACATGTTTCATGCTAGGACATTCATTAGTTTCATGGTCTAGTCGAAAACAAAATTGTGTTGCATTATCCACCACTGAAGCAGAATATATTGCATTAGGAAGTTGTTGTGCTCAAATTTTATGGATGATGCAAACTCTCTCTGATTTTGTCTTAGTTTATAAACAAGTTCCATTAAAATGTGATAGTAAAAGTGCAATAGACTTGTCTAATAATCCTGTTCATCATTCACGCACGAAACACATTGATGTGAGACACCACTTTCTTAGAGATCACATTGCTAGGGAAGGCATTTTCATTGAATTCATTTCAACTGAGAATCAACTTGCTGATATTTTCACAAAACCCCTCCCCGAAGACAGATTTTCCAGATTACGTTTGGATTTGGGGATTATGGAAATTGACTAATCATTTTTCAATTTTTGGTTGAAATATTCTTGGATATTTATTTTCAACTTCAATTTCTAGGATTCAAACCTGTTTCGGATATCATTCAAAGATTGATTCGAATGTGGTATTCAGTAGTGGAAATACGTTTGGTTTAAGAAATTTCATAATATGATTAATTTGGTAACTTATTCCACGACCATTTCTATTTCTACCATCTTTCTATCATTCATAATGGTTTTGAAAAATGAGAAGAGTGAATTATTTTTTAAATTAAAAAGGAAAATAAAGAAAAAATTTAAAATTATTTCTCATGCATCCATTCTCATTTAAAAGTCCTTATGGTTATGCATGGATGGATCATGTGAGGTTATCATCACTCCATTCTCATTTAAAAGTCCTTATGGTTATGCATGGATGGAGCGTGATAGCTAATAAGTAACTGCTAATCCCATTTAAAAGTCCTTATGGTTATGCGTGGTTAGTAAGTGCTTATTCTATTTTTGCGCTTAAATGTCAAATTTTTTTAAATTATAATAAATAAAATAAAACATCCCTCTTCTCATTATATAAAAACAAAATCGTCGATCCATTCTCTAAAATGTGGAAATTGTTATCCTGTTATGATATATTATGGTTTTTCCTTGTTTTTTTTCCATTTGTTTTCCGCCTACTGTTCCATTATTTTTTGTCTAATCTGAAAAATCCGCGAATCTCAATGACCAAGAGTTACCAATATAGACCAAGAATTAACGATAAGGAAATAAGTATTTTTGGAATACTACACCAAATTTGTTAAATGCTGTTAGTTATTTTTCTATAATTCTTTTATTCTTCTGTAATTTCCTAAATCTTCTAAAAAGGAGTGGTCTCAGTTGTAGGGGGAGCATACATATAGGGGGAGCTAAATATTTCATGATTAAACACATTTACTAGAATTTCAAAATCTTTAACATATATGTTTGTCATCATCAAAAGGGGGAGATTGTTTGATGTGTGTTTAAGTGTTTGATGATAACAAAATATATATCGAATTATAGATGTGTTTGTAGATTAAACAAATACAGGAATAAATATTCGTGTTGAAGAAATAATACTATTGCATAGAATTTAACAAATTCAAACAATATTTTTATTTCAAATATAATATTTTATTCAGTACAATGTTTTCAGTTCATACACTGATTTTTACATTTCATGATTTCATACATTACACTGATTTCATATTTACAGTTCACTCTCATTCATACAATTCATTGTTACATTTCTGTCCTCACTACATCACTCATACACTCAGTCTTCTGCATTTGCATTGTCCAGCTCCAGTATTTGTCTTGTCTCCGGTGTACTTGTATAATTAAAAACTACAGCAGTAATATGAAAAAAAAACAAATTTGATTTGCAAAAATATAAAATTTATTTTTAAAAGTTGTCTCAGATATATGGGTTATCGTCATCATCTTTGATTGTGTAATATCTGTGCATATCAGTATTCATATCAGGGACAGGTAATTACGAGTGGCTGCAGTACACACGTATACACGTGTACACTGCCTCGCCAACTCGAGTGCACAAGGTCAAATCAAAATCAGATTCAACACAAGTGCAAAGGGCCTCGACCAAAATATCAATGATCACTGCAACAATGAAATGTGCATGTACACAGTGAAGTCAAAGAAGTGCAAATTGAAACAGCAATTTGGAAACAACCCAAAGTCAAGAACAACAATGCAAGCTCAACTAATCAAGTGGAACAATAAGCAAGTGATGAAGCACAATGGCAACTGACTCAACCAATGATCACAAGTACAAGACAACTGACTCAAGTCCAAATGAACAAGTGACAGTGCAACTCAATATGGCAACACAACTACACAATGAAGCATGAATGCTATTGGAATGAAGTAGATCAAAGTGTTCACAGGAATGAATGATTCAAGTGAACAAGTGACAAGAACACATGCAAATGAAACTGTAATGAACAAAGTGGAACTGCACATGAAGAATCACAATGCACATCAACTACCAAGTATCAGACTCAACTATCTACAACAGCACCAGAGACATACATCATGAAACCAGACCCGGCATGTATAAATTCAAGATCAAGCAAATATCTGAAGATCAAAGACAGAAGCTACACTTATCATAGTTTAAACTGCAAGCTACAATATGAATGCAGCAACAACACTGACACATCAAACTGCAGCAAAATGACCAGAAATGAATGCAACTACAGGTTATACTACAGAGATGTACAACTCATGAATAAACATGTAACAATGACAGTTCAAGTACAACAATATAGCTGCAGTTAAGATATAAGACCCAATGCCTCAAATGATCAAGTGACAAACACTATCAAGTCAAATGCAACAGATGAAACAGAGGGGATGTCAGAATATATAACAAATACAAAGCAGTTTAACAACAGAAGTGTACACAAAGCAACTGGAAGTGATCAGTGAACTGGAGGAAGTAAAGCCGCTCACAAGTGAAGCATGTACACAGAAGTCATTCAATGCAGGTACAAACAAGTGGAGTTGAGTTTAACATCAAGCAGAGAAAATAATACTAGATAACCAGTAAAAAAAGAAAATCAAGGTAACAATTCACAGTGAAGTCAAAAATAATTCACAGTGATGAGCATAGCAATGTTGAGTATGCTACAGAAAAACAAAACTATGATCATCAACAGTGAACAAGTCTAGGGCAGTGGTCAAAAGTCAGAGAAGTAATAATACCACATTTTTTAAATCAAGTTAAGAAATTATTGATACAAGTCAAAACCGTATATTTTCAAATCAAAGTTAAGAAACAGTCAAAGATTTATAAATAGGAAAGTTTCTGGAATAAAAAGAATCGAACGTCACATAATAGAAGCCGTGGATACAAAGTATTTTCCAAAAATATAAAAACATATTAAGGGAAAGTTTTAACAACGTGAGAATCACGTAAATCAAATCAGACTTTTATATAAACCCCTGATATCATCATCGACTGTGGGGATGTAGAGCGAAAAAGGGAAAAACCCAAATCATCATCGACTAAAAGGCATCGAATTCAAGCAATCAATCGAGAAAGCAAAAGGAACGAAATACATACCAAAAGTCAAAAGTCGATTTCGATCATCAAGGTGCAGCCGTGAGCAAATCATCGAGAGGCTGAAGCCCTAATTAAAGAGCAAATCATCGAGAGGCCAAAGCCCTAATTTTGGAAGCATCAAGCCGAAGTCGCAATTCAGAGCAACGAAGCATCGAGAGGCCGAAGCCATAAACACAAAGCCTTAATCTCAAAATCACAACAGGGTAAAGCCCTAATTTAGTTGCGCAAATATCAACAAAGATCGAGCCAAATTCGCAAGCAAAGTCCAGAATCACCGAAGCCCTAATTTTTGTTAATCGCCATTTTCTTTCATCAGGGACCGGGCCTTGTTTATTACAAAGGGTTTTAATAGCTTCATTATTCAACTAGGGTTATTTATGATTTAAGGGCAAAAATAGTTTTAAATTTTCAATTTAGATTTTGCCCTGGTTTTACTTTGTGTTTTTGTTTTCAGTTTGTACATTTTCAAGTCAAGTTGGGGTAAATCACCACCTAGGGTTTAGGTAGTGTCAGATTGTCTAGTTAGGGTTAGTTCAGTGAGCAGGGTGTGCGAGTTTACGAAACTCTATAGGCGGAGCTGGGTGTGCGAGTCTGTTAGAGTGTTTGTAAGCGGGATACTGTTTAATCCTAATAGAAATCTGGGAATGCAACAGTAGGCAGGGGTTGCCGAAGCTGGGTAAATTTTGTGTGTGATTTACTTTTCTGCATATTTACTTCTCTGCAGTTTGATTACGTGTTTAATTCTTGTAGCGATAACCCTATTCACCCCCCCTATAGGGTTAATCTAGATCCTTCACTAGCTTCGTTTGATCATACACTTATATCATCTCACCTACTGGAGTTCAATCATGAAACCAACAGCTGCATGTGTGCGAATTATGAATTTTTTATACCCAAATACTTCTAAAACCACTAAATTTTTTACATCATTATTTGTTGTTTAAGTGGTGAGATGAATTTTAACGTTGTTGCAGTATGATTCATTATTTCAGGAAGGTCCAAAAGCATTTACCTAAAAAAGCAGTTTAGTCAGGTTGTCTCAAAATTGAAGTAGTTGTTTGACAAATCTGCTATGTTATTTTAGAAATGTATGCTTAAGTCTTTTTTTCGAAGCTCCCTGATACAGGGGACCTCCGGCAGGGCCTGCATACCAGCCAACTTCAAGGGGGGTTAAGTTGTGTTTATCCGCTTCAACTCATGGCACCTATAACCCTAATGGTACTGTTTTTTACAAGAAATGTGTGCAAGACAGGGCTTGAACTTGGGTCTTTTACCAGACTAGGAACCTTTTAAGTCATTATGTTAAATAGTAGTTAGTTAAATTGTATTTTAAATTGTCATTATAAGAAAAATTAACCTTTTATTTATGTGATGTTGACAGTTGATCAAGTTCGCACCAAATCTTTTTTTTTTCAAACACAAACCTGGTATTTTAAGTTTTATTCTGAACTCTCTGTTCTTTTCCTTCTACTACCTTTTTTGGGTATATAAGTATGGCCAATGTCCTATCTTTGGTCGTTAACACCTATGTTTTGTACTGTTTTTTTTTTGAAACGATACTTTATATACAACAAATCACTGTGACACCATATCACATGTCAATAAACGTTCGAATCACACCGCAAGTTTCGAACTTGTGACCTCTCGCACCAAAGCCAAATCACTTAACCACTGGGACAACGGTGCTTGTCTTCGTACTATTTTTTGTTTGCCCATTATTCCAAGCTTCCAACTATACCCATCTATATGTAATAACTGTATTTGAAACATTATTCCTGAAATTTATTTTCTAAACTAAACAACACTATTGATTAGGGGTATATCACTGTATTAGGTCTTGTGTGGTACTTTTTTTTCCTTCCATGATTTTTTCCAAAAAAATAGCTCTTCTCGCTTTGGTTAATCTACGACGATCACTAATGTTTTACCATAATATAATTTTTTTTTTACTTTTTCCCTTTTTATCACAAAAACAAATCCTTTATGGGAGTTATGGTATTAAAAAAATGTTTAGCTTCTGTTGTAATTCATCGTCAAAAGTAGGTGAAGTGTATATATGTTTTTTGTAGGTACAAATCTTCACCTTCAATACAGTAATACATACCATAATGCTTTGGCACATGTTTTTAACCCAACTATTTTCTCATGTACATACGGTAAAAATCTCATATAAACCAAGGCGTTTGAAGGTATAAATTTAATTTGGTTATCAGCACACACAATTTTTTGTATGCATGCAACATTGAAATTATTACATTGAATTTTTTGTATGCATGCAACATCGAAATTATTACATCAATGTAATAATTTCGATGTTGCATGCATACAAAAAATTATCTGTATTGGTAACCAAATTAAATTTTATACCTCTAAACCCCTTGGTTTATATGAGATTTTACCGTATGTACATGAGCTAATAGTCAGGTTAAAAACATGTACCAGATCATTATGGTATGTATTACTGTATCGAAGGTGAGGATTTGTACCTACAAAAAAATTGTTTCATCACTCATATGCATGTATGACCTTGAATAGCAATTATACACACACATAGATATATGTATGTATGTATGTATGTATATATGTATTTATGTGTGTGTGTATATATAATTGCTATTCAAGGTCATACATGCATATGAGTGATGAAACAAAAAAAATTCTACCGTTGTTAAAATTCCATGTGACATGATGTAGAATTATATTCGATTTTTAAATGTTAATAGGCAAATGATTAAACAGGGTGTATGACCCAACAACTTCACAAAAGGGTTGAATAATCTTAACGGTAATCTATTTGTACATTATTTCTTCTATCTATTTGTTATAGGAATACATGGATTATTACTATATTTAACTGTACATATACAGAAATTTTAACTAGCGCCTTTTCTAATCAAGTTGTTTTTTCTTCTTACATATTTTATATTCAGGTTTCAGGATGGATGTTGGACTGTGGGCTTTGTTTATGTGTAACGGTAATTCAACTGTCCTATTTACAATATTACTATTTAAAATTTATTGAAGTGCGCAACACAGAGACTTTAGTATATACCATTTACTTTTATGTAACAGTTGTAAAAATGATAATTGTTTATAATATCATCGGTACCATATATGGTACACATTTATGAGTATTGCATTGTTGTATTGCAAGATAAATTTTCCATCCCTTACTTGTAACCACACATCAATTCTCTTTTATATTTCAATGGTTCTACTACATCTGAGATATTATAGAGGTAGCAATCCTAAATTATAATTTCAAATTATCTTCCAGGAAAGGCAAAAGGCAATGACAACAAATGGAGAACCAACTTTAGACTGCCAACTATCCAAAGCAAAGTATCTGGAAGTGGATACAGTGATAATGATTCAGGTGAAGAGCGTAGTGAACATGGTCGCATATGTTTTGCCTGTCGAATACAACAATATCCAAGGTGTGATGTTATCTAAACTCTATAGGCATCGATGACCTTAAAGACGATATTCCTATTGTAAGATCACTGTGAATGAACATTATCCTTAGTATTATGAATATATTTGTGTTTATGGTGACTTTATGTGCCAATATTATGCAGAAGTCCTTGTATCAGAGCTTTAATCCAATGTCAGAGCCCTTCGATGACTGCTAAACTAAATTCGAGTTAAATCTAGAACAGAAAATGGGCATTGACGGATGAGTGAGTGGAGCAATCTGCAACGTGACAAATAACACTTCAATCTTTGATGCTTGCGAACAAAATGATGAAGTTACTGAGAAAAAAAATTAGAGCATTTTTGGATGAAAAAATTTGTTGATGATATTTTCCTTCTGCTCACAATCCTGTTTGCATCAGTATTAATTCACTGAGCCTTTATCCACATGTCAGGCTCTTGATTTAAGGAAAGGTACAATGACCAGTTCTTCTGTATTCAAGAACTACTTCAAGATAATAATACATATCCTAAATTTGCCTCCAAAACCTCCCTCAATGGCTACATGGATTCAATACAAAATTTTGAACTAAGATATATTTGTAGAAACTGCAATTATTAGATATTCCTCCATTAAATACATATTTTGATAATATCGAATCTTCCTGTTTCAGTAAAAGAAAAAATGAGTGCAAAGGATTATCTTGGGATCTATCATTTTTTTATTGACAAACTTGAATCAAAACATTTACCCATAAAGCTCCTCCAATTTACCTGTGCCAACAGTAACTGTCCTAATAACCAAACCAATAAAACATTTAGTATTTGGAAATGAGTAAACATATCAACATCCTATCAAATATCATTGATTCTCTTTGAATGTGCATCAACTAACGTTACCATTACCTTCTCGAAGTTCATAACTTTGCTTTAACATTCTACTTAAATCTCACACAAATGGTGTTATGCTGTGTATTTTGAACAACTTGCTATTGGAATCTATAATATCAGTATGCATGAAAAAATCAAACTATTGACCAAGTAAACCATACTATTCAATAGTGTATTTAAAAGGTAGCGACTGTTTATTCACAATATATTCAAACAATTGCCCGTGTGCGAAGCACGGGCCTACTACTAGTTTTACTAATAAAAATTGGGCAAGTTCTTCCTATTTACAATGCCTCCGTATTTCGGGATGGCTTATTTGCGGGATATACGAAATACATAAGATAGTCTTAGATAAAGTAACAATAAGCGATTCCTTGTTCCAAGCTCGGGGAATTTGGGTTCCATTGATGGTTGTTAGCTTGAATGTGTCATCCCCAATTTTCTGGTCGATCACATAAGGCCCTTCCCAGTTTGATCTGAATGTTCCTAGTACATGGTAGACCCATTTGAGGACAAGGTCTCCTACTTCGAAAGTATGGTTACGGACTTTGGAATTGAAATATCGTGCGACCCTTTTCTGGTTAGCGGCAATCCTTAACTCGGCTTCTTCCCTCTTCTCATCGATCATATCGAGCGACTCGAGTAGGAGCTGCTCGTTTTTCCTTTGATTGAAGTTTTGCCTTCGGTGAGAGGGGACTTCTAGCTCGACTGGGATCATTTCTTCTGAACCATATGCCAGGGCGAATAGGGGAGTGCACGGTTGCATATTTGTGCGTTGTCTTGTAAGCCTATAGTGCGAGTGGAAGTTCATCAACCCAATTTCCTTTAGCTTTAGTTAGCCGCTTTGTGATGGTGGACTTGATGATCTTGTTTACTGCTTCTACTTGCCCGTTTGCCTGTGGATGTGCAATAGTGGAAAAGTTTTTCTTGATTCGGAAGCGTTTGCAAAAGTCTTTGAACTTAGCACTTTTGAATTGAGTCCCGTTATCTGTGATGATTTTTTATGGCACTCCAAACCTGCAAATAATGTTTTTAGTGACAAAATTAATAACATTCTTTGTGGTAATAGTGGCCAGCGGTTCCACTTTGACCCATTTGGTGAAATAGTCAACAACAACTATAGCATATTTAGCTCCTCCTTTAGCCATTGGTAATACACCAATCAAAATAATTCCCCAAATCACGAATAGCCATGGGCTAACCATCTGTGTCAGCTCTGTCAAAGGAGTTCTTTTGATTTTGCTGAATCTTTGGATTGGTCGCACCGTCTGGCATAATTTACTGCGTCGCGGCTTACAATTGGCCAAAAATACCCATATCGAGGACTTTCTTTGTGAGAGTTTGCCCCCAGTGCGTTCTCCATAGTCACCTTCATGAACTTCCCTGAGGATTCATCGGGCTTTATCGTTAGTCACACACCTGAACAACGGGGTAGAGAATCCCCTTCGGTAGAGCATCCCATCCTATACTACAAACCGTGGCGCCTTCCGAAGGAGCTTTTTCCGTTGATTCTTGTCAGCAGGGAGTGTTCCTTTGAGCAGGTAGTCCTTGATCGGTGTCATCCATGTTTCCGATTCTTCGGTTGTTTCAAAAATCCAATCTATATTCATTTCGCTTATGCTGGAAGCGGTCAGAGTTTTGATTGGGACTAGCCCCAAGGACTGAGCTTCTTCGGAATTGGCCAGTTTGGCTAGATAGTTTACCTTCATGTTTTGTTCTCTCGGGATATGAGCTATGGTGTAATGTTCAATGTCATTTAGCAATTCCTACACTTTAGATTGATACGGGGCGAGGTTCTCTCCCCAACCTTGGTATTCGCCTTTTACCTGGCAGATGACCAGCTGAGAGTCGCTATGATGTGTAGGGACTTTATCTCGATTTCCTTCGCAACTTTTAGCCCGGCTGTCAATGCTTCGTATTTTTCTTCGTTATATACTATGGGAAATTCCAAGCATAAGGCATAGCAAATGTATCATCCTTCGGGAGTCTCGAGCACTACTCATGTCTCCGAGTAAAAATTGTTAGATGCACTATCGATGAACAACTTCCACTGCCTGCCAGCACCTGGCCGTTGACCGCCCTTCGAGGATGGTAAGTAATTTTGTATTGACTCAATTCTATGTTCCATTTGATAAGCCGTCCAGAGGTCTCGGGGTGGTACAACGCTTGCTTCAAGGGTTGATCTGTTAGTACTTTGATCGGGTGTACCTAAAAGTATGGTCGTAACTTTCTAGATGTGATTAAGAGGCAAAATGCTAGTTCTTCCAATTTCGGATAGTTCTTCTTGGCTCTGGTGAATCGTTTACTGATGTAATAGAAGGGTTGCTGGACCTTAGCTTCTTCTCGTACGAGCACAGCACTTAATGCATGGGGCGAGACTGCTAAGTTGATAAACAAGTCTTCTCCGTCTACGGGCTTGGAAAGGATTGGTGGGGTTTCCATATGTTGCAGCAGCCATTCGAACGCAGTTTGACAAGCTTGATTCCATTCGAAGTTCTTCTTTCTCTTCTTTAGCGCGTCAAAGAACGGTATACATTTGTCGCTTGCTTTTGAGATGAACTGGCTTAGTGCTGCAACTTTTCCATTCAAGCTTTGTAACTCCTTCTTATTCCTCGGGGCCTCGACCTCCCGCAAAGCGGTAATTTGTTCAAGATTTTCTTCGTTGCCTCTGGCGCTTACAATGAATCCCAAGAACTTTCCAAAGGCTACCTTGAAGTGACATTTAAGTGGATTGAGTTTCATTCCATATTTGCGGAGTATTTCAAACATTTCGGTGAGGTTGTCCAAGTGATTTGCAGCTATGCGCGATTTAACCAACATATCGCCTACATAAACTTCCTTAGTCTTCCCGATCTGCCGTTTGAACATGGCAATCACCAGTCGTTGATAGGTTGCTTTAGCATTCTTTAAGCCGAATGGCATTACTTTGTAGTAGTATAATCCCGGATCAGTAATGAAATTGGTATTTTCTTGGTCAGATTCATGCATCATGATCTGGTTGTACCCCGAGTAAGCATGCATAAATGATAGTAGTTCATGTCCAATTGTCTCGTCCATAAGTTGGTCGATTCTAGGCAGAGGAAAGTTGTCTTTTGGGCAAGCTTTGTTTAGGTCCGAATAGTCGATACAGGTTCACCATTTTTCATTGGACTTCTTGATTAAGACCGGGTTGGATACCCATTCGGGGTATATTGCATCGCGAATAAAACTATTCGCCATTAGCTTATCCACTTCTTCTCTTAGTGTTTTGGACCGTTCGGGTCCTAGGCTGCATCTCTTCTTTGTATACTTGGGATTAATATAAAGTGTGTGGTATGCAATCTTCGACAAAACTCTGCACATATCGAAATGTGTCCAAGCGAATACATCCAGGTTGGCACGAACAAATTTGATGAGTTCCAGTCGCATCTTTTTTCCAAGATGTGACCCAATTTTCAGGACCCGTGTTGGTTCATTCATATCGACTGGGATAGACACCATCAATTCTGTCGGTGCTGCCTATTCCTCCCATGAACTCTTCTTTATTGGTTCCAAAGCCTTATTGAATCGGTTATGGTCCCCAAGCCAGGGGTGGCTTAGTAGTTGCTATTCGGTAGGTCCACGAATATGGAGAGTTCTCCCTACATTCTTCCCCTTTTCTTTTCTTCTAGACTCGCGTAGTTTTGCGATGTAGCATTCTCTAGAGGCATTTTGGTCTCTTTTGATCACCCCAACTCCATTCTCTATCGGAAATTTCATGGTTAGACACCACTGAGCTAAAGCAATCCTGAAAGCCAAAGTGGGCTGATCCAAGAAAGCATTGTAGGTGGATATTTCATCTACAATCATAAAGGTCTGGATGAGGACAACTCTTCGGTCACCTTCTCTGAATTCTATGGGTAAATTGATTGTTCCGACGGGTTGCTTAGGTTCATCGGTGAATCCTTGGTTCTTCATTCAACAAGCAGATTCGTCTATCATACTGATCTTCATTTGATCAAACGTGTGTTTGAAAAGGATATTCACAGAACTGCCATTGACCACCAATACTCATCAAACCACGGCTGGTCCGATTTCTACTGTCATGACCATAGGCTTAAGGGTTTGAGCTTTCATTCCTTCAGTGTCTCGATTTCATAACACTATGTCATCATTTAGGGTCCTCTGCTGCTTGGCAGGAGTTCCATCTTCAATCACAAAGCATGAATCTTTCGGAGCATGTCTTAATGAGCTAGCGTATCACTCCATTTTCCCCAACACTTCTACACGGGATGAGGTCCCCCGGATATTGTTCCAACAATAAGTCTGTAACGACCCAGAATTTTCGATCCCGAAAATTCCAGATAGTTAGGAAAAGAAGAAAAGAGGTAGAAGAAGAAACAGAATTGAAACACAGAATCTTACATTCGCAGCGGATCAAAATATAATATCAAACAAAATAGCAGTTATACAAAGGAAAACTGTATCAGTTAATTTACATCAATACATCAGAGTTACAACATTTACACAAACACTTGGACAGCTAAAATCAACTTGTCCTAGATAAACTATAATATCTCTCAGCGGAATACTCTATACGTCCCTACCATCCAGCTCGCCTCCTGAGCTCCGGAACGTCCTTACCTGAAAATCTATAATACTCGGTCTGACTCGAGCATTACAACAAGGTAACACCCGGGTCAGGCTGGAAACCAGCGTGAGTAAACCTATATAATATGAAATACTAAGCTATATAACTTAAGTGAATTATCAGGGTAACTCGTACTTTTCTACGAGTTCTTATAGTCAAAAATTTATCACACATAACAGTTTCAGGTTAAATGTCCATGTTACTCAATTCATTCCATTCCAGCCTGTATAATTTCACATATCCAATTTATAAAGAATTTAGTTTACTAATCGAAGTGGTTTCGAGTATTTACTGATGCCCGACCCCGGTCTCTTCAAATCCAATGTTGTTCTAAAAACAAAGCTATTTAAGTTTAAACAATTCCATTTATAGCCAAAATTACATATTTACATAGCCATTCATCACAAATAAACAAACCTTATTATCACAGTTCAACCATATCATATAGCATCACAAATCTCATATCAGCTATCCACTAATCTAAGACATACAATATCATTCAATCATTCATAAGCAAGATTAATTTTTCATACCATTTCTAATTAATTTAAAATAAATTAAATTAATTACTTCAATCACCTTTTAAATCCTACTTACTTAATCATTAATTAATTTCAAACCATTAATTAATCATCCTTTAATTACCCGCTAAATTTCTCATAATTACTTTCATTAAGTAATTATCCCATTGGTTAATTATCCTCAATTAATTAACCTTTGATTACTCCCATAAATTAATTAACAATAATTTATCACATTGATCCTTAATTAATTACTCTTAATTAATTATCCTATAATCACTTACATTGATTAATTATCCTTTAATTAATCACATTCATTAACTAACTAACCCTTTAATTAATTTCTTTAATTAGTCCATACTTTAACTAATTACACTAAGTAATTAATCCTCAATTACTTTCATTAAGTAATTATCAATAAATAAATCACATATAATAATTACCCGTTAATTACCTTCCTTAATTAATGAAATTAAGCAATTTTCCTTTAATTACTTTCATTAAGTAATTATCATTAATTAATTAATTTCATTAAGTGATTAACCTTTAATTAATCATCTTTTAATTAATAACTTAATTAATTAATCACATTAATAAATCAATCTTTTAAAATTGATTACTCAAATTAATTAACCTTTAATTAATTATCTAAATAATTAAATTATTTAATTATTCCCTGATCATATAAATCAATTAACCATCCTCGATACATTAAATAATTTATACATTATTTAATTTCATCATTTAATTCACCTTTAAAAACATATAGGATTTAACCTATTATATAATTACTCTAAACAAACAAATTTGAAAAACATTTTAAAACTTTGGAAACTCCTTTAAAACTTGCTAAAACTTTGTTAAAGGACTTGGTTTACAATCTTCTTTGAAACTTACACATTTTTGATAAGCTTTTAATACTAGATCACAACAACTCACAAATACCCAGGTCAAACCCATAAAATTCCCGAGCAAAACAAGATACACTCACGAATCATCTTCCTCCCGTCCCCTGGTTCGAGTGAAACACAGGAATATTTCGAGATTTCCCCGAGCTAGCTCCTTCTTCCCCAAATGATCAAACAAACCCAGACACACTCGAACTACTTATGCACGTGCACAACGATCTGGACATCACAGACACCACGCTGACGATACCTACCAGTCAACGACGACCTCCACTATCCTTCCGATCACCCAGCTTCGTCAATAGCGACGAAGATCAAAATCGAACACTTCAGCTCAGGCTGTAACTCAATCCAGTCGAAAAAACTTCACTGTGACGATGACCACCCCTACCAGATATTCTGCCGTCCCACCCAGAGAAGCGCCACAGCCGACTCACCCATTTCCCCTCATGCGGTCGAGTTCGACGCGATGACGAGGCCGCAAATGCCTCGAAACCAACCACGAACAAAAACTCAGCTAAACCCTAAATTTAACTTGCCGCGCCACCACGACGCTCCGAAAAATCACCGATTATTTTTCCCACCATCATTAACCCACTAGCCACCTTTGACCTGAACCCCGACCATTCTAGTTACGCCGATCACCAGAAAATGCTCAAAACTCCAATTCCGATCAACCACAAATTACACATTCGAAACTAAACTAAAAATTATAATTCAACTTTTAAAATTCATGATTTTTGATGGGAAATCAGATTATATAAGAGAGTTAAGGAATTGTGATATTTGATTTTAACATGGTTTCAAAATTTTCACTGTCTTTTCCATTCCCAGGTGATATTTCGACTTATAATACTTAAACATATTTTTAAAACTTAATTTTATGTCCAAACAAACATAATTTGTTTAAAACCCAAAGCCTATCAGAGATTATATAAAAAGATTAGGAAATTTGATCTAATTTTTTTACCTGTAACTATGAAACAGAGTTATATATATGTATACAGACATGCATACTTAACAACTTCATATTTTTAAATATGCAAACATAATTTCATTTCATGCCAAACTACTAACACATCATCTTTCCAAACATCATTCACATGCATCAGATTTAAATAGTTTTTAAGCTTGGTTTACTCACCTGTTATAAAACAGAGACCAGGTTTTCCAATTTCTTTGATCTGGAACTAGCTTATTGGAAAGATCTAAATCTTTGAATCTTGATAAATTTTGATTTGAATCTACCTTTTTCTGATCTTGATCTTCTTTATGTTTGCTTCAGGTTGAAATTTGCTTTTGTTACTTTGAATTGCTTGATGTTGAGATGAATAAATTTTGATCTGTAGTTTTAAATTGAACTGAAACTTGAAGCCTTGAATTGCTCTGGTTTGAGGATGTTAACAGGTTATGATTTTTGATTTCTCAGGTTTGAAAAATGTGTACAGGTTTTTCTTTTGAATTAAGACAGGAAAAAGAGAATGGAAGAGATGAGATATATGTATATATAGACTTTAATTATGGTTTTTATAATTTTAAGAAAATAAAAATAAAATAGTGACACTTGTTAGATTTCTTAACATTTGTCATTTACAAATGTCTATCACCTTACATTTGTTATTAGGAAGATTTATAAACTAACACTTGTAATTATGCATGTCTAATTAATTTTTAAATGGTTTATAAGCTTTTATATATAATTTCCTAATTAATAAATATTTTTCTTAATTTATATAAATAAAATTCTTTAAAGAAAATAAAATAAAACAAATCATATATATTAATAAAAATCTTATACATATATGTTTAGATCCAAAATATTTAAGATAATTATCTTTTAGATTTCAAATTTAAATCCAAATTCAAATTCATTTACATATCCAGATATCCTTTATTATCAGATTTATTTGTTCAGTCTATAATTCAGTATTTCTATTAATTAACTCAGTTAATTATCACTTAACAGATACTCCAAAATCCGGGTTATCACATTCCTCCCCCCTTTGAATCTTTTCGTCCTTGAAAAGGAACGAAGCCAAAATTTATAAAAATACTTATATCAGATAAATTACTCTTTAAACATCAAATTTTTTTTAAAAAAAACTATAAACTCCCTTTTATTTAAGAATTTTTTTTAAAACACCTTTAAAATCTACATAGTATTACAAAAATAATTTTTTTATAATTCTTTTTATAACTCGATGTCTCAACCAGTCCGTCCTTGTTCTCATAGAAATTCGGTCATACGTTGATCAGGCGTAAGACTGAAAATCTATAAGTACTTGGTAAACCCGTTTTCAACACCCAGTGAAAATACTTGGAAAATAATTTTATTGAAAATATAGAAAACATTTTTGAAAATAGAGGGAACATCTTTGGTGAGAATGCTCTGGAAATCATCACCCCCTCCATGGTCGCAGTTAACCCGATGATTACGTTGCCATCCCGGCAAAACCATAGATAACTGTAGGCACTCCATGCCCCTCGATTACACCATAGAACCCGCTAGAGATCGCAGTTACATCCAGGGTTACATCGCCATCACGGCAAAAAAATCCATGTAACTGTAGGCATCAGCGCCCTCGAATTTCGCTACCCACATAATCCTTAGGAACTTCAGTTTGTCCGGACTTCCTCACAGGATCAACTTTAGAACCCCCCCCTTAGGGCTCAAGGCAGTACCACCCCGTGGCACTCCTGAGAAGTTCATTTCATGGGAGCGCCTTATTCCCCAGAGCCAATCTCAAAACACTTTATTGTGAGGAATGCGGAATATGGATCTTAAGGCTAGGAATAACACTAGAGGGGGGTGAATAGTGTTATTAAGAAATTACTAAATCTTTTTGAGTTTATGTTAATTTGAAAACAAATGTATGTAATATTCAGACACAGATATAATCACAGAAACAAACACAGATGCAGAAATAAAGTAAATGCGGTAAAGGAAAGAACACACCGTATTTTATACTGGTTCGGAGTTACCTACATCCAGTCCCGCACAACTAAGTACGGATTTCCTTTCAAAAGCAATTCAACAATTACAACCCTCAGTTTCAAGGCTACGAGGTACACCCTCCAGAATCACAATCCACTGGGTAGAGATACTTGATTTCCGGGCAACAAGGTCACCCAATGATTTCCAAGGCTATAATCACACCTTTTCTCGCTTGATTGATTTCCAAGGCTACAATCACACCTTTTCTCGCTAGATAGATTACAAAGAAGCCTATAACCCTGAATAGCACTTGGATCTTGTTAAGATAGTGATAGAGAATCAAACCAGAGATGATCTAGTTAGATTCAATGTTGATTTCGGTAAAGTAATGATAGAATTTTGAATAAGAAAATGTGGAAGAAGAAGAGAAGTGAAAAACCAGAAAATCTGATATAAAATTCGTTGAAACTAACCCCTATTTATAGAAGAACAACAGCCATGTCCATTCATGAAAGGTTATGGAAAATAGACACTTCTTTTGAAATTCAAATTTTTAGTCCTAACTGACACTATGTCGACATGGGGTACTAGAGCATGTCCACATCCCAAAGGAAATTTTGATGATTTGTTTTTCTTTGAAAATAACCTTTATCTCATATTAAAACTATTTTAAACTTTATAAATATACTTGACTATAGATAAAATACATAGATAAATATAGAGAATAATATATATAAAATTTTACTATAATTTTATATTTAAATCTAAGTATAAAGATAGTTTAAAACAAACGAAGTTTAAAAACAAGAGTTTATTAAAAACAAAAACAAAGAATATTTTAAGGCTAAAATATCTTTTTGAAAACCATTTGAAAAGATAATTTTTAAGGCTAAAACATTTTGAAAAGCAGTTTTGAAAATCATTCTGAAGTAGTTTTGAAAATCATTTTGAAGTAGTTTTGCAAGCTTCTTCCTGTAGAATATTTCATCATATCAGGACTCGAGAACTTGTACAAAACCAGGATGTTCGTGGGTTTGTAAGCCACTTGTCGTAGGTTTGTAAGCCACTTGTCATGGGTTTGTAAGCCACTAAAAAGGTAGAAATGGGTTCCATCCCAAAAGAAAAATGGAGTGAAGATTTCAGTGTTATTATGAAGTTTTAACATAATTCTAGACTCAATGCTTATCTTGAAATCTTGAACTCTTGATAATCTTGATGTTCTTAATACTCATGAGTCTTCAATCTTGATATCTTGAATCTTTATACTATACAGTCTTCATTCTTGGTACCTGCATGGTTAAATCCTGCATATACATATATATCTAAACTATAATGTTAGTATTTATATTTTATAATCTATTTTAAGGTTGTTATCATCAAAACCATCATCTCAAGGACTAACATTTATACTATACACTTATAGTATCTTCCAAATCATACCCTTTGTATGAATCACATATAAATCTCCTTTACACAAAATCGATTATCCTAAAATCGATAATTCTCAAACTAGGCTTTCCAAATTTCCAAAATTGATTTTTCCCAAAAATCAAAAGCCTTTCAATATCCATAGGTTCCAAAAACCTTTTTTCCAAAATCATTCTCGTAAAATCCTTCATATATATATATATATAGATTTATATAACTTTGAAAATCTTTGGACCACTTCATACTTGTATAAATTCCCTTTTTATACTTCAAATACTTTCAAAAACCCTTTTCTTCTGGCTATAGATTCAACAAGGGGAGTTTATCATATATAACAAAGATATATAACTTTGTTTATTCCAAATCAAATATTCAAATTTGATTACTCTTTTATAAAGTTATTAACCATATTACTTTTCTATAAAATGAGTTCTAATCATAGAAATATCCAATTTCCACTTTATTTCATTATATATTTCACAAATATATTCTTCACTTCAAAATCATTTTATATTTCTTATCCACAAATTTTCAATATCAATTTCATTCAAACCCGTACGATGTACACATATCATCCGTATGCAATATCAATCTGATCGCTCACTCGATCACACAATTTCTCTTCCGAACTAGTATCGTCCACCCGACTTCCTAGTGCGGACTCAGATCTGGTTTCCTGATCAGAAACCGTCATTCTCCTTGCATAGCCATAACTATGATAGAGAATTTCCAGAACCAATCAAAAATCCATATCCAGGTTCGTCGTCGAAAATCGAGTGAAAAATCCCAACTCGGATCGATATACTATCTTGAAATTCTATGCTCGAATCTGGATCAAATCGCTATGCGAATAGAATAATATACGTAGATCCTACGTATTTATCATCATTGATTATTAGCTAAATCAATTCTCTTTTACTTCACATTCATTTAGATTTCCATTCACGCATTCACAATTGCTCCCAATTTCCATTTGGGTTAACACTTCAATTCTTATCTTAATTGGTATTCAATTATAGACAGTTTGCACTCTAACCAACTTGTATTAAGAAAATAGCTTGAAATTTTTTAAAATAAATAAGTAGTTGTAAAATAGTTATTAGTTGCAAAATAGTAGTAGAATAGTTAAGCAAATTTAAAATAGTTGTAAGGTAGTTAAATAATTGTAAAATGGTTGGATAGTTTAAAAATAGTTGTAAAATAGTAATTAGTTTTCAAAATAATTGTAAAATAAGAAAAGTTGTACAGTAAATAGCTAGGGAAATAGATTTTAAACAGTTTATATTAAAATAATTTATTTGAAAAAAATAGTTCAAAGTCAAACTGTTCAATTCCCAATCTCCAATTCCAATCAATTTCCAATTTCCACTCCCATTTAAATTGTTTCAATTTCAATTCAATTTAAATTAACTTCAATTCCTATCCCAAATTCAAATCAACTCCCATTTGAATTTCAAACTTATTCAACTTCAATTTCATTTCAAATTAATTTGATTCAAATTTTCCATTTGAATTTTATTTTTATCCATCTTCAATCACAATTCCAATTAATTTAAATCAAATTCAATTTGAACTAATTCAATTCAAATCTCAACTTAAAAGAGCTTTTCGGCATGGTTCTTGGAGCAGCAAGTGATTGCAAGGTTAGGAGGGCATTTAATTTTTTCAAAAGAGCTTTTTGGCTGTTCTCCATCTTTTGATTGAGTTTATCAATCATCTTGTTTAACTCTCCTATAGTGATAACTTCATGCTGGATAGAAGATCCCAGCACCCGATCTCCTATGTTGGCTCCGTTGACTTCAACTTGCTAAGGATTGGCTTTCTCTCCAGCTATTACAACTCCTATGGATCTTTCGAAAGCGGTTCTCTTTCTTCCTGGTGCCATTGATTCCCAACAGGTAATTTTCTAAGAAAAGATTGGGGATCTAACTTCTGATCATGTCTGGTCAAAAGTAGATAGCTAGACCTAACCCTGGGTTAGGCTCTCAATGAAAGCACCAAATTGTTAACCCAAAAAATGGATCAATACCCTAGATTGAATGTGAAAGCACCAGCCCTGTTTATCAAGGCAAATAAAATAGAAAAAGCAATAGTAAATCGCAGAAAAAAGTAAAGAGACACGAGATTTTTATAGTGGTTCGGCTGTTAACGTAGCCTACATCCAATTTATAGCTTTTATTAATCAACCGATGTTACAAGAGAGTTTGGATTACAATACGATTTCTCTTCTTCCCGTTAGATTAAGCCACCATTGTTAGAAACAAAAGGAGGATCTCAATTGTCTCTTAATGGTTGTTGTATGGGAAAAGAGAAGTGAAGAAAAAATAGCAGAGCTTCCGCAGAGATCAGGCTAGGAACCCCCTTTCTGTTGAAGGTAGGATGGTATTTATAGGATTTAGAGAGCATTTGGATCGGAACCATCGCACCAAAAGTGTAGTTGTCCATAAGAAGAAGCACAAAAAGTTTGGAGTGATTCCGAGCTAACTTTTTGGATCGATACCGATCCAATAGGATCGGATCGGATCGGTATCGATCCAAAGAGTTGTGCAGTTTTTGCACAACTTCAATCTAGTTGGCTTTCCTACTTGCTTATGAGGCTCTCCATGTAATTTCATAGCTTGTTGAGTTGTTTTGATGATGGTTCACCCATGGGTTTGATAGAACTTTAGTTTAAAACCGATAAGTCTTTACTTCTCGAACTTGGATGCTTGGATTGTTATCAAACATGGTAGATAGGCTTAGTAGAGAGGTAGAAACATAACATAAGTGGTTTGGAGGAACCTCAAGCCAATCTTTTGGATTGGTACCGATCCAATTGGATCAGATCGGCACCGATCCAAAGTGTTGGTGTATTTTTGGGTCAAACTTTCAAGGTTCCTTTGTCCCGTACTTTTAGGCCTTCCGGTCAAGTCTCGAGTCATTCTGGCTTAATCTGAATGTTCTAACTCCTTTTAAATTCTACTAGGTTAAAAACCTGGTTAACAAAATCCTTTTAGTAAATCTCTTTCATTTATGTAATCCCTTTTTTGCTTAAATTCTAAATCCATTTATAATACTCTTTTATAAATATCTGTAATCATTCAAAACACTTCACCTTAAATTGATATAGAGTTTAAGTTACTTTAAAAACCATAATGTTACAAATTTGAAAGGAGGCTTAGTGATCACAATGGTCAAGTTACTGCTAATTTAAATTTGTCTTCCAGGTCATATAATAGTTATTTACATGAGTCATCATATATGTAGATACAATCCATAAACAAATCAGGGAATAACATGACAATATAAACCAACTGGCAAATACAAGTCCAAATAACATAATAATAGGATGGTGATTTGTCTTGCTAAATAGATGTCCAAACAACTTATTAAGTTTAGTTACAGCATAAAGAAGATTTATTCGGCTAAAAGGATGTCCAAATAATCAATTCAATTAAAGCTATAGCAGACCGATGTTTTATTCTGCTAAAAGATGTCAAAGTTTAGTATAACTTATTTATGTTTGTTTAACTATTTATTGGCACGGACAAGAGATCCCTTGGTTTAAATCAGATTACTTATAAAAAGAACTGTTTTAAAAATAATTTACAAAGTTTAAAACTAAACCTTTATTAAATAATAATTAAATATTATTTAATTACCAATTAAATCATTATTTAATTAGTAATTATATCTTAATAACTCTAATTAAAATATTAGTTAAACTAAATTAATTTCTAATTACAGTCTTAATTAAATCCAATTAGATTAATTAATTCAATCCTACCTAACTAGTAATTAACTATTAATTAACCAAATTAAATAATAATTAATTAAATAATTAAAAAAATTCTTAATTACTTTTACCTTAATTAATCATCAATTAAACTTCCTTATTTAATTAATCAAAATTAATTAACTTTAATCCATAATTAAATCATAATTACTCAATTTAATTACAATTATATTGATAATATTCTAATTAAATAATTAAATAATTATTAAACTCTTATTTAATTACCAAAGTAATTAACTTTTGAACTTAATTAACATTTTGAAAAAGAATTTTCAAAGCCTTTTCAAAAGAATCATTTTTAAAATCTAAACTCTAATTTTTTCCCGAACCGCATTCATAGCTACTATCGCTATAATGCAACTTGTCAAAGTTAGATTTAGTTTAGATCTAACTCGAACTTCACTCTTAACTTTACTTCTCTTGAAAAATAAATAAAAATTTTATTTGGAAAACTAGTTAAAGTTTTAATCTTTTAATGACTTGAAAACAAATAAACAACCTTTGATTCAAGTGATCTCCAATCTCATTTAACACATAAAGATATTAACTTTCCCAACTCATATCCAAACAACTAAGTTTACATATCCAAATTTACATATAACATCACATATACAAGTAAGATAACAACTTTAACACAAAAACAAACTTTAGACCACATTTAACAAGTCTAATTCAAACCACAACTACTACTATATATATACAAACAACCAACATGGAACAACAACCAAACTAGCAACATATTTCACACATAAACATTTTAAGATTGAAAGGTACAATCTTTTCAAAATATAAAATAGTCCGTTCACCAAAATCTTTCAAATCCTTTCTAAACTTTGAAAATAGCCTAGCTTTAGAAAATTCCTTAGCAAAAAATGTTTTTTTCCACCTTAAGCAAGCCAAAGGGCTCAGCCTAGGTTTCTTTGGGTTTGGCCATCATGGTGATGGGCTCGGGCATGGCCTTTTTAGGGTGGATATGAACTTGAAATTGAAAAAGAAGGAGAAGGAGGAAGAGTATATGTGTTTTAAACATGATTTAAAAGGTTTTAAAGTATAAACATTTGATTTTTAAACTTTAGAATTTCAAGTGTGTAACGACCCGATATTTTCAACCATTCGCATCCATTATAAGTGTATAGGTAGACACTCATGCCGGAGTTGAATTGCTCAAGATACCGCGTTGTAATTAAAATTTGGAAAATCTCAGAATAAACAGTAAATAAATATAATCACAGATCATAGACACAGAGTAAAATAATGCAGCGGAAGTAAAAGAAATAGTAGTTCATGAAGCTACTATCTAAATATGTCAGAGTTACATAAGATACAACAGAAGAAATAGAGTACAACAAAAGTCTCAATAAAATAACCAAGTACAAGCTGAGTAGAACAACGAAACTGAAATAGATAGGACAAGACAAGCAGATAATCTCCAGCGATTCAAATCTCCAAGAGAGTGGAAATCCAAATCTGTGAATAACTCAGGCTGACCCGAGCGTAAAGCAAAACACAAAACACTCGAGTCAGGACAATATATACTTATATAATGTAAACCAACTCAAGCGAACTGTAATAAGGGTACAAGTAACTTAGAAGATGCTTGGGACCGCCCATCCTCTAAGGATCCGTTAAAATATCTACTATGTAGTAATATTCGCTATTATAATAGTGTCTAAATAAGTAAAGTATAATCATATAGAAAATAGCGTTAAGGGGATGGAGAACCTTAACGCGGTCGGATCTTAAAATCATAATCGTAGTAAAGCTCGATATGGTAGGTGACACGGCACAACTAGGCAATGCCAGGGTAGATATACCAATTACGCACACGGACTGATGGATACGCATAGCAGCCACTACCGTTCCACCTCGAACAACACTCCCAAATCGGAGGATGGCCATCTAATCAATCACAAGTAAGAGTATAATATCGAAGAAATGTGTCCGAGAAGAGGTGCTACCTCACTGGTCCGAGATCGCTCCTGTTTTAGCCACCTTATGCCAACTCACGGGAGTTGGGTCCACGTAACATACCTTAAGAACGTCGCCACCATCCTACTTCATTCTGGAATCTCCACCGCGTACACGGTTGTCAAAGTGGTTTTCGGTATCGACAGAGAGTATGTCCATATCCGATCCCGGTCTCTTTGCCAACCAATCGTTATTATAACCCGTGGTTATAACTTTTAAAAACAATACTTTACTTCAAAATAAAATATCATTTCAAACCATATCTTTATCAAAATAAAGATTAAATCAATTCCAAACCATTTCCATATATTTAAATTTTCATATCATTTCAAAACTTCATTTCAAATCATTTTAATATAATAAAATATCATATCCTTACAAAACTTCATTTCAAATCATTTTAATATAATAAAATATCATATCCTTACAAAACTTCATTTCAAATCATTTTAATATAATAAAATATCATATCCTTACAAAACTTCATTTCAAATCATTTTAATAAAATAAAATATCCTATCAGTTCAAATCCAAATATTCAACTTTAAATACCTTTTAAATTCAAAGATATCGTTCATTTACTATCATTTCAAATCACCTTTAAATAGTTTATATTCCAATCAAAATAGTTCATTTAAACCTTTTAAAAGTGTAATTATTATATTTTCAAATCAAGTATTCAATTTCCAAAGTTTCAAACCATCCTGAGTTCGTTTACTAAGTCAAAAACCCTAATTATTAAAATTTCAGCATTTCACAGCATTTAAAAACAACTGCTATAAGTTATATTTGAAAACATTTTTAATTCAGCAAAGACAACACTTAAAACTGCTGTTAAAACTCAGTTTTAGTTGAATTATAGTTCAAAACAGAAAAGACAGCATTTCAGAAGTGCTGCGGTAGTTCAGATTTCAAAACAAGGGTTAAATTTTGATTTCAACATAGACTGCAGATCATTATAGCATTTCCAGAGAATGCTATAATAGGCCTGAGTTCAATATTAGCCTATAAGTTCAACTACAGCAACTACAGCATTTCAGAAATGCTGTAATAGCTCTTTTTACACAATTTTAGTTCAAAATAGAATCTATAGCATTTCTGAATGCTATTAAAAGTTAATTTCAGGTGTTAGTGTATTTCCAGCAATTAAATAATTTTAATTTAAAACACATAAACATTTTAAAAATCATATTTTAACATTTAAAATGTTCATTTACATATCGTTTAACATATATCCTTTCATAATAAATTTCTTATAAAAAAATCCAATTTTCAACAATTTACTTAATAGATTTAAGTGTAAACGTTTCCAATTCTTCACATTTCAACAAATAACTTAACACTTCAAATTTAAATTATCATTTCACAAATTTAACTAAATTCCCAATTTTATTTAATTAACTTAACCCTTTTAATTCAAACCAAATTTCACATTTCCTAGTCAAGTTATATTTTAAAAGATCACTTTTAAACATTCACTTATTTAACCACTTAAATTCATAGAAAAATCAATAATACTTTAATAAATCACTTAAATTCAAATTTAATCAAATTATCATATTTACCATTTCCAAATAAAATTTAATATCCATTTTATTTATATAACTTAAATATCATTTTTAACCAAAATTCCAAATTTCCAACTTAAGTTATATTTCAAAAATCCAGTTAAACCATTCATTAATTACATTTTTAACACATGGAAAAATCATAATTTCTTTATTTTAAAACATTTCAAAATCTATTTAAATCAAATTTCATAAATTTATAATTTTTAAAATACTTAAAAATATCCAAAACACTTTATAAAATAACCACGGGCCTGTATATAATTTTCTAACTTAGGTCAAGTGATACGGATATGTATCATTTCAATCCGCAGTTAAAAAAAAAGAAAAATCCGGGTTCTATCATTTCAAACCCGCAATCCCAAGTTAAAATAATTTAAATAAAAATCGTTCAGACCTATCATTTCAGCCCATAACGATTTTTCCCTATTCTAAAGTCCGTTCGGGTATGTATCATTTCAACCCATAGTGATTCTAATCTGCAGGGAACTTGCAATGGTGATAACAGATATAAATAACAGAATAACATTAAATAATAGTAACATATGATATAATAAGTGTAATAACAGGTGTGAACATCATATGATAATAATATAAACATATATAACATGATGATATACATTACAGATTCAAATGGTGTCGGTTTATCAGTTATATAGGTACATATTGTCTGGTGAGAATAACTCACAGTTTTGTGCTGGAGAAACGACGACGACTGCACGAATGGGATCCAAACAAGCACGATAACATGATTCAAATAAGAGTGGAGGAGCCAAAGTATCAAATCCCTTGAATATAAGTCAAACAAAACAATATAACAACGATGAGTTTCAAATCAGCTACGATCAAAACTACAGTAGAATAGGCTGCACAGAATCAAATAGAAATGCTTTGCACTTGCTTTTTACCTTTACTAGGCTCAGCCATGATGGAAAATACATGACAATAGCAGGTGTTTGGGTCAGGTTATGGTGGGTATGGGTCGGCCTAGAGGTCATTTGTGATGGTGCCAAGGTGGTAGAAGTGAATAACATACATAAGCATGCATACACATGGGTTTTGACAAGGATTTGGGCTCTACCAAGGCCCTATGTGTCATGGCCAGAGGAGTGGGGTCCACTGTGATGACGTGGCAGAGGGTCCAGGTGGTGGTGGAGGTGGTGTTGGTGGCGGCCATGGGTGGTGGAAAGTGATGGAATGAGAGTGGTGCTCGGTTAGGCTAGTATGAAGGGGTGTTTTGAAACTTTTGTTGATATGCATCACCAAGGGGGTTCATGGCTTGGATGGCTGGTGAGGAGGAGGTGTTGGTGGTGTGCCATCAGGTGGTGGAGGCGGCTAAGCAGCAAGGGAGGCATGGCCAAACCTACATGAGGTGATATAAGTGCAAAAAAATCAAACTAGAAAAATCAACATAAGTGGAAAAAGAAGAAAAAGAGAGATAGAATTTTACCAAACTCTTCAATCAAGGGGAGGCCAAAATTTTTTTGTTCAGGAAGGAGGAAAAAGATACGTGAGTTGAGAAATGAAGTGATCGGCTGAAAATGTGGAGAGTTATGTCAAAAGAAATGAAGAGTTGGTGGAAAATGAAGAGGTGGAATTCAAAGAGTCAAAAGCAATTCAAAAGTCAAAACCTTTTCATATTTCTTTATTTTATTTTAAATAACTTTATATTTCTGGTAATAATAGTAATACCAGATAAGAATTCGAAAATCTATCAAAATATAAAAATATATATAATATTTATTAATTTATATAAGGTTAAATAAGAAAATAGCTAAAAATAGTAAACTAGTCTAGAAAATTTGAAATTAATTGGAATAAATTTTGGAAAAATCATATGAGCTTGTAATATAATTTTAAACATAACTAATAACATAAAATAAAAATATATTCACAACATAAATATTTAAAATTTAATTTACATATAATTTTTAATGAAGAAAATAGCAGAAAATAGGAAAACAGCCTTTAAAAATGAAAAATAAATACAGTAAATTTTTGGAAAAATTATATTATCATTTTAAAAATATAAAAAGACAAAATGTACATAAAAAAACCATATTAACACATATTAAAACAAAATATAACAAAGAAAAAGTAATTTAAACAATTTTAAAATAGACAAAATTGTTAAATAAACCGTTTATACTCAAAATTGAAATGTACATAACTTTTGCAGTTTAACTCCGTTTTCAACGAAACGAAAAGCAGTATTCAAGTTATTAAATCTATTTTTATAATAAAAGATAAAATTTTTATAATTTCAAATATTTAAAAATTTAAACTTAAAAGTCAAAGTTTGACTATTGACCAAAATTCACATTTTCAGGAAATATTAAATTTAGTCATATTTGGAATTCTAATCCACATCAAAATCAAAGTTTATATTAAAAATAACAAAATTTATTCTTTTTCATAAATAAAGCTTTTAAATCTGGAAAAATCAATTTAAAAATATTTGTAAAATACAGGGTTGTTACACTCTCCCCCACTCAAAACTTTTCGTCCCCGAAAAGGAACGAGATACGGGAAAGCACAGAAAAAGATAGAATGAAATAAAATTAAGACAGGATGATAAGAAGATTGGAATTACACCTGATAACTATTGTTATAGGTAAGTTTAACAAGATTGAGGTGATCAAATCAAGAATATAAGCACGAAAAAGATCCTCTAGAGTCTGAATCTCCTTTTTCACTTTACCGACGGTCTATGAATAGAAAAACAGTGTTCAGATCCAGATGAGTAACAAAGATTATCAAAGATTACAGAAAGATTTCTAAACGGACTGGTATAAGCAATAGCCTTCCCATTCTGTAACAAGATAAGAGAAATAAGGACAACCAAAAGGTAGTTTGAAAAACAAAATAAGATAATAAATTTAAAACCATAATGCTTTGAAATCATAATAATTTAGGGATGTTTATCATTTGGAAATCACACTACTAAAATCATAACACTTTGGACAAGTTATCCTTTTAAAAAAAAATACTTAGAAAATCATAACACCCTAAAAAAAAAATCTTCACTTAAACCATTTTAATTCAAGGTCAAATAATATTCATTTTAAAGTTGTAACATTTCTAAGTTCATTTAATTATAAAAATTTCCAAAACATTGTCTTTTCAAAATAGCAGCACTTATAAAATGCTACAGTAGATATATTAGTATTTCAAATCAGTTCAATTTCAGAAATATTCATTTGGATATCTTTTAACTTATGACTTATTAAAACAAACCTTTATGAATGGAATATCCAAATTAAACTATACTTCGTTTATTAAGTCAAAAGTTCACTATTTTACTTAACTCTAAATTTAACACATAACCTAACTCTTTATTTAAAATACCCATTTCATAAATAGATATTCCTTTAATAAGTTACACTTAAAATTCCGTTTGAAAACCAAATCCTCAATTATCAAATTTTAGTGATGTCAAAATACATTTTAACTATTTATATCATAATTATTCATTTTTTTAAGACATATCTATTTCATAAATAAAATACTTATCATAGCAATTATAACAATCAAATTTCTTTACACATTTATTCATTTAGACATCAATTAAACTATGAATTCAAGTTAAATAAACTTTATTACAAAATGTCTAATTCAAATGTATTTTATTTTTTTCTATTCAAAGAAACATTATTTCTTATACAACATATTCATTTCAGGAAATAACCATTATTAAAATTCCTAGGTTAGGCTTAAGGTTCCATATTAAATCAAATTTGATTATCAAGTTATTTAAATAAAATCTCTTTAGATTCCTTTTTCAATATTTACCTCTGTAAATCTTTTATAACTAAAATTTAAGTGTATAAAATTTATTATAACCACTCAAATTTTATTTATAAAATCCTTTTTATATTGTATATTATCTAATTACATTGTTAACTTCTAAAAAAAATTTAAGGTAAGTTATATTTGAATGCAATTGTATTATACAAATAAAACTTTCCAATTCAATTATCTCAAGTTTGAATCATTTATTCAAAAATTTTAATTTTTCTTTTTATAACTGAACTTATTCTTTAAGATGAAATTTAAGAATTAATTTTCCGGTTTCCTTCAAACCAGTTAGAGATAAATAAATATATGTACATAATATGTCAAATCAATTTAAATCATATATCTATATATATTATAAATCAAATCATATTTAGAAATTCAAATAAATTAAATCTTTCAAAACAAAGCTGTAGTAAGACTACAGAACGGTTTCTTCAGTTCAAAACTCGAAAATGAACGTCGATGATGCTGCAGTCATCACCGAAATTATTTTCCAGCGACAAAGAGAAGAGCACTTAATTTTTAAACTTTAAAATCCTTTAGAGACAAATTTTTTTATTCAAAAATACTTTAAATTATATCCTTTTAAAAATTTTAAACACAAGGTTTGAAATCCATCGGAAACTTGAATTCTCAAATTCTTGATTCAAATTCATTTCAGTTCCCAAATCAATTTATAAACAACTATTTATAAATTCATTTGTAGAACAATAAATGATAAATCAAGTATTATCATTTCAAATTATCAATTTAAATCAATTTATTAAGTTCCATAAATTTACTTATATATCAAAATTTTACTTCATTAACCAAATTTAAAATAATATTGTGTCAGTTTGTTCTGTCAAAGTGTTTTAGAAATCCTATCGATAGCGTTGATCAGACGAATCGATCGGAAATCCAAATCAACATCAACAACTCAAACAACACCATATATAAAACAAAACATAGATTTACAAGTACAATTCAAAATGTTTGGAGATAGTTTAGAAACAAAAGACAAGATGGTTAAACAGAGTAGAGAGATGGGTAAGCTTAGGTAAATCGCGGACAACCTTAACCGGGTCAACCGTGACTTAAAGAATAAGATCGATGTGGATTTTTCTGGGATAAATCTACGTTCGATCTTAAGAGATAGAGTTTGGAATAATAAAAGATATTAGCATCTAAACCAAGGATAAATAAAATCTCTGGTGAATCGATGCTGACTGTAAAGGATTTTCACCCTTTTACAAGAAAATTAGAATATTGGCGAGACCGCCAATTCACTATAAAGATCATTCGAAGTGGAGTTATGTGATACTCCAAAATCAAAAGAAGATGAATAGTGAGGGACAAGAATGAATTTTGGAACCGCAGGGAACGTTCCAAAAATTCAAAGGAATTTTGAATCAAGAGGAAAAGATTCAAACTCGAACGAAAGTGATTCTGTAAATAAATCTACTCCATATGCTGAGTTTTGCCTCAAAGCCAAAGCTCTGATACCAACTGTAACGACCCGATATTTTCAACCATTCGCATCCATTATAAGTGTATAGGTAGACACTCATGCCGGAGTTGAATTGCTCAAGATACCGCGTTGTAATTAAAATTTGGAAAATCTCAGAATAAACAGTAAATAAATATAATCACAGATCACAGACACAGAGTAAAATAATGCAGCGGAAGTAAAAGAAATAGTAGTTCATGAAGCTACTATCTAAATATGTCAGAGTTACATAAGATACAACAGAAGAAATAGAGTACAACAAAAGTCTCAATAAAATAACCAAGTACAAGCTGAGTAGAACAACGAAACTGAAATAGATAGGACAAGACAAGCAGATAATCTCCAGCGATTCAAATCTCCAAGAGAGTGGAAATCCAAATCTGTGAATAACTCAGGCTGACCCGAGCGTAAAGCAAAACACAAAACACTCGAGTCAGGACAATATATACTTATATAATGTAAACCAACTCAAGCGAACTGTAATAAGGGTACAAGTAACTTAGAAGATGCTTGGGACCGCCCATCCTCTAAGGATCCGTTAAAATATCTACTATGTAGTAATATTCGCTATTATAATAGTGTCTAAATAAGTAAAGTATAATCATATAGAAAATAGCGTTAAGGGGATGGAGAACCTTAACGCGGTCGGATCTTAAAATCATAATCGTAGTAAAGCTCGATATGGTAGGTGACACGGCACAACTAGGCAATGCCAGGGTAGATATACCAATTACGCACACGGACTGATGGATACGCATAGCAGCCACTACCGTTCCACCTCGAACAACACTCCCAAATCGGAGGATGGCCATCTAATCAATCACAAGTAAGAGTATAATATCGAAGAAATGTGTCCGAGAAGAGGTGCTACCTCACTGGTCCGAGATCGCTCCTGTTTTAGCCACCTTATGCCAACTCACGGGAGTTGGGTCCACGTAACATACCTTAAGAACGTCGCCACCATCCTACTTCATTCTGGAATCTCCACCGCGTACACGGTTGTCAAAGTGGTTTTCGGTATCGACAGAGAGTATGTCCATATCCGATCCCGGTCTCTTTGCCAACCAATCGTTATTATAACCCGTGGTTATAACTTTTAAAAACAATACTTTACTTCAAAATAAAATATCATTTCAAACCATATCTTTATCAAAATAAAGATTAAATCAATTCCAAACCATTTCCATATATTTAAATTTTCATATCATTTCAAAACTTCATTTCAAATCATTTTAATATAATAAAATATCATATCCTTACAAAACTTCATTTCAAATCATTTTAATATAATAAAATATCATATCCTTACAAAACTTCATTTCAAATCATTTTAATATAATAAAATATCATATCCTTACAAAACTTCATTTCAAATCATTTTAATAAAATAAAATATCCTATCAGTTCAAATCCAAATATTCAACTTTAAATACCTTTTAAATTCAAAGATATCGTTCATTTACTATCATTTCAAATCACCTTTAAATAGTTTATATTCCAATCAAAATAGTTCATTTAAACCTTTTAAAAGTGTAATTATTATATTTTCAAATCAAGTATTCAATTTACAAAGTTTCAAACCATCCTGAGTTCGTTTACTAAGTCAAAAACCCTAATTATTAAAATTTCAGCATTTCACAGCATTTAAAAACAACTGCTATAAGTTATATTTGAAAACATTTTTAATTCAGCAAAGACAGCACTTAAAACTGCTGTTAAAACTCAGTTTTAGTTGAATTATAGTTCAAAACAGAAAAGACAGCATTTTAGAAGTGCTGCGGTAGTTCAGATTTCAAAACAAGGGTTAAATTTTGATTTCAACATAGACTGCAGATCATTATAGCATTTCCAGAGAATGCTATAATAGGCCTGAGTTCAATATTAGCCTATAAGTTCAACTACAGCAACTACAGCATTTCAGAAATGCTGTAATAGCTCTTTTTACACAATTTTAGTTCAAAATAGAATCTATAGCATTTCTGAATGCTATTAAAAGTTAATTTCAGGTGTTAGTGTATTTCCAGCAATTAAATAATTTTAATTTAAAACACATAAACATTTTAAAAATCATATTTTAACATTTATAATGTTCATTTACATATCGTTTAACATATATCCTTTCATAATAAATTTCTTATAAAAAAATCCAATTTTCAACAATTTACTTAATAGATTTAAGTGTAAACGTTTCCAATTCTTCACATTTCAACAAATAACTTAACACTTCAAATTTAAATTATCATTTCACAAATTTAACTAAATTCCCAATTTTATTTAATTAACTTAACCCTTTTAATTCAAACCAAATTTCACATTTCCTAGTCAAGTTATATTTTAAAAGATCACTTTTAAACATTCACTTATTTAACCACTTAAATTCATAGAAAAATCAATAATACTTTAATAAATCACTTAAATTCAAATTTAATCAAATTATCATATTTACCATTTCCAAATAAAATTTAATATCCATTTTATTTATATAACTTAAATATCATTTTTAACCAAAATTCCAAATTTCCAACTTAAGTTATATTTCAAAAATCCAGTTAAACCATTCATTAATTACATTTTTAACACATGGAAAAATCATAATTTCTTTATTTTAAAACATTTCAAAATCTATTTAAATCAAATTTCATAAATTTATAATTTTTAAAATACTTAAAAATATCCAAAACACTTTATAAAATAACCACGGGCCTGTATATAATTTTCTAACTTAGGTCAAGTGATACGGATATGTATCATTTCAATCCGCAGTTAAAAAAAAAGAAAAATCCGGGTTCTATCATTTCAAACCCGCAATCCCAAGTTAAAATAATTTAAATAAAAATCGTTCAGGCCTATCATTTTAGCCCATAACGATTTTTCTCTATTCTAAAGTCCGTTCGGGTATGTATCATTTCAACCCATAGTGATTCTAATCTGCAGGGAACTTGCAATGGTGATAACAGATATAAATAACAGAATAACATTAAATAATAGTAACATATGATATAATAAGTGTAATAACAGGTGTGAACATCATATGATAATAATATAAACATATATAACATGATGATATACATTACAGATTCAAATGGTGTCGGTTTATCAGTTATATAGGTACATATTGTCTGGTGAGAATAACTCACAGTTTTGTGCTGGAGAAACGACGACGACTGCACGAATGGGATCCAAACAAGCACGATAACACGATTCAAATAAGAGTGGAGGAGCCAAAGTATCAAATCCCTTGAATATAAGTCAAACAAAACAATATAACAACGATGAGTTTCAAATCAGCTACGATCAAAACTACAGTAGAATAGGCTGCACAGAATCAAATAGAAATGCTTTGCACTTGCTTTTTACCTTTACTAGGCTCAGCCATGATGGAAAATACATGACAATAGCAGGTGTTTGGGTCAGGTTATGGTGGGTATGGGTCGGCCTAGAGGTCATTTGTGATGGTGCCAAGGTGGTAGAAGTGAATAACATACATAAGCATGCATACACATGGGTTTTGACAAGGATTTGGGCTCTACCAAGGCCCTATGTGTCATGGCCAGAGGAGTGGGGTCCACTGTGATGACGTGGCAGAGGGTCCAGGTGGTGGTGGAGGTGGTGTTGGTGGCGGCCATGGGTGGTGGAAGGTGATGGAATGAGAGTGGTGCTCGGTTAGGCTAGTATGAAGGGGTGTTTTGAAACTTTTGTTGATATGCATCACCAAGGGGGTTCATGGCTTGGATGGCTGGTGAGGAGGAGGTGTTGGTGGTGTGCCATCAGGTGGTGGAGGCGGCTAAGCAGCAAGGGAGGCATGGCCAAACCTACATGAGGTGATATAAGTGCAAAAAAATCAAACTAGAAAAATCAACATAAGTGGAAAAAGAAGAAAAAGAGAGATAGAATTTTACCAAACTCTTCAATCAAGGGGAGGCCGAAATTTTTTTGTTCAGGAAGGAGGAAAAAGATACGTGAGTTGAGAAATGAAGTGATCGGCTGAAAATGTGGAGAGTTATGTCAAAAGAAATGAAGAGTTGGTGGAAAATGAAGAGGTGGAATTCAAAGAGTCAAAAGCAATTCAAAAGTCAAAACCTTTTCATATTTCTTTATTTTATTTTAAATAACTTTATATTTCTGGTAATAATAGTAATACCAGATAAGAATTCGAAAATCTATCAAAATATAAAAATATATATAATATTTATTAATTTATATAAGGTTAAATAAGAAAATAGCTAAAAATAGTAAACTAGTCTAGAAAATTTGAAATTAATTGGAATAAATTTTGGAAAAATCATATGAGCTTGTAATATAATTTTAAACATAACTAATAACATAAAATAAAAATATATTCACAACATAAATATTTAAAATTTAATTTACATATAATTTTTAATGAAGAAAATAGCAGAAAATAGGAAAACAGCCTTTAAAAATGAAAAATAAATACAGTAAATTTTTGGAAAAATTATATTATCATTTTAAAAATATAAAAAGACAAAATGTACATAAAAAACCATATTAACACATATTAAAACAAAATATAACAAAGAAAAAGTAATTTAAACAATTTTAAAATAGACAAAATTGTTAAATAAACCGTTTATACTCAAAATTGAAATGTACATAACTTTTGCAGTTTAACTCCGTTTTCAACGAAACGAAAAGCAGTATTCAAGTTATTAAATCTATTTTTATAATAAAAGATAAAATTTTTATAATTTCAAATATTTAAAAATTTAAACTTAAAAGTCAAAGTTTGACTATTGACCAAAATTCACATTTTCAGGAAATATTAAATTTAGTCATATTTGGAATTCTAATCCACATCAAAATCAAAGTTTATATTAAAAATAACAAAATTTATTCTTTTTCATAAATAAAGCTTTTAAATCTGGAAAAATCAATTTAAAAATATTTGTAAAATACAGGGTTGTTACAAAGTGGAAGCCATTAAAGAGTTTTTAAAAACTTAAAGAAGATGTAAAAATTTAGAAAAAGTAGAGAATGAAATGATGGAGGAGAGAGAGAAAAGTTGAATTAGTTTTATATAAAATGAAAGTATAAAAATTACCTAAATGCCACTAAAGTACCTACCCTCCTCTCAAATTTGAACACATCACCACCTTATCCCTCTACCTTGTTTCACACACCTAGAACCAAGGGTTTACCTCTTTTACCCAATGGACAAGGCACTTGTGTGTACTAATGTGTAAGAGATGTGAGTGATAAGTGATTTTTCATATTTTATTTTGATTTAAAACTTGAAAATTGTCCCATCTTTTGTACTTAAGTACACTTATGTTATAAATCTTCATTTTATTTTCTAATCCATATTTATATTATTTAAAATATGTAAATGTATTAACTAAGGTGTTTACAACTTTTTAATGGTGAAAAATTGAAAATTTTGAAAAATCTTTTCAGTCACATTTTCAAATTTCTTTTTAACTAATTATTTTTGTAAACCAAAATTTAAAATTGAATTTTCTACCATTATTTATAAATTAAAAGAGGGCTATTTTAATTATTGAACCCATTAAATAAATATCTAAAATTAATTAAATATTCACAAACCAAAGTGGTAAAATTACGGGTCGTTATGAAGTGTCTTTTCATCGTATCTCTTTACAAATGGACATGACTATTGTTTCTCTATAAATAGGGGTTCTTTCAATGAATTTTCAATAACTACTTTCTTATATTTTCTTTCCTCTTTCACTCTCTTGATTTCTAAAAGAAATTCTACGCAAGGTCTTTTCAAATTCAATCGGAATCAAATTCAAACTCTATTGATTGGATTCTCTATTGAATACTCTCTGATCTCTCTCATCTCTCGCACTCAAATCAAGATCAAAGTGCTACTCAAGAGGCTATAGGATTATTTGTATTCAAGATTAAGATATTGATTTTGTAGACTCCATCAAATCATACTCAAATACTCTAGGGTATGCTTGGTGTCCATGAAATCCAAATGGGTGTGCTTGTGTCCCGTTTGAATCAAGTGGGTGTGCTTGATGTCCCATTTGAATCCTAGTGGGTATTCCAATGTCCCATTCGAATTCAGTGAGTGTACCCAGAGCTTGGAAAATCTGAAGGGTGTGTCTCGTAGCCTTGAAACCGAGATTGTATAGACTTTGATATTTGAAAAGAAATTTGTACAAGAAATTGTATAGAATTGGATGTAGGATAACCCCGAACCGATATAAAATCCTAGTATGATCTCTCCAACTCTTTACTTATTACTTTTACTGCATTTGTATCTATCTATATTTGTATTTGTGATTGTTAATTTGGATTGTTTAAACTATAATCTTAAAGGAATTCAAAAAGATTCATAAAAGTTTGTAAACACTATTCACCCTCCTCTAGTGTTAAATTATCCATAAGATCCTTACTTCCGCAAACTACTAAGGCTCAATAAAGGAACATTTTTATAATAGTGTCCTCGTATTTATTGAATTTTCTTTAAGTAATAATGGAAACGACAAAGAAATCCATTGTCTGTATAGCAACTGCAAACATTTGAAGCATTTGAAACCAGATTTGGTTAAATTTCATTTGTGTTAAAATGGTTTTTGCTGGATTATTTTGTGTAGGATCATCATGGACAACTTGTTGCGCATAATCCAATAGTGTCAAAGGAGGAGGTGAGTAATGACAATGTCATGTTGAATCCTATATAAGATATAGTTGAAAATGCAGAACGATCAATGTTCCCTACAGTTGAAGTTAATGATTACGATGTAAACGTCGAAGAAGAACCAAATATTGAAGTACATAAAATCCATGATTTATTGGATTTTGCTAAGAAATCCTTTTGGGATAGCTGAAAAGTGGCACCCAATTATCAGTAACTGCATAATACATTTCTATGAAATCTAAATTCAGCTTTACAGAAGTTGGATTTACAGTTGTTGTAAAAGCTGCAAAATAACATATGTCATCCAATAATTTAATGTGTGAAAATCATTATGAAGGGAAAACAACTTATGTCTGCTTTCAGTTTGCCATACTAAAAGATAGATACATATTTAAATGGTTGCATGTTGACTTGAAAAGAGGACAACAATCTTCGGAAGTGTAGAATGTGTAATGAGGAACGATAAGATCAAGAAAAAAGATGGGAAAGGAAATTCCATGCAAGAGAATGAATTACTTACCCATCGCTCCTAGACTTCAAAGGTTATATGCATCTTTTGTAACCGCACCTTATATGAGATGGCATAGTGTGAGAACATAGGAATAAAATACCTTAACACACGTAGATTATGGAGAAGCATGGAAACATTTTGATAAAACTTGTCCCGCTTTTGCAGCAGAGAGCCATAATGTTAGACTTGGTTTTGTACGGGAGGATTTTCACCATTCTCTCAATTTTGTTCTAAATTTTCATCTTGGCCTATTATCGTTACACTTTATAATTTACCTCTGTGGATGTATATGAAAACTCCATATATGTTTCTCACTGTTGTCATCCCTGGCCCTAATGATTCGACACAAGGAATCGATGTTTATTTACAACAATGATTGAAGAGTTGAAAACATAATGGCATGAAGGGGTTGAAACATACGACATTTCAAAAAAAATTGTATCTTCTTTGTTATGGAGTATTGGTGATTTTCCTGCATATGCAATGCTTTAAGGTTGGAGTACGGCCGGTCTTCTAGCTTTTCCTTATTACATGGAAGAAACACAAGCATTTTCTTTACTGCATGGGAAGAAAATTTCATGATTTGATTGCCATCGGTGTTTTCACCATGCTAATCATACTTTTAGAAGAGACAAAAAACATTATAGCTAATAGAGAAGAGGCTAGACAACCACCAACAATTTGGTCAAGCATAGAAATATATGATATTCTAAAGGAATATCCAAAGATACATGAAACTGGAGTATAAATTGAAATTCCAGGTAAATCGATAATTCGTAATTGGTGAAAACAAAGTATATTTTGGAAGTTACCTTATTGGAAAGATGTAACGACCCAGAATTTGACCACTTTAAAATATACTATTTAAAGTGATTTTAAATATAAAATAGGTAAGGTTATATGATTCCAATAATATTAGATAGGATTTGGAAAGAGAAGTATACACAAAAATAGTAACATTTTGCCTATATCAACAAAAGTGACAAAATGCTAATTTCAGAAAAGTAAGTTTCGATGGTTAAATAATTATTCTAATTTATTTATGAGTGTTTATATTTTTAAATAACATTATACAAATTTATTTTTAAATTTGGTTTACATAAATAAAAAGTTTAACTAAAACGTCAAAATGTGACCATAATATATTTTATCGAAAATCAACATTTTGTCGATTAAAAGTTGTCGCAACGTTATCGCACCTTTATTTTCTTATATAGTAACATATATTCAAATAGTATAAGTATTAATTAATTCACTAATCAAGTTTACTTTTACTAAACATACTTAAAAAATTCTAGAATATAATTAACAAAAAGTAAGCATAAAAAGAAAAAAAGTACAAAAGTCAAAAAGTAAAACATCAAATCAAACCAAACATAATTATTATATTCTTTACTTAATACTTAAGTGAAAATGACATAAAGTAATGATTTGAAATGTGATGTTAAGTGTTGAAAAAAAATAAGATTACTTTATAAGTAAGTAAGGGTATTTTGGTCTTTTACATAATATTATTTTAATCCAAAACTCTTTCTATAAATAAGCATCCACTTTCTCACTTTTTTCACTTCTTCTTCTTCCTTTTTCAAAGCTTTTCTCCACTTCTCTAATGGCTTCTTCTTCTCTTCCATTTCCTTACTAACTTTCTCAAAACCATATCAAACAAAGTCAAAACACCACCAAATTTTTCCAAAGACCTTATAATACCATTAAAACATGGTTTAACATCTAAAAATGGAAGAAATGATGGAGGAGAGGATAGAACCCATGGTGGCCGAGCACATCAAGAAGGAGGAGCAAGTTCAAGGAGCTCCGGAGCAAGAAAAAGAGAAGTGCTGCCGGAATCGATTCGGGAATTTACATAAAAGATTAGTGAAGTGTTGGATTAAATGAATGTTGGTAGAAAGTTAAACGATTTGGTTAAAGGTGAGTACTCTTATTTACTAATAAATCCATAAAATATTTCAAGTTAATTATATGAAAAGTTTGTTATATGTTGAATGATTAAATGTTTGATAACTTGATTGCAAAATTGGTTGATTATATGATTGTTTATGTGGTTGATAACTTGTCTGATAAATGATAAGAGAAATGGTTGGTGAGCATAGTTAATTAAATGAAATTAAATCCATATAAATATGTGTATGGAAATTATTTAGCCTCTTAATGATTTTAAATAATCTAAAAAGATTGAAATGATATTTTAATAATATGATATTATAATATCAAATGAAATGGAATATGAGTTTGAAATATAAAAATATTGTTTAAAATGAGTTTAAAATGATTTAGAAATGTTTTATAAACATTTGAAAGTATTTCCAAGAAGTTTGAAAAGAAATTGAAAAACAAGTCAAAACTAGGCGCGTCACGTAACGGTAGTTCGCGATTTCGCGCCATAAAAGTTAAATAAGTATACAAAGTGGAATATAGCTCGGAATCATTCAAAATAAGAATTTTCCGGTCTAGTATATCTATAGTTTTCCAACGAAGAAAGAAAATCAAGATTTTATCAAGTAGAGTTTGAAATATGTCCAAAACAATTTTCTAAAAACATCGCGGTTTTGCAGTTCGGAATCCAAAAAAGGATTTCTTTATAAATGATATTTTTAAATGATTAAAAATATGAAATAAATTTGATAAATCTATTAAAATGGTTTAAAAGAGATTTGGAATGAAAAATATTAATTTTCAAATATTAAAAAGTTGTTTAAATCAAATAAGCTTATATAGCACTTTTTGCGGCACTTTTATGCTGCGAATTCTATAACCTTTTAAATATGAGTTTAAACTTAACGATTTTTCCTAGAATCAATTATGAATGTTTTTAAAAGGAAAATTAAGAGTTTAAAAGATAATTTGGAATCTTATAATCAATTCCAAAGTAAAGCTAATAACTGAGTATGCGGAAACGACTAGTACATTTGTCCCGCTTGTGAGATCTGGTAAAATAAAACAAGGTGTTTAACTAAGGTTAGGGATGGAGAAACCAGTGCCCTGAACTTACCTGGCCTATGTTTTCTCTTTTTAGGCGAGGGGTGGAATAGATCAAAAGAAAAGCCCGGATGCTCTAAAAGATCATATTTAAGTTTTTCCAAGATAAAAGAAAAGAAACAAATTCTTTGAATGTTAATTAACCACTTAACATCTTTTATTCGATGGTTAGTACGAAGGAACCGGGATCGGATTTGGGTGATTCCTATCCGAAAACCCCTTCAAACTAATTTTCAAAATAAAACCTATTGAAGACAAAGATCAGTGAAGACAAAGATCTTCATGATGTAGGATTACTTGCCATTAATCCCTGGAGGTGAAATTTACTGTATTTAAGGTGGCAGTAGTGCTCTGTTATAAAAATCTTCGATTTGCAAGAATATGATTTGAAGTTAAGAAAGAAGTCTTTGATTAAGCTTTAATAAATGATTTGGGAATATTTTTCCTAAGTAAAAAGTTATAACTTGAATATAAGAAATCTTTGATTAAGATTAAAAGAATGATTTTGAAAGGTTTTGCCTAAGTAAAAGAGAAAAAGATTTGGAATTATTCCAGGATTTAAGAAAGATTTAAAAGAATCAAATGATTTAATAAATGAGGCTTAATGATTCCATATACTCTTGAAAAGAAAATGGAATAAATTGAAAAGAATATATCTAGGAAAGATATTTTATAAAAGATGAAGTAATTGATTGATGATTGATATCCACTTATGAACTTAACATCTTTTAAATCGATAATTGGCTTCGAAGGAACCGGGGTCGGATTTGGGTGATCTCCATCCGAAAACCACTTCGAACCAATATATACGTTCAAAAGTGAAGACATGTTGAAGATGATGATTATTGAAGACCGAGTATCTTCATAGCGTGAGGACTGCTTGTTGACACGCTCTAGGTCGCTCCCATTATAGAGTTATTTATAGCAGTGGTCTCCTCGTTGTGGATATTTTTCGTATTGCAAGGGCTTCTCGCCTAGTAATGGCCGAGGAAAGTGCCTTCGGTTTCGTTCAGTCCCAGAACGAACTTGTATGGACAAATGTCTGACATTGCATTTTTGAGACACAACGTTTGACTTTTACAAATGTACATCTGCTTGGTGGCGAAGAAGGCAACTTCTCTTAGCTTAACACCCTTCTTTGAGACATACGAGCTCAGAGGTTGTATGTTTGTTGGAGTCAAATAGTGATCAAAGGAATGGCAATGTGGCATTCAAAGTGGAACCTGTTATGATCAAAGCGTGGTTTTGTATGAAAAGCGTGGCTTTGAAGAAATTAAGCGTAGCCTCACTAGCCTCACGTCCCAGAAGATGATATGGGATACTATGTGGTCTAATAGACACAAAATTCGGAATAAGTGAGTATGTATGGTGGTGTCCAATACGTTGGGCCCTTTGGGGGATACGTCCCTCAAGGCATTTATTGCCCCATTTTGATAAAGTGGTTAGCTTAAGAAAAGCGGGGAACTACCGGTTATCAGTGGTAGTATAGCAAGTACAGTTCCAAGTGACTAGTTTGAGAAAAGCGATTAAGGCACCGTGGGAACTATGTTTGTTATGCGTGGATCGGAGAAAAGTCCACTAGTTCCCTATCATGTTGGAAATCCAATCCCAATACGAGATTTACGGTTTTGATTGTATTTCCAAAATAGCTGGAATGACTTGCAAACATTTCAGCTACCCCTTTCTGGTATCATATATTCCGTTTGGTATATTCCGTTGACCTAGTCCGGATATATTACCTTAGACTTAGTCCAGATATTGATATCTTATTTGAATAAGTTTACTTGAAAAGTGTTTTCAAAGGAAAGTCATTAAAAATAATATCAAGTGTATTTTGGTATAAAAGTGTTTTGGTTATCATAAGGTAAAAAACCCATCCGTATTTATGTGTGGACGTGGTCTTATGAGATACCCTTCTTTTCAAAGGTTTTGATAACATAGTTATTTTAAATTTCGAGTATCTCACGCTGGTTTATCAAGCCTGATCCGGGTATTTTTAATACTCGGGTCAGATCCGAGTAGTTTCAGGTTTAGTTGAAGACGCTTGGAGTTTCCAGAGGAGAGCTGGAGATCTTCATCATCGTATGGACGTATTCTATTATCCGCTACATCTATTGCATTTGTTTTGTTGTTTGTCAACATTTGTAAGGGCAGGTGTTATAACTATCCAAGCTGAATCTAGGTTAGACTCTGATATTGTATTTAAAATTTTCCACTGTAAAGATTATTATTAGAATAATATATGTTATTCCATTCGTGTGAGATTCTGTTCTGTCTTTATTTTCATTCTACCCTTAATGATCCGCTTATTCGTGCAATTTGAGTTGGACAAGTGTGGCTTATTGTCGATTCAAAGGGTACGGAAAAACGGGCCATTACAAAAGAACTCTTACTTCATCATAATATTGACGTGATGCACAATGAGAAAAACGTGTTTAATAACGTGTTTAATAAAATTTTGAATGTTAAGGAGAAGACTAAGGTTGATTTGAAATCAAGACGTGATATAAAAGAATTATGTAAGCATCCCGAGAACCATATCAAGCCAAACGACACTAAAAAAACTAAAGCATTTTATGATTTAGACAATAACCAAGCAAAACTAGTGTTAAAATGGGTGGAAGGATTAAGATTTCCTGATGGGATTTCTTCTACTCTTCGTAGATGTGTCAATTTTAAAAACAATAAACCGAGTGGATGAAAATTCATGATTGCAACGTGATGATGAAAATTTTGTTAACCGTCGTTTTCAAAGACCCGTTACCCATAAAAATTTGATCGGTTATAACGGAACTTAGTTTGTTTTATAAAGAGATTTGATCGACTACGTTAAAAGTTGAACGTCTACGTAAACTTGAAGTAGATATCCCCATACCACTCTACAAATTGGAGAAAATATTTCCTTCAGGTTTCTTTAATGTAATGAAGTATTTACATGTTCATCTTCCATCTAAAACACGTCTTCGAGGTCCTGTGCAATATGGACGGATCTATCCATTTGAGGGGTAATAATATTGAGTCTGTTAAATAATAATTTAACTACATAAGTAAAATTTAATTTGAAATAATTTTTTAATAGGTACTTAAATCATCTAAATATTATACAAAAAGCACGAGTTAAAGAAAAAGCTTAATTCTTTTTCTCTCATTATTTCTATGACCGTGTGAACTTATCATTTGAAAGTGTTCTGCTTAATGATGAAGGCGTTGAACAAGATTCTTCTCAAGCAATGTTATCTATTTTTAGACAACATGGCTGACCTGCTGGAAAATGTGTGGAACTATGGTTAGACGATATAGATTACCATGTAGCACACACATATGTTCTTCTTAATTGTGCTGAAGTTGCACCATTTGTTAGGTAATATTAAATAATAATTCTCGACATATGAATTTACAAATTCATATTTATTTCAATTATACTTATAGATTATAATGCAATATTATATATATATATATCTACAGTATTTATGAATCACAATATTCACGCAGTGATCTCAGTAAAGAATTCCTTGGTTGGTTTTCAAACTACGTTTATGATCCAAGAAATTGGGTAGTCGATGAAGGATTGAAACATCTTGCGTTGGGACCAAAAAGAAATATTAAGACATGTCCAATATTCTTCGTTAATGGATTTAAATTCAACACCAAAGAATATGGTGCTGAAAAATTAACTAACAATATCGGTATATTTGTTAAAAGTAGTGATGATTCAGATAATCATATAAATGATTTTTATGGTGTATTAACCTAGGTTTTGGAATTTACATATTTCACACGACATGCGGAGAATTTTTTATTTATTTATATGCAATTGGTTCAACAATGTTCCAAGTTCCAAATCTACGTGCACAAAGATTATAATCTTATTGAAATAAAACAAACCTCGCATTACCATAGGTATGATCCTTTTGTACCAGCCAAACAAGCACTACAAGTTTATTATGCCTTGTATCCATCTCTAAAAAGAGATAAAACAAATTGGTCGGTAGCTTTTAAAACAAAGGCAAGGTTTACGTTTGATGGAGAGAATAGTCTAGACGAACAAGCTTATCAGGTAAATATTGAGCAAAATAATGAAATAATATTAACCAACGATCATATTGATTTAGGCCTCTAAATGATGAATCAAATGTTTTAGTAGAAGCATTTGAGACTATAGAGGAAAATGATATAAGGTACGAGACCAAGTTTGAATCAGAAAACGACGAAGACTGATTATTAATATACATTTTGATAGAAGGTAATTTATGTGATTATTAATGTTACATTTTTCTCATAAAAAATGATATGTTTTCCTATAATTAAATGATATGTTCTTCTATAATAAAATGATATGTTTGTGATAGGTATTACTTTTCGACATCGGAGATCTTCCTATTCATCAGGTTCCCCTCTTTTGGTCAATGAGGCACCAGTGCGGAGGTGATGGTGGTGGCCCATCACAGTATGCAGAGCATCTTATAGTAACATTAGTTGTTAAAGTGAGTGGGTAAATATCAAATTTATTGCAACACCACAAATATTTTGTGTATGATATACTATTCATGATTGATTAAAGGTCTATATCATATTTAACACAGGGGCTTTGAGCTAGAGCCTCAGAAGTTATTCTCGATGTTTCCAAGGTTGCTTATAAACATAATGACCACGTGCTGGCCTAGGTGGGATAATATCCCACCCCACATCTTAGAGTGTATTTGGTAGGATTTCATTGTAAGTGTAAATCTGTATTTCATTTTATGTATAACCTTGTACAATTTGTTGACTAAGTATAAATATGTAACTTTTTTTTTCAATGTGCACAGGGCGGTAGACTTACAGGAACATGGCCTTCTCCTTTGCAAAAAATAATGGATGAAAAAAATAAAGAAAAACTACCACGATACGATGTCGACCATAAAAAAGGGGGAAAAGCCTGGCTGGATGAGTGGAAGCATATGGTAAGCTTGGGTTGCTTTCTTGGAAAGCAACAAAGCGAAGGCAAGTTTACTAGTCTTGTATATTTATTAAAAAATTAGTAGAACTAGTACAATAATTGCATCAATTTACAAATGTGAAGTACACTGTTCATTTCAAATTTACAGGTAGAGTTGGAGAAGAACTCTGCATATAGAAATAAAAATCTAGTCACACACCGTGGGGGTTTGAAGTCATTCCAGCATCACCATCAAAGGTTGGTAAATTTATTAATTGCGATTATAAATAGTTATTACATTGTATAATTATATATAATAATAATACACAATAATTATTTCAAAAAAGAGAGTGTGGTCATCCCGTTTCCTACATGGGCGTGTTTGCTCATACTCATGCCATCGAGCATGAAAATGAAGATGGCATGGTAATGTACACATGACATGGCTCGAAATCACAACAGGCCATGGTAAAAATATTTTAAAATATAAGTTATTAATAATCACTTTAAATAATAAGTTATAAATAACTAAAATAATGTAATATGAATTTTAATTGTAATTTCGTTTAGAATCGCAAGAAGAAATCCATGAAAGAATGAGAGAAACTACTTGAGGGAACGGGATGGGAAGAGCTGACCATTGACGAGGAGGACCAGATCTTTGATGCTATCATGGAGCCGGCAACACGGAATAGGCGTTATGGTTATGGGAACCAAGAGGCAATGTTTATATATAATATATTTATGAATAACATATAATATATTGATTTTATTAATCACACAATATGAAACTCATACACTTTGTTAAACAATGTTACAGGCTAGACGCAGGCAAAGCGGCTATAAAAAAGCTCAGGACAACGCAAAGATTGCAAATTTGAGAGCTAGGATTGCTGAGCTGGAGGAATGAGACAGGCGTCGGTCTATGGAGATGACCTAGTTGCTGGACGAGCGCATTACTGCGTATATGCAGGAACATGGCACATTTCCTTCATCAGTTGGATCCGGAGGCGATGGTTAGGATTGATAGGTATGATTTTTTTGTTTATGTTAGGATATTGTACATATATGCACTTTGAAATGGGTGAGGTAGTTTGACTTTGTTGCTATGGTGTTTGAGAGTTACATATACTATTTGAGATGGGTAAGGATGATGTGATTTGACATGTTTGATAGATTTGGAAATGTTGGATGTGTGAGGTTGATTTGAGTTGTTTTGAGATGTTGTTGGATATGTTTGATGCATTTTGGGATGTATTTTGATGTTGATTGATTTTTGAGTTTGGTTTATCGTATATTGTTAAATGTTTGAGTATATTGTTGGTTGTTTGAGTTTGGTTTATTGTAAATATTGATGTTTTTTATTCTTGATATAATATATGTGATTTGTGCTTTGATATATACGATTTATATGTATGAAATTGAGCTGCGACATATATTGATATAAATGTGTTTTTTGGGGTTGAAAGGCTGCTAAAATTAAAAAAACTCCAGAAATCCAATGGCCTTTTGGTACCAGCTAACCGACGGTTGTATTTGGATGGCTACTGCTGGCTTACGACACCAAATTGAGTAAACCATACCCTCCCACGTGTACACGACGGGTCATCGAAAGCCGTCGGAAATTTCATCGATAACCATCGAAAATACATTAATCGAGCCTTCGGAAAGATAGATCTTCGATGACTTTTATTCTAACGGCTGCAGATGGCCGCTGACGGTTTAAAACCATCAGGAATATTGTTATTTCTTCTAGTGATCGCAATACATATCAATAGTTATAATTTTTCATTAATAGGTAAGCATTTAATATTTTAAAATTTAATTAATTCGATTAAATTATCCATACTAGAATGCTTTTGCTAATAGCATCCACACTCAGCAAACCTAGTGCCAAATCGTCCGAAATTCCACCACAAGTTCAAGGAAAGAAACCATGCGTGAATTAAAGTCTGTATGCACAAGATACGACGATTATTTCAGGGACTAGTTTGTAAATAAAAAAACCATATGGGATAAATTAAAATTTTACATCACCTTACCTAATTCAACAATGCACGTTGCCTCCAACTACCCAAGCAAATTGCCACTATGTCTAGCCTCTATCACCAAATCAGACCCAACCACTATCCTCCTCACCAGAAGTCGCCCTGTCACCTGTCATGTCATTGCCTCCGACCGCCACTGCATCCAAATTAGGTTGGAAAATTACAAATTCCAATAGATCTAACCACCCATTCGACGATCCAACCATATATATTGACTGCTCGTGACCCCCTTTATGCCTTGATGTCTTCTGATCATCCAATTGTAGTAGGTTCACCGTTGATCTAAAACCCTAGATTTGACGGCCGTGGATAAATCACCAATTCCTGGTCAGCTAGAGTGTCGAATGGAAAAATGAATCTCAAATGCCACTTCACCTCGTCAAGAGCTCCAAATCCATATAAAATTCGATAGGGTTTGGATATTTGAATTTTTTTGAGGAATGATATTTGAATTTTTAATCACTATTTAATTAATTTGCTAATTACTATTAAAGAGAAATATGAATGATTTCGGGATTAGGGCATAACAGTAAAGATAGAGATGATGGCTAGGATTTCGTGGTCTCATTTCTATAGTCGCTAGGCTAGGTTATGGGTTGTGTATCCAGTTTGGCCCGAAACAGCTACGTATGTTATTTAAACAATATCGTCTCTATTTTGCAAACCTTTACTTCAAACCCACTAAAATTATATATCAAACTTTTTAGCTTGGAAAGGCCTTCACAATGCGTATAACTATTATACCAAATTCACCTTTTAATTAAAATCTATTTTTAATTAGTTTAATATTAACAACATTAAATTTTCAGGTCATTAGAAAAACGTTTGGAAAAAGTGTATGGTCGCCCCTACATAAAGAAACGATGACTCCATATTATTCCCCTAACAAGATCAGAATAATACGACATTTTTCATAAAATAAAAGCATCAACGTGCAGAGGCTACCCTATGTTCTTCACAGTCCACATGGTAATGGCGTCACTGTTCACCAATAACGTTTTATCCCTATGTTGCCTTCCAAACAAAAGCACGCCTTGGTAAGGCCCATAGGCTGGCCCTTATCCTAGCTATTCTCTCCATCTGACATCCTAGCTAACCTACATCTATACCATACAACTTCTCAGTGATATCTAGGATTCCAAGGGCTCGACACTTCAATTTGAGCCCTTCAAGCCAGATTTCAGTTGCTATAAATACAGTTTTACATGCACATATACAAGGACCGAATTTTCATTTATAGCATGAAATATTGCTCTTGCAACCAATCTCTTATAACCAAATATAGACAATAAAATCAATAGTTATAGTGGATGTAGATCTATATCAAGATTGAACCCATCTAAACTTTATGTCTTTTACGTTAATTACATTATAGCTCATAAATTCTTCATTTTTTGTTTCTGAAGCATGGTGTCAGTAAATTACCTTTTCTAATATTTATTTAAACAATATTTCCAAGGATTTTCTAGAAATTTAGTCAACAGATACTTTTTTATCCTTTCCTATAGAAATAATCTTCCTTTGTGTTTTGATCGAAACAAAACGATTTAGTTACCTTTTCAACAGATCTGTTCAAACTTCTAAATGCTTGTTTAAGACCAAAAATCGATCTTAAATAAATCAACATGCCTTATTACCTATGTCATATTAAGCGCTAAGTGAGGTGAGATGATAGAAGCATTGCTTTGCTTAATGTTGCTTAAGCGTCGCCTAAGCGCTACTTAATTTTTAAGTATACATTATTCATATCAATATAAATTTATACAAAGAGATTACATTAATTACATCATTGTCAATGCATGCACAAATTAATTACAAAGAAGTAAAGTTTCACTTTGAAGTTAACTTACCAATTCAATGGTTGTAAAAGTTGGATTTGACTTTCAATATTTATTGAAGTAAGCATACTCGAGTTGAGTATAAACTATGCACATTTGTCCAATTATAGTCATATCTTAATGTAATAACCATCCAGCAGCCCATATGATAGAAAATAAGAAAATTTTGTTAGGGAGTGTCACTTTTAAGCTATAATCTCGTTTCTTATTATTTTAAAAATAACATTTTTTAGTAGTGCTTAATCGTCGCTTAAATTTAAGCATAGTGCGGGTAAGCACCAATTAAGCGCGCTTAAGCGCTCATCACTTATTTCTATTACCTTTTCAGAAAATTAAGTGTTGTACATAAATTTAGTGCTTAAGCGTGCTTTCCATAACATAGCTTATTACCGCACTCATTGATATTGAAATGGGGCATTTCACTAGAAGGACAAACTTTGCAGTCCAATTAGTTTCTAGGACACACATCCACAGAAATTAATTTCAAGGCCAAAGTTAGCAGAATAATTACTTTTAAGGACAAAGTTAGAAGTCCAATTACTTTCAAGGACCTAATTTCATAGGTTTTTAGGCCTTAGAAACTAATTATTTTGCATTTTGTCCTTAAAAGTAATTATTTCAGTTGTGTGTCCTAGAAACTGATTACACTTGCTAAAGAGGCCCTTGTGGCTAATTTCCACTATTGAAATTCTATGGTTGTAGTATATTAGTAGTATCTTCCAAATCATTATCTAAAAATTAATATCCTCATATCATAATTCATAATCATAGTATGTTGTGATGTCAAGTGAAATTCGAATAGAGCAACGATACCTCATCATAATTAACATTTTGATTTTGATGAAGATATTTTTCACCAACACTAGTTTACAATCTCTACTTTTCCACCAGCATTGAATCTTCTTATTGAAGATCCTCTTGTAGTCGATGGGTTTTATCCCTTTGAGCACGTTCTCTAAAGTCTGAACTTTGTTGATGTACATGGATTTCGTCACAGGTTTCACAGATAGAGTCTACACTCTCCATGGATTATTTGCAACTAAGGGAATCATTATCTAGAATGATACAATCATCTTTCTTACCATTGGCATTGATGAGAAACTTATAGTACCTCTTTGATATACAATACTCCTATTCAACCTTCTAATAGGTTGTGTATCCTGGGACATGGTTAAATCATTGATATCTATATGATTTGTTCCATGTTAGAATCTTAAATCTCATCTAAGTCTATCATAGTACAATTAATCCTTTAGAAAACATTCATTCTTAGGGAAAGTGACATGTCTTAATACAATAACCTTTTTCCTTTAGCACGATAAATTATGTGTCTATAAAAATTTCAAGAAAGATTATAAACTTGTACAAAACGAATTTAGCCTAGGTTTAGCCGGGCTTGTATTCTTGACTTTCCTATATCTTAACTTGTTAACATGAGTGTTACCTGAAGGTTTGATCAGGCAACTAAGCACTCGGCACTTACATACCGTTCGGCATGGAGAGTCTTTCGGCATTATATATCGTTCGGCATCCTAGAGTGATCGGCACAGCAAAACATTCGGCATACTTAGTTCGCTCGACAACAGTCTGGTCGGCATCAGTTCTGTTCGGCGTCACTTCTGTTCGGCATCAGTTCTGTTCGGCATCACTTCGTTCGACAACAGTCTGTTCGACATCACTTCTGTTCGGCATCAGTTCGTTCGACAATAGTCTGTTCAGCATCAGTTCGTTCGACAATAGTCTGTTCGGCATCAGTTCGTTCGACAACAGTTTGTTCGGCATCAGTTCTGTTCGGCATCACTTCGTTCGGCACACAGAAATCACTCGTTCTGGGCCGAAGTGTTCGGCTGCCAGGCCCACCAGGGAAGTCCAACCTATCTTTGTCTATAAATAGAGAGGCAGGGGCACAGTGAAATGGACCTTTTTTCGAGAACACTGGGGAGACTCTGCCGCTTTCAAGACTCATCCCCTTTATTTAGCAATTGTATTCGAATAGTTGGTGAACGGATTGTATCTGTAATCAGTTGTTAAGTAAAGCAATAAAAGATTAACCTCAAAGTGGACGTAGGCCATTACGCCGAACCACTATAAATCTGGTGTTCTCATCTTTGCATTCAATTTAGCATATTGCTCTTTGTTTAAATTTACTCTCATCATTTATCTCTCTACACAATCTTTCTCAACGAGGTTAGTGACCAATTTTGGTGCTAACACTTTGGTGCTTTCACTGAGAATCGAATTCTCAGACCTCAAGGATCTGCTTTGAAGCTACTGGATTGTATAAATCCCCAAAAGAAGATCTGATTCATTCGTAGGATGTCCGTTGATTCTACTCAGAGTTCATACCAATAACTCTACAATGGCAAGACCACGTACCAGATCAGCCTCTCATAATGCGGACGCCCACGAGACCGCTAGCGTACAACAAGCAGGGCCTAGCAAACAACAAGAAAATCTAGGCGCAGGGACTACCGCCCAGGACCAGATGCCAGTTGTCACTAGAATAGAGTTCAACGACTTGATGAGAGAACTCAGAGAAAGCAGGAGACAACTCGGAGAGCAGATGCAAGCTAACGCCAACCTCATGGCACAACTCACTCAGCAACAGCATCAGAATGCTGGGGGCAATCCAGCTCCTTATTCTTCATCCGACAGCTCGACTTCGTCCGATGAACCTCCCAGGCATAGACGCCGTAAGACTGAAACTACACAGACAGGTGCAGCTGCCCGAACAGCTAGGGACTATTTACACCTCGGGGACTGTGACCAAGCAGGAACTGGAAACTTAGGAGCTGGAGTGCGGGTTGAGGCTGGACGTCCGGCTCATCAAGATGCCAATGGTGTCGAACCTCAAGATGCACATTTGGCAGATCGCCAGCAGGGGAGGCATCAGCGTGATCAATCTCATAGGACGGACTCCAACCTTCCACCTTCCATCCAAACCCCAGACCTGACAGCCATGATCAGACAATTGATGAAAGAGAATCAAGGCTTATCAAACGACGATTGGGGAGTGTCCAGAAGTCATACTCCATTCACAGACACTGTTCTGTAGGTAGCTTACCCTAGGAAGTTTAGTATGCCAACTATCCCGGCATATGAAGGAAAGACTGATCCCAGACAGCATGTCATGAGGTACGAATGGATGATGGATTCAGCTAGAGCAAATGATGCAACCAAGTGTAGGTGCTTTCCAATAACTCTATCTGGGATCGCTACCATGTGGTTCACCCGACTTCCTCCACTGTCCGTATCCAATTTCGAGGAGTTAGCAAAGAAATTTATAGAACAGTTCAGGATACATACTACTCATCCAAAGGACGTGATGTCTCTATCAAGTGTAATCCAAGCTCCTGGGGAGTCGTTGAAGGAGTATTTACAGAGATTCCATGTTGCGGCTACTGAAGTCAGTAATCCCAATGATCATGCGATTCTTATGGCTGTGATGTGAGGTGTGGATCCGGATTCAGAGTTTGGAGATTGGTTGGCAGGAAAACCTCCGGCTACACTAGAACGTTTCTACTCAAAGGCACATCAGTTCATAAGAAGAGAGGAAGCCAGGTGGATAAGGCGAGATAAGGCACCGGGGCCTGTTCAAGAGTCCGTAAAAGCAACATTGCTGTGAAGCAGTCCGGAGACAACTCGGGGAAAGTTCAAGTCAATGTCCAGAACAAGCCCGGGCAATCTATGGAATCCAGAGGAAGAAATCAAGGGAAGAAGAGAGAAGCGGGGAAGTGGAAGCCGAGAATTCCAACCTACAACGAGTACACCCCGCTGAATGCGTCTCTTGAGAACATTTACCTATTAACCTGAAATACCTTTCAGTACAGAAAGCCGCGTCCAAAGGAGTCAACCGAAGAACAAAAGCGGACTGGGAAATACTGCCGCTTCCATGAGACTTATGGGCACAATACTGAAGAGTGCAGACACCTACACGACGCTATAGAGAAACTGATTAGGCAGAAAAAGTTATAGGAGTTTATAAAGAATCCGCAGGAAGGAGGACAGGGAACATCCAATCCAGGTCGTGCCCCAGCTCCGCATCATCCCTAGGAGCCTGCCCGGACTGTGGGCAGACTAGTCATAAACACGATCATCGGCGGGCCTCACCCTGCGGATAAGAACTGGCAAGAGATGGAGCGGTATGCTAGTTCCCTGAAGCACATAGACTTCGAGTGTTGTTCCAACGTAGAGGATGGGACCCCTGCTAAATAGGTACGCGTGATGACATACGATATAGTATTCAGGAGCAGAGATGCTGATCAAGTAGAGGCTCCTACCATCGACCCGATGGTCATATCTGCGACAATCGGGCCGGCGTATGTAAAGAGAATTTTGATTGATTGTGGAAGTTCAGTCAATATCATCTTCAAAAAGGCTTATGACCAGATGAAGATGGAGACGAAGGATTTGAAACCGTCTAAAGCTCGCATACATGACTTTAATGGCACAGCGACTGAGGCGGTGGGATATGTTGAGTTACCAGTTGAACCAGGACAAGGTGAGCGTAGGAGGGTGCGAATCCTACCTTTTGTAGTTTTGGATGTGGATTCTCCGTACAATGTGTTTTTGGGTCGACCGGCCCTGGCTGAGTTTAGGGCAGCATTAGCCCCGTGGTGCTTGACTTTGAAGTTTCCGACTGACAAAGGAGTAGGTGTTGTTCATGGTGACCAGGCGACTGGTCATGCATGTTATGTGGCTGAGCTCCGAGAGGCCCAGCGGAGGGAGAAAGGAAAGGTTGCGGACAATCCCGTCCGCATCCATAATACCGACAATTGACAAATAATGCTCGAGCCCTGGCTCGGGCATAATCCTCGGATCTACAGAGACATAGATCCGAGAGACGACGATGAGGAACCCAGGGAAGAAAAGGTAGCGCCGGCTGAATTGACAATTGACATTTCAGTCAGCCGAGACGATCCATCACGAGTACTAAAGATCGGATCACAACTAAGCCCCGCAATGACTGAAGACCTTAGTGATTTCCTCCGAGCGAATCTTGATGTTTTCGCTTGGACACATTCTGATATGTGTGGGATTTTAACCGCTATTACGAGTCATATGTTGAACATAGACCCGAAGTACGTCCCGGTTAAACAAAAGAGGAGAGGGATGGACCCGGAGAGGTCCGCTGTTCTCAGAGAGGAGGTGGAAAACTCAAAGCCAATGGGTTCGTCCGCGACGCCCTCTACCCTGAATGGGTATCAAACCCCGTGCTGGTGAAAAAGGCGAACGGGAAATGGAGAACTTGCGTAGATTATTCTGATTTGAACAAAGCATGCCTAAGGACAGTTTCCCATTGCCTAGGATTGATCAGTTGTTCGACACCACTGCAGGACACGAGTTATTGTCATTCATGGATGCGTACTCGGGATACAATCAGATCCCGATGCATATTCCGGACCAGGAACACACCAGTTTTGTCACAGACGTTGGGCTATATTGCTATGTAGTAATGCCTTTTGGATTGAAAAACATGGAAGCGACCTATCAGCGTTTGGTGAATCGAATGTTCAAAGACCAGATTGGTAGAACGATGGAAGTCTATGTGGATGACATGCTCGTGAAGTCACGACAGTCAAACGACCACATTCGAGACTTAGCAGAGATGTTCGATATACTCAGATATTATGGGATGAAGATCAACCCTCTGAAGTGTTCCTTCGGCGTGGCGTCGGGGAAGTTTTTGGGATTCATTGTTAATGCTAGGGGAATTGAAGCTAACCTGGAAAAGATTCAGGCTATCCGAGATGTGCAAGTGCCTAGAAATATAAAACAGGTGCAAAGCTTGAATGGAAAGGTGGCTGCGCTGAGTCGATTTATATCCAGAGCCACGGACAAGTGCATTCCTTTCTTCGAGATAATAAAGAAAGGGAAGAGGAATTTTGAATGGACATCCAACTGTGAAGAAGCGTTCCAAGATCTGGTGAGGCATTTGGAGAGTCCTCCAATACTGTCGAAACCAGTAGACCACGAGATACTGTACGTATACTTGGCCGTATCCCCGCATGCTATAAGTGCGGCCTTGGTCCGCGAGGAGGACCGAGTCCAAAAGCCGGTATATTACGTTAGCAAACGTTTAACGAGGGCGGAAAGAAATTATCCTAAAATTAAGAAATTGGCCTATTGCTTGGTGATTGCATCACGTAAGCTGCGTCTATACTTTCAAGCACACTCAGTCAGTGTCTATACCGATCAGCCCTTACGGTAGGTACTCCAACGACCAGAAACTTCTGGAAGGATGTTAAAATGGAATATCGAGTTGAGTCAGTTCGATATTACCTACCTGCCATGAAGAACCATACAAGGGCAAGCATTACCAGATTTCATCACTGAGTTTACTGTATCCGACAAACCAGATAATCACAGTGTCATTCCCCCCATTCGATGGAAATTGTACACCGATGGGGCATCAAACGACCGTTGCTCCAGTGCTGGTGTAGTTCTCGTAACTCCAGAAAATCGATCTATTTGTTACGCTTTGAAGCTCAATTTCCCGGCTACGAATAATGAAGTAGAATATGAAGCACTGATTGCTGGCCTAAAGCTCATTGGAGAACTCGGGGTTAAATCAATTCAAATCTTTTGTGACTCGCAGCTGGTGGTATACCAAGTGCGAGGAGACTACCAAGCAAGGGGACAAAAGCTCGCTCCATAGCTTGCTCTGGTCCAGGAACTATTGGCAAACTTCGAACATTATGATATTTCACATGTCCCGCGTGAACATAACAGGAAGCCGACTCGTTGGCCAAATTCGCAAGCACTAGCGATGCGCAGCAAATGGGATTGGTTCCCGTCGAAACCTTACACACTCCAAGCATAGACGCGATGGAAGTCGATTTTGCATTGGAAACGGAAATCGAGGAGGAGTCGTGGATGACCCCATTCAAACAATACCTGCTAAACGGAATTTTGCCCGAAAGAAGAAGCGAAAGACGACAGGTCATTCGCAAAGCCGCGCGATATGTGATGCAGGGAGGAGTAATGTATCGAAAAGGGTTCTCGGTCCCTCTACTACGGTGCGTTCCCCGTGATGAGGCAAAGCGGGTCTTGGAGGAGGTCCACGAAGGAGAATGTGGCGACCATACTAGGGGGCAGACACTAGCAAAAAAGATCCTCCGCTACGGATACTATTGGCCAACGGTGAATCGGGATGCTGCAGATTACGCAAGAAAATGTGACAAGTGTCAACGATATGCAAAAATCCCGAGAGCTCCACCGACGGAACTCACACAAATGGTTAGTCCCTGGCCGTTTGCAATCTGGGGAATCGACATAATTGGTTCTTTGCCTATATCCAAAGGTGGTGCAAAATACGCGATAGTTACGGTCGACTATTTCACAAAATGGGCCGAGGCAGAGCCTTTAGCCACAATCACCTCCAAGATGGTCATTAATTTCGTTGTACGGAACATTATATGCCGCTTTGGCCTCCTGCGAACCATCATTACAGACAACAGAACTCAGTTTGAAAGCAGAGAATTCAAAGATTTCTGTTTAAAGTACGGCGTTGAGAAGAAGTTCACCGCCGTTGCTCATCCGAAGGCTAACGGACAAGTCGAGGCTGTGAACAAAATAATCAAGTCCATATTGAAGAAGCGTTTGGAAAAGGATGGAGGCAAGTGGGTAGATGAACTCCCAACGGCACTATGGGCTTATAGAACTACCCACAAGTCCGCGACTGGCCATACTCCATTCGCATTGGCATACGACTCGGAAGCTGTTATACCCGTGGAGCTTGAAGTTCCATTGCATCGAGTGACATATTATGATCCTAAGACGAATCAGGATCTCTTGTTGGAATCACTGGACTGCATCGATGAAAAACGTGAAGAGGCTGAATTAAGGGCGGCAGCATATAGGCACCGAGTCAAGCGATACTACGACGACAAAGTCCGCCCAAGAACCTTTGATGTGGGTGATCTCGTTCTGAAACGAGTTTTCCCGGTACCATCGCGTATGAATCCCAACTGGGAAGGTCCATATGTCGTTGAACGAAAGCTTGGAGAGGGAACTTTCAAGCTAGCGACCGTTGATGGCGTGACACTCCCCCGAGCGTGGAACAGTGAACATTTGCGACGTTATTACATTTAGCCCGTTTCTTTCCTGTTTTAGGTACAATTGTTTGCTATATGTTTTTACTCCATTGATTCTTAGTTTCCTTTTTAGCGTGTAATCAGACAATTTAGTTTGTTTCATTAATAAAGGCTTAAAGCCGTCTGTTCCATGAATTATTGATGTTTATGTACCTTATAGTCTGGTGATGAACTACTGGAGTTACATTATTCCATATGATGTACGAACTCGCATAAACGACTTGAATCTCCGAGTCCCCTGAGTGCGGACCGGAGTACTCTAAGTCCCCAAAGCGCGGGCTAGAGTATAAACGATTTGAATCTCCGAGTCCCATGAGTGCGGACTGGAGTACTCTAAGTCCCCAGAGCGTGGACTAGAGTATAAATGATTCGAATCTCCGAGTCCCCTGAGTGCGGACCGGAGTACTCTAGGTCCCTGGAGCGCAGGCTAGAGTATAAACGATTTGAATCTCCGAGTCCCCTGAGTACGGACCGGAGTAATCTAAGTCCCCGGAGCGCGGACTAGAGTATAAATGATTCGAATCTCCGAGTCCCCTGAGTGTGGACCAGAGTACTCTAAGTCCCCGGAGCGCAGACTAGAGTATAAACGACTTGAATCTCCGAGTCCCCTGAGTGCGGACTGGAGTACTCTAAGTCCCCTGAGCATGGACTAGAGTATAAACGATTTGAATCTCCGAGTCCCCTGAGTGCGGACCGGAGTAATCTAAGTCCCCGGAGCACGAACTAGAGTATAAACGATTTGAATCTCCGAGTCCCCTGAGTGCGGACCGGAGTACTCTAAGTCCCCTGAGCGTGGACTAGAGTCTAAACGAATTGAATCTTCAAGTCCCCCGAGTGCGGACCGGAGTACTCTAAGTCCCCGGAGTGTGGACTAGAGTATAAACGATTCGAATCTCCGAGTCCCCCGAATGCGGACCGAATTATTCTAAGTCCCCGGAGCGCGGATTAGAAAATATTCTAAGTACCAAAAATGTGAAACGAGAAATGTACCATTCCAAAGAATGTCCGAACAATGTAAGAATGGATTGGGAACTTATGCAACTCATAAGAACGTGAGTTTCGACCACAGTTATACATAAAGCTAAAAAGCAAGAAATCGTTCGAATGACAAAGAAACTAAACTTTATTCAATTATCCAAAATGGGGTTATACAACCACTCCTCCAAAGCTTGGAGTCAAAATCTATCTACATAAACTACGAAAACGAGAAAGTAGAAGTAGTTACATGACCTAAGCAAAATCTCGTTGAACGAGTATAGTGGCTATTTCTTTGGTTTCTTTTTCTTGTCTTCCTTCGCTTTCTCAGATGACTCCTCTCCCTCACGCTTCCTCTTGGACTTTTTGCTCGCCAAGGAAGCGGAGTCAAGAGTGGGGGGAGGAACATCCAGTGGTTTAGATTTGCCGGGAAGAATGAATTTCAGAGGCCTATTCAGCGGGTCAGTAAGTTCTAGTATTTGAGGCTCGACCTTGATTTCGACCTTCCTTTTCTTCTCTTCTGCGAGTCGCTCCTTCATACTCACCTTCGAAGTATGTTCTGAGGCGCCAGTGATTTCGATTTCATAACTCCCTTCAACAGGAGATGAAGTGTCAAACTTATCATCATCTAGCGCCCCGATCACTTGAGCGTCAGGACCGGGAGTTACTCCCGCGTGAATAGCATCGCTTTTCCCCGTATCCTCCTTGGCGTCATCGCTCCTCGGAGTCGGTTAAGGATTAGAGCGGCCTGCATAAAAACATAAAGAACGAACATTAGGACCAATAACCGCTCGCAGAAAGCGACAGATCTTTGAACTTCTAGAAGAAGAGTTTTATACCGGTTTCTTGCTAGCTTTCAGCTGTGCGCGGAGTTTCACCCTCTAGAATGAGGGATAGCACGTGAATGCCGAGGCTGGGATCTTTCGGATCATAGCCGGCATGCTGCTCGAATGGGTCAAGTGTTGGCCGACCGACCGATTGAGTAGAAGGAGGAGCTGCAGCCTCAGCTCCAGATGGACCAGCTTTGTCGTCTTTCTCTTTTGATAGGGGAGAGCTTTTACCAAAGAGATCCATATCTGCAGACAAGTCCGACGGCTCTTTCCCCCGAGAAACTCTTTCAATAAAGCCTCCTCATCGACCTCCTCAGTACCCGACTCAACCTTCCTGATCTTTATTAAAGTCTCCCAAGCCTCAGCTAGAGATTCAAGATAACCCTCGCCTAAGAAAGTCAAGTCCCGGTGCATGAGGACGCGGGTGCTGTATTCGGCGATCAACGGGTCAAACATACACTTGACCTCTTCTCTACCAGCCTCTGCCGCTGCTTCAAGGCGGGAGTCGATCTCCTCAGAAGCTATTCTCTTGTCCTCCTCACGGGCTTCGTCTTTCATCGTCTCAACCTTAGCAAGCTCATCATCGAGCTTTGCTTTTAAGAGCCGTGTAGCAACAATTTCGTTGCAATATCGTTGGGACTCTTCTTGAGCGGCTATCTTCTCCTCTTTCTCCTTAGAGAATAGCTCTTTCAACTCTCTGACTTGCAGGGCGAGCGCATCCCTTTCTTTCTGAATAGAATCTTTTTCTAAAGCCAAGGCCCCACTGCGTTGGACCGCTTCATCAAGTTCCTTTTTATGGGTCGTCTCTAGACGAGCGACGGCCTCGGCAGTGTCTTTTGCACTTTGTTCTGCAGCCTCGAGCTTGGACTTATACGAAGCGAGCTCTTCATCTTGACTTTTAATGATGTCTTTATCAAAGATAGCTTCGAGCTTCAAGCGGTCGATTTCTTGCTGACGCTCAACGGATACTTCCGAGACCTTTTCAACCAGACGAACAAACGCGTCATGTTGAACATAGACGTCGTTGTTGCAGGCGATGGCACTCTGCTTGACGTGCCCTGGAATATGGTGAATAGCTAGGAGGAACTTCAGACCGTCAAAGCAGATTTTGGGAAATTTAGCTTTAAGATCGACCATCTTCTCTGCTATCGTTGGGTCGGCCGCAGGAACAGGGAGGAGGCTTTGAAAGTTCTGTTCTCTTCTGATGTTCCCGAGATTGTCGTGTGCTTGATGAACCGGAATGTTGATCTCGGGAAGCATCGGGTTGAGACCCTTTCTGCGAAAGTTTTTCTCTGTCTGGCTCAGTTTGAGGAGATAGATCGCGAGAGTATGAAGACTGGGAATATGATTTCTTTCGATAAGACGACTCACGGGGACGGTTGTCTCGATCCCCGTAATCGTCCTTGTCCCTGCGTCTACCGGAGCCTGAATCTCGGCCAGAATGTTGAAAGATGGAAGTGCTGTGGAGACGATCAATTCCGTGGGAGCGTCCCATATCACCTGCATAGAATGAGAATAAGGATAAGTTAGAAAATATCAGGGCGACGGTAAGATTGAAGTGCAAGGTGAAGTGCGCGTGTCCGTGTGTGTCCTAGTGTTTCCCCCTGACGGACCAGTTTCTTACTAATTGGAGTTTTATCTCCCTAGACGTGGGCTTGAACTCCCGTACTTCCTCTAGCGGGTGAATGAAGCTTGAGAGCCTCTGGATCGTAGAAACCGTAGTTAAGTAAGTCATCGGGAATGGTAAGGTTCGACAGGCCCTTCAGAGAACTTTCTAAATGCTCCGAGGAAGTTTCTTTTTCCATTGGCATGTGGGAAACTTTAGAAGTTCCGCCTACAGTTTTCTTCCATAGCTTGAGCGTCAGTTTCTTCTCTCCCTTCGAAGGGGAAGACGACGTTTCTATGTCATGAACTTCAACCGCCGGTCCCCGAGACGGACTAATGTTCTCGCCCTGTACTTCGGGCGTTTCAGTTTCCTTAATTTCCCCCTCTTCTAGTGCATCAGGAGCGCTACGTGCTGAAGACTCAGCTTGTTTTTTCCCTTTACCAGAGCCAGGTCTGGGAATGGTGACACCCTGAGGAAGGCTTATCCGACGGCCTTCTGCCAACAGTCCGAGCCTTGTGAGTGACTCATTCGAAATGAGATTTCTAATTTCCCGTTCTTCGGCGGGGAGGGCTCGAATGGCTTCGACGGCATCAGAATATCCGCGGCCGTCAGGACGTGGGCTAATACCTGAAAAGATGGATAAAAGTTTAGAAAAAGTACGGCTTCGACCAAACATGAGTAACAGACCAAGAAAAAGGCTTACTTCCTTCAACCCATCTACTAGCAAAGCCGGGAGGACAACGCACATAAAACCATTCTTGTTTATACAATGCGAACTTGGTCCACGCCCCGGTTAAGAGTTGACATTTATTGTGCGGCTTGATAAACATGAATGATGGGCTATCCTTCTGCTTCTTGATGCAATATATGTATCGGATATCGCCCGGAGTTGGGAGCCTAGAGAAGACATTCATGAAGAGGATGCAAGTACCGTAGAGGAATGCATGGCCGTTCGGGTGCAGTTGCGATGGGGCAATGTCAATATATTGCAGTACATCCCGAAGAAACAAGTTGAACGGTGGCACACTGCCAACCCAGCACATGAATTTATTACAAGCTGTGTATCCGGCTGGGGGCAAGTGTGGACGGTCATGCCCCATTGGAACAAGTACGTCATCAAAGGGGATTCCGTGGACAGAGCATATCCAACGGAGTGTACTTTCGGTGATCTTTGAAGCTTGCGAATCGACAGGGTTGTCCAAGAGAATTGCTGCCTTAAGAGCATCGGGAGCTAAGTCATGCGCAGGGGAAGTTGACGGGTTTGAAGTATCTGCAACTTCTCGTCGGGAGGATGGCCCAGGCCTGTCCGAAATCGTGGCTGAGCTAGATTTCCGAGACATCGCTGATAAAGATTGAATCTAGCGAAGTACCTGTTCGAACTATACTTAAAAAATAATCAATGTTAGATTTAACAATACAAATATTCCCCCCGTGCAGTGTGTGAACTAGTGCGATCATTCAGGTGTAAACACTGAGAAATTATAAGTCACAGAATCGATGGTATGAAGTTGAGCTTTAAACTGTCGTCTTCGAAGACCGTCATCGCTGACCGTCTCCGAAAGCCAGCATTGCAATATTTTCAATCTTGAACTCGGACATTGACGCTGCGTATTAAAAGCTTTAGTCTGTTTTTATTGATTTAGGTTCAGGCTTATGATTATTGAAACTAGGAAGTCATCAGTCCAGATTAGTTCAATATGCTAGCATGCTTAGGTCCTTGTCCTTGTGTTGGTTATATGATTAGCCAAGATGGTTCGGCTTAAGTTTTGTTCGTCTTAAATTCTGTTCGGCTTAAGTTTTGTTCGGCCTAAGTTCTGATCGGCTAAAATTCTGTTCGGCTTAAGTTTTGTTCGTCTTAAATTATGTTCGACTTAAGTTTTGTTCGGCCTAAGTTCTGATCGGCTGAAATTCTGTTCGGCTTAAGTTTTGTTCGTCTTAAATTCTGTTCGGCTTAAGTTCTGTTCGGCCTAAGTTCTGATTGGCTGAAATTCTATTCGGATCAAGTTTTGTTCGTCTTAAATTCTGTTCGGCCTAAGTTCTGATCGGCTGAAATTCTGTTCGGCTTAAGTTTTGTTCGTCTTAAGTTTTGTTCGGCTTAAGTTCCGTTCGGCTTAAGTTTTGTTCGGCTGAGATTCTGTTCGGCTTAAGAAGTGTTCGGCTTAGATTCTATTCGGCCTGAAAACAAGTACACGCAGTAGGCCACGCCGATCTGATTCACTCGGCCTTCTACCCTTAACATTATTTCTCTTCTTTTCCTCCATCTCTCCCAGCCAACGTACCCGAATCATTCGGCAAGCCATGTCAACCACGGTCATGCCGATCAACTCCACTAAACCTTAACTCCTCCTACTCCACGCAATTACTTCTGACTTTGATTGTGCAGAGATTCGCGAGTTGTAATCTCATGCTAGGTTTCCTAATCAGAGTAAAGAATTTAAGGAAAAGTCTTTTACCTAAGAAATGAGTCGAAGCTCGGAGAGATTCTTGGGAAAGAAGTGTGGTTCTAATTGGGTTCAATTGATTGGGGAAGGAAGTGAGGCAACGAATGATGTTTGAGAAGGGAAAAGTAGATAATTCTCTGAAGTTTGTTGAGAGGCAAAGTTCATAAATACTGAAAAACGGAGGTAGAAGTAAAGGGGAGAAGAAGAAGGAGCAACAGCTTATATAGAGAGAAGGGAAGTCGAAGAGACTATAACCGGTAGAACCGGTCAAATCGATAGTGTTCGGCATCCAAGGTGCTCGGCATTGGCTATGTCGTTCGGCATCCAGGGTGCTCGGCTTCGGCTGTGTCGTTCGATATGGGCATATCGTTCGGCATCCAGAGTAATTCAAAGCACACAACGTTCTACCACGTGATGTACTTTGGGGGGCAAGTATTACCTGAAGGTTTGACCAAGCAACTAGGCACTCGGCACTTACATACCGTTCGGCATGGAGAGTCTTTCGGCATTATATATCGTTCGGCAACCTAGAGTGATCGACACAGCAAAACGTTCGGCATACTTAGTTCGCTCGACAACAGTCTGGTCGGCATCAGTTTTGTTCGGCGTCACTTCTGTTCGGCATCAGTTCTGTTCGGCATCACTTCGTTCGACAACAGTCTGTTCGGCATCAGTTCGTTCAACAATGGTCTGTTCGGCATCAGTTCGTTCGACAACAGTCTGTTCGGCATCACTTCTGTTCGGCATCAGTTCGTTCGACAACAGTCTGTTGGGCATCAGTTCTGTTCGGAATCACTTCGTTCGGCACACAGAAATCACTCGTTTTGGGCTGAATTGTTCAGCTGCCAGGCCCACCAGGGAAGTCCAACCTATCTTTGTCTATAAATAGAGAGGCAGGGGCACAGTGAAATGGACCTTTTTTCGAGAACACTGGGGAGACTCTGCCACTTTCAAGACTCATCCTCTTTATTTAGCAATTGTATTCGAATAGTTGGTGAACGGATTGTATCTGTAATCAGTTATTAAGTAAAGCAATAAAAGATTAACCTCAAAGTGGACGTAGGCCATTACGCCGAACCACTATAAATCTGGTGTTCTCGTCTTTGCATTCAATTTAGCATATTGCTCTTTGTTTAAATTTACTCTCATCATTTATCTCTCTACACTATCTTTCTCAACGAGGTTAGTGACCAATTTTGGTGCTAACAATGAGGTTTCTCTTGAGTCCATATCTTATATAATTTCATAGGCATAGTTTTTGCAATAACCCATACTTTGCTATCAAAGTTAAATAGATAAAGTATGATTTACATAACTAAATAACCTTGACTTGAGTTAAAACTTTGAGAAGTAGTGTAGTTTGATATTTTTCGACTTTAAGCTAAATTGTGTAAGTTTTCAGAATTCAGACTTATTAAGACAATAACTTTTAGTTGGAGCCGAATTAATATTTACTTTTGTTTACGATGAAAGAGTTAGTGGTTTCCCTTTCTATAGGGTAGTCATAATAGCTATTCGCCTAACTGTTTGAAAATTATGGCAGTTTTAAGTTTTTAGCCAGGATAGCAAGTTTTGGGCATATTTTGTATTTTGGCCCAAAACCCCAAAACCAATGGTACGTTCTCTAACTTTGGGGGGTCAACTAGGAGTTAGGTGCAATTATTTCACTTTATTTCAGATCTAAAAACATCCTTGAACCTCCATTAGCAATTTTTTCCATCTAAACTAAACTGAAAACATTACTATTTAGATAATAATAAATAGACTAAGAGACCAAGACTTAAAGATGTTAATAGAGATCGATAAATTGACAATCTTGGGAGGGTTTTTCATTTGATTTGCAGTCCATATTGGGTTCGTGTCGATTTGAAGTTTATTTGGTGATTTAGTTATCATTTTTGAGTCATTTATAACTTCTCACTTATATAAGTTGAAATATGTCTTTTAAATGTGTTTTTGATCCACTTTTCAAGCTTGAAAACATATTTTGATTTCAAACCTGATTTGAAAATAATTTTAAATGATGTTTATCAATTTCAAATAGATTACGACATGTGTTAGAATGATATAGGTTTATAGGCATAGTCTTGATGTTTGTAGAAATGCTTGCTTGACATGTTATGCTTGATTTGAAATTGTTTGTTATTATTGCATGTATGCTTGAATGGATGCTTATATGAGATTTGAGAGGGTTGTGGCAATTAATGTTAATTCTATAGTAGAGTACTATTGGGACTGTATGGAGTTGACCATATTGCTTTACACAAGAGAATGTAATTTGGATCATAGAGCAACTCGATGGATTGGGTTTAGAGTTGGAGCTAACCGATATAGTTATAGAGTCTACACGGAAAATGAGGAAAAAAGGTGAAAGATGGATCGATGTATAATTAGAGTAGTAATAAACTTAGAGAAAAATTCTCTAAGTCATCGATCAAAAATCGGTTTAGACATCAATAGATACCGATTAATATTCAATCAAGGCTAATTGATGTCCAAACTAATATGGATGCATGGAGGAGATCCATGGTCGATGCATAAAAAAGGGATATGGAACGAGTGTATAAGAGTTTAAAGATGAAAATTGGCTAAGTAATCAATCGGTATCGATCAATAGATGTTGTTGGAAAATCTATCATTTTGGGGTTTGGTTTTGTCCAATATGCAAGTTATATTTAGATATGAGTTGTAAAGGTAAAAACATGTATATGCGGTTGTCGTTATTCATATGAGGAGAGGGATTGATGAAGAGGCCTTAGAGTTGGATTACCTTAAGGAGACCTTTAACCAAGTGGGGACACTCACTAGCGAGTGTCTGCTAATGACATAACTAAGTGTGTCATTAGTAGGGTTTACCTGACTTTTATAAGGTGGGTGTTAAATCAAATTTGGTTTAACACCCAAGACATTGCATAAAATAGTATTATTCGAAATGGTACCAATAATACTCATGGGCTTTGATATAGCCATAGGGCTTTTCAAAAGTTCATGTCATATGTTCAAGGATAGAATAAGCAAGCCACATAATTATGCAATAGTCCATAATTTGTTTAATGGGCCAAAAAGGCGATCCACATATAGTACAATCCTTTGTTCATATGTCAATGGGCATAATAGTCATTATGCAAAGTAATCTTTAATTTAGGCAAAGGCTTAAATGGCCTTATTCAAATAATCAATGCACAAGTCCAAATCTGAGTCCAAGTCCAAAGATAAGTTATATACATGTCCATTCTAACAATAGTCAAAGATACATATGTCAAAGGCATTGTGCTATGCAAAGTTTATTATCCAAGTTCTTATGTGCAAAAAGTTACAATTGTATCAAGAAATCCCCAAATCAATTTAGGGTTTATAACTTTTTAATTTGAGAAACAAGGAAAGAAAATGGTTCACCCTCACACGTAGCCATGGGGTCTGTATTTATAGGAGTGATAGCAGGCGGTATGGTTGTCACGTGTCGTTCGATATGTTGTGTTAATTGCTGATATTTGATATCCCTTTGTATTGCTAATATTCAACATCCATTGTTATACTGATGACATTCAACATCCTTCTTTGTATTGCTGACATTTGACATCCCTCTTTATATCGATGACATTATATTGATGATATTCGGAATCCTTCTTTATACTGATGTCTGATGATATGCGACATCCTTCATATTCGATATTATTTATGTTCTTTGAAGTTCGACGCCCTTTGCTGCTTTTAAAGAACGGGACCACTTGCAATTTGTGGATGCTTTACAACAGTCACAGTCGTAAAGGCTTGATACCTATTGCTTGTTTCATAGAGTTCCAATATACCTTCTTCGTGACCATGATATTCGATATCTCTTAATGATGCGGCACCCCTCTTTATTCTTTGTTCTATTAGAACTTTATGTTGTAGTGATTCAGCGATTCCCTCCTATTGTCTTCAAGTTCGATATCCTTTGTATTATAGTATCTTGGTACTTGTTGATATTCGACACCACTTTTTTATATGCCCAGTATCTTTAGAAATTATTTGGGACATGATATCTCTTTCTCCTTACATGCTTGTCAACTTCTATAGTTGTTGAAGCTTGATACCTCCTCTTCCTTTATTCAAGTTTGATAACACTTATAGCTCGACATTCTTTGAGATGCTTTATTTTGTAGTAGCAATGTCGAAGCTCAATATTTTCCTTGCTTTACATGTTCGACATCTTCTGTGGCTTGATGATCCCATGTTAGATGCTTGCTTCGTTATTGACTTGGAAGTTCAATATATGATCATAAATTTATTAGCTTGCTATGCATTTATAATCTCGATATACTTTATCTAGATGCTTGGTATATGTATTTGTAGTAACACCATCCTCTATTGCTTCCATATCCTTTTGTTTACTTTCTTAACACAGTAGTCAGAAAATATGTAGACAAAATCTGCCTCTCTCCTTGTATAAAAGAAACTTTTTACATTTTAGTGTAAAATCGAGTATCTTCTTACCCTTTCAATTTTCTAGTGAGATTTTCTCTTCAATCTAGTTCCCTTGAAAGAACATAAAGAAAATGGTAGTGACTTCCATTATTTACTTCAAGCTGAATTTTAGGCAAACTTTTCGAGTTTGGTGAAAACGTGGATTAATTTCTCTTCTACGTTATATAAAAAGGGGTTCCCATGTAAAGCCAAAATTTAATTAATAAGCCTAGATATCTGCCCGATAAGAAGACCATAAAATTAATTAGCAAGAAGATCGAAAATTCTTCCGATAAGAATCCTATAGATTTGTTTGATAAGAAGTCCATCAATTCAATAATAAGAAGACTAGAAAACCATCTGGTTAGAAATCCAGAAATTCGTTGGGCAATAAATCTGTAATTCCCTTTTAATAAGAAGGCCATAAATCCTTTTGGCAAGAAAATCATAAACTCGTTAGTTAAGAAGATTAGAAATCCATCTAGTAGTAATATCATAGTTCCATTTGAATAAAAGACTAGAAATCCATCTGACAAAAATACCATAGTTTCATTTGAATAGAAGGCTAGAAATCCATCTGGGAAAAATACTATAGTTTCCTTTGAATAGAAGACCAGAAATCCATCAAGTAATAATACTCCCAACTAAATTGTAAATTCAAGCGACAACGGAGATTCTTATTATTTACTAGAGTATTTCTGACCAAGAGATTCACAACTTCTCAGATGTCAGTATTTGATGCTGAGATCCTTAGTTCTGAGTAATAGCTGGTTCTTGTTCCTTCCTTTGAAGGTTGTCTTATTCGTAGCTTAGTGCCGGATTGGTCGTGCTTCCTTACATTGCTTTGATCCATTTTTTAGGATGAAGTCATACTTGTTTGATTGATTTTCTTTGCACCTTATCACTCTTTGGGTAATGATTTAGGCTTTGATTCTTTTCGCCCCTTATTACTCTTTGGGTGATGATTTAGGGTTGAGCCCCTTTTTACCTTATAGGTAATGATTTAGGCTGGCCGATGCATTTGCTTGGCCATCTTATGCAGAATAAAGTATAACCCATCCTCCCTCTAGGAGGCGCTTTGGTTAGGCCTTATAGGCTAAACCGAAGGCCAGTTATGTTCTTTGGCCAGACCACCTTAGGCAGGACTAAAAGCTTACTCCATCCCCTCTCTAAGGGATGCTCCCGCCATGCCACGTAGGCCGGACCGAAGGCTAACAATGCTTTGGCTAGGCTATCTTAGGCTGGACCGAAGGCTTACTCTGACCTCCCTCTACGAGGTGCTTTGACCAGACCCTTGTGGTGGGATCAAAGGCTTTTCTTTCACCCCTTATTATGTTATAGGTAATGATTTAGGCTTTTCCTTATCGTTCCTATCCTTCATTCGATTATCGACTCTCGTAGATATACTTGTTTTAATCTCTTTATTTATCCATCGTATGAAAGTATGGTCTCAGATATTCAAAATTCCATGTTCTTGCTATTACATTGCCATTAGTTTGGTATAGTCAGTAGGTACCTGGTGGGATTACTTTATGGATAACGAGGGGTCCTTCCCAGTTAGGTCCAAGCGGCCCATCCGTTGTATTTTTACTATTTTCCATGACCTTTTGGAGTACTAAATCTCCATTTTGGAATGATATTTCCTTAATCTTGAAATTATAGTATTTCGATATCCTTCATTGATATTTGGCTGTCCATATAGCCGCTTCATCCCTTAATTCATTAACCAAGTCCAAGGATTCCTTTCTTAGCTCTTGATTAGGGTTAAAAGCATATGCGATTCTCCGGTGAGATGGTGTCTCAATTTCAATTAGAAGCGTTGCTACACAGTCATATGTCAAAGAGTATGTCCAGTTGCTATTTTTGTAGAAGTCCGGTATGCCCAAAGAACGAGTGGTAATTCTTCTACCCACTATCCTTTTGCTTTATCCAGTCGCTTCTTAAGGATAGTCTTAATAGTTTTGTTGGCAGCTTCAATCGCTCCATTAGCCTTAGGATGAGCTACAGACGAATTTTTTTGATTATTCCATTCTAATTGCAGAATCTGGCAAACTCCTCACTTTCAAATTGAGTTCCATTATTGGATATTATCTTATGCAGTATTCCAAACCGGGTGACTATGTTTTTTATCACAAATTTTAGCACTTTTCCCGATGTTATGTTTGGTAATGGCTCTGCTTCTACCCATTTGGTAAAGTAATCGATGACAACTACCACATACTTAGCTCCACCTTGGATATAGGTAATGGTCATATTAAGTCGATTCCCTGTACATCGACAGGCCATGGGCTTGAGATTGGGTCAATTCGCTTGACAACATATGTGGAACAGTTGAAAATCTTTGATATTTTTCATATCTTTTTAAATAATTTGTCGCATTATTGGTCATATGAGGCTAATAAAAATCTTGTCTCATGACATTTTTGGCCAATTTTATGCCATTTGAATGGTCTCCATAGAATCCTTCATGGACTTCCCTCAACAACTTTGTGCCATTTTCTGAACTAACACATCTCAAGTATGAGAGTGGGTATCCCTTTTTGTAAAGTATCCCCTCCATCATAACAAAGGTTGGAGCTTGATGTTTTTCCTTCTAGCTTCCTTTTTATCTTCCGGTAGTTTTCCTTCTATCAGGTACTTAACCGTAAGTGTCATCGAATTGTTCTCATATTGGTTGCTTATTTCCGTACGAATGGTTCCTTCCTGGGCAACATCACTTCCACCTCCCATTTCTTTTCCTTTTTCCATGGGCGTGAGTGCTTGGGATCTAGCCAATACCATCGCTGCATTTTTTGGCTCGGGGGATATTTTTTCAGTACTGGGACTTTGTTAGAAGCCTACTGGAACAATCTGGGTCTTTGGTGCTCCACATAAGCTAGCCAGTTTTGCCAAAGAACCAACTTAGGAATTTTTCCATCTAGGTACTTGGTGTATTGAAAAATATTCAAATTAAGTTAACATCTTAGCAAGTTTTTGACATAAAGGATCAATTTGGAATTTTTCCTTTAATATGTCTGATTCAGCTGATTAACCATCAATCGAGAATCACTAAAAAAACTTGATCCATAATCTCGATCCTTGTAATCTTCAATTAAAAGGCTAAAGTAAGTCCTGCTACCATTGATTCATACTTAGAAACATTATTGGTAGCGGGAGAACCCATCTTCATTGCGTAATACAATCGGTTACCATTAGGGGTAATGATTACATAACCCGCGCTAACCCCTTGTTCATTCGAGACCCCATCAACAAACAATTGCCATTTAGGCTTTAAATCCTTCTCCCTTTCCAATTATTATTTAATGAACCATGTGCATACATTAACAAAATCGGCTAGGGCCTACCCTTTAATCGCTACTCGAGGTTGGAACTCGATATCATATTGGCTAAGCTCTATTCCCCATTTTACTAGCCTTCATAATGCCTCGAGTTTACTGAAAACTTGTCTAAGTGGAAAATTTGTTAAGACCTTGATTGGGTGTGCTTGAAAGTAGGCTCTTAACTTTCGTGCGGTGAAAATTAAACAGTATGCCAACTTCTCTATAACTGGATATCTAATCTCTGCATCTTTAAGCCTTTTACTAGTATAATACACTAGAAGTTGAGTTTTATTCTCCTCTCTTACTAAGACCAAACTTACCGCATGTTTGGACACCGCTAAGTAGAGAAACAAATTTCCCCTTCTATAGGGCTGGATAGGATCAAAGATTTTTCAAGATGATCCTTCAATCTTTGAAGGCCCTTTGGCAATCCTCTCCCCATTCAAAGTTTTTCTTTTTCCTAATCACATTAAAGAAAGAGATGCACTTATCGGTGGCTTTAGAGATAAATCTGTTCAGAGCTGCCACTCATCTGTTTAGGCTCATTACATCTTACTTGTCTTTAGTACTACCATATCCTTAATTGCTTTGATTTAATCAGGGTTGGCCTCGATTCCCCAAGCACTAATGATATATCCGAGAAACTTTCCAAATCATATCCTGATGGAGCACTTTTGCGGATTTAGTTTCATTTTATACTTTCTTAGTACCTCAAACATTTATTTGAGATCCTAAGTGGTTGGTTTCCTCTTGAGATTTCACTAGCATATCATCTACATATACTTCCATGTTTCGTCTGATTTGCTCTTTAAACATTTTGTTTACCAACCTTTGATATGTAGCCCCTACATTCTTTAGCCCGAGAGGCATAACTTTGTAGTAGTAAATACCCCAATCTGTTATAAAACTCTTGTGATCTTCATCTGTTTTAAACATGGGAAATTGATTATAACCCATATATGCATCCATAAAAGATAACAGCTTATGTCTGCTTGTGGCACTAGTCTATTCGGGGCAATGGATAACAATCCTTGGGCATGCTTTGTTTAGATCGATGTAATCGACACATGTTCTCCATTTTCCATTGTACTTTTTAACTAACACGGGATTGGCTAGACATTTTGGGTAAAACACTTCCCTGATAAACCCATTCTCAAGTAATTTTTTAATGAATTAGCGTGAACTTTATCAAATTGTCTTTTCTTTTTCCAAATGGGGACAATATTTGGATCTATATTCAGAGCATGGCTCATGACCATCGGGTCTATTTCGACCATGTTTGAGTGGTTCTAAGCAAACACATCCTTACTTGACTGAAGAAATTTGATAAGTTCCCTTCTAAGCCTATCGCCAAACTCTTTTCCGATTTTGACTATTTTTGTTGGGTCAAGCAAATCTAAGGCTACCTCTTCTAGGTCTTCAGCAGACTTCATTCTTTCTTGTTCATTTCTACAATCTAATTCGATAATGATCCCTTCACCTTCTATTTCATTGTCTACTTAGTTTGCCTCTTTCTTTTCCACGTGGAAAAGTTAAATCTTTTTAGCACATTCTTGGGCTTCTCAACTATTCTCGACTTTTTATTTGCCTTGGATAGTCGGTCTGAAGGACTACCATCCAAGGGCTTCTCGATTTCAGTTTTGCTTAATTCACTTCTCTCTGAATCATAATAAGAAACACTATCTCTTTTGAATTGCTCAAGTGTAGCGAAATACAGCTTCTAGGAGCTAAATTGTTTCCACCTTATTGTTCCCCACCCATTCTTAGTCAGAAATTTCACCATTATATATTTTGATAAAACAAACGCATCTACTTCATCTAGGCATGGTCTCCTAAAGAAGGCATTGTAGTAGGAAGGTTGGTCAATTATCTCGAACGGAGTTTCAAAAGTCCTAGAATATGAAGGAATTCCCATATGCACCAGAAGCTTAATCTGCCATATTGGGGTAGATCCCTTATTATTGAATCCAAAGCTTGACTCCAACTTCTCCTCCGGAATACCCATTTGATCACAAGCATGATTAGAGATGACATTTACCGCACTTACAGTATCTACTGAGATCCATAGAGAACCCAATTTGTGAAGTTATCATCAACGAATCATTATGCAGGTGATGGACCCGTCTAAACTCCTATGGGGTTATTGTTAAGTTGGACATTTAAAGCTGATATTTATGATTTTTGAGGGATGGCTCCTCTTGAATAGATAAGACTCCTTCTCTTGCTTCCCTCATGTATCTGGTATTGGCTCCTTTGTTACTTCCAGTGAGATAGGGACCTCCATGGATAATATCTATACGGTTGATCGGAGGAATGAAGTCCGACTGAGAATCATCCTCTATGAAATTTGCAATATTGCTTAGGGGTCTTTGATTGTTTCTTTCAGGATGGGATGGTTTTTGATCCTCCTTGATAAAATCCTTCAGAGATCCGGACCTAATCATATTCTTGATTATCCTGCCCAAAACACGGCATTCATCAGTTTTATGTCTGTTTGCCTTATGGTAAGCGCAATAATCTTCTCCCTTCTTCGGTTCTGGATGATTCTTTTCCTTGTAGTAAGTAGGGAAGTTTCCTCCGTCTTTAGCTATGGCGAAAATATAGAAAATGGGTTTATTCAAAGACACATAGTTGGATTTTGGGATCTCCTCCCATCTTCCTCTTTTATTTTCATCCCACCTCGGCTTTTTTTTGGGGTGATCAGAGGTAAAATTTCCTCCTTCCTTCTTTGGCTAGTATTTCTTTTTAGTATGGTACATTTCAACCATATGGATAAACTTATCAGCCTGAAAATGAAAACCTTGCAGATCCTTACACACATTGATGTAGAGTTCCTTCCAGAAGGGGGTCTGTTCAATTAATCCTAAGCGCAATGCCATTAATTTTTCTTTATCAATCATGTTTTCTGCCTTTAGTGCCTCAATGTTGAATCTCTTCAAATTTTTGCTGAGCAACTCTCTTGGCATTTTTCCAGTGCACTAGAGTCAATAGTAGGATCTTTGCATATGCAGAATTGTGCTGAAAATTCATAAGAAAATTATCACCAAGAGTAAATAGTTTTTCCTCTGTAGTGTCTGTACCATTTGGCAACTGATCCTTACAAAGTTGTAGGAAAAAACATGCAACGTACTGCTCTAGAAGCATTGTGCAAATCCATTTGGCTCTTAAAGGCCAAAAGACGGTCATCGAGGTCAGTGGTTCCTTTATACTTTAATGAACGGATTTTGATGTGCGACTGAATTCTAATAGATATTATTTCTTCTATGAATGGAGCTTCACAAGGATTATTATTTACCCTAGGGTTAAGGGTTCTCCTAACTTTAAGATTAAACATGTCCTTCACTGTTTTATTGGCCATATCTTTCAGGTATATTTCATCAACATGATAATCCCTTTGGGAGGTCTTGCGGTCTTTGCCTAAAATTAAGCTGTCTGACTGCTCAAAAGATCTTCTTGTTCTCCTTTCTTGGCTCTCTCTTTGACGATTTGTCTTAATTTCGTTATCCTGCGAATTCGGGGAACATACTATTGGCCCTTCATTTTCAGTTTCTTTCTTCCTTTGCAGAACCATGATGCTTTTACCCTTATCTTGCTTTTGAGTAGCGTGGTATCTAATTTCCTCCTTGGAGATTCCACTTCTTCTTCTTTAGTAAGCTTTGCTGTTTTAGAAGACTTCTAAGAAAAAACCTTCTTAAGGAGTTCCTGCATTACTATAAGTCGTTGCGTTAAATCTTGAATTTTAGCCACGGTGTTTGTTGGTTTCACTGGTGTCGAAGGCTACCCAGGTTCCACATTGCTTGAATTGAAGTTTGGAGTGATATTTTCCTTCACATTTGTCTGTTGCACAATCTCTTCGTTCAAAATATTGACTTTTTTAGCTCTCAGTGTTTTCCTACAACATAACTTTATATAATTAGTTTTTTAGTAAGGAAATAATGGATCGAAGGTTCGAGCCTTCTTTCTAGCGCCAAAATTTAAAATAAAAAATTAGTTTAACACCTGAGATGCTGCATAAGATAGTGTTATTCGAAATGGTCCCAATAATGCCCATCGGCTTTGATATAACCATGAGGTTATTCAAAAGTTCATGTCATATATTCAAGGGTAGAATAAGCAAATCACACAATTATGCAATAGTTCATAATTTGTTTAATGGACCAAATAGGCGATTTACATACGGTGGAATCCTTTGTTCATATGTCAGTGGGCGTAATAGTCGTTATGCAAAATAATCTTTAGTTTAGGCAAAGGCTTAAATGGTCTTGTTCAAATAGTCAATACGCAAGTCCAAATCCGAGCCCAAAGCTAAAGATAAGTTATATGCACGTTCATTCTAATAATAGTCAAGGATAAATATGTAGAAGGCATTGTGCAATGCAAAATTTATTATCCAAGTCCTCATGTGCCAAAAGTTACAATTGTATCAAGAAATCCCCATGTTCGATACCCCTACTTGATTGATTTTCCTTCTTCACACTCGACATCTTAAATTTCGATGTGTTCTTCTTTGGTGTTTGACGCCTTTATTTGTAGCAACAATGTCGAAGCTCGGTATTTCTCTTACTTTATGTGTTCGACATCCCCTATAGCTTGCTGACCCTATGTTAGATGCTTGCTTTGTTATCGAGTTGGAAGTTCAATATATGATCATAAATTTATCAACTCGTTATGCATTTATAGTCTCAATATACTTTCTCTAGATGCTTGATATACGTATTTATGGTAACACCATTCTCAATTGATTCCATATCCTTTTGTTTATTTTCTTAATAGTTAGAAAATATGTGGATAACAATGGGGATCCTCTCCAACAAGATGCTTCTACAGGCATGATAAAGTGTGTTGTTAGTTGGGTTATTTATATGGTATTTCCATTAGACATATAGGTAAATAACAAAGGGTACGTTATGAGTTGATTGATGGATGCTACATTTGTCTTTGTTGATGTTAGGTATAAATGAGTCTAACACCCCAACACCCTGCTATATACCGAGATAGAGTACTATACCCTTACTTATGGTAGTTTAGCATGATATTTTATATGTGCTAACTTGTTGATGCTAGAGTAGGCGACGTATGACTTCTCATACAATATTTACTCTTACTTTATGATATATCGAGTTTATATCTTATATTTTAGGCTTACAAATCACTCATACCAGACTATTGTTTGGTCCGAAGTTATTTTTATTTCTTATAACTCTATGGTACTCTTTATGTGTAGACTAAGAGTCGGGTATGATGATAGTGCATGGAGCTGTATAGAGGATGAGCACGATGCTTACGTTTTTCTATTATTAATAATATATGGAGCTGCTACTTACTTCATCGTGCAGTGACGTAGAGTTACCAACACTTATGTATATATATCTAGAGATATTTTCATTCTATGTAGTCATCGATGTACCACGATATAATAACTCTTGTCTACATTGTGAGGTATTATCACATGAATCGTGTTGCACTCTAATAATGATTGGTTTTTTCTCATTGATCATGCTAATGGCTTGCTTGTTTTATATATATGTTTCGTGTTATATTTTATCTATGCACCATGAGATATGTGACAAGTTATTGGTCAGTTTGCCTTTACACGTGACAAACCCTTTATCGATCAGGCATAATACAACGTAAGATTCCTTTATACATGCACTGAAGGTAGAAGGGGTTCCGCATGTGGTATTATATCACAGGTTAAGTGAACATCTACGTTTTTGCTTTTGTGAGTTCGATCCATTAGAGATGGGGTAAGTGATATGCCTCAGCATGGATCGACCATCATATGAGAGAAGTACAAGGAATGCAAGAAGGACTGCAACATTGGTAGGATCCGGAGGAGAAGACAATGGGACAATTAAGAATCCTAATATTCAGGCTATGTTCACCCAAATGATGATGAACATGATGTGGAATACCTAAAGAGGAGCTGCTGCTTTTTTGGCAGGCGGTGGTGTACAAGTGCAAGCACAAAATGCTGATTTTGTAAAGTTGAACAAGGGCTATGCAAGTTTTAGAGGAAAAGCGTTCATGGGGACGGAATCTACTATGGAAGTGCTTGGTTGGATGGATACTTTTGATTATACCTTTGATGACTTGGATCTAGTCAATGCCCAAAAAAGGAAGTCAGCCTCGTGGAAACTTCAAGATAGAGCTATTTAGTGTAATGCAGTTTTGTATTGCTAATATTCGACATCCTTTGTTGTACTTATGACATTCACCATCCTTCTTCATACCGATGACATTCGACATCTCTCTTTATATTGATGACATTCGACATCCCTGTTTATATTGATGATAGTCAAAATCCTTCTTTGTACTAATCATATTTAGCATCCTTCATATTCGATATTCTTAATGTTCTTTGAAATTTGCACCCTTTTTTGCTTTTAAAGCACTAGACCACTTGCTGCTTGTGGACACTTTACAACAGTCATAGTTGTAAAGGCTTGATATCTATTGCTTGGTTCATAGAGTTCCGATATACCTTTTTCGTGACCATGATATTTGCTATCCTTTAATGATGCGACGCCCCTCTTTATTCTTCGTTCTATTAGCACTTTATGTTGTAGTAGTTCAGCAATTTCCTCTGATTTTCTTCAGGTTCGATATCCTTTGTATTACAGTATTTTTGTACTTGCTGATATTCGACACCACTTTTGTCATATGCCCAGTATCTTTAGAAATTGTTTGGGACACAATATCTCTTTCTCCTTACATGCTCGACAACTTCTATAATTGTTGAAGCTCGATACCCCCTCTTCCTTCATTCAAGCTTGATAATACTTGTAGCTCAACATTCTTTGAGATTCAATACCTTAATGTGATATCTTTTTGATTGCTAAGGTTTGATAACCTTTTTGTTGTACTCATGTTCGATACCTTCTGGGCTTGGCAACTGCTTGGAATTCGATACCTTCAAAGACTCTCCATTTGACACCTTTGATTATAAAGGTTCGACATCTCCCTGAGGTTGCTTGAAGTTCGATACCCCTGCTTGATTGCTTTTCCTTCTTCACACTCGACATCTTGAATTTCGATGTGTTCTTCACAACACCAGAATTACCTTTTCCCAATGGATATAACTGTTACAAATGAAAATTGTAACGGTTATAACCGTTACAAGCAGGTACGTGAAAATTTTTGTAACATTTTTCCCAATGGTTATAACCGTTGGGAATTGGGATTTTCCCAACGGTTATAATCGTTGGGAAAGTCATCAATTCCCAACGGTTATAACTGTTGGGAAAGTTATCCATTCCCAACGATTATAACCGTTGGGAATTGGAATTTTCCCAACGGTTATAACCGTTGGGAAATTTATCCATTCCCAACAGTTATAACCGTTGGGATAATCCCAATTCCCAACATTTATAACCGTTGGAAAAACCCCTTCCCCAAGATTAAATGCCAACATGCAAACTTCACATAAAAGTTTTAGCTCAATTTTATATAAAGTTTCAACTGCACAACAATAATTATATAATCAATTTTCATAACACACAAATATGATATTAGATTCCACAAATGTCATACAAAGCAACTTCATCATCTACCATATACAACAAACAACAATATATCACAATTCAATATATAATCATTCATCATACATAACAAACATCAAAACACCTAATAACTTCAAAGTATCACAATCTAGAAACAACTCAAAAAGTTTACAAATAACAAATCGAGAAGATTATACATAATGCAAGCGATAATTGGACCAAATTACAAAATTCACCACCAATTAGACTGAAAAGTTTGTGCATACCTTTGTGGTGATTCAAAAATTGATTCTTCCGGATTTAAAACATCCTCGGCACAGGCACCTTTCTCTTCCACTACTGTTCTATGTCGAGCTACTATAGAATCAAAAGAAAAACATTAATACATTACAAGAAACTTACTCTCAACAACATTAATAGACAACGTTTTAACATCTAATGTTACATTCCTTGTTCTGATGCTAAATAGTATATGCAAAATTAAATTTATGTTAAGAAGCATGACATGTTTATTTCGGTAATATGAACTGTTGCTTTTTAAGTATCAATCCACTCGGTTATCTTATTAGTTTAGAATATTCACTAATGCTTCCTCTTTTTGAGTAACAAAAAGTATCTCACTTTTTTAAACCAATGTTGTAGTGCAATAACCAACGAAATACGATATATATTATTCTACTATTACAGCAGAAAATAAATAAATATTATTAAAATATAAATAATATATTTCTATTATTATATACAACTGATAGCTAGTCCTGAAATCATTTCATGATATCCTTGATTTAAAAATAATATATTTTAATGATTCATATTGGTTAGCAAATTCGAAGGAGTTAAAATTTTAAGAATGATTGGATTTGCATAGATGAACTTGCTATTTAACATAACATATCTGCAAGATTGGACTACGTTCCAGGATAAAATCACATGAAAAACATAAGGAGATTGAAGGAAATGTAGATCCATCTCTTGTAAAAATAATCTATAATATGCCTATTTTTAGTAAACCAAAGTCAAATGAAGACTTAGGTATAATGTGATGTTCAAAGCAAACATGAGTTATCAATGTACATATGTACATATTCAAACAGGTTTACACTACAACCGACTAACTTGATAAAAGTGAAATGCAACCTTCTTAACCAAGCAATAAATCATATAATGCTTCAACTGACTAAAATCTTAAACTCTAAATTATTTGTTAAATGAGTTTATAGAAATATTTTCCAAAAACAAAGTATCTTTAAAAAAAGAACCATGGTTTATCTTTGAAAAAAGTGGTCAAAATTATGTTATCAGAACAAAATTGAAATTAAGATTCACATATAAACATCATCTGTATGCATGACTACTGTTAAAGATACCTTTATATGAAGGATTCTTTATAGCTTCGTATATAAGGTTTACCAAGTCATCCAAATGTCTCAAGTTTGTAACACCCTTACACTCTGCAAAAAACACATACATTGTATTCAACTTAACTGTCTTCGCCAAATGGATCAAGAAAAGGTGAAATAATCTTGGTGTTGTCAAGAGAGACTTTCTTATATAAAGTATAAACAACACAAAATTTCTCTTGCTCCCTATTATCCTTAAAAGAGTTTGATACCTCGTTGACCATAGTTCTAGTTAAGAACATGTTTACTTTTTATATCAGCTGTGACACTTATAATCTCACATAGTATATCAAAAGTACAAACATTCCCATATGTGTCACATCGAGAGAACCAGATATTTCCGAAAAATGAATTAATGTTTAGAGAGAAATTTTATTATGTAATCAACATTGAAAGTTCTCAATCATTTGATGTTGTACTGAATTCCAGACCCTACTACTGATGCTAGAAGGTTACGATAATGGTGCCGGTAATATGAAAACCTACAGGTTTATACAATGCAACTGCGATTAATTCTTTATCATATAAATCTAAGTAGTTATTACTTATTATACAAACTAAGTATACATAATTAAGTTGTACTTATAATTGCCAATGTAATTTTTATAAAAAAACAAAAGGCATTCATTACCTTCTTACCCGGGTAAACTAATTGTGCCCGACTTCTAGACTGTGTCAATACGTGAATTTTATGATCATTTGCGCAAATATGTTATAAACCGTTAGTCATTTGACTATAGTAGTAACATAAAATAAGATATATAAGAGAGCAACTTCCACAGTTTGAATACAACTAAAACATCTCCGACCAACAAATCCAGTACAAAAATATTTTGTATGACCAAAAAAGGTTCATGTATGCTATCTTTTACTTGCTGACTAGTTCAGTTATAACCTGCAAGTAACTTCTGAAACAATCTCCGACCAATAAATCCAGTAGCTCCAGTTATTGCAATGCTCATCTGACCTCCCTGGAGCAGCAAACAAACATTGCAAGGAACTTGAAGCATAAGTGTATATGTGCTTCGAGGATAAAACAAGATATCAATACTGACTAGATTGACTAAGCTCTTCCCGACAAATGTGATATCAAATGCTTACAGGATCTAAATGTAGAAACAATTTGTTATCCATGTAAAGTTTACGATATGCTAGATGTAAACTAAATAGCTTATAACAGTTGTATTCATTCATTTTCAAATGCCGAGCCCATTGAAATATGCAGGTTGTTTTACTGTACTTGCCCTAATGTTTTGCACACTGAATAGCATTCAGAATTTGCAGAAGAAAAGTACTCCCACCATTCTCAACAAAACTCATACTCACAGTTTTTCCTTGTTACATGCTCTTTGATTTATCTCAGTTGTATGGTGAAATTTTTACATGCATCCAGTAAAAAAATAGGAAAGTTGGGGCTAACAATTTGTCAAAATTTTAATATTGTTGAATTTGCAAATATATTTGGATATATAATTCTATATCATATATTTCCATGTAGACTTTTTTGTGGATCATATAATTCTATATCATATATTTCTCATTTGGATTTAGGACGAAATCTCAAAATGATATCTCAGTACATGTCTAGAGTTGATATTTTAACATCTTGAATGTTAAAATATGTGTCTGAAAATTCATCTCACTCGAGTTTTTGATCTTGGAGGAGGTCAAACAGAATTAAAAGCACATACAGTCAAAAATTTCAGCAGTAAAATCAGTATTTGATACAACTATTTATTTACCTTTCGGAGGTACATACATATACTTTAAAATATCATGTGTATATGAAGCCTTAAAGACTTAAATTCTGATGGCATTTTTACTTGGAAAAAGATGCACCTGAAATCCCCATGCATATGAGACAATATATTTGAAACTATATTATAAATTCATGGATCTTTTCATATTCAAAAACCCATACATGTCTAAATTTTGCATGTATATATGGGCGTAGAAACTAATACATATGTGCTTAAAATTTTATACTTCCAAAAACAAATATAAAACCTTGAACTTTTGAAACCACACCCTTTTCATTGGCTTTTGAAATTATGAAATAAAACCTGTCATATATATTTAGGACTTTATGATTTTGAAACCTAGGTAAACACAAATCTGACAAACGGGTATATTGAAACCATGTGCCTTACTGTCATGTACATTTTAAAGCATAAATATGTATATATCTAAAATGAATCTGTATATATATGTAAAATTGATTCATATTGAAATCCATACATCTGATGCTACTTCAGAATTCACACATGCTCTGAGATTTAGTATATTTGAAGCTGATATGTTTTCAAAAACTAATACATGTTCATAGCCTCTATATTGAAAATCAAAATTTATGCACATAAATATTTGAAGCTAATATATTCAAAGTTTTATTTCTTTGGAATCTTTTGTTCTATGAAATCATTGCATATGTAATTTTATGTCTATGAATCTGTACATATGAAGTTTTATATTAATAAAGACAGGTATATATTAAAGACTTATACATTGAAAATCTGTTCCTATACAACTTATACATTCCAAAATTCCTAAATGTTTGAAAATGATATAGTCGCATCAATAAACTTGATTTCTTCATAAAACCACATAGATTCAAGAGCTTTACATATTTACAAAACTAATATATATGTGAAAACTTATATCTAAAACTTTAAATCTTTAAAAACCTTAATTTATGAACTCGTACATATATCTACTTTTAAAACCTGACATTTTTATTTAGGGCTTTCCTGCTTATAAAACTAACATATACGCATGAGGACATATATAAAATTTATTCATCTAAAACATCAATTTTCCAAGATTTGCTTCATAGAACTCAAGATATGTTCAAAAATTTGCATTTGAAACTCATTTACATGTACATCTAAAGCTAAGAGATTAAATCTGACACGATTTTTTTATATGTTCAAAATTTTGCATTTGATACTCATTTCAAAGTTGGAAACGATGAAAAAAACCCAAAAAAATATTAATGCTTTGTCTGAATCTAATAATAAAACTAAAAAATTGGAGCTAATGAGCCAATCGTTCGTAATTCTTCAATTCATATGTAAGAAATTGATGTGAATTTGAAAAAAATGTTTATACCTGAGTAGACGGAGGTGGAAAAGCGAAACCCTAGATTTGTAGTTCGCAACCCAGATCTTCCATCATCTTCATCGATTTGATTGGACAAAGGGAGGAGGCAGTGGCAGAAGACGGAGGCGGTGATAGACGGTGGAGGCGGTGGCAGATAGTGGAGGCGGTGGCAGGAAACCCGATACGGACGAAACATGACAGAGTGAGAAATGATTATCGTGAGAAATGAGATAACAATTGATTGAAGATAAATTTACGATCCTATCCATACCGCTTTTAATTATTTACGAAATTACCATATTTACTAACGGTAATAACCGTTGTAAATGGTTGTAACAGATACAACCGATCATTGACAATCCTCCGAAAAAGAATGATAAGTTCATTGTTGGGCTTAATGATTATTTAGGGGAGTGCTTGGTAAACCACATGGATGAGCGATTTGAGAAAAATATGGAGAAAGCTTTGAGGCATGAGAGTTTGTATTTGAACCGAAAGCAAATTGTTTTACATAAATAGGAAGCTAAACGACAAGTGGGCATAAGAGGAAAGATGAAGTTCCTAGGGAATAAGAGGGTAAAGAAATAGTTGCAAATCGAGGAAGGTCAAAACAAGGGAAAATTTGATCCAAATCGATACAACTACAAAGAGAACGGGCATTTCTCAAGGAATTGTTTAGAGGCGAAGAAATGCTTCAACCGCGACAAGTTTGGACACATCAAGAAGGATTGTCCAGAACCATTTAAGGATAGGCAGATGATGAAGGCATATGCACCGCATTTGTTCCAAACTCGTCGACTGCACCATATGGGAAGGGGAAGGGAAAGGACATCACAACCCAATGTATGCTTTCCATTTATATTATACTTATTCGAGGATTGCTTGATACAGGAGCTTCAGATTCCTTTATTGATAATCACCTAGTAGATAGGTTGAAGTTTGAACCTGATCTAGTCGACATACTTTTAGTGATGTCGAATCGCATAGGAAGTTCGACTAGTTTGAGCATGGTTTGCCACAACGTTACGTTATTGAGTCATGGATGCATGTTTTTGCATGATCTAGTTGTTGTTGTCTTTGTCGGGTTTAGGATTACCTTAGGGATGGAACGACTTTCCATACACTCTTATTTGTCAGTTAAAATCAATAAAACACCCCATGGTCAAACTATATAAAGTTACCTCATATTTTAACTTGTTGAAACTTAATTAATTAATTATCCTCAAATCAATTAAAACGTACGGTTCTTATGAGACTTCATTTCTTTATACCTTTCATTTTATTTCTATGCAATCAACAAATAAATCTAACAATAAATACAATCGTCAAAGGTAGAAGGTCAAAAAAGAAAAGAAAAAAAAAAGAGCGATTGGATTGAAATCAGAAAGAGATATAAAACTAAATTGAATTTTAAAGTATTTTACTAATGTTTGAATAAAATACATACAGAAATATTTTGAGAAAATGCATGTTCCTGCATAATTTTCATAAAGAACGGATGTAAAAATATTCTCCGAAAGAATAAAGATGTTTTTACAAGAAAAAAATACATATTTTGCAAATATTTGCAAAATAAACGAGAGTAAACAATATTATAATGCAAATATTGCAAGATGAATGAATATAAATGTATTTTTTTGGTAGAATAAGCATTTTTTGCAAATATCTGCAATAATAAATGCATAATTCTCCGAAATTTGCAAATAAATGGATGTAAACATGTTTTCTGAAACAATATAGATAAATATTTGCAAAATAAGCGCTGAATTATGCAACTGTTTGCAAAATAAATTGATGTAAACATATCATTTAGAACAGTAAAATGTTTATCCAGAATTTGCAAAATCAACACATAATTATGTAAAAACCTTTGGAAAAACTAAAAGTTAAGAAGAAAACAAGAAAATTAAAGCTCAAAGAAAACATGACGATGAATCAATGAATTATGATTTGCCTATGAAAGGACGTGCAAGTTAGGCTTCGCATCCGAGGAAAAAAGGTAAAATCGTTAAATAAGATTTTGAAATCAATTAGAAAGGAAGGGATTATAATCTTTATTAATAATTGTAATACGTTTGGTGTCATATTTTTTTATTGTCAGCGTTTACTATCGAAAATTTCCCTCTATAAATATAAATAAATTTTAATATTAATTAAACTAGGACCTAACGAATAAACTTTCTTTATCAATTCAAATTATCCCTCTACGAATATTACCAAATTCTAATATCACTTAAAAATATGGTATAACAAATAAACTTTATTTCCAAAATTATTTTTAATTAACTAATAATAGAAATGAAATTTTAAACTAACAAAAAAAAGGAGGATTTATTGTAAAGGACAAAATATCCAAATAATTTATCCTCAAGGACACATGCCTATAATTTTATCCTCAAGGACGGGCCCAAAGCCCATTTTTTCTCAAATGCACAAATCTCTCTTTCCCGTGCCCATTCAATCCCGTTTTCAGCTCCGACCACCTTATTCCGCGTCAACGCCACCTCCTCACCAGCGCCGCCGCCTCCTCACCAGCGCCACCATTGCCACCTCCTCCTTCATACGTTTTGGAGCAACCACCTCGTGCCACCTCCTCCATCCGTTTCGTGTTCAGCATCGCCGCAACGTCACCTCCTCACCAGCGTCGTGCAACTACCCCATGTCACCTCGTCCACCCGCCAACGCCACCCCCTCACCAGCACCATGCTTTTAAAAGCTGATACTGATACCAGTTTTTAGGTATCAGTTTTGAAATTTTAGGTATCAGTTTTGAAATTCTTTATGATGCAAATCCTACCTATCGCTTCCAAATACCACACACTATACCACCACCTTCACCATTTTGTCAAACCAATAACCCATCAGAAATTTTCCACCACAAATCCATAATATTTCCTAAACCACCACAAATCCATACTATTTATTTTATTAAAACTAATACCACATCGCATACAAAACTGATACTGTGTTATTTTATTAAAACTGATACCACATCGCATACAAAACTGATACCCAAAAACTGAACACAGTATTTCGAAATCCTCACTCACGTGCTTGATCTCCATCCCTAACTTTTCACGGTCGCTCTCCGCTTCCTCGCGTGCTCTTTTCTTCTCCGCGAGCTCCTTCGTCTTAGATTTTTTCACAGACTCCATCTTCTTCCGAATTCGCCTCTCGAGCTCGAACTCCGCGCGCAGGTCCTTGATTTATGCCAAGGTGTTGTCGAGATCTGAGAGGTCGACGTCTCGGTCGGAGTTTATTGGGTTGGAGAAGGAAGCGATGGTGTGAGTTTTGTAGCAAGATCTGGAGTTGGAGAGGCAAGTTGCAGTGATTTGTCCTTGAGGATAAAATTTTAGCGGGCTGTCCTTGTGATTAAAAAAACCCTAATTTTTGTCCTTTACGTAAATTTCCTGCAAAAAAAATAGGTGTCGCAACTTAGAAATTAAAATTAAAATTAACTGCACTTGATTTCAACGCAAAAATATAACTAAATATTTGTGCAAATCATTTTCATTTAAATTGTTAAAAGTAGAAAATTTTTACGCACGAAGCGTGTGCCGTAACTCTCGTGTTTGATAAATGAGGTTTCTTTACATGTTCGGTTTCTTTTTTTTTTCTTTTTTTTACCTATTTGATAGTTTGAGTTTTTTCAATTAAAATGTTATAATTCTGGTTTCACTCCATTTATAAATTTTGCTTGTATTAGAAATCTATTAAAACAAAGTTAGTTAATACTGCACCAACAATTAGTTTTTTCCCCATCATTTTACGTCCGTATGTTATTTTAGCAATTCTTTGTTTTTCTTGCTCACGTTCACCCTTAAAATATAAAAGACTCAATTTATAATAGTTTATTCTGGATTAATTGGGTTTATTTAGATTCGAATCATTCGATTGAGTTTTGATGTAACATCCGATATTATAAATAACATCGCTCGTGGATTCTGCGATTCCACATTCCACGATATAAAATCAGGAGAAAAATAAAAAAGTTTCGTCTCTCTAACCCTTCTTGGCCTCTCCTTGACCCCCCAAAAAAAAAAAACAGAAATGAATACAGCTCTCAAGTTCCCAAACTCAACTCCGTCTCTTCCCCAAACAAATAATTTTTTCAGTTCAAAGTCCAGAAAAGTTAATAGAATTTCCATGGTCTCTTCTGCTGCTCTTCCAACTGAAACCCAAATTGATGAAGTATCGAATCAGGTGACTGGCGATTCGTTCATTCGTCACCACCTCAGAAAGCTCTCTCCTTACCAACCCATTTTGCCATTTGAGGTATGAACCTTTGTCAACATTTTATATATATCTTGTTTCTGTATTTCAAAGCTTTGTTTGTAACTTGGTGTTCAATGATTTGCCCATTATGATATTCAGTTTTTTGCGAGACCGTTTAAGGAAATAGGGTATATAGCTTCTTGATGCTTTACTATCAATTGTCATTGAATTTGGATTTGCATTGTGCCGCCGGTTGCAAGTAAAAAATTTAATGCAAGTCTGCTCTGTTTGTTTTGGGAGAAAAAAAATGATGAATTGAATAAGTGGGGAGGTTGCTAACTTGTTTGTTTTGAAGTAATTGTTCTGATTAAGTTCTTCAATTCAGTGAAATGAATTAACAAAATCTTAATGTTTATTATTAGTGTGGATCACTTGTTACATTTTCCAATTATAACCATATAGCATAAAATTCATTATTTTCTAAATCAAGATCAAATTGTTTAATAAATTTCTTTTCAAACAACCAGAAAACTTCAAACATAACATCAACTTTTTTTTTCAATTCAATCTCCTTCTACATCGAGGTGAATATTTTTCGTCCTGTTTAGATTTTAGCTTTATACTCTTAAGTTCCAATCGTTGGAAACGAATATACTAAAAACTAATAAAATTGAAAAAAAATGACAAAAACTTGCAATAATGTTTGAAAAAAAATTTGAAATTAAAATTTAATAATTTATAAATTAATTAGTAAGAATGGAAATGTAATAAACATAATTTGTACTATATATTTTTGGTACAAAAATAAATAAAATAAAATATGCAATGCAAATGTGAAAATCAATAAACAATTTCGACAAGCAGAATAATATCGATTCATTTTAAGTTAAAATTTGAAATACATATGTGAAAAATCAACAATTAAATAGTCGAAAAGTTGGAAAAGATTATCTTATATTTTATAATAACTTATTTCGACGTGTTGAACATATTGTAATAATGTTGAAAAATAATAATAGGTAATCCAGATTCCAAACGCATTACAAGCTTCAACTAGCATAATGAAATATACTCTTCGTAAAATATTTATACTTCACTAAAGTTTCTATTTTCGTCGTGTTTTGTAAATTTGGTAGTACTTAAACATGTCGGCGTCATTTTTTTTGTATATAAGATATAAGACATAACATAAGATGATTAAGTGTGTTTTGTATGACGGTTGCACCAAAGAATAATTAATTTTAAAACCGCGGGATAATATTTTCAAAGTGGTTAGTTTTTCTTCACAAAACAAATTTCTAATTACAATGCAAACAAACAATATTACAAGTATTCAACATTCAGCATTTTAAACAAACAATACCTTAGTGTCAAAGTTGAAAAATCTTTGTTAACTTCCCTATATTTGAGTAAGAATGTATTTCTGATCAAATATGGATTTCCACTGTTTACTTTGGCTCATCTATTTTTGGATTGTGAGATGGTCACTTGTACTCACTGTTCAATTAAGAAAAATGTGATGTCATTAACCAATGGATCGTGTCGTTAACCAATGGATCGTGTGTGAAGCATTTGATGAAATAAGTGTGCCTAAAAAACTTAAAACTATTAAACACTTATGCAGAAAATACTTAACCGTTCAGCTATAGAATTTGTTTGAACAAATATGTTTATGGGTTTTTTCCTGACATATTTGTTGGAAAAATTACAGCATCTTTCATTCTTAGTTAATAAGAATAAGCTTTGTTTAGTAAATTCAGAATTCTCTACCCTTTTCACAAAGCTTGAATTCAGTGCCAACTGCCAGTTATGATTTTGGATAGAGCTTAGGCCACTCCACTGTTTTGCAAGAAAAGGCTTAACTAGTAAATATTCAACTGTTGATAAAAGATACTGGTCCAAGATCGAGAATCACTTATTTATTTTATTTCTGATTCAGTTTTTATTTATTATCCGTGGTGTCTTTTGGGATATTATGGATGAAATTTGAGCTGGTTGCTAGTGGGTCTTTCGTTCTGTTGGAAGGTGCATCTTCCACTACTTCAAATCTCTTTGTGGGGACTTATTCAAGTTTTCTTAGGCTCCTAGCAGGTTTTAGCCTGCTCCTCCAGGGATGGGCAAAGCCTGCTATTTAACCCATTCAGATGAAATCCACGAGGCTCAAATCCATGGGTGTAGGAGTGTGTTTGAGTTGGTGGGATCATGCGTGATTGTAACAAAATAGTTGAGTGAGGTCAAGCTTTATATCGTTAGCAGGTGACAGTAAACAATATTTTATCCAATACTGACAATGGTAACAATAGTTAACCATCTCTTATGAATTTTTTTAGGTAACACCAGTTGCTGATAAAAAATGATCCCTTAACTCATAAACCCCTTTCTATTTTCATCCCTTTTACCTTATTTTTTGAGCATCCATGACATCCTGTTATTTTCAGTTTTTCTTCTGGCACGATTGTGTTTGAAACTCAAGAAGGAGAGTGCAAACATAGGTTCTTACATTTCTGTGCTATGCATGTGATGCAACAAAATTACTAGAATATATCTTCCTGAAAACTCTGTTTCTGAAAATGTTAATCAATTAGTAAATCTACTTTGTTGCTTGTCTATTAGTTGTTATCAGAGGACATTAATGCGTACTATTTTCTCTTTCTTTCCCTCATTAAACTTCTTTTATTTAATATATGTAGGTTTTATCCGAACGTCTTGGAAGGAAACCTGAAGATATTATCAAGCTTGATGCAAATGAGAATCCTTATGGACCACCTCCAGAGGTGGTTCAAAGTAAATTAACAATTTTATGGAGGAATAAATAACAATATGTCAGCTAAAACCACTCAGTTTTGGACATTTTTTCAATCTTCAATCAAATATGTCAAATATTATGATGTTATTTTATATTTACATTTTACATGCTTATATCGAATGCCAATGGACCAAAATTTTAAAACGCAAAAGTGTACACGAGGCAAGGCGTAAGTCTCAAAACGTTGAGGCGTAAGTTTTTGGGGTAAAGATTGAGAAGTAAGTAATTATTGTTTTGTTATATTATTTTTTGATTAAGATATAAAAGTTAACAATTAATCAAAAACTTGAAATGTATACCAATATAAACACTTAACTTTAAAGAGTTCAGTCCTAGCCATTCTTTATTATTCATTCATAAAAGTATAAAAATAATCAAAACTATAAATAAATAAAGTTCAAGTACTTGATTATACATACATACATATTATTTTCAAAATAAACACACACACACATATATGATTCAATCTTTTAAAAATTCATATTCAATTTTTAGCTCCGTAATGTTCTGTATTTCTTCTTCTACGTTTCTTTAGTTTTTTCAAGATTTTGAAAATGATCTTTGATCGATTCTAGTGGAATCGTTCTCAATTAAAAGCAGCATGAAATAATGTAAGTTATTATTTTATTTGTTTTTCCTTCTACCAGTTTAAATCGATCTGCAAAATTTATTCAGAGATTCAGTAATTTCTATTTGGAAATTTTCTTTAAATAGTAATGAGAAAATCCATTATGGTTCTCGATCGTTATTTCAAAAACAATCTTACTTGATCATATCAATATTGAAATTGAAAAGAAAAAAAAACAGTAACTTACATTTTCTTGAATTTTGTTCCTTCTCTAGTTTTCCATTAAATAATTGAAGTTTAATAACTTCTGTTAGTGTCAATATTAACATAACAAATATGGATAAAAAATTTCTTGAGTCGCATGTCTCATCAATTTGAGGCGCGTGAGGCGTAGATTTCGTGGCGTAAGCCTTAGATTAAAAGTCTTTTGGGGAAAACCTCAAGGCGTTTTATCTTCCATTTCCTCGAGGTGCTCCTCGACGTGAGTATCGAGACGGTTTTTTTAAAACAGTGCAATAGACATCCTCCAGATTCATGGTTTTAAATGTCAAGAACATATGTGATGTGTACTTTTGAACTGGCCCAAACACCGATATTTATGTATAATTGTCCCTAACTTATTCTGATGCCCAACGTAAAATTTTAACATTCTGCCATACAACATAAAGCACGACATATGAGATACAGAAAATTGCTATGAAGCATTTTTGTGTATGTATCAATACTGATATAAAAACTAATGTCAGCATGTTTCTGATACAAAAGATAGTTGCAGTATCGTGCTCCTATCAAACATGTAACTAGTAACTGTATCAAACTGTTTTGAATTTTCATTCATCTTCTGCACTAAAATATTTTTGGACCAACCCGATATGATGTGCTTATTACAATACTACATATAGGTACCCCGAAAAATTAGTATACAATTTTCTATATTCTAGTAAATTCTTATGTCCTTGTAGGTGGCTGAAGCTTTGGGGTCTCTAAAATTTTCTTATGTATACCCTGATCCTGAAAGTCGCCAGTTACGTGCTGCTCTCGCTGAAGATTCTGGTCTTGGATCAGAATATATACTTGCTGGTTGCGGAGCTGATGAGCTTATTGACCTAATTATGAGGTTAAAAAAATGCAACTTTTGTTCATATCTTATTGTGCCCTTGTTTGCTGTTGTCGACACTTTCAGCCTGTCACTAAGGCTGAAATTATTGTTGACCATAAAACCCTATAATTTATCACCAAAGGGGCATGGTAGAAGTATACAGTAGCCAGTAAATAAACTTGTTTTATTCAAAAAGTACACTCAGCTTCAAATTATGTTGGGCATAGTTTATCATATGTTTTCCCCCATTAGATGTGTTCTTGATCCTGGTGACAAAATTGTGGATTGCCCTCCAACATTCACAATGTATGAGTTTGATGCAGCTGTGAATGGAGCATCTGTTATCAAAGGTAATTATGCAGCCTTCATTTAGGTGGTGAACTTCTTTATGGACTTGTACCAATGTCTGCAAACTAATGCATTTAGGTCTCATTATATATATCACTGTTGACTTTTTTCAATACAGTTCCAAGACTGCCAGATTTTTCGATGGATGTTCCTCGCATTGTAGAAGTTATCAAACAGGAAAAGCCAAAAATCATATTTCTTACATCTCCAAATAATCCAACTGGAAGGTACATTCCTACCATACATTAAAAAAAGAAAAAGAAAGAACTTACAGCATATTATTTATTTAGTACCTGTTTATGAAAATAAAAAAGAAATGCTTATATTCAAGAGTTTGCCATAATCTGATACAAGATTTCACTTATGGAAGAACCAACATAATTTCTCCAGCGATTGCCTAATATCTGTTAACTGACATCCCTTGCCTTTTTCTCAGTTTAGTTAATGATGAAGATCTTTTAAAAATTCTTCGCTTGCCTGTGTTGGTTGTGCTTGATGAAGCATACATAGAATTTGCTGGTATAAGTTCGAAGATGGACTGGGTTAAAAAGCATGACAATTTGATTGTATTACGGACTTTTAGCAAACGAGCAGGTTAGACAGCATTACATGAATGTTTCAGCTATAATTCACCTACAATTTTCAGATGACTTTTTAGTGTTACTACAATTTCTAGCGCTTTGATTTTAATAAACTGTTTTTCTGACTCTCTAGATTGAAATTCTTTTAAATGCGACATAAAATTTACATTTCTTTTGAAATGTGGTATAACACTTGAGCAGGATTAGCTGGACTTCGTGTTGGCTATGGTGCATTTCCTCTTAGCATTATTGAATTTTTATGGAGGGCAAAGCAACCCTATAATGTGTCTGTGGCTGCTGAAGTTTCAGCAATAGCTGCTCTGAAGAACCCTACATACTTGGAGGTTATTACATAACAATAACAGTGCTAATTATTATTGTCATTGTTATTATTATTACTTGTGTGTGTGTGTGTGTGTGTAAAATGTCATCTAATTCTTGGCAACATTTTTCAGAGAGTAAAGAATTTGTTAGTGGAAGAAAGAGAAAGGCTGTATGGTCTTCTAAAGGAAGTTCCATACCTGAAGCCACACCGAAGTTATTCGAACTTCATTCTTTGCGAGGTTACATCAGACAAGGATGCTAAGAAACTAAAGGTGAATTATGTTGGTTATTTTCGTTAAACCACCAATACATTACGCTGTAGGATAGTGAAGAATATATCATCTGCAATGAAAGAAAGGCCTAAACATATCTTGTCTGTAATCATGTTGATGCACAAACAATACCTGATGAATGTTTAATGATATCTCATGCTATATTTCTCTAATGAACTCTATATTCATTTACTTTCTTCAAGTTCTTTATGTGTGCGCGTGCACATGTTGTTCTGTGTGCACATTTGTATTTGTTCAAAGTCTCTCAGTTTGAAAGGAAGCAAGGAAAATGATTCAAACTCATGACCTAAAGAAAGGAAAGATGGGAAATCAAACTTGTGATTTTAGAAAGCGGCAAAGATAGGCAAATATTATCTTACAGCATAGACAGCTGAACTGTTTTCTGTCTAGGTAGATCTCGAGCACCGTGTGGGATTGTCCATAACCACCGTGCTTATTTATGGAAGTCCTCAACGTCATCTACTATTTGTTGCAGCAATTTTAGAGTTTATATGCATTAATGTGTTTTTTTTCCTTTTCTTTTTAAATACTGTTACTGATGCAAGGTGCTTTACCAATTAAATGTCATGTCTCTTGGATCTGTTATTATACATAATGCATGCCAAGTAATTAGGTTAGCATGAATGTTTTGGAATATAAGATTTATACAAATTTTTTGATATTTATCATAGTAGAAAATCAAAAGGTACTGTATACCGGATCCTTTATTATTTGCTTCATTTAGAGGCTATACCTAATGAGGCATTAATTTTGCATGAGGATTATTTAATTCTATTATTTGTATATATGTTTGTCTACTGATTTTAAAAGTTATATTATCCAGGAAGACCTTGCGAATATGGGAATAATGATCCGACACTACAATAATAAAGAGCTAAAGGGCTATGTTCGAGTTTCTGTTGGCAAGCCTGAGCAAACTGATGCGTTAATGAAAGGACTCAATCTCCTACAATAGCAATAAAATCACAGGTAAACATCCCTGTTACCGACGATCCTTACTGGATCACATAAAAGCACAAGCATAATAAGTAAAAGAACAATAGACAATAAATGATTAAAGTCCATCTATTCTTTCAGTCCAAAAAACAAAATAAAAAATAAAAATAAACACACATATCTCCCCAGAGACTCGAGAAATGACTCATATCTGCAGTCAGAAGAATGCAGTTACATGCTAAACACTGAAAACTAGGGTGGGCTTTATCTCTATAAATAGATACCCCAGTCACTATGGGATGGCATACATGTAACAGTTCATGACAGAATATGCCTGCGAGCATGAGCAATAATATCTTTGAGAACATGTTAATTGGATTATCATGTCCAAAGATAATGAATAGCAAAAGCACAATATGCACTCTTACTCTACATCATGATGGAATACACAAAATATGAATCATCAACTCCAACCTAATTTATCTTATAGCTGGATACTCTGAATGTTATAGGATCAGGTTCAACAACTTCTCATGAACATATGCCGGGAAAACATTATTGAGTAACAAAATTCTCCGAACACATTTTGTCTGATGGATTTTTTTGTGTTATCAAAGAAAGAATCCCCTAATACTCCAATTTGAACCCAATATTTGCATGCGGACACAAACTTATACATAAGTCTACGCAAATTTCTCTCTAGACCCATATACAACTGTACCACATAGATTTGATCCATCTGCCAACATACGTACACAAATGTATATAACCGTTAAAACTCCACTGAATATCGGAACTAAGGGTGCGTTACTAAATAAATTGCATTAAAGTTGGAGTATTGAGTAGAGTGCGATGATTAGAGTCTGAGTATGAAAACGTTTATGGACAAGAGTTTGATTAAAGTATGGTTAGAGGTTGAATAAGAAATAAAAATAATAGTGTATTTTATTAACAGTTAATTAATATTTAAAAATAACTATTAATATTTAATATTTAATATTTAATACATAATGAATATTTAATATTTAATTAAAATTTAATATTTAATTAATAATTAATATTTAACATTCAATAATTATTTAACGTTTATACTTAATAATATTTAATATTTAGACTTTATTTAATATCTACTTAATTTCTAGTTAATATTTAATGCTTAATAATTAATATTTAATAACAATGAAAATTTTATGCAATAAAAGAACAATTTAGTTACAATCATTTTTTACTATAAGAAATTAAAAAGATAGTGCATAAAGCTCATGAAAAAACAACCCTTCCGCTTTTTATGGTATTCACTAATAAGAGCACCAATACATTCTCGAAGTAGTACATCATCTCAGAGATCCATCGTGTTGTGCACAAATTCCGAATAGTCGTGAGCGAGCAACAATAGCCAAGTCTTGCAAGGGTAGGTCCATGCTGCCAATATCTCATGGATTCCATATACAGATTAGAATTTATATTGGTAGCAGGAACTGGAGAAGGACAACAGTAAAATGACACTTTAATTTCGGCTGTGGCGGTGGTGCAGGAAAGAGCGATCCCGTCACGTATAAGACATTTCGTTATTCGGAGTAAATGCAAAATTGAAAAATTCAATAACGTTGTGCCTGATTGAGCGTTGCCATGATTCTTTAGTGCTCGCAGAGCTTTGAATTCCCTCTAGAATCTAGCAGTAATCTTTGCGTCGTTCAGCTCAAGAATCGGTGGAAAACTGAACTAGTTTGATCAGCGAATGGACATGTCCCACTTGCCAACATGCCCTTGAGCAGCCAATCAGTCATCTCCCGATGCCTGCTTAAACCTTTTAAAAAAAATTAATGTCTTGAGTTTTGGCGAGGTCCTAAAAGTCTTCATCACCAATAGAATTCTGCTCGGATTCCACCCAACTCCTTCCACACTCATCAAGGCTTGAAATCCTCTGCACACTCTCAGGTGGCTATCACATTTGCAATTCAAGACTTTGTGTTCTTACTCTATGCCATACCATTGTTGGATATAAGTTTTGAAACGTCGAAATAAAATCAAAAAATTTCCTTATTACCCTTTCAGTTTGTGCAGAAAAAAGCAAGCATCTATGTACATTTTGATTTCACTTTCAGATCATAATAGATTGCCTTTTTGTTGGAGGCAATGAAAGTTGTGGAAGAGAAACCATTAGACTATTGTATGGAAAAAAATATGAATTGTTGAGAATTGTTCGAGTGTATCAAAATGGTTCGGTTGTGTGGAATACATTGATTTTTGAAAAAAACATACGTCTGATGTAAATGTACTAAATGTTGACATAGGTCTGATGTAAATGTACTAAATGTATCAAAATGGTTCGGTTCGGTTGTGTGGAATACATCTTTTATGCATTTCCCATGCGCTACCATTTTTAGCTTTCAAACGCTATTCTAGAAAACGTTGACAAGATGTTTAGGTCCGACTTATCTCGAATTAGTCTGACGTAAAAAACATCACATTTTCTAGAGAACATTTTCCTTGTCTGAAAATATGACATACGTAAAAACCCAATAAGATTCAGTGACTGATGTATTGTGTCACCTATACCATGTTTTTATTTATGTTTCAATGTACACGCACATATGAAGGATCTATAGCCACTCTATTTTTGGTTCCTTCGTAGTCTCTTGGTCATTGAATTTTATGAATCAGTAGATGGATTTGACGTAAATAGTCAACACTCTCATACTTGATCATTTTTCTCTCTTGTATCATCATCCAATCTTTTTCAGTAATTTGTTAAATATAGTGGACACGGTAAATGGGCTAAAACAGTGTTTCAAATCCTTTCATACACATGTGTGTATTTTGAAAATGGTGTGTGTATGTGTATAGAGGATCAGCTACACCTCATTTTTGTTACATCTCAAATCCTCTAAAATTTCAACCACATGTTCCGATTTAAATAATAAAATAAAGTGACAAGAGAGATAAACTATATTATTTAAAATGGAACATGTGGTTGAAATCAAAAGGGATTTGAGATGTAGCAAAAATGAGGTGGAGTCGATCCTTATCCATACATACACACACACATCATTGTTTTAAAAAATCCGACTCGATGTATCGAGAATTGTCTCGAGGAAATGAGATAAAAAGCCTTGAGATTTTTCCTAAAAGGCTTTTTACCTTTAAGGCTTACGCCTCAATAACTCGAGACATGCAAAGCGTACAACTTTCCTACCTCAAACTGGCAAGGTATGCGACTCAAACTTTTTTTATCCTTAGTTGCAAATACTGACACTAACAGAAGTTATTAAACTTCAATTATTTAACAGAACACAAAAAAAGACCAAAATTTAAAAAAAATGGAAGTTTGTGTTTTTTACTTTTCAATTTCCATATCAATATAATTAAGTAAAATTGTTTCAGAAACAACAATCAATAGCTGTGCAATAGATTTTCTCATTGTTAAAGAAATTTTCTTAATAGGCTTCATTGAATCTAAAATAAATTTTGCAGATCGGTTTGAATTGGTAAAAGGAATCAAAACTAGAATTTTGCGGAATTTTCAAATAAATTTTACGAAATTGAAATTGAAACCATATAGATTTCAATTATTTATTTTTAATTTGAAAAAAGACGAATACTTGTTCAGAGTCATACCAAAATGAATTATTCTTCATTTTTTGCATAGGTTAATTTAAAATGTCAAATTTCATTATATGTTCTGAGTTTTGTTTTTATTTGAAAAACTTACGCCTCAACATTTCAAGGCTTACGTCTCGCTTCACTGGACCTGAAAACACCTCGTGTGCTTTTTCGTTTTAAAACAATGATATATATATATATGAATGAGGTAGAGCCTTGGCACAACAGTTATGTTTCCCGTATGGTGATTTGGGCGTTCAGGTTTGAGTCCGAAAACAGCATCTTCACAATGCGAGAGAAAGATTGCGTACATTATCGACCTTTCAAGAGCCCGCTATCGTGTGTACCTCGTGCACCGGGTTCCACCTTATATGTATGTATGTATGATCGGCTACACCTCATTTTTGCTATACCTCAACTCTCCCTGATTTCAACAACATGTTCCGATTTAAATAATAGAATGAAGTGATAAGAGAGAGAAACTGTAATTATTTTAATTGGAACATGTGGTTGAAATGAGGGATATTTGAGGTGTAGCCGATCCTTACCCTGTATGTGTGAAGAATCTAAATCTCTTCCTCATAGATCCTCTTTTTTCTTTGGTGAGTTAATCGTATGCAAGATCATATGTAAATTTGTTAATCATCTCGAAACGTTTAACCACTTCAAAATTGCAAATTAGTATGAACCGATTGAAGACATTAATTTTGGTCTTTGAAATTATTCAAAATTTTGCGTAGATGAATTTGCATAAGAGTGTAGCATACTACAAAAATTACTTTGTTTCAGTTTGTTTCTTAAAAGAAGACACAGGGGATAGAAGGGAGATTTGTACGTGGATCTTGACACCCCCCCCCCCCCCCCACACACACACATACGGGTAAGGATCCATTATACCGTTCTTTTGCTATTCCCTACATACATTACGCACATGAGGATTGATTTACATCTCCTTTTATTTATCCTCATAAATCATCCCTTCATCTTTCTGTGCATTTTGTTTTTTTTCCCTTTTTTTTTAAAAGGAACGAAATTCTGTACATATGATTCAATTCCTACCATGATCACATTCACAAAAATCTGAAACATTTTAAAACCTTTAACTTATTCAAAACTGCATTTTAAATTGATGGTTTAAATAAAAATCTTTAACGCATGCTTCCACCCCCCCCCCCCCCCGCTCCCCTTCCTCTTCTCATATATCATGGTCATTTGACCTAGATGCAGTTTTACCTTTATCTTGTTAAAGTCAGCCTACACACATTGTTGAAACCACAATTACAAGAGAAATAAACATTCAGGAAATGAAATTATATAATATTATATTTAGAGCCAAATGCTTGTGTCATTGTTGAAACCACAATTGAGATATTTCTGACCTCTTGTCAATGCTGTCCAGCTTACTGCTGCAACTTGGCCCATTATTAGTGTGTGTGTTTCTGTGCACATGCAAGTGTGTGTGTGGACACTGTGCATGCAAACTAGAATCTTACAGCAGTATAAGCTGAAAAGTCAGTAGATTGGAGTGCTAGTAGAATTAGGGCATGTGCAATCTAAAATATTTATAGGCTTAGAGCATCTTCAATGGGGTATATTTTGTGAGTATTAATACTAACGTGCTACCCTAATGGGGGTACTAAGGGGTATTACAACACCACCCCCACACCCCAACCACCACCACCACCCCCCCCCCCCCCAAAAAAAAACCCAAAACCCCTCCCCCCTTCTTTTACTACTTTATAGCAGATACTTATCTGCTGTTCTAAGTATGTAAGTCATTTAGTTTTATGAATCAGGTTGCACGTGGGACCAAACATAATTAAAATATTGTTTATGAAATTAAAAAGAGAAAAAAAAGGAGTAATATTGTTGGCTCTTTATAGTCTTGCTGGGTAGGAGCAAGTAGTATTAGATCCCATACAGGATTAACACCATTATGTCATAATTTGAATATTTCAGGCAGCTTTAATTTAGGTAATGCAAAATTTAACGTGTAAAAAAATAAATTACTAATAGTTGCATATCAGTTGACATCTTTCTAAATTTCTAATACACAAATAGAGCCTGGACTTTTGACAGGGTATTGTTCTCAGTTGTGACGTTTTGCCAAGTATTCATATCCTTCTCGCTTCATTAGATAAGACTTGGTAGGAATGTGATGACACTCTTGTAGAAGAATTATGAATTTCATTTTCTTATCCTGGATCAAATAATTGGATTATTAATTTATTATCTAATGTGCACAAAAGAACTGTAATCATGGTTAGATTAGTTTCAAGTTGGATTTTCTTATACAATTAGTATGTACTACCACCTAAACAGAGGATGCATGTCAACAAATGTTGGTCATTGGAGAACTAATTTATTGTTTCACACAAAATATAACCTTATAAATAGACCATATTATGCTAAAATGAGTACTTTGTCAAGCTTATTGGGCAAAGATTGACATAATTCTTTAAGAAATTACAAAGTTTTGTATTACTTTGAGTAAGTATCTAAAAGGGTTGGTGGCAAAACCGATGGCCCCGATGGCCAGCAGCTAATTATTTGATTGCTTTTTTCTTCTTCAGGTAATTAAGTATATCTGAAAGTAAGACAGGCAACCGCAACGAGGAAGAATTAGCTACGCTGATGTAAAAGAGTTGATTTTTCTATTTTGAATCAAATATTGTTAAAAACATTGAAAAAACAGCAAGTTAAGACTTCGTTTTTTTTTGCGATGGACTATATCATTAAATTATGCAGGCATTGATATAATACTTGTTCCAAATAGCCTCCTTTGAGAAGCCAAGGAGTTGGTATGACATAATGCCGACCGAAACATAATAAATTTCCTCTTATGTTAGCTCTCTTTGTACTTGGTAGTTTATTGTTCAAGGTTTTATTCCTTCCAATTGTTTCCGTCTTTTTCATTTTAGCTATTTGTATTAGTCAAATCCTTTCTGCCAATAAAATTCAAGAAATTTATTGTTATTAAAATGTGTGTGCTTGTAAACATAACTGTAAATGCTTATTGTCTGTGCTTCTTTTCATGTATTTACACTGAGAAATCACCTAGGATGAATGTTTTTTTTTTTTTTTATATATATTATCTGAGTGAAAAAAACAAGTATGAGCTCGCATGTATTGGTTATGGATAAGCTAGGATGTCAAAGAGAAGAAGCATGTGAGATGCCTGCCTCCACTGAATAAATATTTGTGTAATGCACATCACTGTCATAATGAACAATAAACGAAGTAGGAGCAAAAGAGAAATTAAGTGATGGCATCACTTATTAGCAGGCTTGTGGGCAAGAACAAGCACCTACTAACTAGCAATACAGCTTCGATTCACATGTATCTTTCCCTTGTTGCTCACTATGACCTCATCTCACCGATGAAAATTGAAAACCAGTGTATAGATGTTGACTAACGGTTTATAAATTCATAAAATGGATATAGACTGAAAGTCTGCACTTTCCATTTTTCAGTTGATGGTCATGGGCATCAGCATAGATAATAATAACCTTTACGAAAAATATCGATGATCCAGGAATGAGATGATTCCATAATAAATTTCTATATTTTTCTCTTCATGCTTTTCACGTTGAAGCTCATATGGCATCACTAGGACTGTTATGATAACGTTAATTTTCTTATTATCATAGCAGTATAAGTCAATCAGTTATTATTTTTTAGCAAAGTGGGTATAGATAACGGCAACGTTAATTTACCAATTTACTTGTAATACATAAATATCCATGTAATATGTTGTATCACATAAATTACAATTTATGCATTCTTCCAGTCGTAAAATGCATCTTCATTTTAACCGAGTTTTTAATTGATGGAAATTACATCCACACCATTATTGTTTATGCTACATTAATATAAAATAAGGTAGAAATTCCTATTTTGAACGCAGTTGTAAGAAAAATCCTTATAAAAATGGCTATGTAAATTAGATTTTTTTTTTGAATATAAAAAAACGCACACTAAACTACACTCTTTCTAACCGAGAGTGCAAGCCAAAATGCATTTTTTGGAAAGTTTTTCAATTATTTTATAAATTTAATAACGCTAAAAGTAAGTTATTAAAAAAAGTACATAAGTAACAATTATACGTACATATAACAAAAACCATTATTTATTTGTTGGAAAAACTTTTCGAGAAGCACAACTATTTAGAAAAATAAAGATCTGATTTATGAATCCATTAGGTATCGGAGGAAAAAGAGACATGATGCTCAAAGTCTCATTCTCAAATCCGCTTGTCCCTTGTTAAAACTAAAAACCAACCTATTTGTTTTTATAATATATGTAAAATGATCAATTTTTTTTGATAAAAGTACTTTATATTTTTATAGTGCAACTTACTAGAAAGTTTTGTATTTATTTGTACTCCTTAAAATTTCTTGTATATTTGTACTAGTTAAAATTTCTTGTATTATTTTATTAAGAAATGATGCATGATAATAAATGATATAAATCATTAAGATTTCAAAATAATTTCATTTTTTAAAGATTTGGCAACTCCGTCTTACATTGCACTTTTACAATGCAAGCTACTTGAAACATTTGACTTTATTTATTTTTGTAAAACATCATATATTATATAATTCAATTAAATGACATTTTATACGTAACAATTAAACGATTCCTTTTATCGTACCTTGCATTTTTACAGCACAATCATTCGATTCATTGCATTATTTTTTAATAACAAATGCGATACTTAATTTAAGCAAAGTACTCATTGTAGGGTTTTGGGGCATCGAACCCAAGACCTCTAAAACAGTTTAGATATCTTACCGTTTAAGCAAGTAGTTCATTGCATTATCATATTGCAAGTTATCTAAAAATTTCAATTTTGAATTATATTGATGTACTAATATACTTCATGCATATATATGATATAAAAATACTAGATATTCAAAATATTATCCATATGTGCATTTTTGTTTTCTTCATTTTACTTTATATTTTAAACAGTGCCTGTGACCTGAATCATCGTTGTTGCACTTAATCTAAAGAATTTGAGTTTGGACTTATGATTTAGATTATTGATTTCTATTATTAAGAATTTGTATATGATATTGTTATCGTCGATTTTAGGGGCTAAATTTACTATATGGAAATTAATAATGATTTTATCTATTGTGATAAATAATATGGGTGCAAAACATAAATTCTCATTTAAAAAGGAAAAAGAAAATAAAAGACGTTATATTAAGAGTAGATCCATCAACGAATACTTTGAATTCATATATTTCATATTTGCATCCACATCTAAAATTATTTTCGAATATTGAATATCCGCATTCACAGATTCATATGGATGTCGAATACTTATCATATTCGCCGACGACTGATAAATTAAAAGTAAATAGAAAATTCTAGTTTAACATAAATATTTTTCAATCTCATTGATTATAAAAGTACGAAATAGACAAATATAATGATAATAAATAGTTTTTAGTAGTTAATATGCATCAAATACATATAATATATTAAAAAACAATAAACACACATCATTCATTATACTAAAATACACCTAATCTAAACATAATTTTAAAAAATCAGATGGATAATTTTCAGATTCGGATGTACCCGTAACCGCTCTGTATTTATCGTTTTGAATATAAGATATTTTGTTTTTCAAATACAAATGTAGAGAAATTTGGATTTTTATCCATTGGCAGGCTTAATTAAGAGATCATTCAATAACATATTACCGATTGAAAAAAAATAATTGATTACAAAAGAGAATGGTGAAATTATTCTAAAACACGGTATATTTGACTGACGGCATATTATTAAACAATAAACCATCACTAATTCGACCGAGTAATACGGTAGTTTTGTCGGTACCATGAAGTAAATGACATAATAAACACGAACAAAATAAAAAGAAAACTTATTCTTCACTTAAATGAGCTTTTTGTAATATCTTCAAGTGGGCTTGTTGAGCTCATCCACATAGAAATGATACTTCATTCTTGGGCTTTAAAATAATATGATTTGTGCAATAACTGTGTATGTGAATGTATTTGCACAAAATCCATATCCATTTATCTTCTTTAAATTTTCTTCATGGTCCATTTCCATGTGCAAATCCATGTAATTTGCACTCAAATGCCTGCAAAAACTAAAAAATAAACTAGCATTCCTAGTAAGGTATGCATATAGCTTTATTAAAATTAATATCTGACCAAATATCGGAGCGCTCTTTTTGAAACGAGGATCACTCTTATTCTAAATAAAATCCACGTAGATAAATTCCTTTTACCGAATCAATATTAAATGTAAATCATTGGATGTCGATTGAAAGAATTTTCAAAATTTTGTTATACATGTAAAAATACGCTTAATATAACTTTTTTTTAAATAATCACGATAAGATAAATTTTGATTTTTGCCTAAAACACTTCCTCTTATAAAATAACCCAGAGTATAAGGGAGTGGGATAACCAGCGGACAGCTTTACTATATCCCTTAGAAGTTAACGGCCCGTCGGGTTCTTCAAGGTCTTCAATAAAAGATGAGTGTAAAAATATACATTTTTACGTGTTTGTTAACCGTTTCTGATAGAGATAGCGTTGGAAACCTAACATATTGAGTTGACTTACCTTCGAAGATGGCCACCATGCACATGTTCCACATATCTCACTTTAATAAGTGTGTGCATGCCTAGACGATGTTACCGGACCAAACAAACCAAAAGAACTAGAAGCTGAACCCAAAGTAGTAAGATCAAGAAGACCTATTTGTATAGTTAGGCATGATACAAACATCGTAGAAGGAAACCATGAAACTAGTAAAGATTCAATGGAGTGAAAACGCAAATGATTGCATTTGGGGACAAAGAAGAGCATTTGGGCTTCATATCTGGATCTTTCCTAGGTATGTTATTGTTTTGATCATCTAATCGTTACTAGTATGCGCTATGTTTACTAAGCTTTTGTGTCACTTATGCTTTGTTTGATTATGTATGTTAGTTAGCTACATTATGTTGGATCAGGTGCATTAGACAGTGGGGAAAATGAGTAAATTTTGAAAAAAATCGTTTGTAAATTACTGCATTAGATCTTTAACTTGTGTTATCATGACTAATTTTATGATTAAAATTAATTTTATTTTGATTAATTTTTATATTGTATAATTAAAGTTGACCATCATATGTTTATATGTGATATATATATAATATTGGGATATAAGTAACGTTTTAAATAAATTAAGTATATACAAGTCGAAAATCCTTATAAAAAATATTTAATCGATCGCAATAATAAATGTGTTCGTAATCATGAGTGTTGAATTGTGTCAAATCACATTTATCATTTAATATTCCTAGTCGAGATGTATTAAAAAAGAGATATCATTACATTTGTTTAGATTAGTTTATGTCACACTCTCCGATGATGGACGCTGAATTACTCATGACCATCGTGGGAACCAAGAGGCTATGTACGTGCGATTGTTTGGAACAATCACATAACAAATCATTGAGAATCTTCTATGGGTTAATTATAAAGTCAAATAGAAGATGATGATGTGCGGTAGTCTTTGAATTGAAAGTACAACTGAATCTTAAGTATCTAAACTCTATTTTGACTATGGTCAGTCACACGATAATGAAGATTTTTGAACGATGAATAACTCACCAAAGACCCGACTCCTCCATCAGGTATCACACCCACGCCTCAACCATCGCTACCAACTTCAACGAATCCTTTTGCCATCTAAATGCATGAAATTAGCACCTGCTGTAGCCCTCCACCTCCTCTCCATTTTCTCAAAATCAATTCCTAAACCTCTTTTTAGTTCTCTTTTAAATATGGTCTCTATTGGTGAGAATTAAATTTATGTACCGTTTGTTTCCAACCAGCAACCATTTAATTGACCATTTGTTACTTAATAAGAACATTAAATGTGTTTATTTCTAATTAGTATTCAGAACTAGAATACTTCTTAAGTGAAAATGTGTTACACTTTTATATTTCTTATTGAAGTTGCTTAATGACAATCTCTTCCATTTATGTCCTTATATCTGTAAAATTGTTTTACCTCAAGACTATCAAAATTTTAAACTTTGAAAACACAAAAATTCCGTATTGTAAATTATGAAAATCCAATATTTTAAAATTTGTAATTGATTTATTTTAAACTTATTTTGAAAATTCCCTTTAAATGCAATACTAAACTTATTTTGAAATTTTAATATGCATTTATTGACTTGTAGTTGGCTTCAATCTTTAAATGCATATTAATTTTTCTTCATTTTACCCAGACTTTTAATAGATGAAAATTATGTCTACACCATTATATCGTTTAGGCTAAATTAATAGAAAATAAGTTACAGATCCCTATTTTCAATGCAGTTGTAGGAAAAATCCTTATAATAATAAGTATGTAAATTAGATCCTTATTTTGAATATCAAAAGACGCAAATTAAGCTGCGTTCATTCTAATTGCGACCGCAAGCCAAAATGCATTTTTTGGCAAGTTTTTCAATTATTTTATAAATTTAATAATGTGAAAAGTAAGTATTGAATAAATACGTACATAAGTAACAATTATACATACATGTAAAAAAAACATTATTTTATTATTTGGAAAACACAAATGTTTTAAAAAAAATGATCTGATTTAGGTATCATTAGTGTAATGACTTTTTCTACAGCTGCATCGGAAAAAGAGACATGATGCTCAAAGTCCCATTCTCAAATCCCCTTGTCCCTTATTAAAACTAAAACCAACCCCTATTTGTTTTTATAATGTATGTAAAATAAACATTTTTTTTAAAAAGTCCTTTATATTTTTATAGTGCAACTTACTTCAAAATTTGAATTTATTTGTGCTTGTTAAAATTTCCTGTATTATTTTATTACTGAAATGATGCATGATGATAAATGGTATAAATTACTAAGATTTCAATTTTTAAGCATTTAATACAATTCAAAAGATATTTTGTATATGTAACAATTAAACGATTGCTTTTATTGGACCTTGCATTCTACAGCACAACCTTTCGGTTCATTGCATTATTTTTTGATAATAGGAGGAGCAGAGTACTTATTTTGGTGTCTTGAGGCATCGAACCCAAGACCTCTAAAACCACAGTTTAGATATCTTACCACTTGAGTTAGTAGTCCTAAAAGTTACCTTTATAGATTGTAGATTTTTTGGAGTAAGGTTGCCATTATATAGGTGCCATGAGTCACATCTATTCACTAAAAGAAGCGTCCAGTCGCAAAAGAAAGCGTCCCTTCGTCAAAAAAATGTCCATTGGCATTCTGATCAATTTCCTACTAATTGATTCTACCCCTTTTAGTCCATCGGCTATTTGAACATAAAACAAAGCATAATTGTTGGTAAAATAGACTTGGACCGTTGAATCTCACTATGTTTGCATGTGAGGTTGAAATCAAGAGGTAGTTCAATGGTTGAGATTTACCGTATCATCAATTATGTTACCATTTTGTTTTCAAATAGATTTTCCCTATATAAAATATTCTAATCAAGAAAAGAGTCACAGGTCCCTGTTTTTGATGTTGTTATACAAAAAGTCCTTGCAAAATGAATATGTAAATTTGGTCCCTATTTTTTAAAAATAAAAAAACGCAAAGTGACTTGCACTTTTCTGACAGAAAATGCAAGATAACTTGCACTTTTCTAATTTTGAAATATTTTTCGAAATTTTTGAAATTTTTGAAAAGTGCAAGTTAACTTGCACTTTCTATCAGGAAAGCGCAAGCTAGTTTGCGCTTTCTAATTTTGAAATTTTTTTTGAAAATTTTAAAAATTTTGAAATTTTTGAAAAGCGCAAGGTAACTTGCGCTTTCTTGATTTTGAAAATTTTGAAAATTTAAAAAGCGCAAGCTAACTTGCGTTTTCCGATTTAGAAAAAAACAAAAACTTAATTTACATACTTATTTCAGGAAATTTTCCTCAAAGACAATTTTTAGGGCTTTTTTGAATGTAGGACAGCCCGCTAATAATTTTATCTGAATGACAAATTATCATATTTTCCTTCCGGCCCACTTTCGCGCGCTTCTTCTTCTTCTTCTTCTTCTTCTTCCTTTCAATCAAATTTTGTATCATGATCCAATATCTCTCTCGCAATCAAAATATCGATTAACCTCGTTCGGACATTTCAATTTCGTTCTTCTGAAAATTGTATTTCATCGATCAAATTTTTCTCACGCACGTTTCTTGATCTCGTTCTTTTCATATTTCTACTGTGATCTCGTTTTTTTTTCAAATTGTATTAACTAGGTATGCTTATATTATTCTGTTTTTTGTTTTTTTCTATTATAGTTAAAAATAATTTGATTGCGATTTCTAATTGTGATCCTTTTTTACAAATTACGTGCAGTGTTGTTTTTCTGATTGTTTGTTCGTTCTTCTATGGCAACTTTTGAAATCAGCAGCCGGTTTTTATTTATATTCGTTTCTTTATTCAGTGTTGTATTGTAATATGCTTTAAATTTGATTTATCTTGCATAATCTTACTTTAATGTTGGGATGATTGGAAAAATATGATTGCTTGGGTTGTATATACAGTTGTGATAGAGTGTAAAGTATCATAGTTTAGGTTCAGTTTTTGTGTATCATCTTTATTTTTTGTTAGTATCAGTTTTTTTTATTTCCAGTAACTGGGTATCAGTTTTGTAGACGGTAGGTATCAGTTTTGTGAAATGAAAAAACTACTGTTCTAAACTGTACATATTTTTACTAATGTTTTTATTTTTATTTTTTTGGCAGTGGTGATACCAATCTTCTTTGTCTGTTTGTGTTGAATAATAACACTTTTAATACTTGATTGTCTATCGATTGCTCTTTGTATGATTTGAAGAATGAGATATGTTGATGTTGGTCTCAGTTAACTCCTTCTTCTATTCAGATTTCTTATGTACTCGAGGAAAAATTTATTATGGTTGATACTGATTCTGATATTCAGAGTATAATTTGTTTTCAGTTATACAAGAAAAGTTCTTTCTTCAGTTTTACTGTTAAGGTTAAGGGTTCTGAATTGGAATATGTTGATGGTGCTTCTATTTCAAGTTCATCTACTGTTTGTGCTTCTTCATCTTCTAATGTATCTGTCTGTTCAAATGTTGTTGTTAATGGTAAAAGTTATTTAAAAGATATGTTGAGAAGAGGGTCAACATTATGCATTTTCGATTTTGCTGGTTTTTGTTTTGGAGGAGCTGAACATTTTAGAGAATTTTTGATGGCATATCAAATTCAAAAATGGTATGAATTAATATTTTTAAAGAACTGTGCTACAAGAGTTACTGTAATTTGCTCTTCATATAAGGATGGTTGTCTTTTCAAAGTCCATGCGTCTTGTGATTCTGGAGAATTGAAGAAGTTTTTTATGAGAAATATGGTTGCTGATCATTCTTATGGGGCTGGTGTTAGAAATGTGAATAATCCACATATATCTAGTTCGTTTGTTAAATCATTGATTATTGATAAGATCCGTGATTGTCCTCGTAAAAAGCCTAAAGATATTATAGTTGATTTTAGAAGAGAATACAATGTTCAGTTGTCTTACGGTTATGCTTATCATGGGAAACAACTTGCATTAATGGAGTTGCATGGTAATGATGCTTTGTCTTATAATGATTTGAGTTGGTATTTGGAAGCAGTGAAGAAGTCTAATCCAAATAGTTTTGTTGATATGGATGTTGATCCTTGTAGTAATGAATTTGAGAGGGTGGTTATTGCTTTTGGTGCTTGTTTACTTGGATTTAAGTATTGTCGTCCTATGATATTCTTAGATGCCACTCACTTGAAGGAACGTCCTGGTGTGTTGATGGGTGCTACTACAAAAAATGGTGATCAAGGTATGTCTTTGTTTTCAGTTTTGAGTTATTTGTATTGAGATCATAATACTTGGCATTAGAATTAATACTAATTTGTTATCATAATTTGTACTATGTTGGTATCAGTTTTAAGATATGTAGTTTACAGTTAGCAAGTTTGTATTTAGTATCATAATTTTATACTGGTTAGCATGAGATTAGTATCAGCTTGTGTATAATGTTAGTATCAGTTTCAAATATTTTAATATATGGTATCATATATAGTTGTGTAGTATTGAAATTTCATTTGTATCATAATATATGTCAATGTTTGTTAGTTTTTTATGTTAGAATGAAGATTATTATGTATAATGTCGTCACTATCAATATTTTAATAATGGTTGTATCGGGTTTTCGGTATCAGTTTTTTTACTGTTAGTATCAGTTTCATGAATTGTTTTAGATTTATGGTCATAATTAGTTTTAGTTTTTTTTACAAATTATTTTTGCATTTGCAGGTTTCTTCCATTTAGCTATGAGTGTAGTTTCTGTAGAAAATGTGGATAATTGGACATGGTTTTTGAACCATTTAAAACAAATGCTTCAAGAAGATCGTACTCTGGTTTTTATGTCAGATCGCCACCAAGGTTTGCTTTCAGCTGTTCGTTATGTTTTTCCTTCAGCTTATCACAGTTATTGCTATTTGCATATGGAACAAAATCTTCTTTCAACGGTAAAAGCCAAAAATGCAAATGTGTCTATTGTCGATCTATTCAAAATGTGTTCTAGATCTTCTAATCTATATGAATTTGAAGGAGCACATTCAAATTCTGTCAAATTGGTGGTGTTGCTGGTGTGAATTTTTTAAAGGATAAGCCATTTGATAAGTGGGTAGATTTATTTTTTCCAGGAAAACGTTATGGTGAATATAGTTCTAATGTTGCAGAAAGTTTTAATAGTTGGATTTTAGATGAACGAGCATTGCCTATTACTTTGTGTTTAGATGGTATTCGTGTTAAGATTATGGAACAAATGGCTAAAAGGAGAGAAGAGTGTTGTTTGTGGAAAACAACTCTTTGTCCTTCTATGGAGTTGGGTTTAGGTAGATTAATTGAAGAAGGCTTTGGATGAGATGTATATAAATCTTCTGATTTTTGTTTTGAAGTGAAATCTCCAAACTCTCATTGTGTTGATTTGAAGGAACGAGTTTGTAGTTGCAACCAATGGAAAATTATAGGATTTCCTTGTGCTCATGCTATAAAGTGTATGAACAAGTCTAAGTTGTTTGTATACGATTTTGTTGAGTATTATTTCACTATTGATGCTTATCGATGTTCTTATGCCAATGCTATAAATCCTATTCCAAATTATGATAGGCCTATTGTTGATGGTAGCATTCAAGATGTTATCAAGCTACCAAAGGAGAAACGTGGTGCTGGTAGACCATCAATCAAGCGCAAAGGAGGATTTTCATATTTTCAGAACAAACAAAATAGATGTGGCGAGTGCAAGCAGTTTGGTCATAATAAACGGAATTGTCAAGCTTCAAAGAGGATTTGATTTTACATTTTGAATTTGTTTAGATTAATAAGTGGATGTGTGACTTTTTTTGGTGGTTTACTGTAATTGAACCTTGTTATTAATTTGTGTTCAGTATAGCATATTATCAACTTGATTTTAATTTCAGCTATTTAGTATAAATGATAGTATCAGTTTTAGTATTAGTTATATGTTTTTACAGTATCAGTTTTGGTGTTTATTTATTTATTTATTTCAAACATTTGTTTTGATATTTGTTGCATACTGTTAGTATCAGTTGTTTAGTATCATGTTACGCATTCTGTTGGTATAAATTATGGTATCGTTTTTTCTTTGTGTGATATCAGTTTTGTTTAATTTTGTATATTTTAGTTACTTATAATAAAGTAGATATTATAGTATATGGGATATGATAATCATTGTGTAATTGATTGAAGAAGATGATTTAATTGATACATGCTTTCTTTTGGTCGGAGATAATGTTTGTTTGATTGGATATAAGGACTTTAGTATCAGTTTTGGTTAGTTTTTAGTATCAGTTTCGTGTATTATAATACATTCTACAACAGACATTAGTACTAATTAATAATTATAATGATATCTTGTGTTAGCAAAAACTGACACTGACGTTAATTGTTGTTTCATAAAGTATGTTGAGTGTCAGTTTGAGCAAAATTGATACTATTAGTTATTAAAACCGATACCCAGTTACTGTTTGCTATTGATATATGATATGAAATCTTATAATATTATTATACAACCGGTAGTTGGATCATAAAACTGATAATATTATGTAGGATCAATAGTTGCATGATAGAACATTCACTGTATAATCTTGTTATAATATAAACTTCAGGTAAAGAAAAGAAAATCAATTACAACAAATCATTCCACCAGATCATCATTGTTTTTACAAGTAAGATCAACATTGTTTTAAGAACAGAACATCATTACTTCACAAGTACCAAATTGCAATAGAGCATCATTACTTCATAAGTATCAAATCTAATTGTGAAACAATACAATGATTTACTTTAACACACAAAATTCTCAATTTCTACAGCTTCTTCTTTGCTTGACAGGTTATCAGTTATATTCCAACAGTGCCTGCTATTTGTCAATACGTCTACTGCTAGTTTTTCTCTAGTTTTGATAACAGTGTGTTGTTGGATCTTTTTTGGAATCATGTTTCTGTTCAGTGATGCAATGTAAATTATGACATATATTCTGTAGTCAACTCTGTTAAAAACAAAATATAAACTATGATATAAGGCAATGAAATCTATTTTTTACATCACCAGAAATATGTTCATAGTTTGTACAACAAATTGTACTAATATCAAGCATTGATTGTACCAACATTAAAACAGAAATTAAATTCAACTACATATAACAAAATATCTAAAATGTACATCAATTCATGTGAAAATAGTAGCACTTTTTGCAAGTTGTTTGATTTGTTCATTTATCTTTCTTCTTCCAAACTTGACATGAATTTGGTTAAGCTCCCAGCAGTGCTCTTTGTCAGTTAATATCTGATGTGCAATTTTGCTCTAGATTTCAGCATTTGTTCAGGGGCTATTTTGAGTGGTATTTGACTTTTGTTCATTGATATGATGAATAGCATCACGTATATACCACAATCAAGTCTGTTTAAAAGAATATTAGCAATATCAGTTTTGTGTATCTAGGTATTCATTTTTGTCTGTAATTTGCAGTACAGTTTAGCAGTCACTAAGTATAATTTTGTGTATATAGGTATTAATTTTTGTCTGTAATTTTTAGTTTCTAGGTATCAGTTTAGCAGTCGGTAGTTTTTTTGTGAGTAGCTTGAGTATCAGTTTTTGTTTGTAATTTGCAGTATCTGGGTATTAGTTTAAAAGAAAAGTTACAGTGTCAGTTTAACTATCAGTAGGTATCATTTTGAACAACATAAACAACTTACGTGCCTGATCCTTGTTGTGCACATGGTATCTGATGCATTTCATTTGCCTTCACCTCCTTATCCTGTATATTTTTCTTTTTCCAAAGTTCTTTTAGTATTTCTTCAATTTTATTTCTCTATTGAAGACAAAACAATACAAAGTTAGCTAATGGTCGATTTGTTTAATTAAATTATTTTGTTTTATAACAAAAATATATCATACCAATATCATTGCCTGCTTTAGACTGGGGTTGTTTCTTTCATTAGAATTTCTTCTAGGACGTCTAGAACCTAGATGACTCCATTGCATTGTTGGGTATGTCAAAGTTACTAGTGTCCAATGATATTCACAATGCAATGGGAAATATATAGCATCTGTGTATTCATCATCCACAATTTGTTCAAGGAAAGGCAGCACTAAAGATTTTATAATTCCTTATACATTGAAAACTATAGATTGCTGTTAAATAAAAAAATAAGTTAGAATTCAATATATATGTAGCATTTATGATATTATTGCATATTAAAGTTTTATTTACCGTCATTATTGTTGTGAATGCATAGTTGTGCTCTTTCAGCCCACATTTAGATAAATACCAGTCAATTATCTATATTAACAAAAATAAAATGTAAGTTTTTGTTATTGGTGAAGCAATATTCAATAATAATTAGTACCTTTTATTATAATTGTGGTAATATATATTACAAATTACAAGAATAACTAGGCATGAAATATGATGAAACAACTTCTGGGTATCATTTTTGCACTGCTGTAGTATCATTTTTGAACATTCTATTAAATCAATTGCTACTAGAAAAAAAAAGTATTAATTGATATCAACCGGTACTAGGAATTAGTTTTGCACTATTTTGGTATTTATTTTGTCATACATGACAGTTAATTCATAATACAACTAATAGACCACCACTTTGTAATAAATAGTAATTAGATATCATTTTTGGCTATAAATAGGTATCAGTTTTGGTACAAATAGCAGTGGACATAGCTATTACACATTATTTTTTTTGTAATTATTTTTATTGGTAGCAGTATTATTAAACAAAAAAAAGTGTGTACCGATCCATGTGTGGCATTTTCTTCAAGAAGTTCTTGTAGTACTTTTTTTGTTATTGTACATCCTCCTCTAATTGTGTCTTTATCTGTCCATGCTACATCTCTGTTTTAAGAAAATAAGGCACATATCAATTATACAATGTTATTTTAACCAGCAAAATTAGCATATATGTTTGTATACTTACTCTTTTGATGATGTCATAGCAAAGAAAGTTTTGATTGTATTTTGTTGTTCTATATTCAAGTATGCCAAAGTTTTGCTGTAGTGTCATAGTCCTAAATTTGAAAGTGTTGGCTCTATTACTTGAATTGGCATTGGGATTGACTCTTCTGCACTTTCTTTTTCATATTTTTCTTCCAGTTTTTCATCATTTTCATTTGCTTCAGGTTTTTGTTTTTTTACTGTTTTTTTCATTCTCTGACCATATTCAAAGCTGGGGCTTTTTTTTCCTTTCTCTTGTTTTTATTCTTTTCACATAAGAAGATGGCTTATGAACTGTTTGTTTCCTTTTCCGACCAAGAGGTTTTGCTGGTTTGTTTTCTTTGTCCTTTTCTGTTATTCCCTCTTGCAACTGTTGTGTGATATTGAGATTGAAAGATGGAGGTGTTAGGTCTTGTACTACATCACTGTATTGTGCAACTTTGCTCTCTTTATTGGTATCTTCTTCCAATTTTTGAGCCTCTTTTATATCTTTTTTCATTGTTTTATCTTCATTTGTTTCCAACACTGTTTCATTTGTTTTGTTCAACACTGTTTCAGTCTCCATGCATGTACTTTCTTTTTCAGTTGTTTGATGGACTTGTTCTGTATTAGTGTCAGTAGTTGTGTCTTCAACTTCTTCTATATTTTTTTCAGTTGAGAATCTGTATTAACAATAAGAAGCTGTCAGTTTTTGTTATTGGTGAATGAATATAATATTATTAGTATCAATAATGTTAATAGTGGCGGTTTATGGGTATCATTTTTGCATAGATATCAGTTTTTCAAACACAAAGTAAGTATTAGTTTTTCATACATATAGGTATCAGTTTTGATTTATTTCATAATGAAAATTGTTTGTAAAATAACCAACCATCAGTTATAATCAAACAACTGATACATATAAATTGTGCATTATTTTGGTATTAGTTTTCTACTAAATGATGGTCAACATAAATAGTTCAATTTACATACCATTAAGTTATAAGCAATGGAACGTAGGTATCATTTTTTAATACATTTAGGTATCAGTTTATTTTAACTTATACTCAGAATTATTTATAATATAAGCAAGCATGAATTTGAATAAAACAGTGTTATTTTCAATAGTAAAAAATCATGTACCTGTCCATTTGTGTTATTTTTGCTTGACACTTTGTAGGTTCTTGTTGACACTCTGGATTTTCTTCTTCAATATTTTCAGCTATGAATGTTTTTTCTTCATTTTGGGCTTCTATATTTAAACATGCATCTTCATTTATTTTAGTTGCTGTGTTAACTTTTTCCACATGAGGCTCAGCATTTTTGTCTTCATTCTCTTCTTCATTGCTTTCAGTTGTGGATTTCTTTTCTCTGTTTTTTATTTCTGTTTCTACATGTGCATGTTCATTTAGAATGTTGTCAGGTTCATCTTCCATGTGCTTACTCTCTAGTTCAACTTCTGAATTTTTCTTTTCATTTTCTTCTATTCTTGATTTGAGTTCTTTCAATTGTTCTTTCAATTTCAAATTTTCTTTTTCAACCTTTATCCTCAACTTCTTTTCTTTGTCTAATTGCTTCTTTGTCTTCTTACCTTCTTCTTCCAAATCTTTAATGTGCGTTTGCAAAACATTATGGCTTACAAAATCTTCAAAAGATCGAGCACTCTGTTCGGCTTCTTCAATTTTTCTTTTTTTCCGTTGGTTTTCTTTTCTTTTGTCACTTGATTCTTCTTTTGTCGATCCTGTTTGGAGTAGCTTCTGTTCATGTGGAAGAATATTGCTTATTTCTTTTACCTGTGTAATTGAAATAGTAATTTTGTTTTAAAATTTAAATGAAAATGTTTTATGCTAGTATGTTGTAACTTATAAGTTATAACTGACATTAATAAGTGATTAGTTTAATAGAAGAAAATAGAATAGTAATGAAATTGATACTATGTATACTTACTAATTGATTGTGTGCAGTGTTAAAAATGATACCAAGTATTATTGTATATTATAATTGATACTGTGCAAAATGACAAGATGTACTATGCTGAGGAAAAATTGATAATATGGAAACAAAAATTTAAAGCTACAAATTGAAACTGATACTAATCAGAAGCTAAAGTGATACTATGCAGAGACAAATAATTATTCTAAGTGTTGAAACTGATACTACAGATAGAGAGAACATAAAATGTACACTGATAATCACTACTGTAAGTAAGAATTAACTTTAACTTACATTGCCAACTTTTATATCATTCAACAATTGTTTTACAACAATGTCTTTAAGTTTTCTTACATCCCATCGTGCAAATCTGGGTAAATCTTCAGCAAGTTGCTTTCTTGGTTGAGAAAGGTTCATTTTCTCACAGATGCAATACTATAAAAATTTAAAGATATAATTAGATAAGAATGTTGAATATAACAATTTTTTTCAATTAATAATATTTTGCATAACACATCTTACCAATGGAAGTATGGAACATCCAGACATGTTTCTTGGCTTAGAGATAAACTTTTTGACAAATTTACTAAAAATTTTCTCTATTGTTTGTGGCCATGAGACAGTTTGCATTGTTTCACTGTCAATCAAATAGGGTAGAATTCCCCATCTTAGTTTTTGTTGGTTGTTGGGAAAGCAAAATGTCAATAGTAGTTGCATTATTATCAACAAAGGGAGATCTTCTTCATTTTCTTTTTTCCTTTTTGATATTTCTTGTTTTATTCTTCTTTCCACAACATTTCTTGTTATGTAAGTACCTGTGCCAAAGTTTCTAGTTGCAAATTCTTTTCAGTCTGGTGGAATGTTCTGCTCGTCAATTTTTTTGTTGGTTCTATGTTTATTCCTTTTAATGGCAGACCAAACAGCAAGCTTATATCTCTGGCAGTTACCTTCATTTTGTCTTCTCCTAAGATGAAGGTATCAATTTCCATACAGTAGCAGTTGTATAAAGCATCCAAGTTTTGTTGATGCTTTTTGCACTCTTTCATTGTTATTTTTTCTTCATAGATGACTTTGAAGAAGTTGTAAAATGGTGTCTTCTTTAAGATGTCAAATTGTTTTTTGGTCAATCCATTTTTTTCTTTGACCAGTTTTAATATCTTGAAGATAGCTTGTAAGCCACATCTATAAGCAGTTTCTGGCTTAACATGTTCCGATTTTGCTATCTGTTTGGTTGCTTGTTCTGATGTTGCATGCATGCTTTTACGACATGGATTGACAAAATCATCATCGTCCTATTTCATGAAAATGTGGCATTAAGTTGTTAGTGAAACAAACAACATTGAAACAAAACAATATATAACATGATATAGCGGTTTCAGTTTCTATAAACATGAGATAAAACATGGTATTTTTATCTAACTAAAATTTGGTATCATTTTTGCTAAATGTAGGTATCAATTTTTTAATAATTATGGTTGAAATACTTCTAAAATTGGTACATAATAACTTCAAAAGAAACACACTGCATGTATAATTTTTAGCTTATATTTGTGTTATCTTTGTTGCAAATTACAATGAAAGTAATTTGTATAATTAAAAGTATAAAGTTTACAAAAGATAAAGTGAGTAGCATGTTTATAAGGTGTGTGCATCAGTTTGGTTCTAACAAACAGTATATCAATTTTAAGATATGATGTCCATAAAAACAGATAGTAGGTATCAGTTTTGCATTTCATTGATTTCAATTTTATATTTGTGATAGTGGGTATTGTTTTATGAATATAACTATATCAGTTTTGTTATAAAGTATTTAAAAAATATTTTTAAAATTATGAAGTTTTGTCTTCAGTTAAACAAACAATATGTTTATTTTTTGAAATATAGGTATCAGTTTGTTATACAGTGGGTATCATTTTGTGAATTATAGGTATCATTTTATTGAAAAATTACAACATTATCATATGAACTAAAACATTTTATACAGTGGATACCATTTTGTAAGAATTTAGTTTCAGTTCTGCTAGAAAAAAGATGGTGAAATAATTTGTAAACTAAAATGAGTCAGCTACACACAATTAGAGAGTAGGTATCACTATTGCAGTACGTCGGTGTCAGTTTTTATTTGTGTGCTTAATTTAATTTTCCTAAATACAAAGTATCACATTAATTCTAACAGATGTTTGGTATCATATTTTCAATATATTAGTATCATTTTTGTAACAAATGAATGAAATCTATTTTTAAACCAACTAAGCTTTGTCTTCTATCAAACAAAGTATAACTATCACTTTTTGAACATAAAAATCTTTATTAGTGATATGGCTTGTACATTTACCGTGTTGGCTTGTTCGTCTTCAGATTCCTCAACAGCTATTTGTTTTGCCTTATTTGTTTCTGCTTTTTCCTGTTAAACATATTAACAATATTAAAATACATCTAAAAATTTAATAGTATCAGTTTTATAACTTAATGTTATTAATAGTCTGTTGAAGTTGCTGCTGAATTATTTTCTCATTTTTTTTCTTCGATCTTAATTCTCTTTTTTGGATTTGTTGTACAGTTGATTTGTCACCAGGTGTTTTTTCCTGCATGGTTTTTTCATTCTTCTGTAAAATAAGTTTAATAGTATCATAATCAATGTAGAATGGTTTCGTTATGCTTCATTTAATAATATCATTTACCTTTTCTTCTGTTCTGTTTTCTTCATGTTTCCTTTTTGTTCTTCTTTTCCTTTGTTGCTGTATACCTTCTTCCATTAGCCTTTTTGATAGTTTTAACTTTGTTGATTTCTGCTGCGTCTCAACTGCTATGGTATCAAATTCACGTGGTAGGTTTTCAATTTCGGCTCGATTCTTAGATTTAGTTTCTTTGTTTCCAGATTCGAGCTGATAATCAAAATGAGGCGCTAGGGTATTAGGTTTTTGTCGAATATCATATTGAGGGGATAAGGTACCAGATTCGTTCTCAAACTCTGCTTGTTCTTTATTTTCTGACGTATGCGATTGAGATGGAGGTAGCGATCTTGCTGTGGTTTCGTTTGCCATTTTTTCTTAATTTTAATTTTGTATCGTGAAGATGAGTGTGGATTTGAAAATTGAACCGGAAGACGAATGAACGAAATGGAAAAATATTTTGACGCGCGAATGAGCTTTGGGCCTGTCCTTTGAAAGAAACTTTTTTGTGTCTGTCCTTATGAATTAAAATTTTAAATTATTTGTCCTTCAAAAAAAATTTCCTTACTTATTTCTACATGGACTTTTCTTGTAACATCATCAGAAATATGAACCTTTCGTGCAAAGCCCCTATTCTAATTGTGTCTAACTCATCTTAAATACAGGTCCTTACAAAAACATAACCATCTTACAGATTTAGGATCTCAACATATTCAAAGTTAACTTTTACCGCCAACGTATACATAATTTTCTATGTATAAAGTAATTCAGTAAAAAATTCACAGGAAATGTTGGCTTTCACCACACACATTAACGTATGCATTCGTGTCTCGTCTGACTAATATATTATAGTTGATACCATACAAAAATTGAAAAAGTATGCAAATGGGCATGGGAAACCGTACATTAATTTCGAGGGAGCAGTTAGTCTATATAATTAAGTAGAAGGTAAGTAAGAATACTAATAATAAATTAATCATGCATACATCATCGCTCTTATTACGGTGATACTGGCAGTTTTAAGTTCTTAACCATGAGAGCAGTTGGAATATACAATTTCAATCCACCCCTAGCCTCTTCTTTTTGTTTTTTATCCCGTTTTGTTGAACATGTCCATTGTTTACAGATAGATATCTTTGTATCATACGATTTCTTTCTTACTAGTAAAAAGAGTCGTTAAAACAAATGATATACGTACCATAAAAAAATGCACTGCATTTTTCTTGCAGAACGTGAGGCCTTCGGATATCATTCTAACTCATTTCAGGTTGAGATGAAATGTGGGACTAATGAAAAATTGTGGAACAAATTATCAAAGATAAATAACTACAGAAAATAGAGGCTCATATATATGTTATGGTACCATAGGTGGTTAGATGTGTTGTATTTTCTGTTGTACATGTATAAAAGTCTATTAATTATAAAACAGTCCAATTTCGTTACATCGAATACTGCTCTGGCTAATATAAAGCGTTGTCAGAAGATAAGAAAAGTGCAACATTCATGTTCCTTGATTTTGGTTCATGCCACCTGTCAGTCTGTATAACTGTAAGCTCTGAAATCCATAAGTCCATAATCTCAAATTAATAATATCCTTCTCTTCTTTCAATCCGATACCAATTATACACACAAAGAGAGAGATAAAAAGGAAACTTCTTCTCTAGCTCCTTCATTACATAAAATATCACAGCAGCTTCTTTATCTTCTACACAAAAAGAGAACCACATAAACTTTCCTTCAATTTCGTTAGATAAATATGCTTAGACATATCATTCAGAAGCTAGGCCATCTATGTTGCTTCCATTCCAAAGCCAAAGTCAAAGTCACAATCCATGAGTTAAAAAACTTGCCCAAAGATGAAAAAATCACCACAGATCAACCTGTAATTATAAGAATTGCTACATTCAATGCTGCTATGTTTTTGATGGCTCCTGCAGTATCAGATACACAAACAGATAGTGTTAATACAGTAGAGTTTGATAGTAGAGGAAAGAGCGCCAATGATAAAGTACCAGTGAAGGGGATTCTTAGGCAACATAAATTTTCCGTTTCGAAAAGACGGGTTTCTATAAATTTGCAAGAAGATGAGATTTCACTTAGAAATAACTCCAGAGGGAAATCTTCAGTTTTCGGGGTTAATGGATGTAGATCAGAAAGTATGAGGTTTTCTGAGAAAAGCGTGTTAGACGTTTTGAAAGAGGTATGTAATTACTAGTGTTTGAATTGACTTTCAGTTTTGACTTCTTCTTTTTTTCCTATAAATTTTCTGTAACTTTTTTACAAAGGAAAAACAAGAACAAGAAGTCTGATATCATGTTAAAAAGTAACCTACTTTGTAGTATTTTTTATAACAACCCACATTATTGTAGTTTTAAATTTTTTTACTCTTGTAATGACAGCAAGTTTACATAATTGTAGGTCGGTGCTGATATTATAGCGATACAAAATGTAAAGGCGGAGGAGGAGAAGGGAATGAAACCTTTATCAGACTTAGCAGAAGGGTTGGGAATGAAATATGTTTTTGCAGAGAGCTGGGCACCAGAATATGGGAATGCTATATTGTCTAAATGGCCTATAAAGAGATCACGAGTTCAAAAAATATGCGATGATTCAGATTTTAGGTACATATGAAGATTTCTTTTGCAAAATTATACAAGAACAATTTATCCGAACTATGTTATGTATTTTATAACTAATATATGTTATGATTTGGACGAAGGAACGTGTTAAAGGCTACAATGGACATTCCAAAAGCAGGAGAAGTTAATTTTCATTGTACATATCTTGATCATTTTGATGAGAACTGGAGAATGAAGCAGATTAGTGCTATTCTAGGATCATGTGATGAGCCCCACATTTTAGCCGGAGGCTTGAATTCACTTGATGAGACAGATTACTCCACAGAAAGATGGAATGATATTTTAAAGGTAAACCACACATATATCTTGAATAACACCTTTAAATACACTGTCCTGTAATACAAAGTTCGTGTATTTATCGACTATAGTAAGTATTTATTTATTTTATTTTATTGTAGATCTGTAATATAGAAAGTTGGAACTGTCATAAGTATGATCACTTGTATTATCTAAAGGAATGAATTGTTTGCATAATGATTCTTTTTTCCCCAGCTCTTTGCATAGCAGAGAGTTTTATTCAATACGTTCAACCATTATGTAAGCCGTGTGAATAAAATTATTCCTGCACGCACGCACACATACACACACAAGTAGCATGACTAAGTTCTATGTATGTGAGTTTGATATGGTTGCATGTTGATATGATGCAGTACTACGAGGAGATAGGAAAACCAACACCAAAGGTAGAAGTGATGAAATATTTGAAGGGAAACAAATACTTAGATGCCAAGAATTTTGCAGGAGAATGTGAATCTGTTGTTGTTGTAGCGAAAGGACAAGGTAATTATTTCTATTCTTCTTGTTGTTGGTTTTACTTTTGGTGAAGCATGTGAATTAATCTTCTTAACCAAAAAGGATTTCCACATACCAGTGTTTGTGTAGTTCAAGTACAGTACATATCATGATGACTTTCATTTTAGACTTCAAAAAAGAAAGATGACCTGATTAATAAACCTTAATCAGTTTAATAAGAGAACTTGGTGGTTGTTTGTTTGATGATATGTCGATTTCACCATTGCTATATATATATCTTAACTACTTATAAGTGTTTGATTTGATCACAATCTTAGCAAAACTGCAAGATAACCGGTCAACAAAATTTCATACTAAAATGTGATTATGAATATTCAGACAGATTTAAGCATGTAACTTTCTCTACTCCTAATATGGTTAGTTGATTTCAGATGTGCAAGGGACATGTAAATATGGAACAAGAGTAGATTACATACTAGCATCAGGCAATGCACCCTATAAGTTTGTGCAAGGATCATATGGAGTGGTTTCATCGAAAGGGACTTCCGATCATCATATTGTAAAGGTTGATATGATTGTAGACACAAATGTAGAGGCCAACAATAGGCAAAAACAACAAAAAGAAAGAGATATAAAGATGGATAAGTATCAAAATCCTACATAGGGAACTAATTCATTACTTTTTTTTAATATTCCTTTTTCATGATTTAGATGTGTGGATATCTGACTCTTGTTGGTATATATGCTCAATATAGTGTGGTTTGAAGAGAGTAGAGCAACTAATAATAATATTGGTTATTTTTTTCTTCGGTTGTTGAAATAAATATAGTTTTGTCTCTGTTTTATATTCGAAATGGATAGCGGGTTACAGAGATTTTGGATCAAATTCTGGTTTTATTTTTCCTTTTGAGCAACAGGGTTGGAAATATTTTCCCAACCTATAAATATCATGACCACCAAAGGTTTATATTACTACAACAAAACACAGTCCAGCCTCCTTCAGCCAACAAAACAATCGACACAACCTACTACATTAAGACACTTCAAACAACAAAAAACAGAGACACGGCAACTACATTTTACAAACGCAGACCTGAACAAAGCAAAACCAATCCCACTGGACTTCCATTTTTCATACAGAACGCTAACAAAACATTACAAAATACACTGACATAACACATTCAATCAAACTGAAACTCAGCACCACATGATCAAGCTTTATCACCACTTCTTCTTTTAACCACCCTTCTTCCTATTGTGTCCAAGCTTTCTCTCACCCTTCTCTGCACCTCTGAAAGAATGTCCCTTCATTCCTGACCACAAGGCCAAGCTTCACCTTTCCAAAATGAAATATTAGACATTACATTTCTAAATAAAGCATCTAGTGGCCTGACTTTATTATTAAACCATCTACTATTTCTTTCACATCATATCACCCAAGTAATACTCATATTTATGATATCTACCAAGCATCTCTATTAACTTTGTTTACGATCAGCTTCCTGTCTTGTTCCTAATACCAGAGTTGGTTAAGAAAATGAGGCAATATGTTGAACTGCAGTTTTGAAGACATTTAATCCATAAAATGAAAGTAAAAGTAAAAGGACAGTCGAAGTGTAAATGATCCACATCTTCTCTTAAGTTGCAGAATATACATGGTTTATAATATCAGTATTCATATGCTTCAACATTGAAGTATTCAGTTCCCCATTGACCACTAACCACATATGAAGCTTAGAACATGAGTTTTCCATAAAGCTTTAGGATAATTCACTCTTGTCCCACTAAAGTTTAAATTTCTGTAAACTGAATGTACTGTAAAATTCTTCTTTGATTCTAAACACCATACTGCTTCATCTCTACCATCATCCAAAGTTACCTTATCCAGTAATCCAATCAACTTCATGTATTGAATTAATCAACCCTCTTCTAGAATTCCGTTAAACAATAAATTCCACTTAAACTCTGTTTCCATAGCAGTATATAAATAATTTATTTTAACATCCTGATTAAGTGATATTCTGAATAAATCTGGGAAACAGTGCTTCAAGGGTATATCAATAAATCATGTATGACGCCAAAACAATACATTTTCACCATTTATAACATTCCACCTCAAACCAATGTTAAAAAACTATTGCATCTTCAAAACTGATTTCTAGAACTTTGAACAGTAATTAGGGATGGCAGTCCCCACTACGAAGTTACCATTATAATATTCATTTATAGTCCAAGTTTTCCATAATGACTCATTATTATTAACCATTTTCCACGACCATTTACATAATAAAAATTAGATGATGTTTATATTTGATTAATGTAATCAGGTGATGCTGTATTGAGTGTTAAAATGAGTTTGCGACTGACTATATTGTGTAAGTATCAGTATCAGTTTGTGTGAGTGTTCACATGTGCACGCTGTTTCAGTGTCAATGTGTGTGTGTGTGTGTATAGGCTGTAATCTCTCTTCATCAGTTGAATGAATGATTTCTTTCTTCAATCCTTATCAACATCTTCCTCACCATTATCAGCAAATCAGTTTCTTTAACTTGGTATCGGAGTCCAAAGCCTCACGGCATTCCTTCTCAAGATCTAAGGTTCAGCAAACCTCCTCCTCTCAATTTCCCGATCTACATCAAACCATAATTCAAATCCCAAATCACCACCAAATCTCAAATCATCAAAAAATCCATCAATCAAGATTTACAAATCAGCAATATATATTAGAGCAATGTATGAAGATAGTGATCCACAATCAAGAGTCAATTCATCGAGCCAAGGAAACCTCAATGCATCCCAGAAGATTCTTGAAGATTCCCTTAAAACCATCGTCAATCCACAAACACAACTTATTACTATAACCCTTGATGAAACCAATTTCTTGTTGTGGAATTTTCAGGTTGAGACAGCCATTAGAGGATATGGATTGCAGAACTTTATTGATATCACTGCACAAGTGCCACCTCAATTCACATCCGATCATGAAGGAAAGCTTATCACCAACCCCGAATTTGTGACCCATCAAAAACAAGATATCTTCTATTAGTACCTTTCTTCTTTCACGGGTTATTGGATGCAAAACAGCATATGAAGTCTAGATAACAATTCATCAAAATTTTAGTTCACAGTTAGCTGCAAGATGTTGGAAAACTTCAATATGTGGGCCACATATGTAAAATAAGTGTGTCGTGCTATTTTGGTGTAAAGCCTAATTAAAGTGATCAAATTATGAATTAAAGTTAAAAGACTTACATGTATAATTGTCATGCTATTAACGTGTAGATACTGGGGTAATTCTATTTTATTGAAGGGTCAAATTAGAAAATGCCAACATTACAAATAAGAAGTTATGGTCCTCAAATTACATAAACTTCAGTTATTCTTCTAATCTCTTTCATGAAAATAATTCAGATATAGGGTTTATGTCAATTTGGAAGATCAGATCCAACTCTTACCTTTTAAATCTATCTCTTTCTCTTAATCAGTTTACGAAAGTAGAAAATATGGATTCAGATTTAATAAAAGTTTTAGGGCTTGTGTTAATATGGAAAACCAAATCAAATATACTTTTCCAATCGGTAACTATAAATGCAGGTATGTCTTCCGCTAATTTGTTTACTTTCCTTTGATTATTTCTCAATCAAATCAATATGGATCACCTATTCAGATCTAGGGTTTCATGATTAATCTATCCTAAAGTATATTGAAATCATAACAAGTGGTATCAGAGCCACCCATCATTGATTTCATTGAAATTTTTTTTTCTCGTTTTTTTTAATTATGAGTAAGTTTTGAATTGAACGTTTTTTTTAGAAGTCCTGTAATAATCTTATTAAGTTTCAGATCTGCTTGATCTATGCAGCAAGGACTTTTTGATGATGATTTTGGATTTGATTTAGTATTTTTTTAATATTACAAATTGAAAGGCTGATTTGTGAAACTATTTTGCTGTAGAAAAATAGATCTAAATGATTTGTATGTCATTTTGAAATTAGTTAGAATTTTGAAATCATTAAATTATGGGAAGTAATCTAAATTCCTCTAAATTTCGGAAACAACTTATATTGGTTAAAACATTCACATATTTATTATTGTATGTATTATAAATAAGTTGTGAATTTTAAGATGAGGAATGTTTTGGATCCGATATGTACAGTCATTGTTTTTAATGTTTATAAATGGTATAAACAGCTATATATGTTTTAGAACCATTTATGCAAGAAATATAAATTTGATTCTATGGTTATTTTACCTGATTTAACTTTTGATTAAGTAATTTAGATATTTATAAAAGGCATTTGGGTTATTTAAGAAATTTTGGTTAATTGGAAATAAAGTATGCTCCTTTAATGTATTTATGTTTATTTTATTATTAAAATAAATTTTAACATGAGACTAATTTACATTTTGCACCACATAACGGGTCAATTGCATTTATTTTTATCATAATTGCATTAAATGTGGTTATTATGGTAATAAATTTATTAATTTATTATCATAAATGCAGTAAATGTAGTAAATGCATCGGTTGCAATAAATTTAATGATGCAGCATGTTTGTATTTGAAATAAGAAAAGTCGTATGGTTTATTACTTGTTGCATTTATGTTTAATAGTTACATATATTTTATATGTTTGAACCATACTTATTGAAAACATGTTTCACTTCCGTGCTTTGATTAGCATAAAACAAAAAGGAGCACCGATTTTCATATTTTTCCAAAATGTATGGTTACTGACCATAATTAACTATACAAATAATGAACTAAAGATAAAGTGATACAATAGCATTATGTATAGCTATATAGTGGTTCAGATATACATCACAGTTACTACATTCATTTATGTTATTTATTATGACATTTACTATGTCATTTATTTTTGTATAATTTTATATGGCATTCATCCGTGACATTTTTATGTGATTTATTTATGATATCTTGTATCATACATATTTAGGAAATGTCGTGAATATAACCACATACTTAAAGTAAAAGACTATAACAGCTATGATTAAAACATGTTGTGCGACAATTATAATTTTGAGATTTTCAAGTGTCATATAGACTTAAAATGCTTTTGGGAGTATTTTATAGCACTTGAAATATTGTACATACACTAAGAAATAAATTTAAATATATTTTTGGTGTCTCTTTGCGAACTAATTGTAAATATCCTACATTCTAAGTGAGCTAATTGAAATAACATATCACCAAAGCGACCTCTCTTATTTTAGTTGTTTATGAAAATGTTTGATATTTGTGTGTATTTATTCATACGGATGTTAGCCGGCCCAAAGGAAGACTAGTATTTGGCCGAATAACTTACACATGTGTGATAATAAATATGTGACAATTATAAGGGTTCACAAGTGAATAACTAATCGGCCCAAAGGAAAATTGTTATTTAACTTGAATTTGTTATCAGTATTTGATCATTACGACAAGAGTACCACTTGCAGTTAATATCACTGCCCAAAGACTTGATATTAATATTGTGCTAGGTATCTTGAGAAGAGACCTACCAATTATTTGAATTTACTATGGCTGATATTGGATATGAGCATATACGGTCAATCCTTAATTTTTGTTCAATTTTCAAGTAATTTGACTAAAGTATCTGCCAATTTTAATGTTCTCATCTTGTTTGTGACTAACTCTAAGGATTATTAAGAGAACATGTTGTTTATTCATAACTTCATGGATCTAGCTCTTGCAATTAGGAGGGTCACACTCACTCATATTATAGTTGAATGCTCTTATAATGTTATGAAGAATATTCAGAAGTGAGATAATTCAAAAAAAGAAAGAGTCAAAAGATCATAAAGTAAAATATTTCAGAAGCTTTCAAGAATGTGGTATCCGTAGGGATAACCAATTTTAAGGAGTTCTTTATTGAGAATGAAAAGCGTTTTGTCAAAATGATAAGAAGAAACAAGCACGCTTTATATTGCTTGATTCCATAAAGTCAAAATAAAGGAAACATAAATAAGTACTATATGGAAAATATTGCTTTAAAAGTTAAAGGCACTCAAGTTATTGTTATTTTTTCTTGTACTCTCTTTATTCACAGTATAACCATTTTAACGTTATTATTAATTTTCTTAAGAATAAAATAACCTTTATTGAACTCATTTCACATTGTGGTAAGAAGAAGAGAGATTGAAGCATGGTAAGATAGAAAATACCTATTTATCGTACATTGTAAATAAATGTATAAATAAAGATAATGAAGTCGCTAAGGATCTATAAGAAAAGAAATAACCTATAAATATATTTATAGTTTTTTCTTTAATAAGATATACAGATATATAAAATAAAGTTTACTAGATATTATTGAGATTTCAGTAATATTGTTTGGATTTATTTGATATTTTTGTTATGCTATCATTTAGATAGATTTTGGTTTTCTATTTCTAATATGAACAAATTGGGTTATTATTTTTCATTTAGAAATAATAAGATTGATTTATGAATAAATTCAAACATTGTTGCAATTAAAGCTCTTAATGTTTAAAATATAGCTTATATATATCTACTTATGCTAAATACCTTTTATAATGAAGTCTCAAATTTTGATTCGGTGATTAATATGATTATTTATTTCAGCTTACTAAATAATTGTAGATTGAGGTACTAAAGATAGCAAATACTTTATTAGTATTCTAAGCGACTTAAAAGCTATAAGTTTTATAAACTCACGCTAAGAAAAAATTATAAAGTGGGAAATGCTACAATTTTTGAGGATGTTGACTTTGGAGGGAGGAATAAAGTACGGATCATTGTCTTTAAGGAGAATCATTATCTTCGATTCAACTACAGTTACTTCTTTGGATAATGTATAAGATTTGTTTCCTTTCATTAACAAGAAGTAAATTAAGAACCATAATAAGACAATGCTAAACAAAATTTTAAGGTATGTATCATTGTCTTTAAGGAGAATCATTATCTTTGATTCAACTACAGTTACTTCTTCAGATAATGTATAGGACCTGTTTCCTTTCATTAAAAAAGAAGTAAATTAAGAACCATAATAAGACAATGTCAAACAAAATTTTCTTCAAATTGAGGTTATTGTTTTATGAAAACAGACTCAACAACCTCAAAGTGCAAGGTCACTAAGGAAATCCATTTGAAAAGAAATAAATACTATTCTAGATGACTATGTAGTATTTTTTCATAAAGATAAATATTGGATTGGTGAAGATGATTCTTTGGACTTACATCAATGCATACAAGGTACTAATTTGAAATGTGGATTTAAGGTATGAATATATAATGTAAATCTATAAGGACAACAAAGTTTGAGATCTTTTCCATCACCTTATGATAATAAGATCATTGGTTATGAATAATTATTCAAAACAAAAATGGATCAAGTAATTTAGAAAGGTATAAGGCTAATTAGAGAAAAGACTTTACTCAAAAGGAAAGCAATGTTTTATTTTTAAAGAGACTTTCTCTTAAGTTTTACTAAAAGACTCTTTAGAATTATTTTAAAACTTGTTGTAGATTATGATTTTAAGAAATATCGGAGGGATACTAAAGTCGTGTTACTCAATGGAGACATTGATGAAACAACTAAGAAAACCACTTATGGATTACCCTTTTGTATCAGGAATTCAAATACACCATTATCATTCATGGAGTGCTATTTGGATGATCACAAATGAGCTATAGGCAGATAAGACTTTAAAAAAAGGGAAGGGGGGTGGGGTTTGATATGCAAACTTCATTTCATAGTGAAACCATCAGTTCATAGTAAAACAAGTAAACAACATCTATTGTACATTGTAAACACTAAACAAGAAGAAAGAAACGATTTCTGAATTCGCCAAGCATATACTTCATCATAGTATAACGACTGCAGTTCTTAGTGAAGCAACAACATGCAGTAGCACTGACCAAGCACCAAAACCATGCATAAATATAATTAACTTTATGAAGAAATAACATAAGATATCAAATGTATCATATAAAAGTTGCATTTAAATGTCTCGAAATAACAAAATTTTGTGTACTTTTTTATGTATCATGAATTTTGCTTCTCTCTGTACTTTTTTATGTCAACTTAAACTTTGAAAAATAAAACCTTTATAGAATCATCAATGTTCCAGGAAAGGGTTATTCCTTGTGACTTTATTGGTGTGATATAGACTTAACAGGCTGTCTACACAAAACCATATATACAAAAAACAAACACAAAACCAAACTCAAACCAAACCCAAGAAGAAGAAAAATATTCACTAATAGGACAGCCTAAAAACCCAACAAGGCACACTAGCTTGACTCTCCAGAAGAACAAACTGTAAACAACTTGCATAGATCCATAGATTAAACCGATACTTTAAAAGGCTTGCATGATCTTGTGCATGCTTTCTGCTAATCCTTATCGTAACACAAGAAACTAGTCTAATGTCTCTACTACAAGAAAACCCGTAACCCAGAGATAACGAAATTAACTACCTCAAAAACAATACAGGGTGCACACATCAACATATCAAATATATAACGTATTACATTGAATTCCTATGCTGACATGACCTATAATAGTCAACACCAATAGCCAATAATCTACATGCTACATTTGAAACAAGAACATCCAAACATTGCACCTACAAACAAAACTCAGAACCCATGCAAAAAGAAACAAGGCTACTCATGCAAAGGGGATCAAACAATAGTTAATCCTGCCAATGAAAGATTCATAGTGTCACTGAAATTCCTCCTTACTAAATCATGTTACTTAACTTTCAACACACTCTCCAAGAGCTGCATTTCCTATTCACCACTAATTGTCATGTAGCATGTAATCAATTCATTTCTCCTAATACCAAAAAATCAGACACTATATCTATTATAAGGAAATACAGGATTCTGCCCACTTAGTTGTTCCAGGACAAGCCAACAGCTTCACACAAAGCTTCTAAAACTTAACAAATACTGAAAAATCTGCTCTAAGGATACCAATGAACTTAAGAAAAGTTTTGAATATAGAACAACACCTACAGTAGAACAAAAATGACAAGGCTTGATTCCATTCAGCATGCTTTGATCCATATAAGTGCTTGAGGTTATGTATATGTGCCTAACATTTTGTTTAACAACAAATTTGAATTCATTGAATCTTGCTACTCATAAAGATAAAAAAGAAGAAAGCAGAAAATACCATCATAGTGCTTAAACATGTTTAATGTGTGATGTATTATATAAAACTAGGAAACGTGCATGTATGTACTTTGGTTATCCAGTTTCTACTAGAAATTTTAAAATTGCCAAAGTATAATAATACATACATACCTGTTTATGGGTCTACAGATATCGAATATTACTCTTTGGATGACACACATAACCATCAATTCCAACTTCACCAAAAGTCATAGCAAGAGGATGATTTTGTTTGCATGTTTTCTCTTCGGGTAGCAGTATATTATCCACAACTAACTTCTCATGTGTTGGAGGTAAAGATTTTCGTGTATAATGGATGCTGTCGAATCTCTGCAGACAGTGGCTGTTGCAATAACTTCAAGGTCAATGTTCATGATTTCACATTTTTGATTGGCTAAACCAGACAAATTCAATGAATTGGCCAAGTCATTATTCAGCATTCTTCCAACACTTCCACGTGGTGTACCACTTCCTCCTTCATTTGAAGCAATGTCCGATAAATGGTTTCCTTGACCCGCATATTGTCCCTTCAACAAGTCGACCAATGACTTCAATGTACCCTCCATATTATCCATTCTAGTTTTCAAGTCTTCTGAGCCTCCTTGAGCCTTTTTGAGTTGTTTACGTGCAATATTAGAAGCTTTAACTTGGGTCCTTGATATCTTGGCTCCAACACTTCGAGTCCAACCTTTTTTATCCTTGCCAAACACTTGTGATAGGATATCTTCATCCAATGGCAAGTCTTTTTCATCACTATCAATGATTGATTCCTTTGCTTTTGCAGTTTTATCCTAAAATATGGTAACACTTGAGATGTTATTTATTATGAAGACTTTATAGAATAGCTGAATCATTATTTGTTTAACTTACGAAGTACGCAGAAGTCGAATCTAATACGGTACCATCCTTTTTGGTGTGAGTCTTCTCCCATACTTGATGACATGTGATTTCTTTTATCGGATTTGCATTGGCCTGCGACAAAAAAAAGATATCATTAATTTTGAAAGAAAAGAACACAAAAGAGCATCTCACCTACTGTGCATATATATGATGAACAATGAGGTGTACATGTGTGCACATATATGTTTTAATGTCACAGACAGTCAACTATCGAAACATGGAAAATCAATCATCGCTGGCCATTGTAACTTCCAATATTCAGGAATCATGTAATATACTGTGTACTGAATGCAAGACGCTCTCAATAGTGCACAAGTTCAGTTTGTGATCAAGACAAACAGCGCAGAATTAAAACGATTATATACATGTAGACTGCTCTTGTTATTTGGCAAAAGTACGTTGCCCAATCAAAATAATTCCATATGTATAAAAAAAGGTTGAACCTCTTCGTCAAAATGGTTTATGAATGCAATATGTTTGAACAGTAGACTTTTAATCTTCTCAAGCAAATTATAAAGTTAGATGGTTCAAATTAGAACTAGTAGTCATGGCTTTAACGTTTTTGACTGAAATGTGTGATGGAATAAAATAAAATGGTGATGAAGCTATGAAAGAAGTTTTCAAAAAGTGTATACATAGGGGTTCAACTTAATGTTGGTAAATATTCTATTTTTTCGGTGGAGGAGTCAAGAATGCTACTGAAAATGGCAAAAAATGCATTCTGAAAATGGCAAAAAATGCATTCAAAGCTGTACTATTTTGGCACAACATGTGAGTTACGAGCCCGATTTACTTATATTTAATAATAAAAAATGAAATAAACATACCATTTCATGTTCTACTACAGCGTGACTTGTACGTCCAGTGTGATGAACATAGTTGTACAGTGATCTGTTTTTTTACCTATCTCTCTTCTTTCCCTTGCACCGGGTTTTGCTTCATTTTTCACAAACTCATTCCAATCTTCTTGGGCGATTGTTGGTGGACAATTTTTTAGCCTATCTTCGTCATTATCGTGTTTGTCATAATAGTTTGTTCTCAATTCGCTCTTGTGTTTCCTAAATGACTCGGCCATTTTTTTAAAAAACAAGTCCTTTGAATCTGACTATATATCGTAAAATGTTTGTAAAATTAAGAGTTGTTTACGTAAGAAAAGAAATTATGTGGCAAAATTTATATTTATATAGAAAACTGAAAGTGGTACAAATCAGTTTTAGCTTACCAGCAATTCATTCCAAACGTCAATCTTGTATTTTTCAAGTACTTTATCCCAACTTTCATATAAGATCGGCACATGAATTCGTACCAATTTACCAACTCGACCGCTTACTTTTCTAGCATTTTTTGAAATAGAAGCACCTAATGCATTTATCTCAACTTTTTCGGGTTGTGTAGAGGATGATTGTGTAATTGAATGGGTTGACACTTCTGTAGGTTCTGACATTGCTACTATCTTATTGGTTGCAATCCAAACGACCAAGACCACCTACAACAAACAATTCTTGATTGTATCAGCTTCAGAAATGCTTACAAAATAGAATATTGGATATAGGCAACAACTAAAAGTTTGTATTTTAAGATCTCTAATAAGATGAACAGAGTACGATATTAATTTATCTATGCTCAGACCTGAAGACGGCTTACAGTAAAAGAACACAAAATACTATCAGCTTCATATATTTTTAAAATCATAGGGATCATACACGATTATACACGATACATATAATGCCTCATCTTCCACTTCCGCTTCCTCTTGGAAGACCATATCTCATCATTAGAAAATGAAAAGAAAAAAGAAATCAATGAAAAGTTTACTAAAAATTAATCATGCAGCCAATCTTTGAAACATTAAGATAATCAATAAAATGTTTATTAAGAACCAAAATAAGCGTCTGTTGATTATGCAGCCTGTCTTCAATGAAAAATTGCAACACGTAGAAAAGAAATTCATACTCAATAATCTAGACCACCTAATACTTTTCAGGGATGATGCGCCATTAAATAATTAAGAAAAAAAGGGATGATGTATCAAAACTCAAAAGAGAATGCACTGAAATAACATATAAGATGTCTTACAAAATGTCAATTATATACATTCACTGAGAACTAGATTGTTTACAATCTACTTAAATTATGTTAAAATTCGTTTTCTTAAGAATTTTAATTGGCTACTTGATAGTGGGCACAACTTACTTGATGAAATGCATCAAAGCCCTCATGCCAATAAGGGCCATTTTAAAAATATAATGGCTATCCTAATCTGACTTCTATTGTTGCAGATTTACCCTAATCAAGAACATTGCTAAAGTTCTAGTGACGCTCAATACATTAGAGAAATACAATAGGAAATAGGAAATAATATTGAAACAAGATTTAAATTTAATCACACTTGAAATTCAACTCATTTCAATTAAGAAATATATCTTATATTAACATATGCATTTGGTAAGGTCTTCTAATTTTTGATTGCCTTCGAAAGCAGATTGATAGACAATAGGAAACTAAGTGTCATCCACAGTTGTAGTCAACCATTTTGGTGTATGCAAAGCCACAAACCATCCGTTACTTTTTAAATCTTTTGAGTAAAACACTTGACTCGCTTCTGATTCAAGAATAAATGGCTCATCATTCACTCTATCTTTGGTCTTTAATTTCTCTAAGTTAACTGTAATCAAGTTTGAAACAGGATCTATCTTACAACCGTTGACCTTATCTTCGACCTTTATCCAATCACAATAAAAAACCGTTTGTTTGAAGTCAATGTAATCCAACTCAATTATCTGCTGAATAACTCTATAATACATTGTTTCTACTTCCTTGTAATTTTTATCCTTCCCGCTCACTCTAAATTTTGTAATTGCTCTCATACAAACACCACTATCTTATGTTACCATCCGTTCTTCGTAACTTTTTGGAGAAAATATGAATCCATTCACTAGGTACTTCGTATAACTACGCGCCTTGAACTTCGGCCCCTTCACCAAATGCCAAAGAGTTGAATCAACTTCATTGGTCTTGACCAACTAAAAAAACACAATAAGCAAAAAATCTTGATTGTGATGGTGTATGATCCACTTAAATACACATGAATATGTAAGAAGATGTAATACCTCATCACGTAACCATAGAGTGAAACTTTGACAAGTTTCCACGGACGTAACCCTACTTCGCGATTCAGATTTAGTACTTTTCACATAGCTGTTATACCTCATGCGATAGACATTTCAATACGTATATATGAGTTAATTTATTTTACAATAATGGGAATTCAGGATAAATTAGTGAACTTACTTCTCCCATTCATCCAATCCATCGTACTTATTAAGGACCCATCTACGAACTTGTTCAAACTGCACTTGGGTCAAGGTTATGTCTTTACCACTATCTAGAGGCATTTCACCAACAAACTCATCATCCTCATCTAAAAACGCTTCGCGGGTATGTTTATGAGTACCATCACCTCCTTTTGGCATATACTCCATGCAGTAATAACTAGCTTCTTGTACAATATATCCTTCTGCAATACACCCTTCAATATTTTTTTTGTTGCGCACATATCCTTTATATGTTTTTGTCAACCTATGTAGGTAATTAATTGTAATAACTAGTAGCTATTTAAATCGAATGATGAAGAATAAAACTAAAATTAGTAATTTACCGTTCAAAAGGATACATCCATTTATATCTAACAGGGCCGCAAATCAATGCTTCATCGGCTAAATGAACCATAAGGTGGATACTGATATCAAAAAATGCGGGTGGAAAATGTTTTTCAAGCACACACATTGCTTCTACCAAACTAGCCTTTGCTTTTAAAAGATGTTCTCTATTGATCACCTTCGAGCACAAAATGTTAAAAAATAGACTTATACCGATCCTTATGTTGTGGATAAGAATGTTGAAGCAATACCAAAGTAATTGTTGCATCATGACATGATAATCATGCGACTTCATATTTGTTAGCTCAGGAGGATTGATGCTCACATTGTTGTGCAAGTTAGAAGAGAATTTGCTAGGTACTTTAAGGTTTTTCAAAATGGTGCAAAACCATATTTTTTTCTTTGTTCAAAGTGAAAGTTGCTTCTGGTATAATTATTTTATTTGTTTCACGATCTTCCCTCACCTATAATTTTTGTTTTATACCCATGGTTTTCAAATCCTTGCGTGCATTGATGCCGTCTTTTGACTTGTCCTTATGACCTATAATTGTATTGATGAGATGCTCAGTGACATTCTTCTCTATATGCATAACATCAATATTATGTCGGACCAAATTTTCTTTCCAATATGGCAAATCAAAGAGGATAGACCTCATATACCATGCAGGAACATTGTTAAGGTCTTCATAATCGTTTTCTTTTTTCGTTTTTGACCGATTTCTTGTTTGTTTTTACCAACTTTCATCTTAATATTAGCTACATTTTCTTCAACTTGATAACCATTCAATGGCCATGGAGGACGACGATATTCTTTTTCGTTATTGAAGTTTGCTTTATCGTCTCGAAACTTGTATTTGGAAGGAAGAAATCTTTGATGTCCCATGTAACACATCTTCTTACTTTTAGGAAGATAATAAGAACAAGTATCTTCCTCACAAATAGGACATGCAAAATTGCCGTGAGTTGTGCACCCGATAAAGTACCGAGCGCAGGATGATCATGAATTGACCACAACATCCTAGCTCTCATTGTGAACTCGGAATTATTAACCGAGTCAAATGCAATGACTCCTTCCCATAACTGCTTTAACTCGTCTATCAACAGCTGAAAATAAACATCGATATCCTTCCCTGGTTGTTTTGGCCTAGAAATTAACAATGTCAACATTGAGAACTCTCTTTTCATACACATTGATGGAGGAAGATTAGATGGTACTATAATTATTGGCCAACAACTATAACAACTGGCTAGAGACACATGTGGATTGAAACCATCAGTTGTTATTCCAAGCGTGATATTTCGTGATTCAGCAACTAATGTTTGATCAAAAGAATCTGCAGCTCGCCATTGAGAAGTGTCACGTGGATGACGCATTACATTTGAATCGGACTTGGCACGAGCATGCCAAGTCATAGCATCTGCTATCCATGGTATGGTATACAACCTCCTCAATCTAGAAATTAAAGGGAAATGTCTCAACATCTTTTGAGGTACTTCGGTAGCTCTTTTCTCTTCGTTAAATGTTGTCTTATATCTTAGTTCATTGCCAATTGTACAAGAAACTCTGTTTGCATCATCTTTCTAGTATAAAATGCAGTCATTAATGCATGCATCATAAGTCTTGTAATCCATCCCAACTTGTTTAATCATCTTCTTCATGTCAGGGTACTTTGTCGGTAGTGTGTTACCTTCAGGGAGTAACACCTTTATAAATTCGAGGAGTGCAGTCACACCATTGTCGGAAAAGCCATATTGAGTTTTCAAGCTATTCAGTTTCACAATGGCATATAATGTTGTTATACCTTTAGAACATGAAGGATACAATGGCTCTTTTGCACTATCAAAAAGTGATTTACACTTCTTACTTTGATTGGTCGGCCAATCAACATCAACCTTAGACGGTTCCTCAATATTATCGGGCAACAGACTGGTAGGTTGAAAATGATGAAATCTATCAGCATCATTGACCAAGTCTTCCATCCTAGGATGTTCAGCCTCATCAGTACTTATAGCTTGACTAATAGATTATTTTTGCTTCTCTGTCGATTCTTCTCCATGAAAATGACAAACGGTATATGACTGGACAATTCCCCATCTGAGTAGATGATAATGAATGTCATCTAATTTAATCTTCATTTTCATATTTTTGCACTATGTGCAAGGACAAGAATAGATTTCCTTATCACCACCATTTTCCACAACAAATTCAATAAACTTCTGCACTCCTCCTACATATCGTGTGGTTCTTCGATCATATTCTTTCATCCATTGTTTGTCTATACTAGACGACATATTGCCTTGCTATATCATACATGATATACAACATTATGATTGATGAAGATTTAGATTCACTATTCTATTAAATTTAAGATATATAGGTAACCATAATTCACTATTCTATTCAATCAAGGTTGGTTACTTTAATTAACCTATGCATACCCAAATCCAAGTGTATGTGACTTTTCAAAGTAATAAAATAACAAAGATGGAAAGGACAGGGGTATAAGTCAAAGCATGTACATGCAACAAAAATAGTCAAAGCAAATGTGTTAAAAAAATAAACATATTGTACATTGCTTGGAAAAGTATACTGACATATTCAAAGCAAAATAAAAAGAACAGGGATGTGTTAATGCAATGTGTGCTCATACTTTTACATGGCAAGAATAAAACTTTTAAGGCATTAATATGCTTAAAAAATGAACAAACTGACATTACATTTCAAAGCCATTGTACAATCTAAAATGAACCAGTTAAGGCAAGAATGAAATTGAACTGGAACAAATGGCAAGTTAAGCTACAAGCAAATTTTTGAAACATGTATATACACACTTATTTGGTAAAGCATGTACATGTGAGTTTGAAACTAATATATATTATAAAGTTAATCTACCTATTTTAAAGTATTGAAAATTGGTAAAGTTATATAGGTTTATATTGAAAAGCCAAGCTAAGAAAGTGTATAGGCAAGTAGCTTGCATATATTTTTAAAAATCTAGACTTCATGTTAGAAATAAGTACAAAAGTAATATTAACTAGCTATTAACATGTACATGCATTTCTTTTCAATGTATTCATTTTCGATTATGTTTAAGTTAGGCCGCTAGCCTAAACCATGCAATATATCTATATATTTCAATGTATACCCCTTTTTCTTATTAACCATAAACGTATAATATAGATAAGTTTAATTATTATCAAACTATAAGTATACAATTATAAGTATTATCAATTACTGTACTAGTTTGAAACTGAACTAAAACTAAGCATATCATTGTATACAGCTATATGCTTTTGTATATAAAAATTAAGTAACACTAATAGGTTTATCAAGTACATTGCTAAAGGTTTACATTCATATATCTTGTTTTAATAATTTAATTACTAAGAATACCATATGAATGAAATTCAAACCATCACCAAGAAACATCACAATGATCTAATATAGGAAGAATAACAACAAAAAGGAAATTGGCAGCACAAAATAAAGCAAATTCCTGGAACCGGATCGGTTCCAGATTTTGTCCACCAGTGTAATGCCACCGGTGGATTATTAATATCAGGCGCAAGAGTTCGAGCTGACTTCATAGTTGTGCATAGTGTATCTTGCAAATATAAGTAGTTGGACCATAGATCATTAGTGCAATGAATCCAAAACTTAAATAATCCAATCTAATTAATAGTTCAATGCAAGTGATAGCTATGGTTTTCACAAACAAAATACATCCATGACAATTATACCATGTAGGACATGCATAAAGGTATGTAGGATTAGGTTCAATGTTCATATAAGCAAAAAATATGTTATGTGTTCACAAATTGACTATTAAAATTTGTCACATATGATTTTATACATCTATCTATTGCAAAAAAAAATATAAAATAAAATACTTATTTAATCATTTAGAACCGTGCTATTATTAAGTAAAACCTATACATGAAATCATAAGCTGAATAATGCTGTGATATTAGATCAATAGAAATATTATCACAATAACTGTAGTGGCATTAAATTAATTTTAGATACGAATATTTAGGATAAAAATTCAGAATAACTGGGAATAGTCAAGAAGATTCATATTATATCACTACATTTTATTCTAAATCGATGATCATAATGCAAAACTATGGACCCTTATAATTTTTGAATTTTAACTTTACTGTTTTGAGCCAATATCAACTAAAACGAAACTGTATTTTATAAACAAAATAATGAACTAACCAAAACCACACAATCAATAAATGAATCAAACTTAAAGATTTTGTAAACACATCATGCAACGCAAGGCGAAAGATCAATCTAAATCAAAGAACTTTGAATTAAACCATAATAATAAAAGAGACAAATTACTTTCGTATGAATACCTCGAAACAAAGAAGAATGTGAGAACTTGATTTACGTGATCCATGAAGCGATTTATGTTTCGAGGCGATTCTCGATGGGGATTTGGGTGAAAATGGATGAGAGTTAGGGCATGCGGGATGGAAAATATTTCTTACGTACGTGGGCTGATTTAGGAAGGGGGATTCTGCTTAGGGTGTATCAATTGTGAGATGTCAAAACGAAGGGAAGGGGTGAATTTTTTGGTAAATTTGGAACGGTGTACGGCCGTTCCAAAATTGCCACGGCCAAAAACTGTGCTAATTTATTTTACCACAGCTCTGGACCGTGGTAAAATTTCCATGGCTTAAGACCGTGGCAATTTTTCCGCATTTTGGTGTGGCAAAATGGGCTGTATGGTGTAATGTAAATTCAAATTAAACTTGAATGATAATTTAAATATACCAAACAACAATCAATAAATTTCTAATCACATCATAAATTTAATTTAACCAAATAAGATGGTTTAGTATTTGTGAGTGGGTTAAAACACTCACCTTTGATTTATCAATGATTTAAAATCAAATTAAAGCCCAAAAATTGAATAGTCTCAGAATTCGACCAAACTGGCTCCGTATTGTCTGGAATTTCGATACGATTGCAACAGAGAAAACCCGCGTGAATCCAAGCTCGTATGAAAAAGTTATGTATGTTAGAAGATTGGAAAATTTAAATTTAAATTAAACATGGGCATAATCGTAATATCGTACCTCATCTTCAAACCCTAATCTCGATCATGTACGCGACCACCCATATATGCACGTAGCCGCCACTTCAAACACCTACCGCCACGCCCTACGGCCCATGAAAACACGATCGAGCATCACCAAAATCTCCAGCATGCTACGCCGCACGTGCTAGTACCCACGACGACAACTCTGCCTGCCTCCCAGATTGTAACGACCCACCTTTTTGGACAGTTTAAATCGACAATAAATCACACATGTCAACTCAAACCATTCAAAAGGGAGAATTGTTAATGGGGTAAATAAGAAAATAATAGAAAAGAAAGGAAAACAAAACACAGAATCTCACAGCGGAATGACAAAATATAATAATCAAATAAACAGTTCATGAAGCTGTTTTACAAATAACATTTGATTACACCTTTTACAATACAGATCAGAGTTATACATACATCAGGAATAAATAAATAATGCAGCGGAACAACATAATGCAGTGGAATAAATATAATAAATAGAAATAATATACTAAGTCTTCGTCTTCGTCCTCCAGAAAGATAGTCTTCAATGTACTGAAATACTCAGGCTGACCCGAGCGTAATGAAAAACAAAACATTCGAGTCAGAACTAAAAGAACTTATGTAAGTTAAATCAAAATAAGTAAATATGAGTGCAATGGCTTCAGAGATGCTTACGGGATTTTACAACCCCTATCCAGTGTCTAACGTGCATGCAATAACTTAAGAAATGTTCGGGATTCCTTCTCCTAAGGATCCGTTAAACTATCTACATATGTAATACTATGCACTATTATAATATGTCTACAGTAAAGTATTAAAATAGCGTTAATGCGTTACCCATATTCCCCTTAACACATTTTTATAAATGTCGTAGTCTATACAGTACTGTAAACTCCACCAAATCGGTGGGCTATCAGGGAGCACTCCATAGGTACAACACAAACCAAACTCGTAGTGGGCTCGATAAGGCATATGACAAGGCACGCGAGACAATGCTAGGATAGGATTCTACCATTTTCACTCCCGGACTGATGGTAACGCATAGCAGCTACTACCGCCCATCTTGGAACAAACTTCCATAATCAAATCAAGGGTGGCCACCAAAATCAATCACAAAGTAATAGATACGGTATCGAAGAAATGTGCCCGATCGGAGGAGCAACCTCACTTGGCCCGGTATAGCTCCTGTTTTAGTCATATCAAGCTGACCCGAGGGGGTCAGGGCTGCGCTCATACCTCATACAGTAGCGTTCGCCAAACCATCCTACTTCATTCTGGATTCTCCAGCATGTGCACAGTTGTTAAAGTGGTTTTCGGTATTGACAGAGAGTATGACAATATCTAATCCCGGTCTCTTTAACAACCCAACGCTTATTTCATACCGGTTGGTTATTTTACATTTTTCAAATCTAATTTATAATTGATATCAAAATATCATATTCACCTCAGAATCATATCATTTTCGAAATCATATTCACTTTCGAAATCATTATTCACTTTAAATCATATTCATTTCAAAATCATCACCACAAAATAGGTTAAACCATCATATCAAAATATTTGCATTTAAATCAATTAAATCAAAATCATAACAGTTCCAACTTTAAACAGTTTGAATTTTGAAAGTAGTTTATATATTGGAACAGTTATACATTAAAAATAGTTTATATTTTTTCAAAAAATAGGTTATAGATTAAAATAGTTTATATATTAGAAATAGTTTATATATTAAAATAGTTTATATATTAAAAATAGTTAATGTATTAAAAATTATTAATATATTACAGTGGTTTATATGAGAAAAACAGTTTATATGTTAAAAGAATTTGTATATTAAAAGAGTTTATATCGAAAATACTTTCAAATTAGAATTGTTTCTTCCAATTTTACAAATCAATTCGACTCAACTTTAGTTCCAAAATTCAAATTTAAATCAATCTCAGTTCAACGATTTCAATTAAAAAGGCTAAATGTTTCAATTCAAATTCTCATTAAAAACCATTTCAATTTATATCGATTTCAATCGATGTTTGAACTACAGATTTAAACCACTTCAAATTCAATAGGTTTCAAAGTTTAAATATTCAAACGTTTACAATAACTCAATTATGATAAATTTCATTTATATTTCAAAATTCAACTTTAAGATTTCAATTTAAATTCTTTATACAATTTATTGAAACCAATTTCAATTTCAACATTTTAAAGCTTGGATTCTAAAAATAATTCAGTCCATATAAATCAAATTTTATTTCATAATATCATTTAACTGGATTCAAAAACTAAGGATTAAAAATCATTTAATTTAACAAATCCGGTGTCCGTATATAATTTTCTACCCTATGGTCAAGTGATACGGATATTTATCATTTCAATTCATAATAATTTTAAATTTACGTGTATATATAATTTCAACCGCAATCCCGAGTAAAATTCAAAATCCATAAAATAGTTCGAGTTTATCATTTCAACCCATACCGATTTTTCCCTAATCTATATGACCATTCAGGTATGTATCATTTCAACCCATAGTGATTTTTCCTAACTATAACTAAGAGAACTTGCAGTGTGATAACAACATATAAATAAACATAACATCAAATCATCCAAAATGTCAACAATTAAGCATCCATTACAATCATCATTCAAATCAACCAATAAATCACAACAATTAACTGGTTATCAATCAGGTATTTAACAAACAGTTTAAATTCCAATATTAATTTAAAATGGCAATTAAATTCTATATAAATTCAAATTAAATTTATATGACAATTTAAAATACCAAACAACAATCCATAAATTTCTAATCACATCATAAATTTAATTTAACTATCATAGGATGATTTAGTAGTTGTGAGTGGGTTAAATCACTCACCTTTGATTTCAAATCGATTTAAAATCCAAATAAAGCCCAAAATTTGAATATTCTCAGAATACAGCCAAACTAGTTTCATGGTCTGAAATTTCGATATGATCACAACAGAGAAAACCGCACGTCAATCCGAGCTCGTTTGCAAAAGTTATGAGGATTAGAAGGTTTAAATTAAAAATTAAATTAAAACAAAGATGAGGGCAAAAGGGCAATTATTCACCTTCCTCAAACCTTATTGAACACGATCGCTTAGCCTCCAACCATCAGCTGCCACCCTCCATGCAATTTCAGTTGCCGCTACAATCACCTGCAGCCAGATCAACCACCTCCGCTGGCCTCGCCGTGGCCCGCCGCTCCTCCAGCACCCCTCTATGTTAGCCGCGCCGCCCAGAATCACCTCCGGCCGAGATCCCACGTGCACCACCTTTTGGCCAAAATCTGGCGAAATCGTTGACTATTTTGACAAATTACCACATGGATCTGTGATGCTCGACGTCCTCTACCCACTGGTCACCTCCGATCGTCCTATTGCCGAAGATCCACCGTCGAATTGAAAACCCTAGCAACAAACGATCGAGGATAAATTGATGATTTCTGGCCAAACGATGTATAAAATAAAAAAACAAACTACAGTAGTAGATTGCGCTCGTCGAGAGATTTCCAACGATATATAATATGATAGGGTTTGGAGAGTTTGAAATTGAAAGTAGGATTATGGAATGTCTGCTGTTTGAGAAGGAGGAACAAATAAGAAGTTGATGTACGTACAGAATAAAATGAAAGGTAGCTAGGGTTAGAGATAATAGAATGGGCTAGGATAAACATATATTCATAGCATACGATCAATTGGGCCCAAATGGTCGCACAGGCCCGAAAAGCTCATTTCCAACCCTGAACGAAACAATGACATTGTAACAACCCGAGATTTGCATTACCAATTTTTTTTTTGGATTTTATTTAAATGGAGCAAATGGATTTTTGGGATAAGGATAATTTATTTAAAAATATGGACATTTTAAATAAATGGGTTTTTAAAAAAAAATGAGGCGAAGTATTATTTTGGAACAATTAAAAATTAATGGGAATTTTAAGAAGGGGATTTGGTTAAGTATGGGTTTTCATGGCTATGTTAACACTTAAACAATTTTTATACATGTTTAGGGCCACTTTCTCTTAAGCGGTCCATTAGCCTAACCCAAACCCACTTACCATTCTATAAATCATCTCAAACTCCTAACCCTCATTCATTCCAACCCTAATCATATTCCTAAAACTCTAAACCTAAAAATGGCCTCCATGCTTAGGAAAGCTCCATCCTCTCTTATATTGGCTTAAGCTAGTTAAAGTAAGGGAAGGTAATGCAAAAACCATCTTGTAATCCATTTCTAACTCTCTTGAATTTCTGGAAATCATGTTGTAACTCTTGGTTTTATGTGTTTTGGTATTTTTCTAGCTCCTTGATCATCATCTCTTAGCTTTGGTTAGTGCATATATGTGTTTGTTCTTTTGCTTGAGAGGAATACTAGGTAAACCCCCTCCTAATCTATGTATAAGCATCTCTTAATTTCTGAAATTATTTTGTAATCCTCTTTTTTTGTGCATTTAGATTGTGAAACTCTTTGATCTTCTTTTCATTGCTTGGGAAAGAGGTAATATATGCTAGCTGAAATTATAATTAGTTTATTGCTGTTAGTAAATTAGGCATATCTCATTCATCTTAAATCGGAATTAAGATTTTCTTGAAGATCTGGAAAGCTTATTCTGTACCCTATAACTTTTATGTTTTGTGCTTTGCCTAATATTGAGGTTTGAATGGTCAAAATCATGCTTGTTTGTCACTGACCTGACAACAAACTACAGGGTTGATAAAATAAAAACATGAAATTGATTTGGCCATAAGTTACTCGTTTCTTATCCAAATCTAATAATTTTGGATGTTCTGAAAAGATTAGATTTATAGCTAAAACTTTCATGTTTTGAGTTTCATGAAATTTCGAAGTTAATTTGGTCAAAACTGTGCATTCTTACCACTGTCCCGAGAGCACAACAACAGTGATATACAATTTAGATCTGAGAATTGTTTTAGTCATAGAATTTTCATCTCTTGTCGGAATTTGACGATCTTGGTCATTCCGGAAAGCTTAGAAACTAAGCTACAACTTTCATTTTATTCATTTTGCTAGAATCTAAAGTTTACTATGCCAAAATTGTGGTTTTTCATCTCTGGCCAGTTAGTGCATAGCAATAGGCCTTGGTCTCTTTTCTCCCTTTGTTTTCAGCGTAGAACCCCGACTTTGCGACGCCATCCCGGGCTCGTCCTTTGTCGGATTTCATCGTTTTTGATCTCGTTAAAAAGATGAGATCGTGATCTTTAACCATGCAAAGTTTGGTTTAGATCTGGGTGCATTAGATACTTCATTTCTATTGCCGAAGTAGCACCCAGAAACTGTTTTACAATAGTGATCATTTTCAGTTATCGTCGGACCAACTTTGAAACATTGTCGTTTCTTCGTTTCAAGTCAAAACCAAACGATTCTTGTTGCATATCAAAGTAGGAGTACTTTACTACGCTCCTGCAAATTTTCATCAAGATCTGAGTTCATGTGACCCTTCGACTATGTCGTCGAAGTGGGACCTTTACACTGTTTTGACACAGTAAAGTTTTATGATTTTTGTCCGACTTTGAGACGACGCCGTTTCTTCGTTTCAAGTCGGAATTTCCCGATTCTTTTTGCAGTTTGGTGCAGGGATGTTGGACTATATTCATACCAATTTTCATGCCATTCGGATTCAGTTTGCTGGTCCGAATAATTTTCCGAACTTGGGTTCGCGCCAATTTTGGACTATTTTCCAACACTTGGAATATTTTCAGTGATTTTCTAGTTTTATTGATTTCTTTGAGATTTGTCTCTAGATTTCGTACACGGGTTTTATGAATTATTTTCAAAAGATTTTTCACTCCTAAATGGCTTTAGAAATTATTATATAATATTATTTTTAATTATTAAATTAATTACTCCATAATAGGAGAGTTTTCAAAAGCCGTTTTAAAGTGATTTCAAAATCAATTATAAATCCGTTTCGCACCATTATTTTCTATAATGAAAATCTCACACTCACTTTTTAGCACGTCGAGCGAAGTGGAAAGGTGCTTAAACGGTTAGGAAATCTCCGGCCTATGGAACCGTGTGTATTTTCTTTCCGGTTAATCCCCGACCTATTCGATTGATCGTTTTGACCTTTGGGTCTAGTTTACCGATGATGCGAGGTGGACTTTTTATTGTTTGGAGTGTGAGCTTGCTATTGGTTAGTAAACCGTTTAGTGCGAACGTGGGGTATGGGACTCATTGTTAACACTTTACGGGTTCCTCTTCAAGAAGTTGGTGACACATTAGCCTTTGGGCGGCCAGTACTGGACCTCTGGGTCACCACGCCTCTGGGCAACCGTCTCTGGACACCTGCGCTATGGAGCAGTTTATTTTTCGGCATGCGCCTCTGGGCCTTATCCTTCTGGGAAGGATCTTGCCGTCTCGCGCGTTCCGCATCTGTGCGAGTGATCGATCACAACTCTACAGTACTTGGCAACAACGACTCTGGTCGGTGCACGTGCAATATTGGTATTATTTGATGATTTTTATATCCATTCGAGTACCGCCATTCGATGTTGGTTCTATGGAACCATACGATGTAAGTGCGATTACCTTGTGGATTCACAGTGTCTCTGGACACTGCTTTTCAGTGTTGGATTTCATTGACTTTTTAGTATATCCCCATTGCTCTTTGGAGCATCGATCTTTGCTTGGGCATTGATTACAGACTCTGGTCACTCTTGGGATTATTGCCTATGGGCATCTTTTTATAGCTTTGGCTACGCCGATGATATGAGGCGATTTTATTTATTATACACTTTGGTGTTGATTTCTCTTTGGAGATTTTTATTGTTTATTGATGATTAGGGATCGTCATTATATTCATGTGGTTCATAATATACTTCTCTTTGGATAAGTACTTTTTATTGATGTACCGCATTATTATATATCTCAGTTATTACTGATTGTTTAGCTAGTCTGACCCGAGTGTTTTCGCTCGGGTCAGACCGAGTTGTTTCAGGTTAGGTCTCTGGACTTAGCTGCTCTGTGCTTCCGCTTTGGACTTATCTGCTATGCTTTTGAGATAGCTTATCTTAGTGTCCGCTTATGTTATTATTCAGACTTTGATATGTACATATTTTTGACTCACATGTGTGAGCAGTGGCTTTGTACCCACTTATGATATTTGGATCTGTATTGACGATGTATTGTCCTGGGATTTTATATCTATTATGTGATTCTGTTCTGTGATGTTTTATCATTTTATTACTATGCTTATTCTGATAGATCTTTAGACATTGTAATTTCGTTATAAATATTTATTGAATATGTCAAACCACTTGAAAAAAAATATATAGATACCACCCTTTCGACGTATTCAGTAGATAGTTATAGCTTGATTACAAATGGTCGCTTCCACTATACTCTATTCTCCGCTTTAACAGACAGTATTACTCCCGTAATACTCTTTGTTACAGTGGGTCTCAAAGTGGGGCGTTACAGACATTCTATATATCAAAAGTGAGGTTTTCGATATTTCTGAACTCAATGGAACAAGTCTCAAACCCTAATTCCATTTTATCCAAATGCTAGCTTTCAAAATCAGATTGTATAAATTTAAATTCCATTAATCGATTTCTACGCGTTTCGAGCTCGCATGATCAAACGGCAAGTCCGATCGCTACGAAACTTGAAATCCTACAATAATTCATTGGTACTGATTCGATGAAACTGGTTTCGTCGAAATCCGAGACAGTGGCTAAAATGGCTAATTCTCACGTTGATTAAATAAATTATTATTAAGTCGATTTAATCACTTTTCAAATTCAATCTAAAGGTTAACAATTTATTTTTCATTCTTGATTACATAGAAATTAATAACCTATTAAAATAAAATTTCCATGTTAAATCTACTATTTAAATATTACATTAATTTCAAAGTTCAATTGCAATTGGAATAAAACCCTAGTTAATTATATTTTAATTTCAATCAAATTCTTATATTTTGATTCTCACTTTTATTATTAAATCATAAAATATCATATGAATATAATTAACATTAGTTTACATTTTATTACATTCATATTCTACAAATTCATCTTAACTATGCAATATTTAATTATATTAATTCACATTGATTTCCAAATTAATTTCAACGGATTAAATAATGAAATGATAATTAAACAATTATTACACATTAATAGTTCAAACACATTTCTATGTTTATTGTTTACAATTAAAGTTAATAAATTCACATACTAATTAATTGATTTCATATTCCTTTATAAACCTATTCTAATTTATAACATATAATTTCAATATTAAATCCAACATTTAATTTATTCCTTATTTACAATTATAACCAAATTAACTCTACAATTATTTCAATTGATTGAAATTACATTAAAATAGTTATCAATTAAATTAAATCAACATTATGAAATTACATTCTAGTTATTTTTCTCATTAATAAATCACAAATTTTAATTTCTTCCAATATTAAATTCCAAAATCTTATTTAATTTAATATTTTTAATTATCAGAAAATGCGGATCTTTACACTCTCCCCAACTCAAAACTTTTCATCCTCGAAAAGGAACAAGAAGGAATTAAGAAACTTGATATAATTTTACTCAAAATAATCAACTCATAAACATTTTAAACTTACATAATTAAGTAATTTGAATAAATATATCAATTTATAAACAATTAATTTACAAAATAAAATTTGAAAATAACCCAACTTTTACAAAATTTTCTAAGTCTTAAATTTTTGGAAAATTTCGACAGAGTCTCCTTTGTACGGATAGGTCCGAAAAAATAATAATGTCAATAACTTCAATATATATATATATCATATTTCAATAATAAAATATCCTAAACCACGGGAAAAAAAATAAAATATCGTTACAAAACCGTAATCCGCAAACGTACCTATTTGTCGGGCAAACTAACTTTATTTATGAAACCAAAAGTAGTAGCTATTGCTTCCATAAATCTGTATTTCACTTATATAATCCAAAGAGTTAAAATTATGTGAAAGAATAAAATTTAAGTTGTTTCAACCAATAGCACAAGCAACACAACAATGTATAACCACCATATGTAAACAAAAAGAAACACAACCATCATATGCAACAAAGAAAACTATCAAGCATCCATAGTAGTCAAACTAATGGTTTGTTCAGTTTTAGAAACTTCTCATCGTACAAGGGTGATGAATAAGCTATCAAGTGTACCTTACGCTCAACAGCCTTTGATAATTACTTAATAGATTATTTATATGCCCCACACAATTAGAAGTTCCTTTCCCAAGCATCCCATAAGCCAAAACAACCAAGAAATTAGATATTATTTAAGTTATTCTATTGGTCTCTTTTCACATTATTTACCTTTTTTTTCATTCAATCATACTATGCCATCTTTTGTTAATTTACATTCATTTACATATGTTACTTTCCATTCAATTATGTAGAACATCAATAAATCAGTTCTTAAAATATTATATAAGTTTCTTTGCAAATCTAATTCCCACTTATTATTTACTTATATAACTTGATTTCCATTTAATATTATTCATTAGTGAATAAATTCATACTTAAGTTTTCCACCTTTTAATTCACATTTATTGTTTATATAGCTTGATTTCAATTTAATATTAGTATCCATTAATGAATCATTTCAATCATTTCTTTAAGTTTATAATTATTTACTTAAATAGTATTCCCTTTTAACTATTCAATTTAATTATAAATCACCTTAAAATATAACTTAAGTTCATAATATTCTAGTAACATCTTAACTCTTTTATTTATAAACGTATGTTCATTTTTGAGGCATTTCTATCATTACGCTTTTACTTGTATAATATTCTATCACATATTCCTATTAACATTTCAACTTTTAAACATTTGGCAAGTTATATATATGTTTTATAATGTAATTGAATGTTATACAAATTCCTCTTATTCATTTTAGTTAGCAAAAGCATTAAATAATTTACACCTTCAAATTTCACTACTCTTAATTCTTATTTTTCATTTTAGAAATTTCCAACTATTAAAATTTCACTTTATTTCTAAAACTGAAAATCATTAATTTATCATGAGCATAAGAATTCAAATTCTGGATTCATTTTAAATCACTTTGAAATAATATATATATATATACACTCATCCCTTTATATATTCAAATCATATTTAGAAATTTAAAATTAAGATTTATTTATCAAAACAAATGTGCAGTAAAACTACTACAATGGTCTTCCCACTTTGAAACTCGAAAATGAACGTCGATGATGTTGCGATCATCACCGAAATTATTTTCCAGCGACAAAAGAGGGGAGTACAGAACTTATTTTCTTTTAAAATTCTTTTTAAAACATTTTTTCAAATCACTTTAAAAATATTTATATCCAAAAATACTTCCAAATAATACTCATATTATATTCCAAAATCTTTTGAAAACCAATTTCAAAACCCCGGAACTTAATTTCTCAAATTTCTAATTAATTACATTTTATTTATAAATCATATTTTGTAACCAATATTTATAAAATTTCACTTCCTGACAAACATACATATCACATACAACTATATCCATTTATATAAATTTATTCTTTTACATACAAAATATAATACTAGGTAAAATTATTTCATTTACCTATATTTCAAAAACAATATTGTGTCGTTCTGCCCTATTAAGTGTTTAGAAATCTATATCGATGCCATAGCGTCTATGTACCGACCAGAATTTATAAATACTAAATAGAACAAATTAACACAATATAAAAACATTTTTATAACACTAACAAATACGCTCCCATATATATATACGCTCAAACAACTCATTCTAGGGTATTACTACCCTATCTCTAATGAGTTAAACCCCACAAAGCTAAGGTTATCGCTAAACCAAAGCTCTGATACCAAATGTAATGACCCATCTTTTTGGACGGTTTAAATCGACAATAAACCACACATGTCAACCCAAACCATTCAAAAGGGAGGATTGTTAATGGGGTAAACAAGAAAATAATAGAAAAGAAAGGAAAACAATACACATAATCTCACACCGCAATGACAAAACATAATAATCAAATAAACAGTTGATGAAGCTGTTTTAAAAATAACATTTGATTACACCTTTTACAATACAAATCAGGGTTATACATATAGCAAGAATAAATAAATAATGCAGCGAAACAACATGATTCAGTGGAATAAATATAATAAATAGAAATAATATAGTAAATCTTCGTCTTCGTCCTCCAGAAAGATAGTCTTCGATGTACTGAAATACTCAAGCTGACCCGAGAGTAATGAAAAACAAAACACTTGAGTCAGAACTAAAAGATCTTATGTAAGTTAAATCAAAATAAGTAAATATGAGTGTAATGGCTTCAAAGATGTTTACGGGATTTTACATCCCCTACCCAGTGTCTAACGTGCGTGCAATAACTTAAGAGATGTTCGGGACTCCATCTCCTAAGGATCCGTTAAACTATCTACATATGTAATATAATACGCTATTATAATATGTCTACAGTAAAGTAAAGTATTAAAATAGCATTAAGACGTTACCCATATCCCCCTTAACACATTTTTATAAATGCCGTAGTCTATACAGTACTGTAAACTCCACCAAATCAGTAGGCTATCAGGGAGCCCTCCATAGGTACGACACAAACCAAACTCGTAGTGGGCTCGATAAGGCATAAGACAAGGCACGCGAGGCAATGTCAGGGTAGGATTCTACCGTTTGCACTCCCGGACTAGTGGTAACGCATAGTAGCTACTACCATCCACCTCGGAACATACTCCCATAATCAAATCGAGAGTGGCCACCAAAATCAATCACAAAGTAACAGATATGGTATCAAAGAAATGTGCCCGATCGGAGGAGCGACCTCACTTGAGCTGGTATAGCTCCTGTTTAGTCATATCAAGCTGACCCGAGGGGGTCAGGGCTGCGTTCATACCTCATATAGTAACGTTCGCCATACCATCCTATTTCATTTTGGATTCTCCACCACGTGCACAGTTGTTAAAGTGGTTTTCGATATTGGCAGAGAGTATGACAATATCCGATCCCGGTCTCTTTAACAACCCAATGCTTATTTCATACTGGTTGGTTCTTTTATATTTTCCAAAACTGATTCATAATTGATATCAAACTATCATATTCACTTCACAATCATATCACTTTTGAAATCATATTCACTTCCGAAATCATTATTCACTTTAAATCCTATACAGTTCAAAATCATAACCACAAGATAGGTTAAACCATAATATCAAAATATTTGCATTTAAATCAGTTAAATCTAAATCATAACAGTTCCAACTTTAAACAGTTTGAATATTGAAAGTAGTTTATATATTGGAATAGTTATACATAAAAAATAGTTTATATTTTTAAAAAAAATAGGTTATAGATTAAAATAGTTTATATATTAGAAATAGTTTATATATTAAAATAGGTTATATATTAAAAATAGTTAGTGTATTAGAAATTATTAATATATTACAATGGGTTATATGAGAAAAATAGTTTATATGTTAAAAGAATTTGTATATTAAAATAGTTTATATCGAAAATACTTTCAAATTAGAATTGTTTCTTCCAATTTCACAAATCAATTGCAACGACCCAGTATTTTTCCGATAACTAAAGTATTAATTTAAATAAGATTTTGAATTTAATATCTTGAGAAATTGAAAATTTATGATTTGTTAATAAGAAATAAATTAGAATGAAATTTAATAATGTTAATTTAATGTAATCGATAACTATTTTAATGTAATTTCAATTGATTGAAATGACTGTAAAGTTAAGATTGGAAATTGTAAATAAGGAAATGAACCAAATGTTGTAATAAAAGGAGAAATTATACGTAATTAATTGAAATTGGGTAATATTGAATGGTTAATTAGTATGTGAATTTATTAGCTTGGCTTGTAAACAATAAACATAGAAATGTGTTTGAATTGGTAAGTTGCAACCTTGGTTTAATTATAAATTCACTATTCAATCCGTTGAAATTTAATTGGAAATCAATTGCAATTAATCTATTTAAATATTGCAGTTAATATGAACTAAAAAGATAATTGTAGAATATAGATGTAATAAGTGGCAAACCAATGTTAATTATATCCATAAAGTAATAATGGATTGAATAATAAGATGAAAAATCAAATAAATGGATTTATTGGAATTTAAATTAATAATCAATGAATTTATTCAATTGAACTTGAACGTTGTAATTAGTGCAATATTTAATATTGAATTTGACATAGGAAATTTGTTTTAAAAAGATTATTAATTTTTGTGTAATTAGAAATGATGAAAATTGTTAGTTACAAAATTTGAATTTAAAAGTGATTTAATTAATTTAATAATAATTTATTTAATTAACGTGAAAATAGCCATTTTGCCACTATCTCAGATTTTTGACGAAACTAGTTTCATCGGATCCGCAACGATGAATTATTGTAGGATTTCAAGTTTCGTAGCGATCGGACTTGTCGTTTGATCGTACGGGCTCGAAATGCGTAGAAATCAATTTAATGAATTCAATTTGAAATAAGATGATTTAAGCTAACTTCTTCATACAATGGAATTAGGACTTGAAACCTGTCCCATTGAATTTAAAAACATCAAAAACATCTATTTTGATATATGGGATGACCTATTTTCGTTTCGGGAACAGAACAGGCCTTTCGGGTCGTTATTGTTCGAACCGATTCGACATGTTCATTTTTTCTTATCGGACCTTGTCTATATAAATAGATTTTTCTAAACATTAGCAGCCATTCAGTTATTCTGTACATACAATTCTATCAGCCTATTCCTTTCTTCCAATGGTAGAAACCAAATTCCAATTAAAAACCCTAATTCAATTTCAAATTCAAATCGAAAATCAAACTCCTTAGAGCTATATCAAATTTTATCGTTGGAAAGATCTCGACGAATGGAACCTACATGTGATGACCGCCCATGACCCCAGCACCGAATCTAGAGGAAGTGCGCTGTAAAGTGCGCCAGGCGACCATGGACGATTGTCAAGGTAGATTAAAACAACAGAATCTATCGTATTACTCACAGCGCATGGACAAAATACAATAGAACATATGTATAGTGAAGCTTTACAGAATAAAATGCCATCATATAAAACTCCATAATAGTTGAATACAAGCATCCAAATAGTCAATACATCAGGCCTCACTACATAACACTCAGAGATTATACAAACAGCGGAACATCCAGTACATATAATATGAAGATAATATGCAACCCTCCAGCTCGTCTTCGATATCAGCATCGTGAGAAGAGAGCAGCACCTGTCACGTGCTACCTAGTCTGCCCGTCCCAAAATGGACGAACAGCCCAAGGCAATAAGAATTAAAAACATAAAGCCTTGAGTCAGACAACAGTCTTAGTGAGCGGTAAATTAACTAACAACATACCAAAAGAGCATAAAGGAAAAGGAATAGGAATACAACCCTCCCACTCCAACCTCTTTCTACAGTGATAGCCCCTAGACACACACTAAGCGGAGGCAACCATAGCAGAGCATACAATGTAAAGTAAAGCAATTATCACTCGAGTCAAGGGCGATGTTTTCCAACACTAAGCGGAAGCAACCATAGCAGAGCATACAATGTAAAGTAAAGCAATTATCACTCGAGTCAAGGGCGATGTTTTCCAAGCACAAACCCCCAAGGCCTAAACCAAGATCAGATAAGCTCCCAGAAAACACTGCTCTTGAGACCGAATGACGATAAAACCAACCATCCATGACTCTGGCTATCACTGTCATCATTGCTTCGATATCACCGTTAATTGAATGACCGGCACATTCTTTCAGCCGTCCGTCAAGGGCTAATGGAAACCCCGGTTCTAGACATAACTCCCGCACGTCATCGTGACCCGTGCCTAGGACTATCGGATCTGCCCAGAGTACTTGACTACCCAATCAGTAGCCTTCAGGGACTATCGAATCTGCCCAACGTACTCTTACTTTGAGCATGCTAGAACCTTCAACAACGATGAGATCTCAGCCTTCTAGTCATCCTCCTCGACGACTATTTCCATACTAGCTCAAGCGCCTCTCGAGCATCCATTATCCTCAACTCGAACCATATCACCGAGTTATCAACCTGCTTGGAATGATCCCGTCTGGATTAGACCAAGACTATCTCATATCATGCCTCGCTTCATCACATCCTCGCAAAGCTTCATCTCAACATCATCATCATCGAATCTATGCATAAGAGCTTCACCATCCGCTACATATGCCACAAGCAGCTTTTCCAATTCAAGAGTCTTTCCCTTAGCTTTTGAATCATCCTCGATCTAAATCAAATCATCAATCATCTAATTCATAGCAATCAACCAAATCAAACATTAATCCAAGCAATCAAGCATTCAAATATGATCTAAGTAGACAATTATAACAATAATGGCAATTTCGTAATTAAAGAGTTGAAAGTCTAATAAGCATGAAAACATGAACAATGTCCCTATAATCTTGATGAATGAACTTGCATAGGTTAACATGTAGTAAAATGGTTGTCAAATCATCATGAACAATGGATCTATATGGATCTACACTTAGGATGAAGAAAATGTATGGAAATCACTATTTTAACACCAAATCGAGCCAACAATCCGATATACTCCTTTGGATCCATGTGAGAGATAATCACCACTCACCAAATCACCTAAACAACCTCAAATCAACACGCTTCAGATCTGGACAGCGAAGGATCAAGCTTGATCTACCACGAATCCGCTTCAAACGAAGAAATCTATCTTCAATGGATGAAGATCTTCAACTTTAGCTCTTGGATCTTCGATTTGGATGAAAGGAAGCACTAGATTAGAGTGGAGAAAAGAAGTGAAGAAGTGTAGAAGTCGAGCTCTCAAAATGGTAGCACTTCGTCGCTTCGAAATCCGGATCCCAAAAAGTGAGAACAACCTTCCTATTTATAGCTGAAATTTCCTTAAGTCGTAGCCTCGGAGTTAGGTCGTCCCCGACTTACGACCTAAAACCCCCACCGACCTAAAGTCTTCAACCTAACAACCTCCGACTCAACAACCCCAAGTCTCCACGACTTACGACTTAAGAGAAATTACCACGACTTAGCGTCACAGCATGCCCAAACGACCTACGACTTACCACACAAGCACTTACCGACCTAACAGGGTATACGACTTACGACCTAACACAGATCGCGACCTAACACTTAGACGCGACTTAACAACAGGTACGACCTAACACTTAGGCAAAACCCAGCGACCTAACGCAGACTGCCTCTACGACCTAACAACTTACTGAGTTACGACCTACGACGTATAAAACCTTGCGACCTAACAACTTAGCAACCCACGTGACCTAACAATGTTACGACCTAACACTTAAGTCGTCTGAACGACTTAACTAACTAAGGCTACTTACGACCTAACTAACACAGCACTCCCATAGGTCGCTTACGACCTAACTACTTAACCTTAAGTCGCTCAAACGACCTAACACAAAACTCCTAGGTCGCCCATTGCTACCCCAGCTTCCTTAGGTCGTTGCCGACCTAACTATACTAACTCGGTAACTACTAGGTCGCAAACTCTCTTAACTCGCTAACTTATATAAGTCGTCAACACTTAGGTCGCTCGACCGACCTAACCTACCATACGACCTAAAATCCTTAAGTCGCTAACTCACTTAATCCCTTAGGTCGCTAACATCCTATAGCTCGTCCCAACCGACCTAACACTTAACCAGTTCACTTCCTTAGGTCGTCCCCGACTTACCACTTCAACTACTGATGTCAAGATGCAATGCTACTAGTAGTAAGTCGGAGCTGAAGCATCCTAAGTCGCACATGACCTACGACATACCGTAGGTCGTTAACAACCTATGACTTAGACTCAGGACGACTTATCACAAATGCGACCAAACGTCAATTGTTTTACGATGTTTCGATCCGTAAAAATACGGGTCGTTACATTCTCTCCCCCTTAGGAATTTCGCCCCCGAAATTCCAAACAAACAAAGCAATCAGAGACTATTCTGCATGCCTACCATCCATAGAAATCAACAAACCACGCATCCAATTCTAGCTTAACATGCAGAATTCTAAATCTTAGAACAAGTTACAATGTCGTGAGATGACACGACACGACACCTTAGGGCCATACCTTGAAGAGTTCAGGATGAGCTGCTTTCATCCTCTCTTCCACCTCCCACGTACAGTTGTTATCATCATCACTCCATTGTATCTTGAGCAACTTAACTACCTTCCTCCTAAGTTGTTTCGTGTCGGTCTCCACAACACGAAGCGGCTTACGAGGTCTTCTATCGACTGGATCAACTTCGAAGTCTTCACAGCTATCAGCAGAAACCACCATATTCGAGTCGTGCACATACTTCCGTAGATATGATACATGAAAAACATTGTGCACACTCGACATCTTCTCAGGTAACTCCAATCTATAGGCGAGCTTTCCAATTCGCTCGATGATCGGGAATGGTCCAACAAATCTCGGAGTCAATTTCCCTTTCTTCCTGAATCGAATAACATTCTTCAGCGGAGAAATCTTTACAAAAACCATGTCACTTACATCGAATTCCAAATCCTTTCGACGCTTACAGGCATAACTCTTCTGACGGTCTTGGGCTGCCTTCATTCGTTGCCGAATGATCTCTATACAATCCGAAGTCTGTCGAATCATCTCTGGCCCAAGTATCAGCTTTTCTCCAGTTTCTAACCAACATGTCGGAGAGTTACACGGTCTTCCATACAATGCCTCATACGGTGCCATACCAATGCTTGACTGGTAACTGTTGTTGTATGAAAATTCCACCAAATGAAGGTGATCTTCCCATGATCCTCCGAAATCCAAAACACAAGCTCTAAGAAGATCTTCCAAAACTCGGTTGACTCTCTCGGTCTGACCATTTGTTTGAGGATGATAAGCTGTACTCAAACACAACTCGGTTCCCAAAACTTCCTGGAAGCTCTTCCAAAATCCACTAGTGAACAATGGGTCTCGATCGCTCACTATACTCTTTGGAATACCATGGAATCGAACTATCCACTTAACATACAACTCAGCCAACTTTGATGCAGTCCTAGTCGATCGAACAGGAATGAATCTTGCACTCTTGGTCAGACGATCTACAATGACCCAAATCCCTTCATTTCCCGTTCTTGTTCTAGGTAGTCCATCAATAAAATCCATCGATATCTGCTCCCACTTCCATGTAGGAACTTCTAACGGCTGAAGAAATCCACTTGGCTTCCTCTGTTCGGCTTTTACCAACTGGCAGTTCATACACTTGAAAATAAAATTTCCAACATCCTTCTTCATGCCTTCCCAGTAGTAGGTTCTCTTTATATCCCGATACATCTTATTTCCACCTGGATGAATTGTCAGCCTCGAGTGATAACTTTCCTTCAGAACTTCACTCCTCAATTTATCTATATCGGGAACAACTAGTCGTCCTTGCTTCCGAAGCCAACCCTCTCGATCGACCTCGAATCCTTTATCCTTTTCTGGATCCAATCCAGATTCCAAATCACGGATAATCTTGACAAGCTTATCGTCTCGCTTTTGGCTCTCGCCAATCCTTTCCACAAGAGAAGGTCTTATTGATAAGTTTTCCAACATCTCAGGTTCCAATTCGCATCTAGGCCTGAAGTCAAATCCAGCTAAATACTCGAGATTCTTCCATTCTGAAAACATGGCTCCCAATCCTGCATGTCTTCGACTTAACGCATATGCCACTGCGTTACCTTTTCCCGGAGTATAAGCTATACTGAAATCATACGATGCCAAAAACTCTAGCCAACGTTGCTGCCGAAGATTCAAATCCTTTTGGGAGAAAAGATACTTCAACGACTTATAATCTGTAAACAGCTCGAATCGAACTCCCAATAGATAATGTCTCCACATCTTCAGAGCAAAAACAATCGCCGCTAACTCCAAATCATGAGTCGGGTAATTCCTCTCGTGCGGCTTCAGTTGTCGACTAGCATACGCAACAACTTTATCCTTCTGCATTAGCACTGCTCCAAGTCCAGTACCACATGCGTCGGTGTAAACCACCATCTCATCATTCCCACTAGGAATAGTCAAAACAGGAGCACTCGTCAATCGCTCTTTCAGGATTCCGAAAGCTTGTTCACACTTAGCATCCCATCTGAACACTTGGTTCTTTTTTGTCAATCTTGTCAATGGTGCAGCCACCTTGGAGAAGTCTTTGATAAACCGTCGATAATATCCTGCTAATCCAAGAAAACTTCTCACATCCGTTGCATTCTTAGGTCTAACCCAATCATGGATTGCTGCCACCTTAGCGGGATCAACCGCTATTCCATTTCTAGAGATAACATGGCCTAAGAACCTCACTTCACTCTTCCAGAAGTGACACTTCGAAAACTTAGCCTTCAGCTGATGTTTCCGTAAGATTTCCAAAACAATACGCAAGTGCGTCTTGTGCTCTTCTTCAGTTCTGGAATAAATTAGAATATCATCCACGAACACAAGTACGAACTTGTTCAACTGATCTCTGAACACTCTATTCATAAGATCCACAAAATATGCTGGTGCATTAGTCAATCCAAACGGCATTACCAGCCACTCAAAGAAACCGGATGGTGTTCGAAAAGCAGTCTTCGGCACACTATCCTTAGCCACTCTCAACTGATGAAATCCCGTTGCCAAATCCATCTGAGAAAACACCTTGTCTTCGTGAAGCTGATCAAACAAGTCATCTATTCTCGGCAATGGATACTTGTTCTTCTTAGTCACCTTATTCAGCTCACGATAATCTACACACAATCTCAACGACCCATCTGCCTTGGTTGCAAACACAACTGGTGCACCCCACTCGGACACACTACGCCGAATGAATCCTTTATGTAAAAGGTCATCAACTTGCACCCTCAACTCCTGCTGTTCCCTAGGCGCCATCCGCCTAAGAGGCATCACAACAGGTCTGGCTCCTTCAACTAGATCTATACGAAACTCGATCTCTCTATGCGGCAGCAACCCTTTGACTTCATCAAAGACATCCTCGAATCCATTCGCGATTGGCACTAATGACAGTCCATTCCGTGGAACAACTAGCGAATACATGAAGCTCATGAAGACGCCTTCTTCATGCTTACATCGTATCACAATCTTTCGCCCCTCCACATTCTCGACTGTCACCTCCAACCTTTCGCAATCAACCTTAGCCGCATACTTCCTAAGCCAGTCCATACCCAAAATAATTCCGAACCCCGCAAAGTTCAGAACAAAACAATCACAAACAAAAGAGCAACCATGACTCGATACAATCAGACCACGGCATAGCATACACAAACAAGACGAACCCCCAACTGGATTAGTCACAACCAATGGCCTATCAACGATATCCGGTTCTAAACCCAACCGGTCTACAAGATCACTACAAACAAACGAATGCGACGCCCCAGTATCAAACAACAATCTAACTGGAACACCACATAAGAAAAGAGTACCTTGAACCACCACACTCTTTCCCTTATCTTCAGCGGTAGGAGCTTTTAAAGACGACGGAACAGCTCCCAAAGCATAAGCTTGCACAATCTGCTTGTCCCTCCTCGGTTCTGGACAATTCTTCCTGAGATGCCCCGGCTTGTCACAGTTGTGACACTTCATCGGTGCCTTCGGATTCTTACAATCCTTCGAGAAATGGCCCTTCTGCTGACAATTGTAGCAAGTCACCTCGCCTTTCGGCTTCTTCTGGCCATCCTTACCCTTCTGCTGCTGCTTCCTCTTCTTGTTTCCACCCTGCTGGGGTTTAGACTCTTCCCTGATCACAGCAACAACAGATCCTTCCTTAGGAAACAGACTCTCATGCCTGAGAGCTTTCTCCACAAGCTTCTCAAATGAATCGTCCAAATGATCCACCAGCTGTCTCCCAAGATAACTGTCCAAGCCTGTCACAAACTTCTCATTCTTCTGATATGCAGATTCGATATATGACCGGGCATATTTGGACAAACCTTCAAACTCAGAAACATACTCAAGAACTGGTCTTCCACCTTGCTTGAGCTCCACAAACTTCTTGAACAGAACAGACTTCTGAGCTGTAGAAATGAACTTAGCCTCAAATCTGACTTGGAATTGCTCCCAAGTAATCTCTTCCTCCGGAGTATTGATGGTAATAGAGTTCCACCAATCAGAGGCTCTCCCTTGAAGCCGTCTTGATGCCAACTTCCTCTTAGTCGCATCCTCAATTCCCAAATCACCAAAGATCCTTTTACAAGCATCTATCCACCTCTGGACCTCAATGGTTGATTCTGTTCCCAAGAAAACCTTCCCTCCAAGAGCAGTATAATCTTTGCACAACTTAGCAAAATCCACTGGTTTCGGAGTTTGGACTTGAACTCCAACATCTACTGCTGCCCCCGGAACTGGTATCCTTCTCATGATCGAAGTCATCATAGCTTCGAACATAGCTGCATAATCAGCAGCCCTCTCAGTAGCACGGCCTTCCCTAGCAGCTGGTCTCCCTCTTCGACTCATTCTCAATATCTATAAAAAGGAATGATCAGAACATCTAGAGAAACAACTGCATAAAGGACTCAAACTCTACTAAGCTACTATATTATATATAGTATTCATCCATCAAAATACAATTACGTCTCTCATACGTAGTTACGTCAGCGAGCGTTGGGTAAAATCGATTAACCAATGCTCTGATACCAAATGTGACAACCGCCCATGACCCCTGCACCGAATCTAGAGGAAGTGCGCTGTAAAGTGCGCCAGGCGACCATGGACGATTGTCAAGGTAGATTAAAACAACATAATCTATCGTATTACTCACAGCGCATGGACAAAATACAATAGAACATATGTATAGTGAAGCTTTACAGAATAAAATGCCATCATATAAAACTCCATAATAGTTGAATACAAGCATCCAAATAGTCAATACATCAGGCCTCACTACATAACACTCAGAGATTATACAAACAGCGGAACATCCAGTACATATAATATGAAGATAATATGCAACCCTCTAGCTCGTCTTCGATATAAGCATCGTGAGAAGAGAGCAGCACCTGTCACCTGCTACCTAGTCTGCCCGTCCCAAAATGGACGAACAGCCCAAGGCAATAAGAATTAAAAACATAAAGCCTTGAGTCAGACAACAGTCTTAGTGAGCGGTAAATTAACTAACAACATACCAAAAGAGCATAAAGGAAAAGGAATAGGAATACAACCCTCCCACTCCAACCTCTTTCTACAGTGATAGCCCCCAGACACACACTAAGCGGAAGCAACCATAGCAGAGCATACAATGTAAAGTAAAGCAATTATCACTCGAGTCAAGGGCGATGTTTTCCAAGCACAAACCCCCAAATCCTAAACCAAGATCAGATAAGCACCCAGAAAACACTGCTCTTGAGACCGAATGACGATACAACCAACCATCCATGACTCTGGCTATCACTGTTATCATTGCTTCGATATCACCATTAATTGAATGACCGGCACATTCTTTCAGCCGTCCGTCAAGGGCTAATGGAAACCCCGGTTCTAGACATAACTCACGCACGTCATCGTGACCCGTGCCTAGGACTATCGGATCTGCCCAGAGTACTTGACTACCTAATCAGTAGCCTTCAGGGACTATCGAATCTGCCCAACGTACTCTTGCTTTGAGCATGCTAGAACCTTCAACAACGATGAGATCTCATCCTTCTAGTCATCCTCCTCGACGACTATTTCCATACTAGCTCAAGCGCCTCTCGAGCATCCATTATCCTCAACTCGAACCATATCACCGAGTTATCAACCTGCTTGGAATGATCTCGTCTGGATTAGACCAAGACTATCTCATATCATGCCTCGCTTCATCACATCCTCGCAAAGCTTCATCTCAACATCATCATCGAATCTATGCATAAGAGCTTCACCATCCGCTACATATGCCACAAGCAGCTTTTCCAATTCAAGAGCCTTTCCCTTAGCTTTTGAATCATCCTCGATCTAAATCAAATCATCAATCATCTAATTCATAGCAATCAACCAAATCAAACATTAATCCAAGAAATCAAGCATTCAAATATGATCTAAGTAGACAATTATAACAATAACGGCAATTTCGTAATTAAAGAGTTGAAAGTCTAATAAGCATGAAAACATGAAAAATGTCCCTATAATCTTGATGAATGAACTTGCATAGGTTAACATGTAGTAAAATGGTTGTCAAATCATCATGAACAATGGATCTATATGGATCTACACTTAGGATGAAGAAAATGTATGGAAATCACTATTTTAACACCAAATCGAGCCAACAATCTGATATACTCCTTTGGATCCGTGTGAGAGATAATCACCACTCACCAAATCACCTAAACAACCTCAAATCAACACGCTTCAGATCTGGACAGCGAAGGATCAAGCTTGATCTACCACGAATCCGCTTCAAACGAAGAAATCTATCTTCAATGGATGAAGATCTTCAACTTTAGCTCTTGGATCTTCGATCTTGATCTTCGATTTGGATGAAAGGAAGCACTAGATTAGAGTGGAGAAAAGAAGTGTAGAAGTCGAGCTCTCAAAATGGCAGCACTTCGTCGCTTCGAAATCCGGATCCCAAAAAGTGAGAACAACCTTCCTATTTATAGCTGAAATTTCCTTAAGTCGTAGCCTCGGAGTTAGGTCGTCCCCGACTTACGACCTAAAACCCCCACCGACCTAAAGTCTTCAACCTAACAACCTCCGACTCAACAACCCCAAGTCTCCACGACTTACGACTTAATAGAAATTACCACGACTTAGCGTCACAGCATGCCTAAACGACCTACGACTTACCACACAAGCACTTACCGACCTAACAGGGTATACGACTTACGACCTAACACAGATCGCGACCTAACACTTAGACGCGACTTAACAACAGGTACGACCTAACACTTAGGCAAAACCCAGCGACCTAATGCAGACTACCTCTACGACCTAACAACTTACTGAGTTACGACCTACGACTTATAAAACCTTGCGACCTAACAACTTAGCAACCCACGTGACCTAACAGTGTTACGACCTAACACTTAAGTCATCTGAACGACTTAACTAACTAAGGCTGCTTACGACCTAACTGACACAGCACTCCCATAGGTCGCTTACGACCTAACTACTTAACCTTAAGTCGCTCAAACGACCTAACACAAAACTCCTAGGTCGCCCACCGCTACCCCAGCTTCCTTAGGTCGTTGCCGACCTAACTATACTAACTCGGTAACTACTAGGTCGCAAACTCTCTTAACTCGCTAACTTCTATAAGTCGTCAACACTTAAGTCGCTCGACCGACCTAACCTACCATACGACCTAAAATCCTTAAGTCGCTAACTCACTTAATCCCTTAGGTCGCTAACATCCTATTGGTCGTCCCAACCGACCTAACACTTAACCAGTTCACTTCCTTAGGTCGTCCCCGACTTACCACTTCAACTACTGATGTCAAGATGCAATGCTACTAGTAGTAAGTCGGAGCTGAAGCATCCTAAGTCGCACACGACCTACGACATACCCTAGGTCGTTAACGACCTATGACTTAGACTCAGGACGACTTATCACAAATGCGACCAAACGTCAATTGTTTTATGATGTTTCGATCCGTAAAAATAAGGGTCGTTACACTACATTTGACATTTGTTTTTAGAGATAGTGATCGGATCAATCAGAAATCGCGGTCAAAGTCAAATTGGGGGTTTTTAATATGGGCAACAATTGGCGAAATTGAGATATGGGTTTTGTGGAGCTCGTCGTCTGGAGTCTAACGGTGGTGGTCGCATCACCTAGGTTGGCCAGTGGCGGTCGGAATTGGGGGATTAGGGTTCAAAACCCTAGATTTTTGAGGAGGCAGCGGTGTCGATAGAGAGAGCCGGAGGCGGCATCGATGGAGAGAGCCGGAGGCGGCATGGTTGGCACTGGCAGGTGCGGCGTGGTAGGACGAGCACGATGGTGGTGTGGTCCTCTCTAGTAGTCGGAGCGTGGCAAATTGGGTGGTCAAAGGTCATGGCTGAAGGGGAGTTTCGTACGCGATCATGTATGAGAGAGAAAGAGAAGGTATGACGTGTCTTTTTATTATTTGTTTGTTTAATTATTATATTTTATAAATTCAATCGTTCTAACACACATATCTTTTGCATACGAGCTCGGATTCACGTGCGGTTTTCTCCGTTGCGATTGTATAAAAATTCCGGACATTATGGAACTAGTTTGGATGAATTCTAAGACTGTTCAAATTTTGGGCTATTTTTGGATTTTAAATCGTCGATAAATAAAAGGTGAGTGTTTTAACTCACTCACAACTACCAAATTGTCTTATGATAGTTAAATTAAATTTATGATGTGATTTAGAAGTTGATTGATTGCTGTTTGATATATTTAAATGGTTATTGCAGTTAAATCTGACTTTTATTGAATTAAATCGCCATTTAATTTAATACTGAATTTTAAATTTCCAGCTAAATACCTGTTAATGACAACTAGTTAATTGATATTATTTATTGGTCGATTTGAATGATGATTGTGATGGATGTTTAATTGTTGATATTGGATGATTGGATGTTATGTTATTTTATATATATTGATATCACACTGGAAGTTCCTTAGTTTATTGTTAGAAAATTCCTATGGGTTGAAATGATACATACCCGGACGATCTGATAGATTGGGGAGAAATCGTTATGGGTTGAAATGACAGACTCAAGCGATTTCATGGACTTGAAGTTAAATTTGGGATTGTGGGTTGAAAAGATATATACCCGTAAATTTATATGTATTGCGGATTGAAATGATATATTTCCGTATCACTTGACCATAGGGTAGAAAATTATATACGGACACCGGATTTGTTAAATTAAATGATTTTAATCCTAAACCTTTGAATTTAGTTAAATGATATTTTGAAATAAAAATTGGATTTATATAAACTGAATTATTTTTGAAAATCCAAGCTTTAAATGTTGAAATTGGAATTTGTTTAAATGAATTGTTTAAAGAACTTAAATTGAAATTTCAAAATTTGAATTGTGAAATATAAATGAAATTTATCGAAATTGAGTTATTAAAATGTTTGAATATCTAAACTTTGAAATCAATGAATTTGAAGTGCTTTAAAATTGTGCTTCAAACATGATTTTGAAATCAATATAAATTGAAATGATTTTGGGTATTTGTATTGAAAGAATTTAGTTTTGTTGAAATCTGGATATGGTCCAGATTTGTTGAAATGGAAGAAATAGTTTAATTTGATATTAATTTCAAATAAATTATTTTAATGTAAACTGTTTAAAGATATATTATTGTGAATTCAGATTTATTTAGATTTTTAAACTGTTTACTATATAAACCATTTCCAATAATCAAACTATTTTATATTATACTATTAAACAGTATTAAATCTACTTTTAAACTATTTTAACCTATTTTAAACTATTTAACTATTTTAATTTATTTTTAAACTATTTTAACCTATTTTAAACTATTTACTATTTTAATCCATATTTAAACTAATTAAATCTATTTTAAAATGTTTTAAAATATTTTAAACCATATTTAACTATTCAAAACTAATTAAATCTATTTTAAACCATTTTAATTATTTTAAAGTATTTTAACTATTTTAAAACTATTTTTAAAACCATGTATGACTATCTACACTATTTTCTAAATTTCGGACTGTGTAAAGTTGAAGTGTTTATATTTAAATCCTTGATTTAAAAGCGAATATGGTTAAATGATGTTATAACCTAAGTTGGGATTTGATATGATATTTTCTAGTGAAATGACATATTGGAGTAAATATGATGATTTTGAAATGAGGATTTAACCTATTTTATCGATATGATTTCAAAAGTAAATATGATTTCGAAAGTAAATATGATTTCCAAAGTGATATGGTTTGAATTGAATATGATATTTTGATATCAATTATTAATCGGTTTTGGAAATATAAAAGAACCATCTGGTGTGAAATAAGCGTTTGGTTGTTAAAGAGACTGGGATCAGATATTGTCATACTCTCTACCAATACCGAAAACCACTTTAACAATTGTGCACGTGGTGGAGATTCCAGAATGAAGTAGGATGGTTTGGCAAACGATTCTATATGAGGTATTAGCGTAGCCCTGACCCCCTCGGGTCAGCTTGATGTGGCTAAAACCGGAGCCATGCCGGGCCAAGTGAGGTCGCACCTCCGATCGGACACATTTCTTTGATACCATATTACTTTTTGATAGATTTGGTGGCCACCCCTCGATTTGATTTTGGGAGTGTCTTTCGAGGTGGGCGGTAGTAACTGCTATGCGTTACCACCAGTCCGGATTCACAAAACGGTAGAATCCTACCCTAGGCATTGCCTCGCGTGCCTTGTCACATGCCTTATTGCGCCCACTACAAGTTTGGTTTATACCATACCTATGGAGTGCTCACTAAGTAAACCACCGGTTTGGTGGAGCTTACAATATCTGTATAGACTACGGGAATATATAAAATGTGTTAAAGGGAATATGAGTAACGCCTTAACGCTATTTTAATACTTTACTTTACTGTAGACACTATTATAATAGCGTATTGTACTATGTATGTAGATAGTTTAACGGTTCCTTAAGAGATGGAATCCCGAACATCTCTTAAGTTATTGCACGCACGTTGGCACTGGATAGGAGATGTCAAACCCGTAAACATCTCTAAAGCCGTTACACTCATATTTATTTACTGTTGATTTATCTTATATAAGATCTTTTAGTTCTAACTCAAGTGTTTTGTCTTTTCATTACGCTCGGGTCAGTCTGAGCTTTTCAATGTATTGAAGACTTTATTTCTGGAGGATGAAGACGAAGATTTAGCACTATTATTATTTATTACATTTATACTACTGCATCATGTTGTTCCGCTGCATTATTTATTTATTCCTGCTGTATGTACTCTGATCTATATTGTAAAAGTGTAATCAAATGTTATTTGTAAAACAGCTTTATGAACTGTTATTTGATTATTATATTTTGTCATTCCGCTGTGAGATTCTGCATTTGTTTTATTTCTTTCTCTTCCTTTTCTTATTTACCCCATAACAATCCTCCCTTTTGAATGGTTTGAGTCTGACATGTATAGTTTATTGTCGATTTAAACCGTCCAAAAAGTGGGTCGTTACATCAATTCAACTCAATTTTAGTTCCAAAATTCAAATTTAAATCAATCTCAGTTCAACGGTTTCAATTAAAAAGGCTAAAGGTTTCAATTCAAATTCTCATTAAAAATCATTTCAATTTATATCGATTTCAAATCCATGTTTGAACTACAAATTTAAACCACTTCAAATTCAATGGTTTCAAAGTTTAAATATTCAAACGTTTACAATAATTCAATATTGATATATTTCATTTATATTTCAAAATTCAACTTTAAAATTTCAATTTAAATTCTTTATACAATTCATTTAAACCAATTTCAATTTCAACATTTTAAAGCTTGGATTCTGAAAATAATTCAGTCCATATAAATCAAATTTTATTTCATAATATCATTTAACTGGATTCAAAAATTAAGGATTCAAATCATTTAATTTAACAAATCCGGTATCCGTATATAATTTTCTACCCTTTGGTCAAGTGATACAGATATATATCATTTCAATCCGCAATAATTTTAAATTTATGGGTATATATCATTTCAACCCGCAATCCTGATAAAAATTCAAAATCCATAAAATCGCTCGAGTTTATCATTTCAACCCATAAAGATTTTTCCCTAATTTATAAGACCATTCGGGTATGTATCATTTCAACCCATAGTGATTTTTCCTAACTATAACTAAGGGAACTTGCAGTGTGACAACAACATATAAATAAACATAACATCAAATCATCCAAAATGTCAACAATTAAGCATCCATCACAATCAACATTCAAATCAACCAATAAATCACAACAATTAACTGGTTATCAATCAGGTATTTAGCAAATAATTTAAATTCCAATATTAATTTAAAATGTTAACTAAATTAAAATTAAATTAAAATTAAATTAAAATTAAATTTAAATTAAATTTAAATTAAATTTAATTGACAGTTTAGAATTTCAAATAGCAATCAATAAATTTCTAATCGCATCAAAAATTTAATTTAATTATCATGGGATGATTTAGTAGTTGCGAGTGGGTTAAATCACTCACCTTTGATTTCAAATCGATTTAAAATCCAAATAAAGCCTAAACTTTGAACAGCCTTAGAATGCAGCCAAACCTATTCCATGCTGTCCGAAATTTCGATACGATCGCAACAGAGAAAACCGCGCGTCACTCCGAGCTCGTATGCAAAAGTTAAGAGGATTAAAAGGTTTAAAATTAAAAATTAAATTAAAACAAAGATGAGGGCAAAAGGGTAATTATTCACCTTCCTCAAACCCTATTGAACACGATCGCTCAGCCTCCAACCATCAGCCACCACCCTCCATGCAATTTCAGCCGCCGCTACAATCACCTGCAGCCAGATCAACCACCTCCGCTGGCCTTGGCCCGTCATTCCTCCGGCACCCCTCTATGTTTGTCGCGCCACCCAAAATCACCTCCGGTCGAGACCCAATGCGCGCCACCTTTTGGCCAAAATCTGGTGAAATCGTTGACTATTTTGATAAACTAGCCACATGGATCTACGCTGCTCGACGTCCTTTACCCACTGGTCACCTCCGATCGTCCTATCGCCGAAGATCCACCGTCGAATTGAAAACCCTACAACGAACGGCTGAGGATAAATCGATGATTTCTGGCCAAACGATGGATAAAATCAAAAAACGAACTACAACAGTAGATTGCGCTCGTCGAGTGCTTTTCAATGATATAAAATATGATAGGGTTTGGAGAGTTTGAAATTTTGAAATTGAAAGTAGGGTTATGGAATGTCTGCCATTTGAGAAGGAACAAATAAGAAGTTGATGTACGTACAAAATAAAATGAAAGGCTGCTAGGGTTAGAGATAATAGAACGTGCTAGGATAAACATATATTCACAGCATACGATCAATTGCGCCCAAATGGTCGCACAAGCCCGAAAAGCTCATTTCCAACCCTAAATGAAACCATGACATTCTATATATCGAAAATGAGGTTTTCGATATTTCTGAACTCAGTGGAACAAGTATCAAACCCTAATTCCATGTATCCAAAAGTTAGCTTTCAAAATCAGATTGAATAAATTTAAATTCCATTAATCGATTTCTACGCGTTTCGAGCTCGCACGATCAAACGGCAAGTCCAATCGCTACGAAACTTGAAATCCTACAAAAATTCATTGGTACGGATTCGATGAAACTGGTTTCGTCGAAATCCGAGACAGTGGCTAAAATGGCTAATTCTCACGTTAATTAAATAAATTATTATTAAGTCGATTTAATCACTTTTCAAATTCAATCTAAAGGTTAATAATTTATTTTTCCTTCTTGATTACATAGAACTTAATAACCTATTAAAATAAAATTTCCATGTTAAATCCACTATTTAAATATTACAATAATTTCAAAGTTCAATAGCAATTGGAATAAAACCCCAGTTAATTATATTTTAATTTCAATCAAATTCTTATATTTTGATTCTCACTTTTATTATTAAATCATAAAATATCATATGAATATAATTAACATTATTTACATTTTATTACATTCATATTCTACAATTTCATCTTAACTCATATCAACTGCAATATTTAATTATATTAATTCACATTGGTTTCCAAATTAATTTCAACGGATTAAATAATGAAATGATAATTAAATAATTATTACGCATTAATAGTTCAAACACATTTCTATGTTTATTGTTTACAAACAAAGTTAATAAATTCACATTCTAATTAATTGATTTCATATTCCTTAATAAACCTATTCTAATTTATAACATATAATTTCAATATTAAATCCAACATTTAATTTATTCTTTATTTACAATTATAACCAAATTAACTTTACAATTATTTCAATTGATTGAAATTACATTAAAATAGTTATCAATTAAATTAAATCAACATTATTAAATTACATTCTAGTTATTTTTCTCATTAATAAATCCCAAATTTTAATTTCTTCCAATATTAAATTCCAAAATCTTATTTAATTTAATATTTTTACTTATCGGAAAATACGAGTGTTTACACTGATCAATGCCGCCGCCACCTCTATTCGCCATTTCTGACGATTTTCAACCCCTCTAGCACGAACTAACCATATGGATGCACTCGTCTCGACCCCCTCTACGTGCCAGTTCCTCCTGATCGTCATAAGGATGAAGATCTACCGTTCAACGAGAAGCCTCAATATGGATGGCCGAAACTAAATCACCAATTTATGGTCAAACCATGATTCGATTGCAAAAACGAACTGCAGTAGTAGATTGCGCTAGTCAAGAGCTTTCCAACGATATATAATTTCACATAGTTTGAGGAGTTTGAATTTCGATTTGATTTTGATTTGAAATTGAATTTGGGAATTAGGGTTTCTGCTATTGGGAAGGAAGGAAGGAGCAGATGGAAATAAGCAGTACGCACAGAAATCAGAAATAGAGGGTACTAGGGTTAGAAAATCTATTTATATAGACAAAGATAAATAAAAATGAATGGATAGATCGAATTGGGTCGAAAAACTAACAACGACCCGAAAAGCCCGTTTCGTTTCCGAAACAAAAGTAGGTCATCCCACATATCAAAATATAGGTTTTCGATATTTTTAAACTCAATGGAACTAGTTTTAAAACCTAATTCCATTGTATAAAGAAGTTAGCTTTCAAAATCAAATTATATTCATTTAATTTCTATTAATCGATTTCTACGCGTTTTGAGCTCGCACGACCAAACGATAAGTCTGATTGCTATGAATTTTGAAATCCTACAATAATTTACTGTTACGGATCCGATGAAACTGGTTTCGTCAAAATCCGAGACAGTGGCCAAAATGGCTATTTTCACGTTAATTAAATAAATTATTATTAAATTGGCTTAATCATTTATAGATTCTAAATTTAAAAGTTAACCATTTTTTCATCCTTGATTACATAGAAATTAGTAATCTTTTAAAATAAATTTTCCTTGTTAATTTCAAGGTTTAAATATTGCACTAATTTCAGCGTTCAATTACAACTGAAATAAAATCCAAGTTAATAATAATTTAATTTCAATCAAATTACTTTATTTCGATTTACATTCTTACAATATTAATTATAATATTTCAATTTTGTTAATTCCATTAATTACCAATTTAATTCCTTACTTACAATTATAACTAAATTAACTTTACCATTATTTCAATTGATTGAAATTATTTTAAAATATTTGTCAATTTCATTAAATCAACATTATTAAATCATATTCTAATTATATTTTCTCATTAATAAATCATAAATTTTAATTTCACACAATATAAAATTCTAAAATCTTATTAAATTTAATAGTTTTAATTATCAAAAATTACGGGTCGTTACACCCTCCCCCACTCAAAACTTTTCGTCCTCGAAAAGGAACAAGAAGGAATTATGAAACTTGACATAAATTTATTCAAAATGTTCAATTTATAACACTTTAAACTTACATAATTAAGTCTTAAATAAGATATATCAATTTATAAACAACTAAATCTTTCATGTTCAAGTTTAATAAAATTTTGAAAATATTTTCACTTTCACAAAATTTTCTAAGTCCTAAATTTACAAAAAATTTCGGTAGAGTCTCCTTTGCGCGGTTAGGTCCGGAAAAATAATAATATCAATAATTTCAATATATATATATATATATCATATTTCAATAATAAAATATCCCAAACCACGGGAAAAACAATTAAAATATCGTTACAAAACCGTAATCTGAAAACGTACCCATTTGTTGGGCAAACAACTTTATTTATGAAACCAAAAGCAGTAGTCATTGTTTCCATAAACCTGTATCTCACTTATATAATCCAAAGAGTTAATAATTATGTAAAAGAGTAATATATTAGATGTTTCAATTAATAGCAAAAGCAAATCAACACAAAACATATACAAACAAACATCACGACCATCATATGCAACAAAGAATCCATCACACATCCATAGAAATCAAAACTAATGGTTTTTTTAGGTCCAGAAACTTCTCATCATTCAAGGGTGATAAATAAAATACTAAATGTACCTTACGCTCAACAACCTTAGATAATTACTTAATAGATTATTCATACAACCTTAAACAATTTGGAGTATCTTTTCCCAAACTTCGCATAAGCCAAACAATACAAAATTTAAATATTATTTAAGTTTATTCGATTGGTTTCTTTTCACATCATTATTTACTTATATAACTTGATTTCTATTTAATATGAATATTCATGAATAAACATTTCATACTTAAGCGTTTCTACCTTTAAATTCACATTTGTCCTTTCTTTTATAGTGTCAATTAATAATAAACTTATTTATGAATCATTTCAGTCATTTCTTAAGTTTATAAACATTTTCTTAGATAACATTCACTTTTTACTATTCAATCTAATTATTAGCATTTCAAAACATTACCTTATGTTTATAACATTCATTGTACATCTTAGTTTTTCATTTATAACATATGTTCATTTCAAAGCATTTTTGTTATTAAGATTTTACTTGTATAATATTCTATTACATACTCATATTAACATTTCAACTTTTAAACATTTTTGGTAAGTTAAATATATATGTGTTTTAGAATGTAACTGAATGTTATACAAATTTAGCTTATTCGGTTTAGTTAACAAAATGTTCAACAATTTTCATCTTCTTAATTTTCATTATCTTTTAATTTTTTTACAAGTTACAACCTTCAGTTTCTTTATATTTTCCATTAACATTTAGCTTTTAATTTCCTATTTTTCATTTTATAAGTTCCAATTATTAAAATAGTTAAGATTTCATTTCATTACAATAATTGAAATCCCTAATTTATGGAAAACTTAAGAACTAAATTCCGGATTTCATTTCAAATCATTTTAAAATAATATATATATATATATATTTATATTTATATATACTCATATCTTATATATATCCAATCATATTTAGAAAATTTAAAATTAAGATTTGTTTATCAAAACAAATGTGTAGTAAAGCTACTACAGTGGTCTTCCCACTTTGAAACTCGAAAATGAATGTCGATGATGCCACCGTCATCACCGAAATTATTTTCTAGCGACAGAAGAGGGGAGTATAGTACTTATTTCCTTTAAAAATTCTTTTTAAAACATTCTTTCAAATTACATTGAAAATATTTATATCCGAAAATACTTCCAAATAATACTAATATTATATTCTAAAATCTTTGAAAACCAATTTCAAAACTCTGGAACTTAAGTTCTCAAATTTCCAATTTATATTCACCTTATTTGTAAATCCCATTATGCAACCAATATTTATAAAATTCAACTTCCTATATCACATACAACTATACCCATTTATAAAATTATTCTTTTATATACAAAATATAATACTAGGTAAAATTATTTCATTTACCTATATTTTAAAATCAATATTGTGTCAGTCTGCCCTATTAAGTGTTTAGAAATCCCTATTGATGCCATGGCGTCTCATGTTCCGCCCAGAATTTATAAATACTAAATCGAAAAATTAACACAATATAAAACATTTTTATAACACTAACAAATATGCTTTCTCATATATATACGCTCAAACAACTCATTCTAGGGTATTACTACCCTATCTCTAATGAGTCAAACCCCACAAAGCTAAGGTTATCGCTAAACCAAAGCTCTGATACCAACTGTAACAACCCACCTTTATGGACAGTTTAAGTCAACAATAAACCACACATGTCAACTCAAACCATTCAAAAGGGAGGATTGTTAATGGGGTAAATAAGAAAATAAAGAAAAGAAGGAAAAACAAAACACAGAATCTCACAGTGGAATGACAAAATATAATAATCAAATAAACAGTTCATGAAGCTGTTTTACAAATAACATTTGATTAAACTTTTACAATATATTAGAGTTATACATATAGAAGGAATAAACAAATAATGCAGCGGAACAACATGATGCAGTGGTATAATACTAATAATATAATACCAAAACTCCGTCTTCGTCCTCCAGAAATAATGTCTTCAACACTGAAAAGCTCAGGCTGACCCAAGCGTAATGAAAAGACAAAACACTCGAGTCAGAACTAAAAGATCTTATGTAAGTTAAATCTAAATAAGTAAATATGAGTGTAACGGCTTCAGAGATGTTTAAGGGATTTTACATCTCCTATCTAGTGTCTAACATACGTGCAATAACTTAAGAGGTGTTCGGGATTCCATCTCCTAAGGATCCATTAAACTATCTACATATGTAATACAATACGCTATTATAATATGTCTACAGTAAAGTAAAGTATTAAAATAGCGTTAAGGCGTTACCCATATCCCCCTTAACACATTTTTATATAAGCATTGTAGTCTATACTATACCGTAATTCCTCCATAAACCGGAGGGCTATCAAAAGGAACTCCATAGTGTACGACACAAACCAAACTCGTAGTGGGCTCGATCAGGATAAATATGATAAGACACACGAGGCAATGCCAAGGGTAGGATACTACCGTTTGCAGAACTGGGCTGGTGGTAACGCATAGCAGCTACTACCGCCCACCTCAAGACACACTCCCATAATCAAATCAAAGGGTGGACACCAAATCAAATCACAAAGTAATAGATATGGTTTCGAAGAAGCATGCTCGATAGGGGGAGAGACCCCACTTGGCCCAGGTATAGCTCCTGTTTTAGTCATTTTAATTATGACCTGAAAGTCAAGGCTATCCATCATCGTTCTCTTACTTCATTCCTGTAGCGTTCGCCAAACCATCCTACTTCATTTTGGATTCTCCACTTCGTGCACAGTTGTTAAAGTGGTTTTTGGTATTGGCAGAGAGTATGAAAATATCCGATCCCGGTCTCTTTAACAACCAAGTGCTTATTTCACACCAGTTGGTTCCTTTACATTTACAAAACCGATTCATAATTGATATCAAAATATCATATTCAATTCAAAATATCCCTCATTTCAAAATCATCATATTTTTACTCAAAATATGTCATTTCACTAGAAAATATCATTTCAAATTCCAACGTAGGTTATATTAACCATATTCGTCTTTAAATCAAGGATTTAAATATAAACAATTCAACCTTGCACAGTTTGAATTTTAGAAAATAGTTTGGATAGTCATAAATAATTTAAATAGTTTAAAATAGTTTTAATAGTTTAAAATAGTTTTAACAGTTTAAAATATTTTTTATTAGTTTAAAATAGTTTTAATAGTTTAAAATAGTTTTAATAGTTTAAAATAGTTTTAAAATAGTTTTAGTAGTTTTAAAATAGTTTTAATAGTTTAAAATAGTTTTAACAGTTTAAAATAGTTTTAAAATATTTTTAATAGTTAAAATAGTTTTAATAGTTTAAAATAGTTTTAATAGTTTAAAATAGTTTTAAAATAGTTTTAATAGTTTAAAATAGTTATAATAGTTTAAAATAGTTTTAATATAAAAGGGTTGATTATTGGAAATGGTTTATATAGTAAATAGTTTTGAAAATCTAAATAATCTAAATTTTAAAATAATAGATTTTTAAACAATTTCTATATTAAATAATTTATGTGAAAATAGTATCAAATCAAACTGTTTCTTCCATTTCAACAAATCTGGACCATATCCAGATTTCAAATCAACAAAACTAAAATTTAATCTTTCAATTCAAATGACTCAAGTTCGATTTAGTTCCAAATCAATGTGATTTCAATTTCAATTCGAAATAACTTCAATTTCCAAAACTTTCATTTTTAACTTCGATTTCGATTTCAACAATTCAAATCAATGATTTAAATTCAATTCCATTCTTATTTAAAACCATTTCAAATCATATCAATTTCAAGCCTAGTTTCAATTTACTTATTTAAACCACTTAAATCAAATTAACTTCATTGTTTAATTTAAGATCCAAATCTTCAAAATAATTCAAATTTCCGAATTAAAGTCATATATTGATTTTAACTTTACATTCCCAGTTTAATTCTTAAACAATTTCTTTTTAACCATTTCAATTTCAACTTTCAAAGCTTGAATTGGGAAATAATTAAATTCATATAAATCTATAATTTATTTCCTTTAAAATAATAACATTAAATCAAAAATCCAAATTCAAGATTTTTAAACCATTTAATTTAACCAATCCGGTGTCCGTATATAATTTTCTATCCTATGGTCAAGTGATACAGATTTATATCATTTCAACCCGCAATAAAATTAAATTTCCGGATATATATCATTTCAACTCCTATCCCGAATCACAATTTTCCAAATCCATAAAATTGCTCGGGTTTATTATTTCAACCCATAACGATTTTTCCTAATCTATAAGATTGTTCGGGTATGTATCATTTCAACCCATAGTGATTTTCCTAATAATAACTAAGGGAACTTGCAGTGATAACAACGAAAAAAATAAACATAGCATCAAATCATCCAAAATGTCAACAATTAAGCATCCATCACAATCATCATTCAAATCAACCAATAAATAACAACAATTAACTGGTTATCATTATCTGGTATTTAACTAACAATTTAAAATTCAATATTGATTCATATGGCAATTAAATTCAATATAAATTCAAATTAAACTAGAATGACAATTTAAATACACCAAACAGCAATCAATACATTTCTAATCACATTATAAATTTATTTAATTTAACTAACATAAGATGGTTTAGTATTTGTGAGTGGGTTAAAACGTTCATCTTTATTTGTCGACGATTTAAAATCCAATTAAAGCCCAAAAATTGAACAGTCTCAGAATTTGACCAAATTAGCTTTATATTGTCCGGAATTTTGATACGATCGCAACGAAGAAAACCACACGTGAATCTGAGTTCGTATGCAAAAGGTATGTACGTTAGAAGATTGGAAATTTAAATTTAAATTAAAATTAAACAGGAGCATAATCGTAATATCGTACCTCATCTTCAAACCCTAATCTCGATCACGTATGCGACCACCCTTATACGCACGTAGCCGCCACTTCAAACACCTGCCGCCACGCCCTACGACCCACGAAAACACGATCGAGCATCACCAGAATCTCCAGTATGCCGCGCCGCACGCGCTAGTACCCACGGCGATAACTTCGGCCGCCTCCCTGATCAACACCGCCGCCACCTCTATTCGCCATTTCTAGCGATTTTCGACCCCTCTAGCATGAACTAACCATATGGATGCACTCGTCTCGACTCCCTCTACATGCCAGTACCTCCTGATCGTCGTAAGGATGAAGATCTACCGTTGAACGAGAAGCCCTAAAATGGACGGCCGAAACTAAATCACCAATTCTGGCCAAACCATGATTCGATTGCAAAAATGAACTGCAGTAGTAGATTGTGCTAGTCAAGAGCTTTCCAACAATATATAATTTGACATAGTTTGAGGAGTTTGAATTTCGATTTGATTTTGATTTGAAATTGAATTTGGGAATTAGGGTTTCTGCCATTGGGAAGGAAGGAGCAGATGGAAATAAGCAATACGTACAGAAATCAGAAATAGAGGCTGCTAAGGTTAGAAAATCTATTTATATAGACAAAGATAAATAAGAATGAATGGACAAATCGAATTTGGTCGAAACGCTAACAACGACCCGAAAAGCCTGTTTCATTTCCGAAACCAAAGTGGATCATCCCACATATCAAAATATAGGTTTTCGATATTTTTAAACTCAATGTGTTGGGCGTGTTCTCACCCAGAAGAGCTCAAGATCAAGAAGCTTAATTCATTCACGCTCGCCTAAATTCCATTCGGCCTTCAAACGATGCCGAGCCAACCTCCTTCAAACAATGCCGAACCAACTTCCTTCAAACGATGCCGAGCCAACCTCCTTCAAACAATGCCGAACCAACTTCCTTCAAACGATGCCGAGCCAACCTCCTTCAAACAATGCCGAACCAACTTCCTTCAAACCAATGCCGAACCAACTTCCTTCAAGCCAATGTCGAACCAACCTCCTTCAAACCAATGCCGAACCAACCTCCTTCAAACCAATGCCGAACCAACCCACCTCCAAGCTTCGCCGAACCAATTCATCTCCTACCACCGGACCAAATGCTACCGGACCAAGACGTGCCAGGCCAGATCACATCAGCCCAGGCCCGCCAGCAGCTATATATATCCAAGACCCCTGCTCCCAACCTCGTTATATAAATAGAGGGGCAGGGGTACAACAATGGGGGACAAGTTTGAGAGCTCAAGCACGGAGAGAACTTTCAAACAACTTTCTTTTACTTGTATCAAAGCTTTGTACTTGTAATCATAACAAGAGAAGAGAAATAACATATAAAGTGGACGTAGGCACATTCTGGCTGAACCACTATAAATCTGCGTGTCTTTTTACAGTTTAGCCCCTGCTTTTCATATATTTGCATGTTTGTACCAAAAATGGGCACAACACTCTTCGGAAGTCTTTGAAGAGATAAACGCGCAGAATGAAAATTAAAACTGTGGATTATCTAACAAAAACTCCAAATAACAAAAAGTAAATTGCAAAGACAAGCGATTTAGAGTGGTTCGGCGTTTTGCCTACGTCCACTATGAAGTTTGATGATTTTATTGCTCGATTACTCGAAGGTTACAACAGTTTATAAGGCAATACAACCGAATTTAATTGCTAAGTGTCAATCTAAAGCAGCGACGGTGTTCTGGAGTAGATCTGGCAGAATCTGGGCGCTCTTCAGTACTTAGAATTCTCCGACCCCTTTTCTGAATGACCAGGGGCTCTATTTATAGGTGTAGGAGGCTGATATTTCGCCTAAAATGAGGGGAGACCAGTTCTGGTACGTCAGGGGGCCCACATGGCCGAAATCTGGAGATCCGGGCCCACTTTGGGATCGATTCGACCCTTGGTTCGAATCGATCAAGAATTGCTCCAATCGAGCTGAAATTTGGTGTGAACATCCTTCATCATGTGTTTAAGCTTCTGTGAAAATTTCATGGCATTTGGACTTGTAGAACTCGAGATATGATCGATTCAATGTTGCATTTCTGGAGAACAGGGATTGCTTCGAATCGATCTTAGTTCGAATCGATTCGGTCGACTCGATGTTTGCTGCGACGTGGTGCGCGTATTTCGCCTCGATCCGTTTTGTACTCCTGTTTGACTGGGTCGAATCCATGGCTTGGATTCGAAGATGGTGGAGTCGAGGACTAGCTATGTCTCCTGGATTCGAAGTGAAGCTATGTCTCCTGGATTCGAAGCTCCCTCTCTTGATGGATTCGAATTGTAGAAAGCTCCAATCGATTCGAACTTAAGGTATCGTTCGAATCGATTCGAAGTACAGCTAACTACTTGGTCCGGCTGGATTCGAACGAGAGCCCCTATGCTGATGGAGTCGAAGCAAGGGAGAGCTGATGGAGTCGAGGCAATGGAAGTTCGATGGATTCGAACTGGTTCCTGGCCAATCGATTCGAACTAAGGGTGGCCTACTCCATCTTTTGTCGACGATATCTTGAGCATACGAACTCGGATTGACTTGAAACTTGGATCGTTGGTTCCCACGGCTTTGCTTGACGTGCCTTATCAATTGTAGCCCGATCCGGACTTGAACAAATTTCATCGATATCCGTAGCGATCCTTACGCGTAACCGACTTCCGAGACGATCTGTCACCGGTATCTAGCCAAGTCCTTGGTGTCACGGCCTTGCCAAAAGGCGGGATAACATTTGCCCCCCAAAGTACGTCTTGTTTAAACATGACGTGCTTTGAAAAGCTACAGTCCCTTGTTGAACAATGATCACATGCTTTGTCGAAAAATTGTCTTCTTTGCTGTCGTAATCAATCGTTGTATGATCATGATTGACTATTAGGCTTTTGAGTCATGATGAGATGAACATTTGACTCCTGTTGATGATAAAGACCAAAACATTAGTCAAAAATTACACGCATACGTGTATTTTCTTGACCTTGGTTAACGTTGCGTGATCGCAAGTTGTTGTCCGTTCGGTTCGCTATCGAAATCTGCATCGGTCCTCTCCTGGACCGATTTGAGATTTGAGTTGAAACACTGCTTTTATGATTGTCTATGATCATCCTCTCGTACTGATCCTCTCCTGAATCGGTACAAGAGTGGACAAGCAATTTTTCATATGGGAACGATTCGCCCATTTGACCGGCGGTATTTAATGGATGCGAAGCAATGTTTCTGGATCCGCCTCGAGTTGATGGTTTTGAAGTAGACACTTCGAATCGATGGGGCGTAGTGACCCAGGTTCATCTTCTGTCGACAGCTTCGAATCGATGGTTCTTTGAATCATCACTGTGTGGATTCGATGCTTGGATGGATTCGTAATTGAGGGATTCGAACTTGACTTGTTCGAATCGATGGAGCCGAACGTTCCCCCTGACTCTTCTGACGCCGTGCTTCGAATCGATGCTGCGGATTCGAAGGAAAAGTTTCGAAGTTGTCTGGTGCAGCTTCGAATCGATCGATGCCTTGCAGTGATCGATTCGAAGATACTGCTTCGAATCGATGAGCTAGACCTGTTATTTCCGGTTGCGCTTGACCGGGAGACGAATGGTCTCGTTTCCCCTATATATACCGGGGTCCTGTTCACTTTTAACTTTTTACTTTTACTGTTTACGAGAGCTCCTTCTTCGAATCGATTTCTCCAAGGCCAGGACAAACGTGCTCTCCTCAAAACGATCGATCCCTTCCACGCTTTTACTCGAAATCAAAACAGGTATTCAATGGATCGATTCGAGATGAGAAAAATAAACTATTCTCGCCTTAGAAAAACTCTAAGGAGTGACAAGATCTGAATGAAGTGGGTCGACTCGATGGAGTCGAGGAGTGATGTCTTTTGGGTTCCGGCGATTAGAGTGTCGTTTCCCGTTGCTTTGCATTGATCCAGGAACAAACGATCTTCGAATCGATTCCATGGGCAAGGTTCCGAATCGATGACTTGGAGGGAAAGGGCATCGATTCGATCGATTCGAAGTAACGCTATCCAGCTCGATTCGAAGGAACTGAATATTGATCGATTCGAAGTAACGCTATCCAGATCGATTCGAAGGAACTGAATATTGATCGATTCGAAGTAACTTGGAGCTCACGGATTCGAAGGGCTCCTCCATCATAAGGTTACATCGAGTCGAACCATATGGATTCGAAGCGCCTGGAATCAAACTTCATCGATTCGACCCTCATCGATTCGTGTCGATGGATTCGAACGCCTTCATCCCCTGAGACCATTGTTCTTATGATTTTCTCCATCATCCGAACTACGACCAACTTCAGGTTGTACTCCGACGAACATAATGAACTTTAGCATACTTGACTCCGACGAGCTTCGGCCTTGCATAATCGAACTCGACCAACAGACTTGAACCTGAATTTCCTTTGAAGCTCGTCGATGGAACTATGACTTAACCAATAATACAACTGATTTATACTTGAAGTTGGTCCGTAGCGTTTGGACGGTGCGGAAATGACGGTCAGCGATGACGGTCATTTTCTTTCTCAAATTCCCAAGTTATGTTGTACGAACATCTTGCTTCATTCTGTTAAATTTGCTCGAGTGATGTACAATACTTGCACTGCACGACACGTCCATACACATTACACAGGGGTATGCACGGGCTTGTTCATGAACTTAACGTTGCTTTCTAATGAGTTAGCTAATTATGGAATCTTCGAGCTCCCAACAACAAGAGGTACAGAGCTCGACTCCTCCGGTGCTTGAGATTCCCGATATCCCTGCTGATATAATCGATCCAGCCCCAGATGAATTGCCGGAGGCGATATTTATGGAGGACCCTGTTGATTCGGTTCAGTCCAACATCTCTGAATCCTTATTGGGACGAATATGCTTAAAGCATAACATATCCCTTGGTGACGTATTATTACCCAGCGCCACTGATAGACCGCATAATCCGCCTGAAGGATATACAGCATTCTACCGTCATGCTTGCGCGGCTGGAACTCTTCCTCCTTTCAATCAATATATCAGAGGGATGCTATCATATTTAGGAATCGCTCCTTTACAACTTCATCCCAACGGGCACGCGCTGCTGAATAGTGCCTTTGTAATATTTATGGACTGTCTTTTTCGCCCGCCGAGGCCCTCCGAGATCAGACACATATTTAACTTCAAGAGCAGGGGTGATAGCCCGTCGTTTACATTTTTGGAGGCAGTCAGAAATTGCCAAGTTGTAGTCGGAGCTTGGACTCGACTGAGCTATTTCAAGAACGAATGGTTCTACGTTCGGTGCCCTCCGGGTTTCGCTAGGCGATGGTTGTCTAGACGTAAGCGCCTTAACCTGTTTCCTTGACCAATAGCTCTTCGGTGTTAAAATTGACATTTCATTCCTTTTACAGCTATTATCTCTAGGCCCGATGGAGGGCGTTTTAAGGGTACCGTCCGGAGTCTTCAAGAAGTCCCAAGCGAGCTGAGGCATATTGACTCGGTGCTGAACGACTACAACTTAAGAGTCCTTGGTTTGATCGACATCAATCAAAGCATAGTCGTTGAAGGCTTTGCAAAGTCTGCCTCCAAGAAGGGAGATAAGAAGAAGACCAAGAAGAAAAAAGTGAAGAAGTCACTCGGAATCAGAATAATTGAGGCGGGTGATGAAGAAAGAACCCACACAGATTCAGAGCCGATGGCTGATCTCTCGGGAAACTTTGAAGAATCGGGAGAAAAACGGAAAGGCAAGGCCGCCGTTTCCAAAAAACTTAAGTCCAAAGGGGGAAAATCTGTAGATGCGTTTCTTCCCGCTTCCGGGATCATGATTTCTGAGGCCGCCCCTTCTCATTCGAGAGACTCTTTCAAAGGGCTAGACGATATTCCTATCCCAGATTATATATCGATTTCTCATGATCCCGGGTTGGAGGAATTTCAAGATGTTCTAAACGTGAACGAGCCCTTTCCTTTAAGTGCGGTCAACACTTCCGGTCGGTTTTGGGGGTTTACACCTTTACACACACTTCCACGGCACTCCATGACTTTTGCATAGTAAACATTGCTTTATGGGATTTTAAACCGTAATTTTTTCTTATCGCAGGTGAGATGTCAGGACGTGGCTCCACTCTAGATAGGCTTCGGAATGTGCGCCAATCTTCTCCATTTTACGATTCCCGTAGGAGAGAGACAGATAGGGACCATGGGCGAGGCTATTCGAGTCAAGAACGTTATGATAGAGACCGAGATTACTCGCGTAACCGTTCTAGCTATGATTATTCTGACAGAGACCGGGGATACCAGTACCGACCCCGATCTCGTTCTCCTCCGCCTCCCAGGGCTCCAGTAGACCTCCCAGGGCCATCTCATCAGCAACAGTTGCCTTCTCAATCTTCTCGGCCTGATATTCAGCGGCCAAGAATGGAACCAACGGCAGCCGCTATAATTGAACAAGCTCCGGCTGAGTTGACTAGCGAGGGAGCTGCTAAACTCGCCCAAATGAAAAATGACTACCCGGAAATTTGCATGGATGGCTATATCTTCCCTCCTAACTTTAAAAGAATTCCCCCGGAAGCTGAGACCACCGCTCATAGTTATATCCACGACTTCTACGCTCAGTACAAGGAGTGGTACAAGGCAGCCGTGAAGGCTTCCAGAGTGGCTTTTGACAGGGCGAAGATCATTGCTGAACGCGATGTTGAAATTGCTAAACAGAAATGCATCATTGAAGTTCTTCAATCTGAAATGGAGACGTCCCGGAATTCTGAACTTCAAGCTCTCCAGAAACACGAGGACGCCGTGGCCAAAATGGCTAGGATGCAACAGGAACATTGCGCCACGGTAGAGGGGATGGGCCACCGCAACACCACCGTTGCAGCTGAGCGAGACTTAGCCGTTAAAGAGCTGAACGAGCTCAAGGCCAAATTCGCTGAAATGGTGAAGGAGAAAGATGATGCGAATGCCACTGCTCAAGAGGCTTGCAACCAAGCAGTATCTCTCAGGGCCGAACTTGCTGCGGCGGCGGTCAAGGCTAAGTCTGCGGAAGCAGAAATTCAGGAAAAGATCTTGGAGGAGAGGTCTAGGCTAGATGCTGAGTTCGACGATCTCCTTGTCACGTACAACGCTAATGTGCTGGAACATAGAAATTTAGCGTGGCTGGGAGATGACTCCATGATTTTGTACAATGCCTGGACCCGGCTGGTGAATGAGAAGAAAGCAGTGCATCCAGATGAAACATTTGACGACTTTGAGCTGGAGATGCGTTTGCTCACCGAGGATGAAAGGAAGACCCTTCATGAGGTGGTGATCTCTATGGCGAAAGAAAAGCTTGGTGTTCAACCTCTAGAGACAGGCGAAGGTTCGGGGACCGCGCATCACGAGGCAAGTGTTGGAGCCGTAATCCCAACATTGCCCGAAACCACTGGTGCGGTAGACCCCCAATCTGTTCCTGCATATAATCCTGACCAACCGTTATTATCTTCCGCCGATGATTCCACCCGTGTTTCGGTCCAGACTAAGGAAGGTATTTGAGCGCTTCTCGTAGTTTAGTTGTGAAGAACTTTAAGCAACACACTTGGCTAACAATCCTTGTTTTGTCGCATTTCAGTGACTGAAGTCGTTGTTTCTGCGCCTCTTGCTCTATCAGTTCCACATCAAACACAAGGGGTTGTCTTTACTGAAGCCATCACGACTTCTACCTTGATCGGCGAAGAGGGAGATGCGAATATGTTTTCTTTCAGCGCTCAAATGATTGAGGAGCTTCTCAATGAACCCATCGATCCCTCTGTCAACCCGTCCGGTGCTGTGAGTGGGGCTGCTCCGGCCGTTAGTTCATCCATGCCAGCTATCGGCACATCCGATGCGGCCCAAGTATCTCGTGAGGACGACGTTATTGCTGAGATTGCTGCCGAGATGGCAGCAGGGAATGTTGGTGCTAGTCCGCCCGGGCCTGCCCCGTTAATGGTGATTTCACCGGGCGGTACTGTATTGATCGAGACCGCTCCTGTCCCTCCTCCTGCTACTACTCCTATGCCTCCAGCTCGTCCTCCTAGAAGAACTTCCATCGCCTCCAGTTCCGAGGAAGACGTCGACATTATATCGCTGCCAGAGGGCAAGCCTGAAAAGAGCAAGCGATTGAGGAAGAAATCGGGCAGCGGATCCGGTGGAGCTACCCCGAAGAAGAAGATAAGGAAGAAGAAAGATTGAACTCTTTCTCTAAATCTCTGTTGCGTAGGGTAGCATTTTGTTGATTTTTCTATAGCCGTGTATAGATGTGGATTCGGCTCCCACTAGCAGAATTTTTCGTAAACATTTTGTAATCAGATTCTTTTTGTTGATAATGGAAATGAAAATCTATTCCCTTTCTGTCTTCAACTTGTTATGTGTTATGGTTCTGCCCCCTGTATTGGGGATAAGTGTGGAGTTGACGTATGTTTATACCCCGTCTCGCGCTCCGGAGTACGGAGTAGAATGGATGTTTATACTCCGCCTCGCACTCTGGGAGTACGGAGTTAGATGAATGTTTATACTCCGCCTCGCACTCTGGGAGGACGGAGTTAGGGAATGTTTATACTCCGCCTCGCACTCTGGGAGTACGGAGTTAAGGAATGTTTATACTCCGCCTCGCACTCTGGGAGTACGGAGTTAAGGAATGTTTATACTCCGCCTCGCACTCTGGGAGTACGGAGTTAAGTAAAAAGCTTGTGCCCAGCTCGCGCTCTCGGAGTACTCTGGGGTTTAGGAAAAATGTTTATACTCCGCCTCGCACTCTGGGAGTACGGAGTTAGTTAATGTTTATACTCCAGTTCGCGCTCTCGGAAGCTGGAGTTTGTTGGTATTTATACCCAGCTCGCGCTCTCGGAGTTCTCTGGGATTTTGGAAAATGTTTATACTCCGCCTCGCACTCTGGGAGTACGGAGTTGATTAAAAAGTTTTGTACCCAGCTCGCGCTCTCGGAGTACTCTGGGATTTTGGAAAATGTTTATACTCCGCCTCGCACTCTGGGAGTACGGAGTTGATTAAAAAGTTTTGTACCCAGCTCGCGCTCTCGGAGTACTCTGGGATTTTGGAAAATGTTTATACTCCGCCTCGCACTCTGGGAGTACGGAGTTAAGGAAAAAGTTGTCGTGTATCAACCCATTTCTGGCCTGATGTGATGGCTTGCCCCCGAGCTCGGGTTTCATTTGGTGAGTGGTTGATTGCTTCATAGCCACTCCCTACTTGAATAAATTCCATTGTGTGATGGAATTTAGCTCTTCGTGCATCGTGATGTTGTATATTGTATTTAATGAATCACAGCTCTGGCTCAAAGAGATGGCATTTTATTGCTGAAATAAGAAAACATGGCAAAGTCAGTTGCCTTATTACAGATTCTAATTTCGAAATGCAGAAACAAATTCTAAAACAGAATTGAAACTAAATAGATAAACATAGCCTGTTATGTGCGATAGCGACGAAGTCTTTCGCTATCCAAGGCCTTTGGTGAAGCTAGACCATCAGCGGTCGTCATCTCATATACATCATCCCCGAGCTCTTGCTTAATCTCATGTGATCCCTTCCATGTTGGTTTCATGTGCAGTGGTGCTGGGTATTCTTTTTTAATGACAATCTTATTGCGTTCAAAAGTTTTAAGTCGGTCCTCGGCATTGCGTAATCGGGCGACTCGTTTTCGGTGTATGACTGTTCTCAAGTCAACCTGATCGCCCTGGACGACTCCAACTCCGTTGACGGTGGGAAACTTTAAGGTCAAGCACCATGGGGCAATTACGGCTCTGAATTCAGTAAGGGCAGGTCGTCCTAAGAAAGCGTTGTACGGCGAAACTATGTTCAACACAGTGAACTGTAATGTTCGAACTCTCCTATGTTCCTTAGATCCCAACCTAACTGGTAACTTCACCACCCCAATAGGTACGGTAGAGCTACCGTTGAATCCATGGAGGTGAGTTTGGCAAGGTTCCAAATCCCTGGGATTCATCCTCATTTGATTATAAGCATGTATGAAAAGGATATTCACAGAGCTCCCGCAGTCAATTAGTATCCTCTTCATCCAAGCTGGACCTACTTGTGCCGATATCACGAGTGGGTCAGTAGTCGGGCTTCCGACATAATCAGTATCGTTGTCTCGGAAAGTGATGTCGTTAATTGTCACTCTTTTTCGTTTGGTCGAAGGTTTATTGTCCAAGTCATCATCGTACTCAAAGTCTGTTCGTCTAGCCAAGTTGTTATATGATTTCATTTCTCCCCAGCTTCGCTTCGCTGTACGGGGACTATCACTTACAACATTAATTACCAGTCTTCCTCCGACACGACCTGGTTCTTCCTGTCTTTCTGGATTCTGTGCATGATTTTGATTTGAGGGGCCCGCCCCTTCAGACTGCGGTGCCCGCACAAACTGATCTAACTTCCTTTCTCTGATCAACTTCTCAATGAGGTCCTGCAAGTGCCGACATTCATTGGTGTTGTGGCCATAACTTTCGTGGAATCTACAGAACTTCCCTGTTTGAATCTGCCTCTCCGACGATTGCTTCGGAGCCGGCTTCTTGTATTGCATAGTATTGCAAGTCTGTAGGTACACATTTTCCAACGATGTATTCAATGGTGTGTAATTATCGAACATTGGAGCCTCACGTCGTGGACCCCGATTTGGATCTCTTTTCTTATTCTGACCATTGTTACCTCTTGGCTGCGTTTGTTTGTTCTGTATGTTCAACTGAACTTTTCCGGAATTGTCACCGGACTGTTTTACTGCTACATTGCTCTGTATTCCTTCGCTCCTGGGTTCCTCATCGTCCTGCTTCCTAGACTGTTTCGCGTCCTCTTGTCGTAAGAATTGTGCGGCTTTGGAGTAGAAACGATCCAATGATGCGGGTGGTTTTCCGGCTAACCAGTTTCCAAATTCAGAATCAGGGTCAATCCCCTTTGTCAATGCCATTAAGATTGAGTTGTCGTTGGGATTACTAATCTCCACACATGCCGCATGGAATCTCTCTAAGTAACGCCTTAGCGTTTCCCCTCGAGCTTGGGTAACACTGGATAAGGTGTTGACATCTTTGGGTCTAGCGACATGCATGCGAAATTGTTCCACAAATTTCTTAGCCAGTTGATCAAATGAAGAGATAGACCTAGGTGGCAATCTCGTGAACCACATTGTTGCAATTCCACCTAGAGAGATGGGGAAACTTCGACATTTTACTGCGTCATCGGCCCTTGCAGCGCTCATCGACCATTCATATTTCAAGATGTGTTGATTGGGATCAGAATTTCCTTCGTACATAGGAAGGGTTGGCATTCTGAATCGCCGAGGAGGTTCAGCATTCAGTATCTCGTCTGTGAAGGGAGTATGACTACGGGAAAGTCCCCAGTCATCGTTGGTAAGGCCTTGGCTTTCGCGGATCATCTGACGTATCATAGTCGAGATGTCTGGCATTGCCACATTTTGAGCTTGCCGAGCTAAGGTGTGGTCGGGTTCCACAGCGCGAGTTCGGACCGGGCGCTGTCGACGGTCCAAATTTTGCCTCCTTGGCTCAGCGTCCTCTAAGACGTACGGTTCAGGAGTACGCCCACGTTGCCGATTATTTGGCTCTGAAAGATTTCGGGTATCAACCCTTGTTTCTATTGTGGCAGCTGCGGCATGATTGTCCGCGGTATGCTGTGTAGTAGGGCCTCCTTGTGTGGAGGGCCCGGCCTGAAAGCTGGTTGACGGTCCTGCCCTCAACTGTCCAACAGTTAAAGCGGGTTGATATCCGGTCGTTTGTGCATGACTCCCGTCTAATCGAGGATGGGTAGATCTGTGATAGTAGTCTGATGAAGCAGAACTTTCAGTGGATGAGCGGGAAACATCATCCCTTCGGGACCTCCTACGGCCCTGGCGGTTCAGTTGGTTTGTCAATTCGATATTGGCTCGCAACTGTTCGGCTAACTGTTGCCGACTCTGAGTCAACTCTTGAAGTAACACCTGAAATTCTTGTCTAGTGACTGCCCCAGACGGATCCGAGTGGGCAGTGTTGTCTTGGTTAGATGGCTGCTGTTGAGCAGGATTTTGTCCATCCCTACCTTCTTGTCCGGCAGCTGTAGAAGTGGTTCTCGTGCTAACCATTTTGAATGATGAATCCTTTTCCTAGATTTTATGCAAATCTGAGTAGAATGGAAGGACTGTGAATCGAAGATCTGGATCTTCCTCTTGGATTTGTGCAATCCGGTATCGATGGTAGATCCAAGGAGCAGGAGAAAAAACTGGTTTTTTCTCAGTGAAAGCACCAAAGTGTTTGTACCAAAAATGGGCACAACACTCTTCGGAAGTCTTTGAAGAGATAAACGCGCAGAATGAAAATTAAAACTGTGGATTATCTAACAAAAACTCCAAATAACAAAAAGTAAATTGCAAAGACAAGCGATTTAGAGTGGTTCGGCGTTTTGCCTACGTCCACTATGAAGTTTGATGATTTTATTGCTCGATTACTCGAAGGTTACAGCAGTTTATAAGGCAATACAACCGAATTTAATTGCTAAGTGTCAATCTAAAGCAGCGGCGGTGTTCTGGAGTAGATCTGGCAGAATCTGGGCGCTCTTCAGTACTTAGAATTCTCCGACCCCTTTTCTGAATGACCAGGGGCTCTATTTATAGGTGTAGGAGGCTGATATTTCGCCTAAAATGAGGGGAGACCAGTTCTGGTACGTCAGGGGGCCCACATGGCCGAAATCTGGAGATCCGGGCCCACTTTGGGATCGATTCGACCCTTGGTTCGAATCGATCAAGAATTGCTCCAATCGAGCTGAAATTTGGTGTGAACATCCTTCATCATGTGTTTAAGCTTCTGTGAAAATTTCATGGCATTTGGACTTGTAGAACTCGAGATATGATCGATTCAATGTTGCATTTCTGGAGAACAGGGATTGCTTCGAATCGATCTTAGTTCGAATCGATTCGGTCGACTCGATGTTTGCTGCGACGTGGTGCGCGTATTTCGCCTCGATCCGTTTTGTACTCCTGTTTGACTGGGTCGAATCCATGGCTTGGATTCGAAGATGGTGGAGTCGAGGACTAGCTATGTCTCCTGGATTCGAAGTGAAGCTATGTCTCCTGGATTCGAAGCTCCCTCTCTTGATGGATTCGAATTGTAGAAAGCTCCAATCGATTCGAACTTAAGGTATCGTTCGAATCGATTCGAAGTACAGCTAACTACTTGGTCCGGCTGGATTCGAACGAGAGCCCCTATGCTGATGGAGTCGAAGCAAGGGAGAGCTGATGGAGTCGAGGCAATGGAAGTTCGATGGATTCGAACTGGTTCCTGGCCAATCGATTCGAACTAAGGGTGGCCTACTCCATCTTTTGTCGACGATATCTTGAGCATACGAACTCGGATTGACTTGAAACTTGGATCGTTGGTTCCCACGGCTTTGCTTGACGTGCCTTATCAATTGTAGCCCGATCCGGACTTGAACAAATTTCATCGATATCCGTAGCGATCCTTACGCGTAACCGACTTCCGAGACGATCTGTCACCGGTATCTAGCCAAGTCCTTGGTGTCACGGCCTTGCCAAAAGGCGGGATAACATTGCATAAATCACTCAAATCACTAAGAACAACATAAGATCTACTAAATCATACAACTTTGAGGTGTTTGTCCATTTTTTGTGCAAACATTTTTGGTGCTTTCATTGAGAGCTAGAAGCTCGAAGCTTCAGCTTCATCCACTTAACAAAGCTTTCCTAACAGCATCGTCCGCCACTTAGAAAACATGCCTCCCAAACAGAGAAAAGATGTTAACAAAGGAAAAAACATCGCATCCAGCAGTCTTCCAGATCCAGCTGTCATGGATCAAGTAAATCGTCCTCCTCCAGCAGCGGTAACAAATGAAGGACAGGCTAACCCAACCATTCCTGCCACAGAACAGCCTGCAGCAATTACTAGGGAAGATTTGGATAGAGTTGTGGTTGAAGTAACTAACCGCTTCACATCCCAGCAGGAAGCCTTGGTGGACCATCTCATGTCACGCTTAAGGGACGCTGAAGAATCCAACCGCAACACTGAATCATGGGGCGAGTCCCAGTCTGGAGGATCTTAGAGACAACAAAGATCTTCCTTCTTCGAAGGAGCTAACGGCAGAAGTAGCCATGGTAGGAGCAGAGATCGAGCACAGCCCGAAGTTAGGCCTGAGGAAACGTTTGGCACCGAACCCAACGGGGGAGGTACCGGACGGAGGTCAACTGTAGCTGATCCTGTCATACTACCTAACCACGGAAATGCCAGTGAACGGGGCCGAGCTAGAGTCCAGCCCGAAGTTAGACCCGAGGAAGTGCTTAGATCAGAACCCGGCAGGGGAAGATCGAGGCAAGGGCCAACTGTAGCTGACCCTAGCATGCTCCCAGAGGATCAAAGGCAGCCACTGGAAAATATGAGGAACGATAGACGATACCATCCCTACAGGTCATCTGGACGGAATCAATCCCACAGAACAGAACCAAACTCATTTCTATCTGCTCCAAATTCTGATGAAAGGATGGCACGCTTATTCAGAGAGTGTGTCTAACGGGAGCAAAGAGATCGAGGGATAGGCGCTAGGGTAACCAGCCCTTTCGCCCGCAATATCGAAATTGCTATCACCCCCCGAGAATGGAAGATGCCAACAATGGAACCCTACAAAGGAACCTCCAACCCCGTTGTACACTTACAGAGGTACACACAGCATATGCTCATGAGTGGGGCGACAGAGGGAGTATTGTGCAAATGCTTTCCGCTCTTCTTAGCAGATCTTGCTACCTCCTGGTTCTGTCATCTACCCCAGGGATCCATTAGCTCGTGGGAGATGTTGAAAGAAAAATTTATCAATCAGTTCCGCATTCATGTGGAGCAACCTAAGGACGCTTATTCCTTATCCAGCGTCAAACAGAAACCTGGAGAGAAGCTGCAGCAATACCTAACCAGATTCAACGCCGTAGCAGCCGCAGTCCAAGATGCCGATGAGAAGCTTATCCTAATGGCCCTCTACAGTGGTGTGCATCCGGACACTAAATTTGCTAGAAGGTTGACAAAAGAAAAACCAGCTACTTTACCCGATTTCTTCCATGAAGCCGGGAAATACATGAGGCTTGAAGATGCTGCCGTTGAGGGGCAGTCAGGATAGCAAAATAAGACAACCCATGGCAACGCCCCTGCTGTGGCAAGGGACGTTCGAAGAAATGATTCCAGAGACAATGCTGGAGGCAAGAAGGGAGAAAAGCGCCTATATCGACCAGGACCAAGATTCGACACTTACACTCCTTTGAACGAGACCGTCGAAAATATCTTTCTTGCCACCCAAGGCGAAGTTAGATACAAACGCCCACCATACAAGAAGGAATCAGATAACGCACAGAAGTCTGGAAAGTTCTGCCGCTTCCACGAATCTCACGGGCATGATACCAACGAATGCCATCATCTTCGAGATCTGATTGAGGAACACATCAGAAGAATGAAACTGGAACGTTATGTAAAAGGTCAGGACAGGACCCCAGATCCTGCCAATGAAAACCCAAGGCTACCCTCACCGGGGGCTGACAGAGGAAACTGCAACGCTAGCAGCTCTAGTCAAGAAAAGATAGTGGTCCATACCATCTCAGGAGGGCCGCACATCGCAGACAGAAGCTGGAAAGAGATGGAAAGATACAGAAAGTCGCTTAGAGACAATAAAGACTATGTTAATTCGGTTATAGGAGAACGCCACCCGAAGCGGAAAGAAAGTGATGACATCACGTTCGGTAAGCGTGACCTAGAAGGAAGGCAGTACCCTCACATGGATCCCATGGTCATCTCCACCCGACTTGGTCCCGCCGAAGTTTACCGAATCCTGGTAGACACTGGAAGCTCAGTAAACATCCTGTTCAAACACGCATTCGACAAAATGAAGCTATCAATGAAGGATGTATCTCCCTGCGATAAACCACTACACGGTTTCGCTGGGGATGCTAAGATGCCCCTCGGGCAACTGGACCTCTTTGTTGAGATTGGGAGCCATCCCCGCTCCATTGTACGGAAGCAGACATTCGTGCTAATAGAAAACCTTTCGGCCTACAACGCCTTCTTAGGAAGACCAGCCTTGTCTGACTTCCAAATTGTCCTAGCCCCATGGTGCCTAAAGATGAAATTTCCAACAGACAATGGAGTAGGGGAAGTGGAAGGAGACCAGGACGTTGCTCGAGACTACTATGTAACTGAACTTCGCAACAACCATAGGAAGGATAAAGGGAAGGGTGCAGAGATTGCCCTCTGCACGAAAAGTCTAGAAGCATAGCAACTAAAGAAAGCCCCTCCTCTTCGATATACCAGCGACCCTTTCAATGAATTAGACCCTAGGGACAAAGAGGAGGAGGCCACCGCCGAGCCTGCAGAGGCTATGGAGTTTATATCTGTAGACAAGCACGACTCAAGTAGACTACTGAAAATTGGGTCCCAACTAAAAGCCGAATTGAAGGAACAACTCATCGATTTTCTCCGCCACAACTTGGATGTATTCGCATGGTCACACGCTGACATGACCGGAATCTCCCCCGACATAGCATGCCACGTATTAAACATTGATCCTACCAAGGCGCCCGTAAAACAAAGAAAGAGAAGTATGGGGGCAGAACGATCAGCAGCCCTCAATGAAGAAGTAAAGAATCTACTCGCCAATGACTTCATACGAGAAGCTATCTACCCGGAATGGATCGCCAACCTGGTACTGGTAAAGAAGGCTAATGGGAAGTGGCGAACCTGCATCGACTTTTCCAACCTAAACGACGCCTGCCCAAAGGATTGCTTCCCACTTCCCAGAATCGACCAACTTGTAGACAGCACAGCCGGGCACGAGCTTCTATCTTTTATGGATGCATACTCAGGATATAACCAAATTCCTATGCATGCTACCGACCAAGACCACACTAGTTTCATCACCGACCGGGGTTTATACTGCTATAAGGTAATGCCTTTTGGACTTAAAAATGCAGGAGCCACCTACCAGCGCCTCGTCAACAAGATGTTTGCAGGGCTAATAGGACAAACTATGGAAGTATATGTGGATGACATGCTGGTAAAGTCAAGGAAAGCCAAAGATCACGTAAGCCACCTAGGCAAGATGTTTCAAGTACTTCGACAATATGGGATGAAGTTGAATCCACTAAAATGCTCCTTCGGAGTGTCATCAGGAAAGTTCTTAGGATTCATCGTTCATGCCAGAGGGATAGAAGCAAACCCCGAACAAGTCCGAGCGTTAAGGGATATCAAGATACCTTCCACTCGGAAGGAAATGCAAAGTTTGAATGGAAAAGTGGCCGCTCTAAGCCGATTCATCTCCAAGGCGACGGACAAGTGCGTCCCCTTTTTCGAAGCCCTAAAGAAAGACAAGGGAAAGTTCGAATGGACTGACGAATGCTTAACCGCTTTCCTTAACCTAATCGAACACCTCCAGAAACCACCGGTACTCTCGACTCCAAGCGAAGGCGAAGAATTATACCTATACCTTGCTGTGTCATCTCACGCCCTAAGCGCAGCCTTGGTAAGGGAAGACAACCGCACGCAGCGGCCAGTTTATTTCGTCAGCAAAAGGTTTACTGGGGCAGAAGTCAGATATCCTAAACTTGAGAAGCTAGCATACTGTTTACTAATTACATCACGAAAGTTGCGTCACTACTTCCAGTCCCATTCCATCAAAGTTCTGACTGATCAACCACTGAGGCAGGTACTCCATCGTCCCGACACTTCCGGGCGACTACTTAAATGGTGCATTGAACTAAGTCAGTATGATATCACCTATCACCCACGCACCGCCATCAAGGGACAAGCCATGGTTGATTTCATCACAGAATTCACTACCAACGAAGATAAGGAGAAATTGGAAATAGCAGAAGATATCAAGTGGAATCTCTTTGTGGATGGTGCATCAAACGAACAAGGCTCGGGGGCAGGTGTGGTAATAATCACTCCCAGGGGAAACAAACTGCACTATGCTATAAGGTTGGAGTTCGCTGCCACCAACAACGATGCAGAATATGAAGCAGTGATAGCTGGACTAGAAATTGCCATAGAAATCGGAGCCAATTCTTTGTGTCTTCATAGCGATTCTCAACTTATTGTTAATCAAATACTAGGAGAATTCCAAGCTCGAGAGGAACGACTCATAGCATATCTAAAGAAGACCAAGTTACTTCTCAGCCGATTGGACCACTACTTAGTCAAACACATCCCTCGGGAAGAGAACCAAGAGGCCGACGAATTGGCAAAGCAAGCAAGTGTGAGAGACATCACCATCTTCGAGGCAGTAACCATCTCAAAGCAACTGGCCCCAAGTTTTGAGCAAGTGAATCTGATAGCTGCAACCGAAGAAGCAACTTGGATGACTCCCATCCGTGACTACCTACAAAGTGGCACACTACCCAACGGGCGTAACGAAGTCAAGAAAATCTTGAGGAGAGCATCCCGCTACACAATACAAGAAGACATCCTCTATCGGCGCGGATTCTCTAACCCGTTATTAAGGTGTGTCGCTGGGAGGGAAGCCAAGGAAATCTTATCCAACATCCATCAGGGGAGCTGCGGAGATCACACCGGAGGGCAAACATTAGCAAAAAAGATACTCTGATACGGATATTTCTGGCCCACCTTAAGCAAAGACGCCTTAGATTTCGTCAAAAAGTGTGACAGATGCCAAAAATTTGCTAAGATTCCACGGCTACCAACAACTGAGATTACTCAAATGACCAGCCCTTGGCCCTTCGCAATATGGGGAATTGACTTAATCGGCGAGCTACCGATGGGCCGAGGCGGGGCCAAATATGCTATAGTGGCAGTTGATTATTTCACCAAATGGGTGGAAGCGGAACGTCTGAATAAAGTATCTTCAGCAAAAGTTATTAACTTCTTGATCAAAAATGTTCTATGTAGGTACGGAGTCCCACTCAAAATCATATCAGACAATGGACTTCAGTTTGACAGCAAGGAATTCGCCAACTGGTGCCGAGAGCACGGAATTCATAAAAGCTTCTCATCCGTAGCATATCCCCAGGCAAACGGACAAGTCGAAGCAGTCAACAAAATTCTGAAAACTCTGATCAAAAAGAAGCTCGAAAAGTCAAAGGGCGCTTGGGTGGATGAAGTCCCTACGGCACTGTGGGCCTACCGTACATCTTTCAGAACATCAACGGGGCACACTCCTTTCTCTTTGGCATACGGATCGGAGGCTATGCTCCCAGTTGAAACCATTGTGCCTTTCCACCGTAGGATCCACTATAACCCGGAAGAGAATGAAGAACTCCTCCACATGTCTTTGGATCTAGTTGAGGAGAGAAGAAATGATGCAGTCCTTAAAACAGCAGCCCACAAGCAGAAAGTGGCAGCACAATACAACTCCAAAGTCAAGCATCGTACCTTACAAGAAGGGGATCTTGTCCTCAAGTGGATCTTCCCTCGCCCCGGAGCACTAGACCCAATCTGGGATGGACCATATGTAATTCATAAAGATCTCCACAATGGAGCTTATATTTTGTCAACAGTGGACGGAGAGGTGTTCCAGAGGGCATGGAACATCCAGCACCTCCGTCGATACTTTTCTTAACTTGTACTGCCCATATGAAGTGGATTAACAAAGAGAATCAGTGGATGTAGGCCTTTTCATGCCGAACCACTTTAAAAAACCTTGTCTCTTTTTTAACTTGTTCCTTTATATCTTGGCTACTTGTTAACTTTATCCTTTTCTGTTGAACAAAATCCTATGCGTATAGCATTTCCACTCAAAGCACTCCACGGCGCAACTTCACCTGGGCAAAACCTAACAGGTACTATGCGAATCTATGCCCTCATCAATGAGACACTTTTGCTCCAGCATCCCTCTGCTGCGGGTTAACTCATTGCTCACGACGACCCTTAAAGCCAACTGTAATGAGCCGATTATAAGCCACCGAGAAGGCCGACTATAGCCGAGGCAGCTCATTACGGCGTTAGGCTCACCGACAACTGTGAACCGACTATAAGCCCCAACATAAGGTGTGGCCAGCCAGGGGCAGTTCACAGTTGACGATCGGCACCCACGCTAGCCGGCCACGGTAAATCGAATAATACCCACGATTACGGGCCATAATGGCCCGGGTAGTTACTGTGCGCGATCTCGGCTCCGATGTGTCTTAAGTGCGGCTGTGGTAAAAAAAGAATTAACTCCCCGCGGAGGCGTAAGATGGGTGACAAATGTCTCCAAGACCCACAGCTAGGGAAAGTGACTACAAAACCCGTTTGCCACGAACTTAAGCACATCGAAGGCCTTCCGTGATTGGAAGTTTTACTTTTTCACATATTTCAATTTTACTTAAAAAGCTTTTCTCCTATCCTCTATAACAGTCCCTAAAGTACAGGATGCAGAGTAAGAGATACTCGCCAATGGGTGTAGGGACTCACGATTGGATGGCAGGGCATTCGACTGCGTTCCATGCTCGGTCATACAAGATATTCAAAACTGCCATCTGCGGTTAAAACATGAAAGGCGGTATTTTCTTCTTTTGTGTACAAATGCATGACTATAATTTGTTCACACCACACGCTAATATTGCAAGTCATGAAATTATGTTTTAAAACCAGAACCTGACATCAAACACAATTCAATTACAAGAATATACATAGCTATATTTCTCATACGACAAAATCAGCTTAAGTTGAAGAATTACACATCAAGAATAGAGCTATTTATTACAAGTAGCAAGAATTACAACTTAAAAGTTACTCTACTATTTTAAGACTAACGTATACAGCCATGTCGAGTCTGCAAAAAGAATTTTCCAGGTCTAATCAAGGAGCCGGCTGCGTTGGAGTCTTGTCTTTGTCCTGTTGCCCACCTGTCCGGTCGTAAAAAGAAAATCATTAGTGATGAGCAACATAGTTAGCAAAAGAAGAAACTAGTGGAGTAGAGGTTACCAGCAACTTCCTCTTGGTCGTCTTGGTCGTCGTCCCCTACTTCCACACCGGCCTCCTCAACCGCGAACAACCGCATCCCCTCTTTCACCGCTACCCTCTCCTCCTTGGTGAACTAAGCGGTGACCACATCCATCCTAAAAGCCGCTCCACCCTCCTTATCCGCCTCAGCCTTGGCCTCCTCTAGAGCCCTGAGGTAAATCCTAGCCATAACCCGGGGGTAGTCGTCCATCCAAGATAAGCTGCCCTGCTTCCAAGTGCGAAAGTACATGTCCTGCAGCATGTCGTCCATCATCCCCTCATTGTCCTCAAACTCCCTCATACGGACCTCGGAAACCGATAGCCTTGCAATGGCAGCATCCCTTTCCAGTCGGTATCGTGAGCAATCAGCCTGAAGGGACCTCCTCATCACCTCCATCTCCTCCTTTAGCCTGACCTGAGTAAGCTCCGCGGCTTCAAGCTTCCCCGACAGCTCCTCTACTTGCTCAAGATCCGCCCTCCGAACCTCATCCATTGTCGAGATAGCCATATTAATCTGCTCCTTGCAAGCAGCCTCCATCTTCCGTAATTCCGCCTTACTAGCCTCCTCCATAGTCTTCCTCAACCGCCCGGCGGCAGCCTCATGTTGAGAAATCTGAATGGCCTGATCAGCAAGCTGTTTGGCCTGGTCCAAAACCATCAATCGCAGTCGGATATTGGCACTCCCAATCTCCTCTCCAGCCTTAACCAGCCGGGCATGATGCCCCATCAGCTTCCTAGTCTCCTCCGCCACCCGATCAATATTAGCCTTGGCCTCGTCTCCTATGGTAACTATCCGAGTGGTAAGTAAATCGAGATCTAAGGACTTAGCCTCATCAAGCACCCGTACCATGGGATTGCGGGGAAGAAGGTGCTCACCGGTATCCTCGTCAAAAGTAATATCATGGAAACTTGGATCCAGGTCAGGATGACCCGCAAATGGATTCCGAGCCAAGTCAGGACGATCAATCTGAGTGACGGTAGGATTTTCAGACGGGTGCGGAGAAAGTACGAACTCAGTATCCTCCTCCGTGATATCATGAAGAGGCTGAACTGGAGGCTGAGGACCAAGTGAAGATTCGGATAAGGGATGGCCACTCTTTCTCTTTTGAATGCCCTCGTCAATAACCCCGAGAAGAGGATGGTAGCCGACTACATCCCCGGAACGGTGGGCCAAAGGCTTCGGTTTGGCGGAAGCTTTGGAAAGCTTGTACTGTTCAAGTCTGTGCCGAAGATCTGAGGCCTTGGCCGTTTTACCTGCTCCTGATACGAAGAAAAAATGTCACAAGCTTACATTGACCCATAATTCGAGAAACACAGCAAGGTAAAAGTTAAAAGAGGAAAGGAAACACATTTGTTATACAAACCCTGGGGAGGAGTAGGATACTGCAATAAGTCCTGGATTTCATTCCAGGACGGGAGCGGATCGTAAAATATTCCTAAGTCCCTATCATAAATGGAGCCTGCAGGAGTCAAAGTTCACCTTGAGTCGTCAGAGCCACCTTGGCTGGAATTGTCTGAGGAGGCACGCTTGCACCAGTCCCAGCCTTGTCAGCTTTCCCGGATTTCTCTGTCAAAGCCGTTTCCTCATCCAGCCCCTCAAAAGCTTGGTGGAATGCATCATCCGTCCACTCCTAAATCTCGCCTGCCTGCCCAGGAAGCAAGGCCCCGATGCCATCACCACCGTCGCCACCTTCCCGGTCACTTCCACCCTCACCTCTCTCCTCCTCTACGTCTTCCTCCCCCTGGGTAAGTGGACAATTGCTGGGGGAGGGACCGTCCGACTTCTTAAGTTTCTTACCTCCGACGGCTGGAGGTTTTGTGAAAGGTTTCCTCTTGCTACTCTCTACCGTGACACCTCCCTTAGCCTGAGCAGCCGCCCTCTCCTCCGCCGTTTCCCTCAGCTTGACTACTGACTGCTGTGGAAGGATTAAGTTATACTCCAGAAGGGTCGTGTTTCTGATCAGGTAGGCAGATGATCTATATCTCCCAAGAATAGCTTCTATCTCAGCCGCCGTCTGAACTAGGCGATCAGTCTCCGCAACTGCAAAGCCACCTGTCGCTAGCAAAAATGAAAATGTATGAGAAGAAGCATCGCAGCCAGAATGTAAATTATAAATAAAGCATCGACTTACATCCAGAAGTAAAACGCCGGATAGAAACAGAGTCGTCCCTGACGAAGAACCACTCCTTCTTGAACATGCTGAATTTGGAATACAGATCCAAGACCGGCTTGAAGGTTACAGCTGACTCCAAGCTGATGTATGGGGACCCCTTCTTATAGCCCCTCAGATTATATAAGTACCGGATCTCCCGGTTGGAAGGAGCACGACCATACTTCCTCTGGAAAATGACGAAGAGGCTCACCAATATAGCATAGGAGTTGGGTTGAAGCTGGAATGGGGCCACCTTTAGATATGTGAGGAAGCTGGCCACCCAAGCGTTAAGAGGAGGAATGGCACCACACATGCAGTGGTATCTGCTGTAGGCAAAGTACCCTTCAGGAGGGTCGTATGGCATAACTTCTCTCCCTGGCAACAGCATTCGCGCCCTATCAATTCCGAAAGAACGGGAGATGACATCAAGTTGCTCTTCCTTAAGGGAGCTGGGAAAGCAATCAGGCGGGGAGTTTAGGAGCTCCTGAGGGCCGTACCCATCCACTAATGATCTCGGGGTAGATCCGTGACGTTCCGGTCCTGGCTGAGCAGGGGGCACTGCAGAAGATCCTCCTTCGCCCTGGGACTTCTTTTTATCCGATCGAGTTTCTGCTTTGCGAGACATTATCTGCAACATAGAAAAGACATGTTGTTAGAACAGATGATATAAACAAGCAAGTTTTTCAAGCTCATTCGGCATTCACATCACTCAAGCTCATTCGACATTCACATCACTCAAGTTCATTCGGCATTCACGTACGCAAGTTCATTCGGCATTCACATCACTCAAGCTCATTCGGCATTCACATCACTCAAGTTCATTCGGCATTCACGTACGCAAATTCATTCGGCATTCACATCACTCAAGTTCATTCGGCATTCACATCACTCAAGTTCATTCGGCGAATGGAAGTCAAATACCTGATTCGGCAGGCTAAAGCGATTCGGCAGTAGGATAAAAACTGATTCGGTTGTTTAAATTTGTCTCGTTCGGTAGAAGGTATGAAAGCCCTAGGCCCTTATTTATAGACGAGCATAAACGACCGGACCGGTCGATTCGGCGAGAGCATCCAAGCTAACATCGCTAGTTTAAAAAAAAAAAAAACAAAGCACGGCACATGCCAGCATATGCCCCACTTTGGGGGGCAAATGTTGGGTGTGTTCTCACCCAGAAGAGCTCAAGAGCAAGAAGCTTAATTCATTCACGCTCGCCTATATTCCATCCGGCCTTCAAACGATGCCGAGCCAACCTCCTTCAAACAATGCCGAACCAACTTCCTTCAAACGATGCCGAGCCAACCTCCTTCAAACAATGCCGAACCAACTTCCTTCAAACGATGCCGAGCCAACCTCCTTCAAACAATGCCGAACCAACTTCCTTCAAACCAATGCCGAACCAACTTCCTTCAAGCCAATGCCGAACCAACCTCCTTCAAACCAATGTCGAACCAACCTCCTTCAAACCAATGCCGAACCAACCCACCTCCAAGCTTCGCCGAACCAATTCATCTCCTACCACCGGACCAAATGCTACCGGACCAAGACGTGCCAGGCCAGATCACATCAGCCCAGGCCCGCCAGCAGCTATATACATCCAAGACCCCTGCTCCCAACCTCATTATATAAATAGAGGGGCAGGGGTACAACAATGGGGGACAAGTTTGAGAGCTCAAGCACGGAGAGAACTTTCAAACAACTTTCTTTTACTTGTATCAAAGCTTTGTACTTGTAATCATAACAAGAGAAGAGAAATAACATATAAAGTGGACGTAGGCACATTCTGGCTGAACCACTATAAATCTGCGTGTCTTTTTACAGTTTAGCCCCTGCTTTTCATATATTTGCATAAATCACTCAAATCACTAAGAACAACATAAGATCTACTAAATCATACAACTTTGAGGTGTTTGTCCATTTTTTGTGCAAACACAATGGAACTAGTTTCATCACCTAATTCCATTGTATACAGAAGTTAGCTTTCAAAATCAAATTATATTCATTTAATTTCTATTAATCGATTTCTACGCATTTCGAGCTCGCACGACCAAACGATAAGTCTGATCGCTACGAAACTTGAAATCCTACAATAATTCACTGTTACGAATCCGATGAAACTGGTTTCGTTGAAATCCAAGACAGTGGCCAAAATGGCTATTTTCACGTTAATTAAATAAATTATTATTAAATTGGCTTAATCATCTATAGATTCTAAATTTGAAAGTTAACCATTTTATCATCCTTGATTACATAGAAATTAATAATCTTTTAAAATAAATTTTCCATGTTAATTTCAAGGTTTAAATATTGCACTAATTGCAGCATTCAATTACAACTGAAATAAAATCCTAGTTAATAATAATTCAATTTCAATCAAATTACTTTATTTCGATTTACATTCTTATTATCTAATCGTCCAATACCTTATGAATATAATTAACATTAGTTTACATTTCATTACATTCATTATTTACCATTATCATCTTTTACAATATTAATTATAATATTTCAATTTCATTAATTCCATTAATTACCAATTTAATTCCTTACAATTATAACTAAATTAATTTTACCATTATTTCAATTGATTGGAATTATTTTAAAATAGTTGTCAATTTCATTAAATCAACATTATTAAATCATATTTTAATTATATTTTCTCATTAATAAATCATAAATTTTAATTTCACACAATATTAAATTCTAAAATCTTATTAAATTTAATAGTTTTAATTATAAAAAATTATGGGTCGTTACGGGACGAATGTCTAACATTGCATTTCTAAAATGCACGCATATTGATTTCTATAAACGTACATCTATTTGGTGGTGTAGGAAGTAACTCTCTTACACTTAACACCCTTCTCTGAGATGTACGAGCTCAATGGTTGTACATTTGTGGAAATCAATTGTGTGTTATGGAACTGGCAATATGGCATTCAAAGTAGAATGTGTTATGTGAAAGGTAATCGTTATCTTAGGCCTCATCGGCCGGAAATGGCCTAAACATAGCATGCGGTAAGGCTATGTGGTTCGCAACCATTAGTGTTATACTATGAGAGCTCTCAGATAGGTTGTGAACGACCGAGGTGATGTCATATTTGGTTCTATCCGCCACCAGATGGGTCTGCGGGTAGGTCGGTCTTGTCAGGTGTAGAGGTTTCAAAGGTGTTGATCTTTGGTACATCCCTCTAGAGATGTACTATACGGAAGGTAGTTCCTTACCTAATATTGTATGGAAATCCATTTCCTAACAAGTGCCTTTAGATTTGATTGTAGAACATATTATGCTGGAATTTAATCAATGTAAAAATTTCGGCTAAGATTATATAAGTTTAATTGAAAATTAATTTCAAAAGAATGTCACTAAAAATAATATTACCAGATTTTGCGCCATAAAGATTTTGGTTATCATAAAGTAAAAATCCGTTCCGTGTTTATATGCGGCGTGGTCTTATGAGATACCGTTGGTTTCCAAATATCCATATTTTTAGTTTCTCACACCATCCTATGACTGACCCGGAGTTTATTTTCCTTTTCCCTTAAACTCTGGGTGCCCTATTTTTCCGGATAGCCAAGTTGTAATGACCCGGAAATTTTAACGATTTTATATATCATAATTAGCTAAATTTTCTTTTTTCTTGAATATATATAATAAAAAATTTAGCAATGAAAATTTGATATTTGGTATGCGTCTATTTAAACGTAGCAAATGTCAGATTTTCATCGGAAAATATATAAGTTTATTCAGTTGTGAAATTTTAAATTTTAAATTTTAAATAAGTTAACTTGATGAAAATAAAATATTTTCTATATATAATAAAAATGTAAATCATTTTCTGAGTGAGACGTCATATTTCGTTTCGCCAAATTTGGACTGTTATAGCTCCATTTATCTTATTTTTTGCATTTTAGCAGCATTTTGACAACGAATATCAACTTTTGATAGGATGATCGTATCGTTGATATCTGTGTACCATTCTGTTCATCTAGTCGTGCTGATCTCCGTAGTATATTCGTTTGTGCATTTCGACATCCGGTACATGATGAAATCAGTAAAACGGTTAGCAATACCAGTACCCCTTTTGAACCTTTTTGGTTTTCTTGTGTCTTTCCATTATCGACCATGTAAACCAAATAGGAATTAGCATTTATATCTTCCTGAATTCAACGTTCAACGTCTGACTTTTATTATTCCAACTTGTTCCATATAGGATCGTTTCATATGCTTTCTTCCTCATTTCGTTCTGCAACTAAGAAAAATAATATATATATTTTTGCCTGTCATCATCATGCTCATGTTCATCTTCATACTCTTCTCGAACACAAGCCGCTCCCTTTCTAATTTTCTACAAAGCAAACATTAATCTTCTAGTTGCCTTCATTTTCTTTGGGAAATTTATTTATATATATTCATTTGCTTCGAGAAAACATAAAGCTTTCTATTTTTTCCTTCCTCTTTGCTTCGAGAAACATTTTATAATATAAGTTCTTTTTTTTATATGTGCTGCCTCATTTTTCTCGAAGCTGCATGGCCACCGCATCCCCTTCGTTTTGCAACCAAACCTCTTACCCACGTCAGCATCGAACCAGATCTGACCGAAGCCACACTGGCCTCTTGCTCCTTACAGCCGCGACCAAGCACGCAAATCTGCTTGCCTCCGACCTCTACAGTGAACCACATCCACGCCTTCTCCTCCGCCACCTCAGCCTCTAACCGCCCTTCCTTCTAGCGTCATCACCCTCTCCGCCATTATTTCCTCCCACCGTCCCATATCCAAACCACCGCCTCCTCCTCTCATCCATCTGCCGAAGTGACAGCAGCCACCCTGATCCACGTGCCACGTCTGCCACCACATGCACCGAATCTTCCACCTCCATCATCCCAGTGCTCCGACCCCAAACCCCTCGTCCAACCTTCATTCGACCATTTTCCCCACTGTCGAACACCCAACTCATTCACTCACATGGCCGAACTAAATCTTAGATCCCCTTCCGCCCGCCTTTGCCCCTCGTCACTCGCCCCATAGCCTCCCAACAACCCAATTCGGCCCGCCTACCCGTAGCAGTTGTCAACCTCATCGCCATCCAACTGTCCCCCACATCAGCCCTCTCTGTTAGCATATAGATAATTTATATTTCATGTAGTATTAGTATACATATAATATAATATATATTAGTATGCATATAATATATTGGTTTAAGTATTGATTTCATGTAGTATACATATAATATATATTTCATGTAGTATATATATTGATTTCAGTATTGATTTAAATATGATATATATAAAGATTTTGATTTTTAAGTTGTTATTTTAATTTTAATATGCGTTTTAAGAAGTAAAAGATTTTGAAATATAATATATAAAGATCTTATTTTTATACGTGTTTTAAATTTAAATATTGATTTTAAAATATATATATATGTAAATATGTTATTCTAAATATGTGTTTTAAATTAAGTGATGATTTTGTAATATATTATATATATATATATATTATTTTATATATGGGTTTGAATTAAATATTGATTTAGGATATATATATAAAGAATTTATTTGGATTTGTGTTTCAAATCGAATATTGATTTTAAAGGAAAATATACATTATAAAGATTTTATATGAGTAAATATTAGATTTTTTAAAATTTATATATATTTCATTTTCATCGATTTCCGAATTCCAGCCCAGCTTTGCTTCGTTCGTCGAATTCGTGTTCATCATGTTGTGCTTTGGAATTTGTTATTTGGACTCGTAGCTTGCCGTGTGTCTAATCTGTCTAGCCTCGAAAGGTGAGCAATCACTCATGATTAACATTCTTATATTTACTAAATTTAATTCACTTGAAATGACGATTGAATTATGCTGTTAAATTTGAATTGTAAAGTTATTTAATTGTTAAATATGATATGCCATTATCTGCAATTATTTACTTATGACACATGACACCATAACCTGTTGTGCATATTATATTTTCATTGTTAATGATGATATATGCCCACTATTGATATGTATGTCATTTTATATTATTATTTGTTCTCATTCTACAAGTTCCTTGATAGTTAGGATGTCCCAATTGAAATGATACATACCCGAGCGATCTTATAGATTAGGGGAAAATCGTTATGGGTTAAAATGATGAACCCAAGCGATTTTCATAGATCTTAAATTTTGGGATTGCGGGTTGAAATGATATCTACCCATAGATATTAAACAATTGCGGATTGAAATGATAAATATCCGTACTACTTGACTATAGGATAGAAAATTATATACGGACACCGTTGGTCTATTTTTGAAAATGATTTCCAAAGTTTTGAAAGGAAATATATGGGTTTTAACATTAATTTTAAAATATAATATAAAGAATTTATTTTTATATATATGTAAAATTTAGATTTTTAAAAATGTTTGGAAATTTTAAATTTATAAGTTAAGTTTTAAAATTTTAATTTTTAGATTTTTATTTATAATTTTATTATTTTTAAATATATAAAATAAGTTTTAATATAAAAATAAATTTAATAATAAGTTTTAATTTAATAAAAAAAATTAATATAATATAATTTAATAAAATTTAGTTAAACTAATATATAATATGTTTTAAAATATTTATTTAAAATTTATATGAATATTTTAAATTAGATTTTGTAATAACTTTGATAAATTAAGGTTGGAAGGATATATTAAAATTGCTTTGCAATTTAATTTGTTAAGAATTGAATTTAAATAAGAATTGATTTGGACTTATTGATTTCGAGATTTTAAAGATATGAAATTTATAACTTGATGATTTGGTTTTGATTAAAAGTGACTAAATGAATCTTTTCGAATTTAAATAAATTGAAATTGAATATTTAGTTTTGATTTAAATGTGTTATTTGAGTTTTATTTAAATGATTATGAAAGGGATTAGGTGAATGTTTTTAGAATTAAATATAATTGAAGTTAGATATTTAATTATTGATTTTATTAAAATTTGTAATTTGAGATTTTATTTAGATGTTAGTCGAAATGATTAAGTTAATATTTCAAATTTAAATAAAGTTAAAGTTGAATTTTGAAATATAAATGAAATTTATAAAATTTAGTTATCGTAAATGTTTGAATATTTAACTTTGAAACCTATTGATATTAAAATGGTTTAAATTTGTAGTTTAGACCTGGATTTGAAATCGATAAATAAAAATGGTTTTGATGAGAATTTGAATTGAGATTGAATTAAATTGAATTTGGAACAAAAGGTTGTTTTGAATTTGGTTTGTGAAATTGGAAGAAATAATTCTAATTATAAACTATTTTTAATATACAAACTATTTTTAATAAATAAACTATTTTAAATCTATAACCTATTTTAAATATATAACTATTTTAATTTATAACTATTTTAATATATAAATTATTTCAATATTAAACTGTTTAAGTTGGAACTGCTATGATTTAAAGTGAGTATTATTTTCAAAAGTGAATATGATTTTGAAAGATATGATTTCTAAAGTGATATGACTTTGAAATGAATATGATATTTTAAATATGAATTATAAATTATTTGAAATGAAATGACCACGGTGTGAAATAAGCGTTTGGTTGTTAAAGAGACCGGGATCGGATATTGTCATACTCTGTGCTAATACCGAAAACCACTTTAACAACTATGTACGTGGTGGAGATTCCAGAACGAAGTAGGATGGTTTGGCGATGTCTATATGAGGTATGAACGTACCCCTGACTCCCATGAGTCAGCTTGATGTAGCTAAAACAGGAGCTATACCTGGGCCAGGTGAGGTCGCACCTCCGATCGAGCATGCTTCTTCGATACCATTCTATTACTTTGTGATTTGATTAGGTGCACCATTGATTTTGTGAGTGTGTCACGAGGTGGGCGGTAGTGGTTGTTATGCGTTACCACAGCCCAGTTCCGCAAAACGGTAGAATCCTACCCTAGGCATTGCCTCGTGTGCCTTGTCACATGCCTTATCGCGCCTTCTACGAGTTTGTTTTGTACCGTACCTATGGAGTGCTCCCTGAGTATCCCATCAGTTTGGTAGGGCTTACAGTATCTGTATAGACTACGGGAATATATAAAATGTGTTAAGGGGGATATGGGTAACGCCTTAACGCTATTTTAATAGTTTACTTTACTATAGACATTATATATGTAGCGAATTGTACTATGTATGTAGATAGTTTAACGAATCCTTAGAGAATGGGTATCCCAAACATTCTTTAAGTTATATTGTATTTTAGTTGACATTTCACTTGAGTTGATTTACTTGTATAAGAATGTTAATCCTGACTCGATTGTTTTGTGTTTTGCTTTATGATCGGGTTAGACTGAGTGTCATGGCATTTGAGACTCACCTTTGGAGCTTTGGAGCTTCGCTTGGAGATCTATCTTCACCTACTCAGCTATTTTGTTATTTCAATTTATTCCAGTTGTTTATATACAGACTAGTCATCTGCTTTTGTATTCGAGACTACATTGTATTTGAGATTTCTATTGTATCTTGTTTTAGATTCTGATGTTTATATAGTAGCTTCATGAACTACTATTTATCTATCTGCGACTTATTGTTTTATTACTCTATGTCTGTGATTCTATGATTGATTTATTTACTATATAAAATAAGTTTTGCCAAATATAAATTAACAATATGTTGTTTTGAGCAATTCAAGTCTGACATGAGTGGATGATTGTCGATTTGAATGGTTCAAAATACCACGTCGTTACACAAATAGTCAGGTTTAACTTGGGGCATTGTGATGGAGCTTGAAGTTTGGAGCTGAAGATGTTCCTGTAGATAGTTCTCTCTTTCAATTTCCGCTGCATTAGTTTACTAACTGTATTTAGCATTTATAAGGACATAGATTTATAACAGTCCAGGCTGATTTATAAGATAGACTATGATAAATGTATTTAAAATTTCCACTGTAAAGTTATATATATATATATATATAGATATTGAAATAATATATGTTACTCCATTCGTGTAAAATTCTATTCTATCTTTATTTTCTTTTACCTCGTGATAATCTACCTCTCCAACACTTGGATTTATGGCACGTGAATATAGAGGATGTATCAGTGTCGATTTCTAAGGGTCGAGAAGGCGGGTCGTCACACAATGTTTATGGCCAAGAACAAACGAAAAATATATGGTAAAAATGAGAAATTGTTGAATAAAAAGTCAAAATTAAATGAAAAATATGTTTAAATGTTGAGTTAGATATTAATGACATTGGTTTGATGAAGCAAGAGAGATACGATAAGTATTTTTATTAATTAAATTATTACAAATAACTTTAAGAAAAATAATGAAGGTTTTTAATACACATAATTCAAATGCAAGTTTTATCTAAGATTTTCTTGAAAAAATGTATAATTTATTTTTGAGTAAACCATACTTTCTACTAATTTTAGTTCACAGTATCACAAGTTAACTTTGCTTATTTCTTAGATTTTTACAATCATTATTTTACTACAAAAAACTCCTACTTTCATTTCAATATTTGCTGCTTATGTGCATATGTAGGAGCTTATTTTATAAAATACTTTATTAAGTATTGTAATATAGCCAACCATAACTTATTCCAATAATAATGTTTTTTTTGTGATGACCCAGATTTTGGTGCTCGAAAATCGACATCCATACTTCACTTGTATTTGAATGCCGCAGATTCAAACGTCGAAATCCAGTACGTCGGAGCTTATAACACATTAAGTACAACAACACAGCGGAAGAAAAACAATATATAATTGATACAACAATGGATACAATATCTGATACAATAAGATACAACAGAATATCAATACTATCAGAGATACAAGACAACATCGGAAATAACCAAGCAGCAGCAGCGGAAAGATATCTTCAATGCCAAAGCTCCAAACTTCAAGCTCGAACCACCATCAAGTTGTATTAAGCAAGGTCGGTCATGAATGTGATTTCCAAATCCAAAGACTCCAAAGAATTCCAAACAGAAAGCTGAAGGATACCGAATCTATATCTACTAACTGATTATCTGAAAATCTAACTCTAGGCTGCCCGTGTGGAAAATTGTGGGCACCCAGAGTTTAAAAAGGGAATAATAAACTCTAGGTCAGTCATGGGACTGGTATGAGCAAACAAAAACAGTTTATCTTGAACAAAAGAAGTTAAAAAGAAATTCGTTATGCTTTTGGAAAATGAAACTACCATAAGGCCTCCCTGCACACACACAATGCAAGCGCACAATTGGAGGAGATTTCTCCTTATGATAGTCAAACATGCTTGATACGCAAAATTCCTTTTGATATTATTATTAGTGCATAGTGCGGAAAACATTCGAAATTATAATATTAATCTTAGCCAGCATACACATTTCGTAGTATGCCTACTATAGCTACCATGTTCAATAGCAGGTTACCACCACATTCCATGGCAGGTTATACAACTAAAACCGTACAGGGCGCGTATTGTTTCTTTGGATTTCCAACAAATGGTCAGACTAAGGAACTTCCGATGCCACATGGGTAGGCCTCTGGAGGGACGCCCCGAGAACCTAACCGGATCTCTACGAACACAAGGCCGAGTTACCCTTGCCCGGAAGTAACACCTACAAGTATGCCATCCCCGGTCGTTACCGACCTTTATCCGGGGCCCCAACAACCAACAACCACATAAGTAAAGTATCTGGGCTCCATACCATGATACCACTTTCAAATTTATCAACATAAGTAAATATCTGGGCTCCATACCATGATATCACTTTTTATCCAGAAGGAAATGGACATACCCTAGGGCGCGACCCTTAATAACCTTGCCGCAACTTTCCTGTATCGACCATTTCCGGCTTGTGATGTTCGACGAAGTCTCATCCGCAAAGCTACGCTTTTCACAAAAGCCATGCTTCGATCAACAAATGATCAACAACACTTAGCATGCCACATTACCAAATTGGGAATGTATCACTAGTAACCATCAACTACATAACCTCTGAGCTCGTACGTCTCAGAGAAGGGTGTTAAGCTAAGAGAATAAATTCTCCGCCACCAAACAAAAATGTATTTGATAGAAACCAGCTTACATCTCAAAGTGTAATGTCAGACATATATCCATACAAGTCTGTTCCGGGTTCGAACAGAACCGAAGGCACTTCAAAAGAAGCCCTTGCAATCCGGGTATTCACAATCCCGATCGGACTCCTCATCACATATGGAGATCTCTATACTGGCGCGACTCAATGTAGAGACATTCAACAGGTAATCCTTTCGTTCTCGAAAATACCAAGTCTTCACCGCCGTCTTCAAATGCTATCCATTTCGTCGTATCATTATTCGGAATGGGTTTTATGACATAAAGTCCTCTCCCGGCTAAACCGAATAATGAGCGCTAATTTTAAAACCATATGGATAAATTGGGATCTTAGTTAAGTCACAACTTATTACCCAAAACCTTTCTTTCAAATGGTTTAAACAAATTTTCCACTTTAATCTTTTAAACAAAAGATTCACACTTTAAAATCCACTTTAATTTGAAACCAAGGTTCAACAATCTTTCACAAAGATTCATTCATAGCTTTCAAAACAATTTCCTTTTCAAATCTTTTATACAAAAGATACCCCTTTAAGATCTTCTTTAATTTAAAAACAAAGTTCATTAATCTTTTACAAAGATTCATTCATAGTTTTCAAAACTATTTTCATTTCAAACTTGAAATACTTTCAACACAAATTGGAAATCCTTTCTTTATTTGAAAGCTATTATTATTTGGAAACGAAGAGTTTTCGTTTTGGGAAAATCCAATTACATTTGGTCAAGTTAAAGTCTTTCAAGTATAAACTTGGGTTAAATTCAAATTCTCAAAATAATACATTTAAAACTTTAAAGATGGTTTAAAATCCATATATATATTTTATATAACTTGTATAAACCTTTCAAACCAAATTTCCAAAACAATTTCAAAACTTAAACAAGATATATTCTATTCCAACTAAATTCCAATTTCAAACTTCCTTTTTCAAAAGCTTTTCATATTCAACCCAATTCCATTTCCAAAACCATTTTGGATTCAAAATTCAATCTTTAAAACCATTTCATAATATTAAATTCAAATATCTGTGACTTAACCAATTTCCTCGTGCAATCCATATTTGTGTGTGTGTGGTGTGGTCCAGGGGCTTTACATAATAGTACAACATCATCAATCATTACAGATTCAAGCACAGCAATATTGATAAGCGGTATAATCCTATAACGCTTATCTTCATTCATAGATTCACAGATAAATAATATAAATTCATCACAGATAAATAAATTACATCACAGTTCACAGCTCAAATTAGAATAATTCTTGTCACAAAGCATCACATATCAGGGATATCAAACAATTCAACATCCAATAGAATCCAAACATCCTTAAGCAAGATCAATTAGTCATCTGATTAATTTAAACCAGATTAATTACTTATGAATAAATTACTAATCCTGGTTAATTAATCATTAATTACAAACCCTTTGAATTAATTATCCTTTAATTAATTAATTTACTTTTAATCATTAATTAATTAATCTTTAATTATTTAATTATCCTTTAATTAATTATCTTTAATTAATTAATTAACCCTTAATTAATTACCATTTAATTAATTATCCTTAATTAATTACAATAAGTGATTATCCCTAATCACTTAATCAACTTTAACCATTAATTAATTACTTTTAATTAAGTAATTATCTTTAAGTAATTAATTACCCTTAATTAAATAACCCTTTAATTAATTACATTAATTATTCTTTAATTTAATCACAATAATTAATTAGCCTTAATTTAATTACACAAAGTAATTAGCCTTAATTTAATTACACAAGGTAATTAACTTTAAAATCAATTACACAAAGTAATTAGCTTTAATTTAATTACACAAAGTAATTATTCATCAATTATCTTTAAAAACATTTAATCTTTAACCCTTAAATATTTGAAAACAATGTTGTTGTTATTATTCCATAAATTAACTTAGATTTTTAAGTTAATTAACAGCCAAAAACATTTTATCTTTTCGATTAACTTCTTAATCATTAAGTTTATTTAAAAACTTTATTAACACATTGCCTTGAAAACTTTGTTCAATATTTAACCTTCATCTCCTTTGCTAACCTATGTTTTTTATAAAACTGTTTCATTTTTTCTTTAACTTTACTTCTAAAACCAGGTTAACCAACCACCCGAGTTACTTAACCAAAAACCCCGAGCATACCAAACAAAAACACCGAGCCACTCACGATCTCCTTCTACTTCGAGTCCAACCATCGTTTTTTGAGACCATCCCTGAGACCCTTACTTCTTCCCCAAATCATTTCGATCAACCAGGTACCGGCGATACATCGTGCACGTGCACGATCGTTTTGATCACCTTCGGTCACTGCCGCGACCTTCGACATGTCGTCGACAACCCCTACAAACGCTACGGCCACCCAGGTTCGATATTTTCATCGTTATTCAAAATCGAGCATACGAGAACCTAACTGGAACCAACCCCGATCCATAAATCCACCTCATATAGCCACCACCGGCCACCAGAATCGTCGCCACCTCGTCCATAGCCTCGCCGAAGACTCACGCGTTGATCCCCCTCGCACCGGTCCACTCCGGTCATCCATCGATAGTGAAATCGATTTGAGAATGCTACTGACAAAAATACGCCCTTAAACCCTACAACTGCGTCAATTAACTTCCACGATCATCTAAAAAATCAGTGACCATTTTTCCGGTAAACTCAACCACCTGAACTTCCCCTGACATCAATCCCGAAGCTCGATTTCCGGTTGATCATCGAGAATTGGCGAAAAACGTGATTCCGTTCAAACCCAAATTCAACATCCAATACCAAATTAAAAATCTTGACTTCATTACTAAAATTCATCGTTTTTAATTTCGATTCCATATGCACAATCAAAACTGGAAATCCAGATTAACAATTTTTCTGATTTTGAACCATTTCCACTGTAATTTTCTATTTTCTGATTAAATTCCCAATATATTCACTTGGAATTTTTTTAAAGCTTAGATCTTGATAATGTAAACATGTTTCATTTATAACTTATAATCTAAAAAGAATTAGATAGAGAGATTTTTGTTTTTTTTTGAACAGGTTTTGGAACCTGTTAGCAAAGTAGAGGCAAATTTCGCCTGTTTCTCTGACATGCTTACAATATATAGCCTAATTCAACTATATTAAAGTTGAATATATCCAGACAAACATATATACATCATCACCACACAGATATATCACATGCATCAGAATCAAAAGATTAAGGGTTGAAAGTTTGCTCACCTGGATATGGATAAAGCAGAGAACAAGCTCTTTTGCCTGGAAATGATTTTTAACTTGAATCTGGAAATGTTGTTAAATTTGATCTGAACTTGATCAAATTGAGTTGCCTGAACTTGCATGCCTAAGATTTGAGATGCATTTTCATGCATTAGGTTGAAGCTGAAAGCTATTGTTTGATTTTGAACTTGAATTCATTTTCATTTGCTTCAGGTTTGATTTTCACTTGCTTTTAGTTTCTGGTTTTTTTTTTCTTTCAGGTTTTATATTTTGAAAACATATGAAAGAAAAAAAATGAGAAAGAAGGAGTGTAGTATATATATATAAATCTTGTAATCCTTTTTATCAATAAATTTTTTTTAAAGAAAAATGACACTTGTAAATGCATGTAGTAATCAAGCTACAAATGTTCAATTCATGGTAAAATTTAATAACACTTGTATTAAAAATTAAATTTATGTTTAAACCCTTTCCTTTAATTAATTTATAAATTATATAATATGTTCTTTTATGTTTTCTTATTTATACTTTTTCTTTTATATTTTTATATATATACAAACTATATTTATAAAACCTTAAAAGCTAATTATTCATTAATAATTGAACACACATATATAATATATATTAGTTTTCAAAATATAGATTTTAACTTTCAAATCACAATGTATATATATACATATATATTCTTAATATTAGAAAACAAATTCTTATTAACTTTAGAATAAAATTTCTAAATCCAATTTATTTTCAATATATTTATTTTTGAATTTCAAATTCCAAATTCTAAATTATAATCTATATTTATATACTTATATATAAATATGAAACACATATCTTTATTTAATTTGAAAAATTCAAATAAATTCATAGTTTAATCCAAAAATTTATTTTAATTACTAATTTAAATTTAACTCAAAACCGGGATCGTTACAGATTCCCCCCCTTAAGAAAATTTTGCCCCCGAAATTTGCTAGACAGGGAGACAACCAAAGAATAGATGAACACAAAGATAGAGAAACAGTTTTCCAGATCAAACTTAAATATTTATTCTGCATTTGGCTTACCAAATCAGAATACCATTAATAGAATATGTGAACAAATCTATTCAACACTTCACAAGATACTCGGGTCACTAGATCTACGAAGTATACAAGGGATTGGTTAGTCCGAAGGGATAACTAACCATTCGTAGAATATATCTGGACCCCACAGAATAGATAAATGGATACAATTCAATTCAGTTTTATATTTTATTTACCAATTCATTTCAATTAAAATTACAAATTCTAAATTATAATCTATATTTATATACATATATATAAATAACAAGCACATATCTTTATTTAATTTGAAAAATTCAAATAAATTCACAATTTAATCCAAAATTTTATTTTAATTACTAATTTAAATTTAACTCAAAACCGGGATCGTTACATTTTTAATAGTTCATTCATTGACTGTATGTAACGACCCACCTTTTGGACCCTCAAAAGTCGACACTAATACATCCATGGTATTCACGTGCCGAATATCCAAGTGTTGAAAAAACAAATTGTTGGGAAAAGAAAGAAAAGACAGAACATAATCTCACATCGTGACGAGTAATATATAGTATACAACAGAACTTTACCAAAAGAAAACTGTAATATACATACATCAATCAGGGTACACTAATCTATCATCAGTCAGAACAGTTATAACAACTTGTCCTCACAAATGCTGATAAATATAAACAACCAATGCAGCGGATATAAAATATATGTAAATACGCCTTGGAGGCATCCAGCTCGTCTTTTGAAGCTCCAAAGCATCTAAGGCTAAATCTGAAAGTATGCTCGGTTTGACCCGATCATTATAAGAAAAATAACCCCCGGATCAATCTAGTAAACCAGTGTGAGAAACGCACCTCAACTTGGATTTAATGTTATAAAAATCCTTCAAAATAAAGGTATCTCTTAAGACCACGCCGCATATAAACACAGACAGGTTTTTATCTTACGATAACCAAAACATTTATATAGAAAATCCCGTGATATTATAATAATGTCTAGGTTTTATAGTAAATATTGAGTCATAACCGAAATTGTTACATTAATTAAATTCCAGCATAATAGGTATACAATCAAGTCCGAAGGCTCGTATTGGAAAATGGATTCCAACTATGAAAGGGTAAGGGTCTACCCACCGAATCAGTACACCTCTAGATAAAATGCACCAAAGGCTACAACATATTGCACCTCTGCTACTCAGGACTGGCCTTACCCTTTATTGGATAGGACCGAATGTGATCACCCCTTGGTTGATCAATAACCATAATGGGCCTAGAATCGTACATAGATATTGACTCTAGATAACAGATGATCATACCCTAATAGGGGCGACCCACAAAGCCCTGCTGCACGTCCTTGCTTTAGTCATTTTTTCGAGTGTGAGGCTCGTGAGGTAACAATTACCTTATTCCTCCTAGCAATTCTCACTTGGAATGCTAACACCCTTAAGGTAGAAATACAATGCCAGTATTCATCCATACAAGTTTGTTGGGGTCTAAAAAAAACCAAAAGCACTACTTCTACTACATCCATTTTGGAATCACCCTTAGAATTAGTAGCAAGTAGCCCTTACACTTCAAAGAGCTCCATCCTCGATAATCTTCAAGATGTCTTCTATTTGAACGCTTATACCGGTTTGAAGTGGTTTTCAGATAATATATCCAATCCCGGTCTCTCCAAATTGATAACGATAGTTTAAAACAAACCAATATTTGATAGTCGGTTATTTAACTATCAAACAACAAACAATTCGATCAGAGATTTAATTTCCAAAGGAAAATAATGCTGGTTAAAAACAAAGCACCTATTAGCCTCTTTAATTAATCCTTTCATTAATTAAAATCACTGCGTAGATACTTGTATCAAAATGCTTTTATAAAGATATATTCACAAACCCTTTATACTCCTTTCAATACTTTGAAATATATCCATATACTTATCTCTACGGTATAAGTTTGTTCACAAAACACTACTCTTTCCCTACTTAGAAAATGTATTCATATACTTACCGCAACGCTATAAGTACACACACAAAAAACACTACACTTTTTCTACTTAGAAAATGTATTCATATACTTATCTCAACGGTATAAGTATATTCACAAAAACACTACACTTTCCCTACTTAGAAAATGTATTCATTTACTTATCTCAACGGTATAAGTATATTCACAAAAACACTACATATTCCCTACTTAGATAATGTATTCATATACTTATATAAACGGTATAAGTATATTCAAAAAAAATTATGAAAGATTTCTTATTTCATAATCATATCAAAAGGATTAAAACAAATATTGTTTTAAAAGAAATGGAGATAAGGATAAACCCAAACACTATTCCTTCGGTGTTAAGCATGGAACAAATGTCTACACCACCAAAATTAAGAAGGTCAATTTGGGAAAATCCAATCTCAATTTCTTTTATAAATTTCTTCAATAAATCCTTTTAATAAATCTCTTTCATTTATGAACATCCCTTTTACTAAAATTCCAAATCCATTTATAAAACTCTTAATAAATCTCCAAGTTTATTTATAAAACTTTTTTATTAATCTCTAAAACAATTTATAAAACTCTCTTATTAATCTCTAAAGCAATTTATAAAAATCTTTGATAAAACACTAAACCCATTTATAAATTCCTTTTATAAATCTCTAAAACAATTTATAAAAGTCTCATATTATCTCTAAAACAATTTATAAAACTCTTTGATAAATTTCTAAAACCATTTATATATCTCTAAAACAATTTATAAACCCTTTTATAAGTATAAGCTCTAAATTCAATTTAGAATTCCTTTCACAAATATTATTTATAAATTCCTTTATAAATATATATATATAACATAATTACAACTGTTTGCGCCATAATTGGTCACAAACACCCAATCGCAGATGAAAGCACCAATTCAGAGTCACAGATTACAGATAGAATATGTGAAGAGGATAAAATATGAAGAATGATGAAAATTAAAAAGAAACCAATGAAAAGACGAGATTTATAGTGGTTCGGCATTGTAGCCTACGTCCACTTTGAAGATTTTGCTGTTTATTGATGATTCCCAACTGATTTACAAAAGTACAATCAATAACACTCAAGTTACAATGGAGTTTAGCAGAGTAACGGCGTAGAAGAGCCAAAAGCCCTTTTTCTATAGGCGTAGGGGTGCTATTTATATGTGTAGATCTGGAAGTATCTCCCTCAAAGCTCGGAATACTTCTTCTCACATGTGGGTGGGCCCACCAGATCGATCAGGGGTCATTTGGGATCGATCCTGATCGATCTCCATCATCTTCGTATCGATCAATATTAGCTCCATTTGAGCTGCGATCGATCATGGTGGTCCTTCAGATGATAAGAAAGCTTCTGTGAAAATTTGGAGGCATTTGGACTTTAAGTTTTTGAGTTATGATCGATCCAAGGTTGATTTTGTAGTTAGGCTGAAGCATGCGTATCGATGCTTTCGTATCGATGCTCCTTCGTATCGATCAGTTGTGCATCGATGACGTGGAGCGAGAGTTCAGGGGAGATCCATATTTCTTGCTGAGAGGTCGCTTCCTTTGGTTAGACCACGTCTTTTGTATCGATGGTAAGTTGTTCCCTTCGTATCGACGCTTGCAAGTCGTCTTCATATCGATGCTTGCACGTTGCCTTCGTACCGATGCTTGGTTGATCGATACGAAATGGATGGAAGTGGGATCGATATGAAAAGGGTAGCGGTTGAGCAGATGAACTTGGATCGATGATGTTGCTTGATGGATACGAAGAGGATGGATGTGAAGTAGATGGATATGAAGGTGATGGATTCGAAGTAGATGGATACGAAGAGGATGGATATGAACTTGATGGATATGAAACTGATGTGGACCATATGGACATTGATCGATCCATGACTCTGACCCGAAGTAAATGTGCTACCGACGCGAAGAAAACCCAATACCGACCCCAAGCAATGCCGACCTGAGTTATCCCTTGCCGACCAGAAGCGCCATCAACATTGACTCGATGTAAAATATCTTCTAACCCGAAGCAAGCCTTAAGGTGACTCGAAGCAAACTCCAAGCAACCCTACGCGACTCGAATTTTGTCAAAAACCCATACTCAAGTATCCTGCACTATTTGTCCATCGACTGTGCTATATCCTAGCCTCGTAATCGTGTTTTTTATCTGTGCTTGATCGTCCATCCATTTTTTTGAACCAAGTCCGTGACAACCCAACTTCGATCACTGTGCAGTCGATTGGGTTAAATCCGCCTGTATGTTGCCTTGCCAAAAGGCGGGTTAAAAACAACCTCCTTTTATTAATTTCCAAATTTTAATGAATGTCTGCTTTAAAAACATCTATTATATTATTTATAAAATCTTTTATAAACTTAGTTTTATAAAATACCATAAACTTATCTTATAAATCCCTGACTTATTTGCAACTCTTTCATAAAACTCCAAATTCAATTATAAAATCCCTTTTATAAATTTTATAAATAAAATCATCAAAACTCTTTTTTAAACAAAACTCCAAATTTACACCAAATTCTAATATATAAAAAATTCCATATATATATATTTTTAGCAAAGCTAGCCGGCTTTATAGTGGGCCGTTCCATTTTGTATATAAAAGGAAAACAGGTGCTCTGCACATGCACAGAACAACTAAGACTGTTTTTAGAGTGGACAAACCACTAAATACAAACAAAAAACAACAAAGAACATGGGCTAGACAGAGAGTCTAGACTACACGGAAGGACGAAATTCCCCCTATCATTATTGATATCAGGATCAGTACCAGGTCCTATAACATTCTGGACAGCATAAAAGTACGTAGCCAATAATGGATCAAAAGATCTCAAGAGAGAAGAGTAGAGATAAATCCTGTCTCAAGAAGGATCTAAGAGTTGCCACCAATTGCAAGCACCATCAATACCAGAGGACGTAAGAGACAGATCATCACCCTCAACATGATAAATAAGCCTCCTAGTCTCGTCATAGCCACCAAGAAACATGTGATAACAATGTAACCGTGGGTTATACCTCATTTCCGTGGCTGTGTGTACCCAAGAACCCTCATCCGGTTCCTAGTAAATGATCTCATCAACAGAATCACTGTCTACAACTTCAGAAACTAAATCCACAGAGGGAGAAACAGGAATCTCAATATTAGAGACTGGTAAACTAACCTTGGGGACCTATTTCATTTTCGACCTGGGGAGGGGGACATTGGGAGCAGGAGGAAGAGGAGCAATCCTAGAACACTTATCCGCATAATGTCCAAAAGACTGACATATAGTGCATATATCGGGTTTCCGGTTATAATTGACTCTTATCTCCATCTCGTGACCATCTTTAATTCTAACTTTCAAAATTGACGGAAGCGGATTCTGAGGGGTTATTTCAATCAATGCTCTGGCATATAGTAAATTCTTACGAGCGATAGTATTTGCGTCGAAGCATTTGAATTCACCAATAAGGCTCGCAAGCCAATTCAGACCAAGGAGGGGTTGAAGGACAAACGGAATATTAGAGAACGTGGCCCAAACCGGAATAGAGAGAACCCGATCTCTAGCTTTGTCAATACTAACACTCCAAGGAGTTACAATAAATGGTTTCCCCTTAATAATTAGAGGGTTATTCTCAAGAGCAATAAGCTTGTCCATTATTCTCAAATTTGAAATAGAAAAAGGAGTTAATAACTTGAACATGTAGAGCACCTCTCATTTTCCATGGGCGCCCACAATGCTCACGAACGACCGAGTATGTAGATGCAGAATCTAGAAAAAAACCAACAAGGTGATCGGACCACTGGTTCTCGGCCTCCTGAACCACTTCTGGAGCGAGCACACTAATCCCATTAATAACTTGAGTGCAAAACCTCTGTAGGGTGAAAGCACCAGCGTTACAGGCAGAGATTTAAACAAGGAAGACCAGGCAGGCTTTTCAACTGCAACTGCTTCGACACTAACACTTGGTAAATCACTGGAAACAACAGTAGAAGATTCAGGAGCACCAACATCACAATGTTTTGGAAGTGCAGAACAAACACGTAGCCCAGAATCGGCCACGACAACCGCCTCAGAAATCATTCCAGTCGCTGCGTGGACTACATTTCCATCCAAGGACGAGACAACTTCACCATTCAATACAACCAGCAGAGGAACTTCAGGCATTGTAGAAGCTATATCACCAGAAAGATCAGAACACTGCCTTTAATTATCAGAGGAACACTGCCTTAAATTATCACAAGACACAGTTTGATTCAAAATGCAATTTCCCATTTTTTTAGAAACAACAACACAGGGGGCATCAAAATCAATGGACGTGATACCACTAGTTTGCATATCAGATTAAAGAACCCCAAGAACATTACTGTAATCATCTAATACCCAATTCCCTACATACTTAACCATAATCGGAATAGGCGAGGAAGGAGAGACATTTGTGATACTTGACAGTGGGACAACATATAGAGACACTAATTCGGCTGATAGATTCAACAAAGGGAAGCTCGAGCCCAAGACATCAGCGACAAGTAGAGGATAAAGGCGGCTCTAAAACGGTCCGGAGATATAGAAGGAGAAGGCTGCATCACTAAAAAAGAGAAATTTCGACCAGATCTAGTTTGTGAAGAGGAGACAAAAGATGCGGCGTAGCGAGCCTTTTGCTTACGATTCTTAGCCATTAGTTATAGACGAGGAAAAAGGCAAGAGGCGGACGAGGCAGGAGAGGGGGAGATGGACGGAAGGGAAAGGGGGATAACTGAGACTAGTCGCTTGAAAGAGGACGCCATTAAACAGAGTTATATTTATTTTATTTTTGAATATTGATACAAAATATTTTAAATTCCATATATTTCATTATAAAACTCATATACTTTCCATAACTCGATCATTTCATATATTTCATTAAATTTCCAAATGGAATTTATTTCACCAATTTATCAAAATGATGATATTTCCCCTCTCATACAATACCATTTATAAACCAAATCTTTTATTTATAAAATACCCCATAAAAATCTCTCTTTAATTTATAAATAACATTTATAAATCTGTTCTTTTATTTTAACATTTATATAAAATGTTTCACAAATATTTATTCCAAAATATTCTATTTTCTTTTAAAAAATCACTTTAAAATAAGTGATAAACACTTTTAATTTCCTTAAAAATAAACATTATATTTAGAATAATTTTCTATAACCCAATACTTCCAAAATAATTACTAAAACATATACTTATATATATATATTAGAAAAGAATAAAATAGAAAGTTTTAAAACTCATTTAAATTAAAATATCATGAATTTCCAAAATAGTCGGATTTAAAATCATTTTCCCAAATCAAAATCATTTCAAAACCAAATCAACAATTTATAGTATTTCAAAATACTATATCGGGGCCAATAGTATAGCACTTAACCAATGCTATAACTACCTTTTCTACTAAAAAGTTTCAAATTTTCACATATGTCGGTATCACATCCAATATGACCACACAGTCAAATTTCAACATTTAACAATCTATTTAACAGGATATAATTGAAATAAGTCAACAGATATATAATAGGAAACTAAAAATAATAATATCGAGAAATTCATATTTCTCTACTAAGTTCACTGTATTTTCAATTTAAACGTCAATCGCTTTTCAAAGCAAATATTTAACCAAATCAGCCAATAATTCAATCAAACACAAACAATAAAATTTATCTACTATATATCAAACTGATTTATCCAAAGAGGTGAGTAATACTCATCGAAATTTCATTTATTGCCGAAGCGTTCTGGTTTCGTCTAAAATCGGACATAGTTCGATAGTTCGATTTTAACTTGAAGTTCTACAAGCTCTAATCTAAACCAATCCAATTTCAAGATGTAGTTAACGTCATTACGAATCCAATGCGACTGACCGCGTTCAATTTTGACCTTGTATGAGCAAGGTACAATCTTTACAAGATTTTTTATTTTAAATAATATAATTACTTTTGCTAATTACTATCAAACTTAATTACCCTTCCCTCCCAATTCTAATACTCCTTCATACCCAGGTTGTTAACAAACCCATGGCCTCAACACCTTCTATCCTCCTTCCCTCCTCCATTTCTCCACTAAATCGCCAACCAAAAGTTGCTACGAACTCCACTGCCTCTCCTCTCCCTGGCCATCACCAAGTCAAAGCTCCCGCTCCACCACAGACGAATGCAACACAGCCAGTCCCCCCAACTGTGTCAGGTCACGTTTCATATGAGAGAGCCCTATGCCTCCATTCTTTGGAAAACGATGCTCCTTTCTTCCATGAACTCGAATCTAGCCTCCAATTCGCTTAACTCCACTTCAATAACTAAGAAATAAAAACCCTAGTTCTATATTCACTCACGACATTCATTGTCGCATCCCTCATTCACCACCGAACACAACCAAATTCAAGTATGAGGTAGATATCTCCAAAATAAGCTAAAGATCTAAGCTTTTAATTTTTTTGGTAATTGTTTGATTTGTTTTTGAATTTTGAAGGAAGTGGATCTATTTTCTTTTTTTTTATTGATTTTGAAGTTTACACGAAGTGATGAATGAAAACTGGTAAAAGGAAAAGAAAGCAAGTGTGTTCGATAAACTAAGTGTTTGTTTTAGTTTATAATCCAATTTCCGGCATCTCGCCGCATAGATTTTCGTTCGCATATGGGCTGCAGACGATAAAACAAAAATACGATCATGCTCAGATTTTTTTTGTAAATTTAAGGTGTTAGAAATTTTTTGAGAATTTTAGAAAATGTTTTTTATTACTAAAATTTTGATTTTGAGTTATAAGTTAGGATGAATGAATCGTATTAGTTGGTTTTGGAAAGTTAATTATGAATTTGAAGACTTAGAAAAAGTTTTATAAAAAGTTTCAACTAATTGTTTTTGAAAAGTTAATGGGTTTTGTGGCATTTTTCTTACTTGGTAATTTCGGGGACAAAATTCTTTTAAGGAAGAGATAATGTAACGACCTAGAATTTTCAGTCATTCGAATTTGGAATATTTAACCGATTTTAAATATTTAAAAGTTAAATTTTATAAGCTAAATAACTTATATTTCGAACATAGCGATTTATTGGACAATTAAATTGTTAAATTTAATATTTGAAATTGTTTAAATAATTTAATTTTGAATTTAAAATATATGAAAATGATTTATAAAGTTGATTTAAATTCTATTTAAATAAGAATGAAGTTAGTGAATTGGAATTGGAATTAAAAGTGAATAAATAGAAATTGGAAATTACTCGTTTTAATTAACGTGTAAAAAAGAGTCTTTTGTGCATTATCTCGGATTTCGACGAAACCAATTTTATTGGATCCGTAATAGTGAATTATTATATGCTATAGAATTTTGTGTCGATTGGACGTATCGTTTGGTCGTGCGAGTTCGAAACGCATTGGAATTAATTAAGGGAATTTAATTGAAATAATTTAATTTTGAAAAACTATCTTCTGAATATGATGGAATTGGCTCCCGATATATATTTCATTCTGTTCGGAATAAGGGTATAACATATAGAACGCCAGGCGGCATGCTTCGTTTGGAGTTCAGAATTGTCACGGATGAATAGTGCCACGCGAAATTTTTTATAAATAGCCACCAACTTCTTCCATTTTGCAAGCCCTAACACTAAATAAAATTCTCAGTTGCCATTGAACATTACCATCTAATGGCTAACATCGATCGAAGCCTCTAGGAGCCGAATTAGCCTTCGACTTCAACTAGAGAAACATAGAGCACGTCGATACGAGCTCGATCAACAAATGGATCGTCATTCGGCGTGGCGTGGTGGCCGAAAAACGCCCGCGTTTGTCAGTGGGTCTTAGGTTCGGCCGTTGTGACGCCCCACCTCTATACCCACGCTAGCCAAGAACACTACGGAGTAGTGTTGTCAACTAGCACGGAGAATAAGGCTGTTGAGGAGCGACCATCCATGTAATTGCCTTGTGCGAGCACCGATATGTCAGATAGAATAACATGCATTTCATCTTTTAGAGGAAATCCGACATACCGTTACAAACTCAAAGCTACTACACAGTGGCTATAATAGTTTAGGACAATAAATATAAAAATAACACAGATAACGTAAATGCGGAATACAGATGGAACGAAAAGTCTCATATATACAATAACTGATATCAGTTACAATACATTTGACACAATACAAATGATACAACTACAACTGTCGACTCCAGAAGTTATGTATACACGTACATTATCGACTAATATACACGAATACATTATCATCTTAAAACAGACACACTGACTACTACCACAAGACGAAGACCACTTCAAATGATGTAAAAAGTCTTCATAGCTCTAGCAGCAACCCAAAGCTAAAAATCTACAACCTGTAAATACTCGGTCTGACCCGAGTATTACATTCAAAAGAAAATAATACTCGGGTCAGTCTAATTCAAAATCAGTTATTAGAGCATAGAAGCAATAATAATTTAAATAGACGACAGTCACAATAATTCTCGTCTATCCGACTCTTTCAACAAAGAACTCGGATAACGAAAATATATAACACTAAACAGTGTTAAACAATAAATCAGCAGATTTAAATCATCAACAGAGATAAATAAACAATTTATCATATCGACTAAATTAATTTAAGACAACTGAAATTGTCACTTTAAAATCATCAAGAACTCGATTGGCTGCCGTACACGCACGCGTGTACGGCCTCGCCAATACGGTATAAAAGATCAATGCATCACGACGCAAAGAAACATCAATTCAAACTGTCGATTTCTTGGTGGCTGCAGTGCACGCACGCGTGCACTGCCTCGCCAATACGTATAAAATGTCATCACAACTCCAACTATAAATCAGCACATTAATACTATAGGGGTCAAATTATTGACAAAATGCAGGTGTCAAGTCATTGTTACCAAGACTCAACCCAACTGCAACAACTCAAATCGAATGGCCACATGCACAAGGCAGTGGTACAACATGAAGACAGCAAAATGAGGGTGAAAGCACCAAAACATGGCACTACAACAAAAATGTTCAAGAATCATAGAGAATCAGTGCCTAACAGAGGCAAACTGGCAACACATATATGAAGACTAAAATGCACTGTCCAGTGACAAGTGACTCAGTACAACAAATTTAGAGATAGGCAGAAGATACACGAAAATATCAACATGAATGCAGACTCAAGTCAGTCTTTAAGCAATTCAAAGTGACAGTAACCAATGTGCAAAATATATGTTCAAATACGATCGAGTGCAACAGGTCGAAATGATGCAGACCAAAAGGCATGGAACTGGAGATTGCAAATAAAGACTCAAGAGAATGATACAAGTCAGTTTGCAAGCTCGAGTACATAGCATGGAAAGCAGATGCAACTGAAACAACATCAATAATCTGCTTCACAGTGTCCAGAATCAAATAAACAATTATAGTGAACAGGTACAAGATCATCACAAGTTAAAGACAAGAAGTGACAGTGCAAACAAATGATCACAAGCACAATGGCAACTGACTCAAGTCAAAATGAACAAGGTAACTACAGTGACAACTGCAACTACTAGGATGAATGCAAGAATAAAACAAAGATGAACCAGAATATCATAATGCAGACCAACCAGAGATGCCAACATGATCAAGTTCAAAGCATCAGGTCTCAAACCAGTATATATACACATATATGGACATGAGGAAACAGGTGAATGTGCAATAGGGAACAAAGATCAGATCCACATGCTAAAGTGCCGCAGTTACAACAAAAGCACAACATGCACAAGAGATACAAAGACTACAGCTACATGAAAATGCCCAGTGAATCATCTATATGAAGACAGCAACCAAACTCAGTGATTAAACTATGAAAGTAACATGCAAGCTCGACTAGCAAGTGATCATACATGTACACGTGAATGGTAAAAGAACTACACAATGAAGTATGAATGCTACTGGCAACAGGGAAACAAAGGCACCAGTAAACAAAATGTCAAGGCAGTAAGCAACATAACAACTTCAGAGCACATATGCATGGAGCAAAGGAGACATCTCAAAATGAGCCAGACCGCAACATGGAACAGGCAACTACAACAATCAAGAAATCCAGGTATGTGCAATCAAGTGCACAACATCATGCATATATACAAAGACTACACAAATAAGCTCAGCTAACACATCAAACCAAGGTCAAACCCAAGTCTCAAAATAGGTTCAACTCAAGGCCAACGAACATCAAAAGTTCAACCGGAATGGTATCAAATTCAATACAACATGGTACAACAGCAAAACGGGGTAGTTCAGGTATCACCGTTGAGGATAAGGCACGGTACCAAAACAAAAGGGCAAAGGCCCAAAACATTAGAACGGTCAGAACCACTATCAAAGCAATGGTGATCACTAACTATAAGACAAAGTCATGGAATTTCCTTCACACAATCAAGTGACAGAAGTTAGTGGGTGTCACGAGATAAATCAATGGACAATGAAATTCGACAGTAAGCCATGAAACCGAGACAACTCACGAAATCCTTCAAAGCCAAAAAAAAAACAACAACATTGAACGAAATCGAACAAGTCAAGAAACCTGAACCATCTCAATTCAAAGACCATATACGAATGGAAACGAGGGGTTCAAACCCAAATTAAGCGAACCATCAATTACTAAACCACTTAAATCCCAAGTCACGAAAATCGAACATACGAACGAAGTCAAGATAAACATGTAATAGTTCGAATTAGATGTGAGTTTAACTCACCTTGCTTCGAAGCGGCGACGAGAACGACTCCATGGAAGCGGCCAAGCGTCACAGAGACGAGCGAATTCGAAATCGAAGCCCTAGTTTGGAGGAGACGAGACCGCCATTCTTTCGTTTTTTCTTCGATTTTGGGCTTAGGGATTTCGAATGGCAAAAGGGGATGGGTTATCACTTATCACGGCAACAGATCAAGCATGGGCCAAGATTTTAAAAATTTATAAAGCCCGAATACTTTTAACCATGTTTATTAAACACTTTGGTGATATTTAAAACACGATTTGAATCCATTAGAACAACGAATTCGAACACGATAAAAATTCATATTTAGGATTTTAAATTCGAAAAGACGATGTCATATTTATATAAAATATTTAAATATATTATCGTATAAATGCGGGTTGTTACAGACTTCCCTCCTTAAAGAAATTGCGTCCTCGCAATCATAAGGAATAAATGGATAAAAGGTAACAACCATAAGAGCATGGCAATGTCGAATGCATAAGCAAAGCAAAGGTCAACAGGGAAGTATTGGGATTATGGAAGCATCAGATATAAAATCAAAAGGTTCGACTGCTTCAAATCAAAAGAATCAACATCGAGGGGATCAAGGAATCAAAAACAGACGAAGCTCAAGTCTAAAAATCGCAAATATTCAATCATCAAAAATGATAATCGAATTTCACGAATATCTAATTATCAAAAACGATAATCAGAAACATAAACATTCGATTAATCAAATCGAAAAATATTTAATTATCTCAGACAATAATCAAATTTCACAAATATCTGATTATCAAAAACGATAATCAGAAATCACAAATATTCGATCATTAAAAATGATAATCGAATTTCACGAATATCTAATTATCAAAAATGAAAATCAGAAACATAAACATTCGATTAATCAAATCGAAAAATATTTAATTATCTCAGACGATAATTAAATTTCACAAATATCTGATTATCAAAAACGATAATCAGAGATCACAAATATTCGATTATCAAATCGAAAAAATATTTAATTATCTCAAACGATAATCAAATTTCACAAATATCTGATTATCAAAAACGATAATCAGAAATCACAAATATTCGATTATCACATCGAAAAATATTTAATTATCTCAAACGATAATTAAATTTCACAAATATCTGATTATCAAAAACGATAATCAGAAACACAAACATCTAATTATCAAAAACGATAATCAGAAGTCATAAATATTCAATTAACGAGTCCGGAATTAACCGAAGTAGTAAAAGTATGGTTCCATACTCCTTACTTTTGCTAAATCGTTTAAATCTCTTTATCGTTTTCTTGAAAGTGCAGAATTGTGTGTTTTAAAAAATTAACATTTCACATTCTCAAACGGACAAGTCCGGAATTAAGCGAATCAGTAAAAGAAAGGGGTCATAGTCCTTGATTTTTCTGAAATGTTTAAATCGCTTCCTCGTTCTTTTGAAAATGTAAGCTGTAAAAATTTTGAAAACAATTTTAATTTATATTTTTGAAACAACTTTTAAAAATAAAGAATTTTGAAAACACGTGATTAAATTAGCAATATCAGTGTTGCGGGAGAACCGCTTGTAAATCCATTTCAAAATTGACGAGTACTGAAGTTAACACGTCAAAATCTCATCAAAATAACTGGCATCAAAATATAATGCCAAATGAATTTTCATTCATCAAAAATGTCACAAGAATCTTCTCAAAGATAGAAAGGGATATCATACCCTAAACTTGTATTCATAACAAGTCAATAACACATGAATTCACCAATGCACAAAAATTGATAAACATATCAATAGAAATCACGAAAATTGGTGAAGCACAAAATTTCAGAAATCATCACAAGAAATTCAGAAATCACAAGTTCTAGAAATCTACACACGAAATCCAGAAAACACAAATTCTAGAAATCTACACACGAAATCCAGAAATCACAAATTCTAGAAATCTACACACGAAATCCAGAAAACACAAAGAAGGGGAAGTCCGAGCACACGGACGAGAAACTATCCATTTAATTTTTCCGAACACACGGATGGGAAGCTATTCATTTAATTTTTCCGAACACACGGATGGAAAGCTATTCATTTAATTTTTCCGAACACACGGATGGAAAGCTATTCATTTAATTTTTCCGAACACACGGATGGAAAGCTATTCATTTAATTTTTCCGAACACACGGATGGAAAGCTATCCATTTAATTTTTCCGAACACACGGATAGAAAGCTATTCATTTAATTTTTCCGAACACACGGATGGAAAGCTATCCATTTAATTTTTCCGAACACACGGATGGAAAGCTATCCATTTAATTTTTCCGAACACACGGATGGAAAGCTATCCATTTAATTTTTCCGAACACACGGATGGAAAGCTATCCATTTAATTTTCCGAACACACGGATGGCCCGAAGGCAAGTCCGACACACGGACGAAGAGACATAGCACAATCGCTAGTCTAAATCACAAAAATGATCGTCATGATCATAAGGAAGTGTCAATCACACCAAGCTAGTAAATATATGAGTTTAGCTTCATGTCCCATAACCACTTGCTTAACTTAAATATTTACGAACAAGCTGTAAATCTTCACTAGGAAATTGTCACAAAAAGGGTTCAATCGAACAAGTCCAAGAGCTAACCGACGAAGTAAACGCAAGCGTTTCATACCACTTGTTTTACTAGGCCGTTTAATTCAATTTCTCATACGAGTGAAATAAAGGCTTGTATATACTAATAGATTGGAAAAACAGTTCAAGAAAAAGAACTTTGTAGTAAAATAGTTTTGAAATCGTTTGGAAAAAGGGATTTTAATATTTACTACTAGTATAGAAAACCTTTATATTTTTAAAGTGACAAATCACAAAAAAAAATGATTGTAGAAACAATCAATCACAAGAATTCACATACGAAGATGTGAATGGAATCCAGAGAAATCGATACTGAATCCATCAGAAAGTATGTTCACAAAAATCCCGAAGAAAATGTCATCAAAGTTGCTAATAAATGATAGCAACAAATCGGGGAAATGATCAAGAATCGATTAAATTAGGAAACCAAGTCAGTTCACCAAAATTTCACATTCGAAGACGTGAATAAAATCCAAAGAATTCGATTCCAAATTCATCAAAGTAGGAATACCCAAAAATTCCAGAAATAGAAGTTATCAAAATCGACAAAGGTGATAACAACTAATTAGAAAAGAAGAATCGATTATCAACTGGAAAAACAAAGCAAAACGAGCAGAAATGCATAAATGACTTCAACAAAAGTAAGAATCAAGTCAATGTTGAAGCCAACAATTAATAGCCGTAGTCGAGTACAAAATGATTCAATCATCATTATCAAAGAAACCAATGGCAAACAAAATCAGAGTCTTGAAAATCAAGAAATTAGCAATTCCTCAAAAACAAAGTGACCGAAGTCGAATGGAATTCAAGATGAGGAAAACACAAAATATCAAGTTCAAAATCGCTGAGACTCAAACTAGATGTGAATGAGAAATCAAAATCACTCAATTTGCAACTGGTCCAGCTATTTTTCATCACAGTGTAACAGGTACACAATGACACTCATAGCATAGAACAAAAATGGAACAAAGTCCAAAAGTCAAAATGGCTTTAATTTGCCAAATTAAAACAAAATCAACATCGGCTAAATCAATACAAAGCCGACAACACAAGAATAAGCGTTAGGAATTCATACCTAACAGTCAGAAATAGTCATATGTAAAGATGAGAGATAAAGCATCGACAAATAGTTGTAACACATGTTCCATCTAAGTTATGTTTTATAATTGTCCTAAACCCCAGGCTCTGATACCAAGCTGTGACGCCCCACCTCTATACCCACGCTAGCCAAGAACACTACGGAGTAGTGTTGTCAACTAGCACGGAGAATAAGGCTGTTGAGGAGCGACCATCCATGTAATTGCCTTGTGCGAGCACCGATATGTCAGATAGAATAACATGCATTTCATCTTTTAGAGGAAATCCGACATACCGTTACAAACTCAAAGCTACTACACAGTGGCTATAATAGTTTAGGACAATAAATATAAAAATAACACAGATAACGTAAATGCGGAATACAGATGGAACGAAAAGTCTCATATATACAATAACTGATATCAGTTACAATACATTTGACACAATACAAATGATACAACTACAACTGTCGACTCCAGAAGTTATGTATACACGTACATTATCGACTAATATACACGAATACATTATCATCTTAAAACAGACACACTGACTACTACCACAAGACGAAGACCACTTCAAATGATGTAAAAAGTCTTCATAGCTCTAGCAGCAACCCAAAGCTAAAAATCTACAACCTGTAAATACTCGGTCTGACCCGAGTATTACATTCAAAAGAAAATAATACTCGGGTCAGTCTAATTCAAAATCAGTTATTAGAGCATAGAAGCAATAATAATTTAAATAGACGACAGTCACAATAATTCTCGTCTATCCGACTCTTTCAACAAAGAACTCGGATAACGAAAATATATAACACTAAACAGTGTTAAACAATAAATCAGCAGATTTAAATCATCAACAGAGATAAATAAACAATTTATCATATCGACTAAATTAATTTAAGACAACTGAAATTGTCACTTTAAAATCATCAAGAACTCGATTGGCTGCCGTACACGCACGCGTGTACGGCCTCGCCAATACGGTATAAAAGATCAATGCATCACGACGCAAAGAAACATCAATTCAAACTGTCGATTTCTTGGTGGCTGCAGTGCACGCACGCGTGCACTGCCTCGCCAATACGTATAAAATGTCATCACAACTCCAACTATAAATCAGCACATTAATACTATAGGGGTCAAATTATTGACAAAATGCAGGTGTCAAGTCATTGTTACCAAGACTCAACCCAACTGCAACAACTCAAATCGAATGGCCACATGCACAAGGCAGTGGTACAACATGAAGACAGCAAAATGAGGGTGAAAGCACCAAAACATGGCACTACAACAAAAATGTTCAAGAATCATAGAGAATCAGTGCCTAACAGAGGCAAACTGGCAACACATATATGAAGACTAAAATGCACTGTCCAGTGACAAGTGACTCAGTACAACAAATTTAGAGATAGGCAGAAGATACACGAAAATATCAACATGAATGCAGACTCAAGTCAGTCTTTAAGCAATTCAAAGTGACAGTAACCAATGTGCAAAATATATGTTCAAATACGATCGAGTGCAACAGGTCGAAATGATGCAGACCAAAAGGCATGGAACTGGAGATTGCAAATAAAGACTCAAGAGAATGATACAAGTCAGTTTGCAAGCTCGAGTACATAGCATGGAAAGCAGATGCAACTGAAACAACATCAATAATCTGCTTCACAGTGTCCAGAATCAAATAAACAATTATAGTGAACAGGTACAAGATCATCACAAGTTAAAGACAAGAAGTGACAGTGCAAACAAATGATCACAAGCACAATGGCAACTGACTCAAGTCAAAATGAACAAGGTAACTACAGTGACAACTGCAACTACTAGGATGAATGCAAGAATAAAACAAAGATGAACCAGAATATCATAATGCAGACCAACCAGAGATGCCAACATGATCAAGTTCAAAGCATCAGGTCTCAAACCAGTATATATACACATATATGGACATGAGGAAACAGGTGAATGTGCAATAGGGAACAAAGATCAGATCCACATGCTAAAGTGCCGCAGTTACAACAAAAGCACAACATGCACAAGAGATACAAAGACTACAGCTACATGAAAATGCCCAGTGAATCATCTATATGAAGACAGCAACCAAACTCAGTGATTAAACTATGAAAGTAACATGCAAGCTCGACTAGCAGGTGATCATACATGTACACGTGAATGGTAAAAGAACTACACAATGAAGTATGAATGCTACTGGCAACAGGGAAACAAAGGCACCAGTAAACAAAATGTCAAGGCAGTAAGCAACATAACAACTTCAGAGCACATATGCATGGAGCAAAGGAGACATCTCAAAATGAGCCAGACCGCAACATGGAACAGGCAACTACAACAATCAAGAAATCCAGGTATGTGCAATCAAGTGCACAACATCATGCATATATACAAAGACTACACAAATAAGCTCAGCTAACACATCAAACCAAGGTCAAACCCAAGTCTCAAAATAGGTTCAACTCAAGGCCAACGAACATCAAAAGTTCAACCGAAATGGTATCAAATTCAATACAACATGGTACAACAGCAAAACGGGGTAGTTCAGGTATCACCGTTGAGGATAAGGCACGGTACCAAAACAAAAGGGCAAAGGCCCAAAACATTAGAACGGTCAGAACCACTATCAAAGCAATGGTGATCACTAACTATAAGACAAAGTCATGGAATTTCCTTCACACAATCAAGTGACAGAAGTTAGTGGGTGTCACGAGATAAAGCAATGGACAATGAAATTCGACAGTAAGCCATGAAACCGAGACAACTCACGAAATCCTTCAAAGCCAAAAAAAAAACAACAACATTGAACGAAATCGAACAAGTCAAGAAACCTGAACCATCTCAATTCAAAGACCATATACGAATGGAAACGAGGGGTTCAAACCCAAATTAAGCGAACCATCAATTACTAAACCACTTAAATCCCAAGTCACGAAAATCGAACATACGAACGAAGTCAAGATAAACATGTAACAGTTCGAATTAGATGTGAGTTTAACTCACCTTGCTTCGAAGCGGCGACGAGAACGACTCCATGGAAGCGGCCAAGCGTCACAGAGACGAGCGAATTCGAAATCGAAGCCCTAGTTTGGAGGAGACGAGACCGCCATTCTTTCGTTTTTTCTTCGATTTTGGGCTTAGGGATTTCGAATGGCAAAAGGGGATGGGTTATCACTTATCACGGCAACAGATCAAGCATGGGCCAAGATTTTAAAAATTTATAAAGCCCGAATACTTTTAACCATGTTTATTAAACACTTTGGTGATATTTAAAACACGATTTGAATCCATTAGAACAACGAATTCGAACACGATAAAAATTCATATTTAGGATTTTAAATTCGAAAAGACGATGTCATATTTATATAAAATATTTAAATATATTATCGTATAAATGCGGGTTGTTACAGCCGTGGCATTTTTTGCATGAAGCGCGCGTGCGAGGCTAGGCGCAATGGGGGGGGTGGCGCACGCAGAGGCACGGTAGGGCGCTGAGGGGTCGGCGGTGCGGTGGTTCGTGGTGGCTGTGGCATGATCGATTTCGAACGAGCAGAGAAAAAAAGAAGAAGCGCGAGACACACGCAGGCCTGGAAGGAGGAAGAGCGTGAGAGAGGGAGAGGGTAAACGTTTTATATTTATTTTATTTAGTTAATTAAATTAATTATCTCGTTATGTTAATAAATCCATAACTTGTTCGTACGAGGTCCGTTTCAAGCATGACAAGTTGCATTGCGTTCATATCAGCGAGCACTACCCTATGGGTTGGATTAGATGAATTCAGAGCTAATAGGAATTTTGAGTTAAATTTAACGACTGCTCAATTTTAATTCAAACCGGAATGCTTTGACATTGCTGGCATTTTTGTGTGTAAACTCACCTCTCTGACCTGCTTATATTTTTATATAAGTGGGAATAATATTATCTATGTTGATTGATACTTGTTACTATACATATTAGTTGGTTTGGATATATTCTCGCCTATTGGAGCGGGTGAGACCCTATTACGTTCCCTTGTAAGAGCGGATGACCCTTTGTATACGAATCCCACCTCGAAGTGGTTGATTTATATTTTTATGATTATATGCCGTCGGTGATGCAAGGGGGCAGGTTGAAGGGATCCAACAGGATTCCTCACAACTGTTGATTTACTTTTCATATATATGCAGATATATGATGTTTTGGATGTCATGTTGATGTCTTTTATGTGATTTGACTTATTTAGTGCTATGGTAGCAGTGGGCCTTATTTTTGATATTTTGAAATACTCGAAATGATGATTTTGATTTGAAAAGGATTTCAAAAGTAAATATGTTTTAATGATACTTAAATTATTAAAGGGAATGAATTTGTTTTTAATAAATAAAAGTTATGACTTTTGATGTTATAAAAATACAGATTTGAGAAATACTTTGAAAATAGTTTTTTTGGATAAGTTTATATAAAGGATTTATAGAAGTGATATTTTTATATATAGAGAAGTTGATTTAAAATTGAAATTTATAAATATTTTGTAAATGGATTTGAAGTTGTTTTGTAGATGGATTTATAAATAAATTAGATTTGTATAGAAAATGGATTTTGATAGTAAAATTAGTTTTTATAAAAGAATAGATTTATAAATAGAATTTTGTAAATAAAGGTATTTTAGAAATAGAAGTTTTATAAAATCAAAAGGAGATATATAATAATAGTTTTGTAAATATGGAAATGATTTATGTTGAGACTTAAATATGGATTTTAATTTAAAGGATGTTGAAAGTAATATTTTGATGAAGTAATCGTTTTACAAAAGAATAATTTATCTTTTTAACGAAATGTTTTGGAAAGCAATAATTCCAAATGGAATTTAATAGTTTGAAAAATGTTTTAAAATGTGATAAATAACGGAAACATAGATTTCAACATTTATTGTTTTAATAGACGTTTTCGGGAAAGTGAGGAAGGCATGGACTATAACACTGTTGTTATAGTAAATGATTTCCGAAAGGAAATGTTTTATATAGTATACAGGATTATATGTATATATATATATATATTAATTAATTAATCGAATCCCTATGCTAATGTTTTAGGGTTATCATAATGATGTTTTACGCAACATTCGTTTTGAACCAATAAATTATATTTTGAATTTCCATCGTGAAATACACGAATTGGTTCTTATGATCATACTAAAGGCTTGGTGGTGTAGGAGCATTGCTTCCTATACTTAACACTTGTCTGGAGGCGTACTAACTCCGGAGTTGTACGGTTATAGAAATCAATTTGACGTGTCTCCAAATGGTAGGGTTATTGAATATCCTTATATCGTTGATATAAGTATAAGAAATGTTTTCCAATATAGAAAGATTAGAAATGATTTTTGTAAATATATCTTTTTAAAGATAATTTGAAATGAATATTTGGAGACTTATTTAATTAATAAAAGATTAATTAAATTGGCCTAGTGACTGCTTATGTACTAGATATTGTTTGCTTGCTTTGATAGTTAAATAACCGACTATCAAATATTTGGCCTCTTTATCATTGTTGATCCGGAGAGACAGGGATCGGATCTGCACCTACCCCTCGTGTTGGGGTATGCTCCATCAGTTAGAGTGTGCAACATGATAGGGGGTTCTCGCTTTCTGTTTGGTAGCAAGCAAGAGACTCTTACCCCTGCATGTCCCTAGGAAAAGGGTTGGTTGTTAGTCACGAGACTGGCCGTAAAATCAGATTCGAGGTACCGGTGTAAGCCACGGTGGTGCTGAGATGGTTGAAAAGCCTACCGGTCATCACTGCCGGATGGTTGAAAAGCTTACGGTCATCACAGCTGGTATCAGAGCTTAGGATTTAGCGATACACCTAGACTTTGGTTGGGTACTCATTATAGAGAGGGTTGGTAATGCCCTAGATTGAGTTTGAGTGTGTGTGTGTGTGTGTGTGTGTATTTGAGCGCGTATTTGTTAGTGATTATAAAAATGTTTTATATTGTGTTAATTATCTGTTGAAGTGGCTTATGAATTCTAGTCGATATGTGGGACGCCATGTTATCGATAAGGATTTCTAAATGCTTAAACAAGGCAAACCGACACAGTATTGTTTTAAAAGTAGGTAAATGAAATAATTTTACCTAAATTATATATTATGTATAAAGGGATAATTCTTCAGAAATTATTATAACTATATATGATGTGTTGGTTAGTGAATGATAATATTTGATTATTATCATTTGTTGTTTGTGTTTCAATAAAAGTTATTATTATTATAATATAAACAAAGATAAACAAATAAGAAATGGTTTTATATAACCAAAGTGAAATAATATATAAGTATAAATTTATAAATGTGATTTATAAAAAAAGGGGTTTTAAAATAAAAAAGAAATAAAAACACGAAACTCACTTTAGTCGCTGGAAAATAATTCAGGTGATGACTGCAGCATCATCAGTATTCATTTTCGAGTCTCTAAGTGATAAATTGTTACTGTTAATAATTTACTATTGAAGATTTGTTTTGATAAAAACAAGTTTTAATTGTAAAAATTCCAAGTATAATTTGATAAATATATAAAAAAGAAAATAAGTTTTTGAACTTATAAATTTGAAATAATATAGATAAGGAATAAGTTTTGAACTTATGAATTTGCATAGGAAAGTAAAACCAAATTTTAAAATGGTTGAACATTTTGGTTAAGCCAACAAAAGTGAAATTTGAATTTGAGATATGAAATAAATGAATTAACTTAAGTAAAGTTAAATAAGTTGAGTTAGTGAAATTGAGTAAATAAATGAAGTTTAACTTGAGAAGGTTAAATGAAAGAAAAGTTGAATTTGAAATGGATTAGATAAAATAATGAAATGGAATTTTAAGTAAATAAGTTTGTATAACTTATGGATTTGAATAATATTAAGTTAAAAAAACAAATTTTCTAATTTGTTAAATTAGAATGTTAAGAAGAAAAGAAATCTAAATATGAATTTGAATTATAAATAATGAAATTTAACTTAAAGTTAAGTAAAGTGGATGAAACGAGTGAAATAAATTAGAATTTGACTTTTGAATTGAATATGAACTTAAGGGTTGAAGTGAAAATAAACATAAGAAGTGTTGTATAAAATGTTTATAAACTTAAGTAAATAATTTTAGGGAATGATTATTAAATTTTGTTAGCATTGAAGAAGATATACTAAGTAAATTGAATATGGAATGAAATGTTGTTAACATAAATTGAATTTTAAAGGGAAGATAAATAAGTGAATGTTAATAAATTGAATGTAAGTAAAATTAATATGAATAATTGAATTTGATTTTAAAGTGAATGCGGATTGAATGAATGTAAAAGGAATTTAATGTAAATAAAAGAATCGGGAATAAGAATGGGATATAATAAGAAATCAATTGGAATAAATACGTAAGTTATACACATATTATTTTATTCGCATAACTGTTTGATCCAGATTCGAATATACGATTTCGAGATGATTTACACCTATCCGAGTTGGGATTTTTCACTCGATTTCTTGACGGCGAACCTTGGATATAGATTTTTGATTGATTCTGATATTTTCTATCATAGTATATGGTTATGCAAGGAGGATGACGGTTTTCTAATCAAGGAACCGAATCTCAGTCCGCACTAGAGTGGTCGTGTGAACGATACTAGTTTAGAAGTGAAATTCCATGATCGAGCGAGTGACCAGGTATGGTCTTGCATACAGATGATATATGTAAGTCGTATGGGCTTTAATAAATTAAATGTTGACATTAAAAAATTCAAGTTGATATGATTAAGAATTAGTTGGATGAATATTAATTGTCGATGGCTCTTGTTGCATTTGCTACATTTGCATATAAATATTGTAGTAGTATATGTATATATTGATATTACTTTTCCATATATATGTTCTCATTTGTTGTTGAGTGTTTAATAGGTGCGGATGGCGTATGCTTCGCATTTGGAGTTCGCTTTCGCGCTATATTAGCTGTATATGCTTGCTAATATAATAAAAGGTACACATCTCGGATTATGTAGTGTACTTTTACACCTTTTTCCCTACGAGATGTCTCATCCTCGAAGATGAGATGTATATTTGTGATTATACACACACACACACCGTGATTTACTACGATCGAACCGCGCAAAGGAGACGCTGACGAAATTTTCCGTAGATTTAAGGCGTTAGAAATTTTTTGAGAATTTTAGAAAAAGTTTTTGATAACTAAAATTTTGATTTTGAGTTATAAGTTGGGATGAATCAATGAATCGTATTTGTTGGTTTTTGAAAGTTAATTATAAATTTGAAGACTTAGAAAAAGTTTTATAAAAAGTTCCAACTAATTATTTTTGAAAAGTTAATGGGCATTGTGGCATTTTTCTTACTTGGTAATTTCGGGGATGAAATTCTTTTAAGGAGGGGAGAATGTAACGACCCATAATTTTAGTCATTCGAATTTGGAATATTTAATCTGTAATGGCCCGCAAATCCGTACCCCTTGAGTCGACAGTAATCAAACTGAATGGAAAATACGAATCTTGAGGGCGAAGAAGAAGAAAGAGGTAGAAGAAAATTAAACAACACAGAATCCTACAATCGCAGCAGAACAAAATATAATATATAATAATAGATTTTTATAAAAAAGAATATGTATCTGTTTATACTTATAATCATCAGAGTACAAAAATCAATACATCAATCTGGAAAGTTATAATCACTTGTCCTCACATAACGGAAATATAAACCAAGTACGGAAATACGTCTGAACTCCTCCAGCTCGTCTCCTGAGCTCCATAGTATCCTTGCCTGAATCTGTAATACTCGGTCTGACCCGAGTATTATAATAAAATAACACCCGAGTCAGTCTGGAAAACCAGCGTGAGTAACACACTCGATTTGAATTATTAGAGTTATCAAAATCCTTTGAAAAACCAAAGTATCTTGTAATACCGCGTCACACATAAACACGATGGGTTTTTCCCTTACGATAACCAAAACATTTTATGGGAAATCCAGTGATATTATAATAGTGTCTGAGTACAAATATTTATTCAAATAGCCGAAATTGTTACATTAATTAAATTCCAGCATACTAGGCTCTACAAACAAAACCGTAAGGCTCGTATTAGAGAATGGATTCCATACAATGACTGGGCCACTGGGGTACTGCCCATCATAGTACACCTCTAGAACAATGTACCAAAGACCTCGCCGAGATCCCCTGCTACACAAGATCGACCTACCCCAAACCTGGATAGACCGAATATGTTATCACCCTGGGTGTTCCCACCCTAAAAATCGAGCGCACCTTCTTTCATGCACAACCATATCCATAGTATATATATTTTCTGAGGATATCTAGAAAAGTGATAACATACCTTGATTGGGTACGACCTATTTCGCCTTGCTGCATCTCCCCTGTTTTAGTCATTCCTGGTTGATGAGGCTTGAGGCTAAGCATTACCTTTCAAGAAACAATTCCACTTAGAATGCTCATCGTCCTCCAATGACGATGTTCTGATAGCATTCGTCCATACAAGTTGTCCTGGGTCTGGACAAACTGAATCGCCGTCTTTATCATCTTCACGGTATTCATTCGCAACGTTCAAACCGGCTCGAAGTGGTTTTCGGATAATAAAATCTGATCTCGGTCACTTCTAAACGATTAACGAGATTGGCCAATATTGATAGTCGGTTATTTAACTATCAATAAAACATCCATAAGCAAACACTAGGCCATATTTTATAATTCTTCAAACATTTATTTCAAAATTTCTTTACTAAGATATATATTCAAATCCCTTTCCATATTCCAATATTTGAAAACAATTTCAAATACTTAAATCCAAAACATGATATTTTCAAACCATCTCAACACTTAGAAATATTCCCAAATTTCCATTTTTATACTTAGGAAAATATTATAAGCCTTATTTTCCAAAATCTTTTAAAATATCAATACTTAAGAGAATATTTCGTAACTTATCTCATAAGTCTTCGGAATCACTAATAAATTCCCTTTTACCATTTCCAAAACCCAGTATATTTATTTATAACCCCATTCAACAATTTATAACTTCTTTTATGAATTCAGATTTCATTTTCGAAGTTCCCATATTCAACATTTTGAAATTTCATCTCCTCCAAATCTCTTATAAAATTCATCCCCTCAAAATCATATCCATTTAAAAGCCCCATTTACGAATCTCGAGAGAATTTATAAATAAAGTTTTCAATCACTTCAAAACTCTCTCTCTCTATATATATATATATAAAATAAGTATTTAAAAGAATAATAATTTGTTTTTGAAACATGTTCAAATAATTATTTAAAATATCGAAAACACTTTTATAAACATCAATAACACATTTTTAGATAAACAAATAAATTTTCAAAGCTGATTTTAAAAGTTAGAATTTGCTAAAATAAATACTTAATATTTGAAAATCTACTTACCAAAGTATTTCAATTCTAACTAGTTTAAAATTTCATAGTTTTTTTTTAAATTTCCCTTTTAAAACAAACTTAATTTCTAAATAAAATATATTTCTAAAGTTCCAATAACCAATTTCAATTTATAAATCCCTCTTGATTCACAATACGTCGATTCCTTTCCAATTTCCTAGCCATTCCACTTTCCAAAAATAGATCCTACTATTTTTCCCAAAACTATTTCCATACTTCGGTATAATTTCACACTATGAATTTTTTCCAATTTATCAACCATTATCATTTCCCTTATTTATAAACATCGTTTATAAATTTTATAACTCCTTTGAGTTTCACTTTTTATAAAACTAATCTCGTTTATAAAATTCCATTTTCATAAATCCATTCCTTTATAAACTCCATTTGTAACTTCCAGTCTATTTTAATATCTACTTCAACTCCTTTTTATATTTTTCCCGAATATTATTTATAAATTCTTTTTATAAAATTCATTCTTAAAAATCTCTATTTAAAATTTCACAAAAGTTAAATATACCCAAAAATCAAATATATTTTTCTAACTCAATTTCTTTAAAATAATCCCAATTCCAATATAAATATTTTTATATCAAAAATTCCCTTTTATTCCTTTAATTTTTTTTAAAAATATGGTATTTAAAACATCAAAATTCAGGCCCATGCTACAATAGCATCCAATAATTCCAATCACTACAATAATCTATAATAGATTATTCTACACAATCCATATATCACAATATATGAAATTAAATTGAACATTTTGAGGAATCCAGTTGGATCCCACCAACCTATTTTCCTGCATCCACAGATATTAATACAATATAAAAATACCAATCCCACTTCGAGGGGATATCGCGGTATATAGGGTCATCCGCTATTATGCGGGGCACATAAGGGCTCATCCGCTATAATGTGCGGGAATATCACTCCAAATACTAGTATATATATTACTATATATATTTAACACTCAACAGATAAAAAATTATAAATTCATCCAAACAACCAATAATTTAAATTCAACATTTTTAAATTATACTAGCTATCCAAACGAGTGAGATTGTACTCACCTTGATTTTTAACTAGCCGAATATCCAGATTTTAAACTAAATCGAACAACGTTTGATTTAATTTAAAATTCCAGCGGACCCCGAAAAAATTCCAAACCACTCCCAGAATGTTAATTTTGTAGCCACGAATTTAACGTGATCGACTTCATGATTTTTGGACCTCGCAAGAACATGCTATACATTTTTAAACATTCGATAAAAATATAATTTACTTAAACTTAATATGAAAATCAAACTTATTTAATTCTAAACCTTTTACTACCTTCATCCAACAACTCTGGCTGCCAATTTTCCTTCGCCGTGAGCCTCCATGTGAACGTGCGTGATTGAGATCACCAAAGCCCTAGAATCTCCTATGCACTATCGCGTATCTTCCACCACTGTGACATCTCACTCGCCAGCCCATCATCCCTAGATCGCCGAACCTCCTCCTATTGACAGCACAACCCATCGAACTTCACCAGGGTTCTCCCAGCCTCCGCTCATCCAGGTCCAGAGCAAATCGCCGCTCCACGCTCGAACGTGCAAGCACCACGTCACTTCTCTGCGGTCACGCCACCAAGCGCCGCACCCCCCCCCTTCGCCTGCCAATGTGATTCAAAATCACGTCGCTTCCATGCCAAACATGCGACTTCGATCGCGATGCTATGTCGCATTCATTTTTTTTCGAGATGAAAATGGTTTCTGATTTGAAAGAAGAAAGGGATTCGCAATAACAAAAGGGAGGGGAGTGACTTCGTTCTCATTCGATTTTTGAATCCCAAATTTTACGGTCATCCTTTTCCTTTTTTTTCTTCGAACAATTTTGAATTCGTTCCTTTTTTTATTACCGTGATTTTCGATTTGAACAAGCGAGAACGAGGTCGGCTTTTGAAAAGGAAGGAAGAGGCTGCGTGTGATTCGGGGGTAACGTGTTTGAATGGTCAAAGCACAATGAAGGGATGGAATTACAGCTAAAAAGAAGATTGACTAGACAATTATTTATTTAAATTTTAAAACGTCTCGATTTACGCAACTCGAAATATCGAATCCCTATCGATGCATGCCACTAGGCGTTCATAATGTTATACCTCTATTCCGATCGCAATGGAAAAGGTTTCGAGTCCTAATTCGATCGTATGGAGAAGATAGCTTTTTGGACCCAATTATTATATTAAATTATTTCTACGCGTTTTAAGATCGTATGACCTAACGATAAATCCAAATGCTACGAAATTTGAAATCCGATAATAATACACTATTACGGATCCAATGGAACTGGTTTTGTCTAATTCCAAGACCGTGCCTTGGATCGCTATTTTAACGCGTCGATTAAATCGACGATTTCAAAATTTTACGAAATCGCTTGAAATTTTCAGTTTTAAAATCTTATTAACTAAATTATAGATTTCAAATCCAATATTTAAACCATTTAAATATTCAAAATTAACCATCGAAAAATCCGGGTCGTTACATTCCTCCCCCCTTAAAAGAATTTTGTTCCCAAAGTTGCTAAGGAAGGAAAAATGTTCCAAACCCAATACTTATTCAAAACCCACTTAGTGAAAATTCGATATTTCACTTTTCCAATCTTTTAGTTCCAACCAAAACAATTAGTTTCCAATTCTAATTCCAAAACCCCTTATTCTAATTACGATTCAAAATCAAATTGTCGTTAACAAAAAATTTCAAATTTTTTGTAACACCCTAAATTTTCAAATTTTTTTGGCAGAGTCTCCTTTGTACGGAGGGCCTTTTGCAATATGACAAGAGAGATAATATATATACATAGACCCACACGGTCGGAAAACAATATATATATATATATCAATATTTATATTTTGCGGTATTTAATCCGAAAACGTACCTTATTTAGCGTTTTTATGCATTATTAAGCAAGCATTTACTTCAAAAGCAATTTCGCAACCCAAATCTAGCCAAATAGTCCCTCTGTACCTATACTTACTCAATTTTAAACACATAAGTGCCAAAACATGAAATTCTAATAACGTTTCATTTATTTAAATAATGACAACACATAAACTTCATAAACAATGCATCCTAACATATAATCATAAGCATTTATAAGGATCTGATACTAATTTAATTACTTTCCATCGATCCATATATCATTTCATTTAATCCAAAATGATTTACAACCAAATTTATTTACATCCAATTCATTTTATATCAAACAAATCCATATCCATTCCAAATTGATTAAAAAAAATCAATTTATTCACATTCTATTTATTCATAGAATTTCATTTACTTTCGTTTTCGTCAAACAACAATTTTCTATGCGAATTCGGCGCTATTCATTTAATAAAATAACCATTTAAGCTTATAGCTATTTTAAATTGATTCCAATCAATTTATATTCAATGTTATTTCATTTCAATTTGATTCTCAATTAATTCACTTACATTTCATTCATATCCACATTCATTATATTCAAATCTATTCTATTAAGCTCGGAATCATTCCATGCTAACTTATTAAATAACCATTTCATAAATTTATTTAAGCCATGCTTCCACTCAAAATATTTACTTAAGTTAATCCGTTATTTTAAATTATTTCCACCTTATAACTTAAGTTTATTTTCATTTTAACCAACTTCCATTTCATTTACTATTTAATTAATTAGTTCATTCAATTAATCCACTTCAATTTTTAATTCCATACTCGAATTCATTCTCGAATCTATTTAATTCGTATCCAAGGCCGCATTCAATCTATTTACACTTTAAACCAAATTTATTTATAACTTAAGTCATTGCTTTTTAAATCCAATTTCATTTTATTTAACGATATTTCCAATTATATTTTAGTTCGCTCAAGTTCCATATTTAATTTCAATTCTAATCCACAATCCAATTTATTCACTCAAGTTAAACCCCATTTTTGTATCCACTATCATATTTTTATTCAAAAATTACTCCACTAAATTTACTTGAGTTCAAATTTATTTTATAATTCAAGTTTGGATTTTATTTCCTTCATCAAAATATCAAACCATTTTTATTTTGGGTTTTACTATTTCATTTTTAATTTTATAAGTTACACAACTTATTTCTCACATTTCCATCAATTTCATACTCGAGTATATTCACATTTTATTATTTACTCAATTTTATACCTCACTTTATAGCTTAGGCATACTTTCATTTCATTTATTTCAAATTTTTATAAGATATTTAAACTCATTTATTCACACTTCCAACAATTTCTACTTAAATTTTATTCCATTCAAAATTTATAACTTATGGTTATATAATTATTTCACAATTCAAAATTTATATTTACTTCAATTCGATATTATTTCTAATCCAATTCAAATTTATAACTTATAGTTATATAGTCACTTTATAATTCACATTTTCATATTTAATTCAATTCCATATGATTCAAATCCAATTCGCTTTTTATTTAAATTTTAATTCCTTTTAACCAAAATTTTCAAAACCAAATTCGAGTTATTCATACTTAAACTAATTTCACTCCAACAATTTTATTTTTAATCCATTCAATTTAAATCAAGTAAGAATTCAATTCAAATTTCAGATTTTTCTACTTCCTTACTTATATTCATATAGAAATTTCACCATTCGAGTTTATTATTGTCTCAATTCCCAATAAATTAATTTAACTTTCCTTAAGTTAAATTCAATTCACACAATCTATTTTAACTTACTTAAGTTAAATTTTATTTCTCCAAAACTCAAATTCCATACTTTCCTTCCTTATTGAAATCATCCTTACTTTATAAGTTCATAACTTATTTTCGAGGTTTTTTCCCAACATTTATATTAAAATTCCAGAATTCAAACACCTGGTATATATTTCAAATCACTTTGAAATCAAATACACACACACACACACACACACACTTTTTTGGTTTAACAAACCACTTCCTTTGAATTTTAAAATCAACCTGATTTTATCCAAATAATTCCCTTGGAATTTTCAAAACAACACTTGTTTTCACCGAAAAATCTCCATATCAATTTACTACGGTAGTAATTCTTCACCTAGAAACTCCAAAATGAATACTGATGATGCTGCAGTCATCATCGGGATTATTTTCCAGCGACTGAAGTGAGTTCAGTGCTGTATCACTTACAAAATCCATTTAAAACAATTTTCTCTTCAAAAATCTCAAATTTAACTCCATTTTTTTCTTTCTTTCAACCACCTTGGAAAACGTTTTTAAACTTTCGGGATTTCAAAATTTTCCAATACTTAGTTCAAACCCATTTAAAACATTTCTCAAAGCTCCCGGGATTTTAAATCTCCAAATTCTGGTTTGAATCCATTTTATAGTTTTCAAATCATTTGTATAATTTATACTTATACAATTCAATTTGGCTATATGTAACCATTTCAATTTTTATAATCTTATTTTGATTATAACATCCAAACACGTCAATTTATAATATAATAATTTCAAAAAATTATTTCTTTTATATCAAAATATAATTTGGGTAAAATTATTTCATTTACCCGCTTCAAAACCATACTGTGTCGGTTTATCGTGTTTAAGTGTTTAGAAACTCCTATCAATTTAGTGGCATCCCACTATTCGACTAGAATTTATATACCACTCTATTCAACTAACAAATACGCACTCATATCTATTAATACACCCAATTCATTCTAAGGTACTACTGACCCTATCTCTAATGAGTAATCCCCACCAGAGCCAAGGTTCTCACTTAACCTTCAGCTCTGATACCAAGTGTAAAGGCTCGCAAATCCATACCCCTTGAGTCGACCATAATTCACATCAGTTCAACTAAAATTGAACGGAAAATACGAATCTTTAGGGTTAAGAAGAAGAAGAAAGAGGTAGAAGAAAATTAAACAACAACATAGAATCTCACAATTGCAGCGGAACAAAATATAATATATATTAACAGATTTTTATACAAAAGAATCTGTATCTCTTTATACTTACAATCATCAGAGTAAAAAAATCAATACATTAATCTGGACAGTTATAATCACTTGTCCTCACACAGTGGAAATATAAACCAAGTATGAAAATACGTCCAAACTCCTCTAGCTCGTCTCCTGAGGTCCATACTATCCTAGCCGAATCTGTAATACTCGGTCTGACCCGAGTATTATAATAAAATAACACCCGAGTCGATTTGGAAAAACACACTCGATTTGAATTATTAGAGTTATCAAAATCCTTTGAAAAACAAAAGTATCTCGTAAGACCGCGTCACACATAAACACGATGGGTTTTTCCCTTACGATAACCAAAACAGTTTATACAAAATCCAGTGATATTATAATAGTGTCTAAGTACAAATACTTATTCAAATAGCCGAAATTGTTACATTAATTAAATTCCATCATACTAGGCTCTACAAAAAAAACTTAAGGTTCGTATTGGAGAATGGATTCCATACAATGACTGGGCCACTGGGGTACCGCCCATCACAGTACACCTCTAGAAAAATGTACCGAGGACCTCGCTGGGATCCCCTGCTACACAAGACCGGCCTACCCCTAACCTGGATAGACCGAATATGTTATCACCCTGGGTGTTCCCACCCTAAATATCGAGCGCTCCTTCTTTCATGCACAACCATATCCATAGTATATATATTTTTCTAGGATATCTAGAAAAGTGATAACATACCCTAATTGAGTGCAACCCACTTAGCCTTGTTGCATCTCCCCAGTTTTAGTCATTCCCGGTTGATGAGGCTTGAGGCTAAGCGTTACCTTTCAAGAAACAATTTCACTTAGAATGCTCATCGTCCTCCAATAACGATGTTCTGATATCATTTGTCCATACAAGTTGTCATGGGTCTGGGCAAACCGAATCACCGTCTTCATCATCTTCGCGGTATTCATTCGTAATATTTAAACCGGATCGAAGTGGTTTTTGTATAATTAAATCTGATCCTGGTCTCTTCGAAATGATTAACGAGATTGGCCAATATTGATAATCAGTTATTTAACTATCAATAAAACATTCATAAGAAGACACTGGGCCTTATTTTATAATTCTTCAAACATTTATTTCAAAATATCTTTACTAAGATATATAATCAAATCCCTTTCCATATTCCAATATTTGAAAACAATTTCAAATACTTAAATCCAAAACAGGATATTTTCAAACCATCTCAACACTTAGAAATATTCCCAAATTTCCATTTTTATACCTAGGAAAATATTATAATTCTTATTTTCCAAAATCATTTCAAATATCAATACTTAAGAGAATATTTCGTAGCTTATCTCATAAGTCTTCGGAATCACTAATAAATTCCCTTTTTCCATTTCCAAAAATTAGTATATTTATTTATAATCGCATTAAATAATTTATAACTTCTTTAATGAATTCAGATTTCATTTTCGAAGTTCCCATATTCAACATTTTGAAATTTCATCTCCTCCAAACCTCTTATAAAATTCATCCACTCAAAATCATATCCATTTAAAAGCCCCATTTACGAATCTCGAGAGAATTTATAAATAAAGTTTTCAATCACTTCAAAACTCTCTCTATATATAATAAGTATTTAAAAGAATAATAATTTGTTTTTAAAACATGTTCAAATAATTATTTAAAATATCGAAAACACTTTTATAAACATCATTAACCCATTTTTAGATAAACAAATAAATTTTCAAAGCTGATTTTAAAAGTTAGAATTTGCTAAAATAAATACTTAATATTTGAAAATCTACTTACCGAAGTAATTTCAATTCTAACTAGTTTAAAATTTCATACTTTTTAAAAAAAATTCCCTTTTAAAACAAACTTAATTTCTGAATAAAATATATTTCCAAAGTTCCATTAACTAATTTCAATTTATAAATCCCTCTCGATTCACAATACGTCGAATCCTTTCTAATTGCCTAGCCATTCCACTTTCCAAAAATGGATCCTACTATTTTTCCCAACACTATTTCCATCCTTGGTATAATTTCACACTATGAATTTTTATTCCAATTTAGCTACCATTATCATTTCCCTTATTTATAAACATCATTTATAAATTTTATAACTCCTTTGAGTTTCACTTCTTATAAAACTAATCTCGTTTATAAAATTCCATTTTTATAAATCCATTCCTTTATAAATCCCATTTGTAACTTCCAATCTATTTTTAATATCTACTTCAGCTTCTTTTTATATTTTTCCCGAATATCATTTATAAATTCTTTTTATAAAATTCATTCTTTAAAATCTCCATTTAAAAATTCATAAAAGTTAAGTACACCCAAAAATCAAATATATTTTTCGAACTCAATTTCTTTAAAATAATCCCAATTCCAATATAAATATTTTTATATCAAAAATTCCCTTTTATTCCTTCAATGTAAAAAAAAATATTTATGGTATTTAAAATATCAAAATTCAGGCCCGTGCTACAATAGCATCCAATAATTCCAATCACTACAATAATCTATAATAGATTATTCTACACAATCCATATATCATAACATATGAAATTAAATTCAATATTTTGAGGAATCTAGTTGGATCCCTCCAACCTGTTTTCATGCATCCACAGATTTTAATACAATATAAAAATACCAATCCCACTTCGAGGAGATATCTCGGTATATATGGTCATCCGCTATTATGCGGGGCGCATAGGGTCTCATCCGCTATAATGTGCAGGAATATCACTTCAAATACTAGTATATATATTACTATATATATTTAACACTCAACAGATAAAAATTTATAAATTCATCCAAACAACCAATAATTTGAATTCAACATTTTTAAATTATACTAGCTATCCAAATGAGCGAGATTTTAATCACCTGGATTTTTAACTAGTCGAATATCCAGATTTCAAACTAAATCGAACAACATTTAATTTAATTTAAAATTCCAACGGACCCCGAAAAAATTCCAAACCACTTCTAGAATGTGAATTTTGCAGCTACGGATTTAACGTGATCAACTTCATGATTTTTGGACCTCGCAAGAACATGTTATACATTTTTAAACATTTCATAAAAATATAATTTACTTAAACTTAATATGAAAATCAAACTTATTTAATTTTAAACCTTTTACTGCCTTGATCCAATAACTCTGATTGCCATTTTTCCTTCGCTGTGAGCCTCCATGTGAACGTGCGCGATTGAGATCACCAAAGCCCTAGAATCTCCACTGCACAGTCGCGTATCTTCGACCACTATGACATCCCACTCATCGGCCCATCATCCCTAGATCGCCGAACCTACTCTTATTGACTACACAACCCATCGAACTTCACCAGGGTTCGCCCAGCCTCCGCTCGCCCACGTCCAGAGCAAATCGCCGCTCCACGCTCGAACGTACAAGCCCCACGTTGCTTCTCTATAGTCACGCCAGCAAGCGCCGCATCCCCCTTCGCCTGCCAATGCAATTCAAAATCGCGTCGCTTCCATGCCGAGCACGCGACTTCGATCGCGATGCTATGTCGCCTTCATTTTTTGAGATGAAAATGGTTTTCGATCTGAAAGAAGAAAGGGATTTGCAATAACAAAAGGGTGGGTAATGACTTCGTTCTCGTTCGATTTTTGAATCTCATATTTTACGGCCATCCTTTTCCTTTTTTTTCGTCGAACGATTTTGAATTCGTTCCTTTTTTTTATTACCATGATTTTCGATTTGAATAAGGTCGGCTTTTAAAAAGGAAGAAAGAGGTTGCGTGTGATTTGGAGGTAATGTGTTTGAATGGTCAAAGCACAGTGAAGGGATGGAATTACAGCTGAAAAGAAGATTGATTAGACAATTATTTATTTAAATTTTAAAACGTCTCGATTTATGCAACTCAAAATCTCGAATCCCTATCGAGGCATGCCGCTAGGCATTTATAATGTTATACCCCTATTCTGAACGCAATGGAAAAAGTTTCGAGTCCTAATTCAATCGTATGAAGAAGATAGCTTTTTGGACCAAATTATTATATTAAATTATTTCTAGGTGTTTTTAGATCGTATGACCTAACGATAAATCCAAATGCTACGAAATTTGAAATCCGATAATAATACACTATTACGGATCCAATGGAACTGGTTTCGTCGAACTCCAAGACTGTGCCTCGGATCGCTATTTTAACACGTCGATTAAATCAACGATTTCAAAATTTTACGAAATCGCTTGAAGTTTCAGTTTTAAAATCTTATTAACTAAATTATAGATTTCAAATCCAATATTTAAACCATTTAAATATTCAAAATTAACCGTCGAAAAATCCGAGTCGTTACATAATCAAATTTAAAAGTTCAATATTATAAGCTAAATAACTTATATTTCAAATATAGCGATTTATTGGATAGTTAAATTGTTAAATTTAATATTTGAAATTGTTTAAATAATTTATTCTTGAATTTAAAATAAATGAAAATGATTTATAAATTTTATTTAAATAAGAATGAAGTTAGTAAACTTTTAAATTGGAATTAAAAGTGAATAAATAGAAATTGAAAATTACTCGTTTTAATTAACGTGTAAAAAAATAGTCTTTTTGGGCACAGTCTTGGATTTCGACGAAATCAGTTTCATTGGATCCTAATAGTGAATTATTATATGCTGTAGAATTTTGTGTTGATTGGACGTATCGTTTGGTCGTGCGAGTTCGAAACGCGTTGGAATTAATTAAAGAAATTTAATTAAAATAATTTGATTTTGAAAGCTACTTCTGAATATAATGGAATTGGCTCCCGATATATATTCCATTGTGTTCGAAATAGGGGTATAACATATAGAATGCCAAGCGGCACGCTTCGTGTGGAGTTCGGAATTTTCATGGATGAATAGTGGCACGCGAAATTTCTATAAATAGCCATCATCTTCTTCCATTTTGCAAACCCTAACCCTAAATAAAATTCTGAGCCGCCATTTAACATTACCATCCAATCTAACAACGATCGGAGCCTCTAGGAGCCGAGTTAGCCTTCGACTTCAACTAGAGAAACGTAGAGCACATCGATACGAACTCGATCAACGGATGGATCATTGTTCGGCGTGGCGTGGTGGTCGAAAAACCCCTGCGTTCGTCAGTAGGTCATGGGTTCGTCCGTGGCACTTTTTGCACGAAGCGCGCGTGCGTGAGGCCAGGCGCGGCGCTGGGATGTGGTGGCGCATGCGGAGGCGTAGCAGGGTGCTGGGGGGTCGGCGATGCGGCGGTTCGTGGTGGCTGTGGCACGACCGATTTCGAACGAGCAGAGAAAAAAAAGGAGTGCAAGATGCGCACGGGCTTGGAAGGAGGAAGAGCGTGATGGAGGGAGAGGGTAAATGTTTTATATTTATTTTATTTAGTTAATCAAATTAATTATCTCGTTATGTTAATAAATCCATAACTTGTTCATACGAGGTCTGTTTCAAGCGCGAAAAGTTGCGTTACGTTCGTATCAATGAGCACTACGCTATGGATTGGATTGGACGAAGTCAGAGATATTAGGTATTTTGAGTTAAATTGAACGACCGTTCAATTTTAATTTAAACCGGAACGCTTTGGCGATTTCTTGCATTTTTGTGAGTAAACTCACCACTCTGGCCTGCTTATATTTTTATATAAGTGGGAACAATATTATTTATGTTGATTGATGCTTGTTACTATACATATTAGTTGGTTTGGATATATTCCTGCCAATTGGAGCAGATGAGACCCTATTACGTTCCCGTGTAAGAGCGCATGACCTTTTGTATACGAATCCCACCTCGAAGCAGTTGATTTATATTTTTATGATTATATGTTGTCTGTGATGCAAGGGGGCAAGTTGGAGGGATCCAACAGGATTCCTCACCACTGTTGATTTACTTTTCATATATTTGATTATATATGATGTTTTGAATGTCATGTTGATGTCTTTGATGTGATTTGACTTATTTAGTGCTATGGTAGCACTGGGCCTTATTTTCGATATTTTGAAATACTTAAAATGATGATTTTGATTAGAAAAGGATTTCGAAGTGATTTTGAAAGTAAATATGTTTTGATGATTTTTAAATTATTAAAAGGAATGATTTTTTTTAAGAAATAAAAGTTATGATTTTTGATGTTATAAAAATATAGTTTTGAGAAATACTTTGAAAATAGATATTTGGATAAGTTTATATAAAGGATTTATAGAAGTGATATTTTTATATATAAAGAAGTTGATTTATAATTGGAATTTATAAATATTTTGTAAATGGATTTGAAGTTGTTTTGTAGATGGATTTATAAATAAATTAGATTTGTATAGAAAATGGATTTTGATAGTAAAATTAGTTTTTATAAAAGAATGGATTCATAAATAGAGTTTTGTAAATAAAGAAATTCTATAAATAGAGGTTTTATAAAATCAAAAGGAGATTTATAATAATAGTTTTGTAAATATGGAAGTGATTTATGTTGAGACTAAAATATGGATCTTTATTTAAAGGATGTTGAAAGTAATATTTTGATGAAGTAATGGTTTAAAAAAAATTTATCTTTTTAAAGAAATGTTTTGGAAAGTAATAATTCCCAATGGAATTTAATAGTTTGAAAAATGTTTTAAAATGTGATAAGTAACGGAAACATAGATTTCAACATTTATTATTGCAATAGATGTTTTCGGGAAAGTGAGAAAGGCATGGACTATAACACTGTTGTTATAGTAAATGGTTTTCGAAAGGAAATTTTTTTATATAGTATACGGGATTATATATATATTAATTAATCGAATCCCTATACTAATGTTTTTGGGTTGTCGTAACGATGTTTTACGCAACATTCGTTTTGACCCAATAAATTATATTTTAACCTTCCATCGTGAAATACACAAATTGGTTTTTATGATCGTACTAAAGGCTTGGTGGTGTAGGAGCATTGCTTCCTATACTTAACACCCATCTAGAGGCGTATGAACTCTTGAGTTGTACGGTTACAGAAATCTATTTAGCGTGTCTCCAAATGGTAGTGTTATCGAATATGCTTATACCGTTGATATAAGTGTATGGAAATGTTTTCCAATATAAAAAGATTTGAAATGGTTTTTGTAAACATATCTTTTTAAAGATAATTTGAAACGAATATTTAGAGATTGATTTAATTAATAAAAGATTAATTAAATGGGCCTAGTGACTGCTTATGTACTAGATATTGTTTGTTTTCTTTGATGGTTAAATAACCGACAACCAAATATTTGGCCTCTTTATCGTTGTTGATCTGGAGAGAGCGGGGTCGGATTTATTTGATAACCACTTAAGACCAACGTATATGCGTTTGAATGTGTAGGTGTTGGAAGACACTGATATTTGAGATTTTCATAATGAAGGTCTGCTTGTTGATCATTTGGGGATAAACTCCCAATATACATATAGTAGTAGTCTCTTTGTTATTAAATATCCAATGCAAGGACTTCTCGCTACTAATTCTAGGGGTAATTCCCGACAGGATGTGGTAAGAGAGTGCCTTCGGTTTGTCATGTTCCCGGATAACTTGTATGGATGGGTGTCTGGCATTGCATTTTTGAGATTACCTCGTTGACTTTTATAAACGTGCATCTATTTGGTGGCGGAGAAGGAAACTTCTCTTAGCTCAACACCCTTTTCTAAGACGTACGAGCTCAGAGGTTGTATGTTTGTGAAAGTCAATAGTGATCGATGGAATGGCAGTGTGGCATTCAAAGATGATGTGCTATGTGAAAGGTAATGGTGACCTTTGGCCTCACACTTGGAAATGACCGAAACAGGGTAGATGCGGCAAGGCTATATGGTTCGCAACCATTAGGATATGATCATCCCTTTCTAGATATATTTATTCCCGCTATGATGTTCGGGTTTTAAATTATTGTGGATGTATGCTATGAGGGCCCTTGGATAGGTCGGTAACGACCGGGTGATAACATATTCGGTACTATATAGTGAGAAAGTAGGTCGGTCTTGTGTTGGTAGAGGTGCGGATGTTATGTTGACCTCGGTACATTCCTCTAGAGATGTACTACCGGAAGATAGTCCCTTCACCTGGTCATTTGTATGGAAATCCATTATCCACTACATGATTGCCATTTTGTTTGTAGAACCCGCGTTGTGGCTAGTATGCTGGAATTTAATCAATGTAACAATTTCAGCTATGATTAATATTATTTGTACAATAGACACTATTGTAATATAATAGAATTTGATATGAAAGGTTTTGGTTATAGTAAGGTGAAAACCTGTCCGTATTTATATGTGGGCGTGATCTTACGAGATACCTTTGTTTTGATAAAGGAAAGTTTTTATAACTTTAAAATAAATTCAGTTGAGATGTGTTTCTCACGCTGGTTTACCAGACTAATCCATGCATTCTTCCCTTTCAATGCTCGGGTCAGACCGAGTACATTTACAGATTCAGATTTGGATGCTTTGGAGCTTCAACAGGCGAGCTGGAGGTCTTCTGGTCGTATTCTACGTATATGTTTATTTTTCCACAGCTTTGTTGTTTAAATTATCAGCAATTGTATGGACAGGTTATTATAACTGTCCAGGTTGATGATTAGTGATTGATTGTTGTACTCTAATGTATGTATATTATATTACAGTTTCTGTTTTGTAAAGATCATTGATACGATATTATATGTCTTTCCGCTGCGATTTTGAGATTCTAGAATTGTTTTAGTTTCTTCTGTTTCTCTTGTTCCTTTTCTTCTTCTTTCTCTCTTCTTCTCACTACAACAAAAATACCTTATTACAATGTCATTTTTACAACGGGCATATTCTGCCCGTTGTAATAGACGGCTATTACAACGGTCGTTTTAGGACCGTTGTAATAGATGCTCTATCCAACGCCCTTCTTACAACTTGCATTATTTGCCCGTTGTAATAGAGAGATATTACAACGGTCAACTTTTGCCCGTTGTAGTGAAAGAATATTTTACAACATTCAGCAAATGGCCGTTGTAATAGATGGACCGTTGTAATAGATGGAATACGAAATTAGGGCACTTTCTCTTGTACTCCCTTTCTCTCCTCCATTTCAAACCCAATAAGAATTTTATTTCCCAAAAAGAAAAGGAAAAATGACAGCAATTATCTCCTCTACTCTATCACTCATATC